>CM077006.1:103963979-104563979 GCA_039090855.1 Macrothele yani | reverse complement strand
CAAAGGAATAAGAGGATCACCGATAGCAACACAACACCATGAGCCAAAGAAATCGGAAAGCAACCGATAGCAAAAGAATTAACTCCATGTATCCGAGAGACCAAGGAAACGAAGAATCGCCGATGGCAGCCAACACAACTTCATGTGTTCTAACACCTAGGAAGTCGAAGAATTGTTCAACCTAAACACTGCGCATGCCCCAGAGTGAAACGATGTTTCTTAGCTCATCGTTATTTTCACCTGAATCTGTTCTCCAGCACATTTCATTTTCATTCAAACTCTTGTGTTACGTAACGCCCTCAAACCAGGATAGTGTAATAACATGGGGAGACACCGATTTGCATATCCGTAATCCGCCGCCAGAGGTAAATCGAAGGTTACTTGTGGATCTGTCTTCGTAGTTCATGCATTAAATAATTTACACGTATTTTTTTATATTGTTATTAAATTTAATTTCGCGTCATCGAGGAAAAAATGTTTCTGATAGTGTAAGTTAAAAAACTAAGAAAGGATTTGCAGCGGTAACTATGTTCATAATCGGCAGACTCCTCATTTAAGTTTATCGTTGTTTATTCTTGACTAAACACACAACTAAAACGCTATTGAAAGTTGACTGATAATACTAAACATAAAACCGAATGAGTTATTAAATCACAACGAACTTTGCTTTGCCGCCCCGGTAGCGCAGTGGTCTAAGGCGTTGGCCTCTGATCATTCGTCCGTAAGGGGTCCGGGTTCGAATCCCGGTCAGGCATGGATGTTGTGTTTGTCTTACGGCACTGGCTCTCTCCCTTCCCTGGAACCAGTGGCCCTAAATTAGGGACTGGCGACTGCTTATAGCCCATTGAGTTGCTCACGGTGGTCGTTAAACCTCCAATAAAAAAAAACAAAAAAAAAAAAACTTTGCTTTCTATTTAGTCTGTTTTAAACAGTCTCACCATGATATTTATATTCCTTTCAGGAGTTCACACAAAACACAGCTTATTCCAACGATAGGGTTTTAGGTCATCATAAAGCATGTACTCTTTTAAAGCACTTTTGTAAAAACAACAAATAGCGTGTTCACACATAGCGAAGGGACGCCATCTCCTCTCACAATTGTCCAAGGTCGTGATCCCATAATTCTTAGCAACGCACCGCTGGCTTGCTGCATCCTCGCAACTGAAACTCACAACACGTAAACAAACTTGCAGCAGGTGTTCGATGAAAATAAAAGAAACAAGCAAAGGATGCTAACATCCAACAGTTTCTGACATCTTGTAAATATTTTAACGATTAAGAGTCATGCACGCTATTATTAGTCAAAAATACTGTAAGGTTTAGTCAAGTCAATTTCTGCCTTGAGCTGTCCAAGTAGAGTCCTGCACGGATCGGACTGATCTCCGGTAACTTGGCCAAGCAACATAAATTTGCTTCTTCGGGTCGGGTGTTGTAATAATCTCATTAAAAAAAAAAAACGAGCTCATTTTTTTCCTTTCATACATTTTTTGTTACTGAAGTTTGATTTTAGAAATTTGGAAATAAGTCTAAAAAACCATGTGCTTAGCTCTGATGGACGTCTTGACGGGGTTAAAGGACTGTTAGGAGCAATTAACCATCTTTCTATGTCCCTGGCCCCTTGTTATATCCCATTTTAGTGCATAAAAGACAACCCTAATGAGTGCGAAACGTCGTTTTGTATCATTTCAGTGTGTATGCGAAGGGAGTTGTGTTGTTCGGTGAAATGCACGTGTAAATCTCTACCAGGTTTCTTTCAAGAAGTCACCGCTTGAAAAGAGTGAGAGAAGGGAAGGGGAGACGAGAAATGTCCAACTCTGTTGATGGAGGTGCCGCAGCAAGTGCTACCACTTTTTTCTCCCACGTCACACTTCCGCTATGTTCTCTTTTTTCCGCCGATTTATCCACCAGTATATCAAAACCCAGAAGAAGACCACATGGAAGATGAGTGGATGAAATTCGAAAGTATGCGGGAGTGACATGGAGGAGACTGGCACAAGACAGACCGTTGTGGAGGAAACTTGGGGAGACCTTCGTCCAGCAGTGGATTGATAATGGTTGACAATGATGATGATGATGATATCAAAAGTAAACTTACCAGTGAGTGCTAATTAAATAATTACACCCCCCCCCTCCGTGGCGCACTGGGCACAGCGCTGGCTTATGACCATTCGTCCTAGAAGGGTCAGAGTTCAAATCCCCCGGTGAGACAGGGATGTTATGTTTGTGGCACTGGCTTTCTCCCTTCCTTGGAACCAGTGACCCTAAATCAGGGACGGGCGAATGCTTCTTGCCCATCTAGTTGTTCACTGTGGCCTTTAAACCTTCAAATAAACGAAAAAAAGTAAAATGAAGTAAAAAAATAAAAAAAGACAGATTTTTTTAAAGAAAAATAAACATAAAATACTTCAGTTATTCGCTCCCAGCTTTCGTGATGACGACGGCACCAATCGACTCTTGCCGAGTTCAGAAAAATAATAATTTATTTAATTAAAATAAAGATTTTCTATCCGCAGAAAATATGCTTCTGTATTAGCACACTTGTTTAAATCGTATAGGAAGAAACAAGGGCACAAAAAAATCGGGCTTTGTAAACAGTTTCTTCGGGCTCGGGTCAGATTGGGTCAAAAATTTCAGTCCTGTGCAGATCTTTATGCCGAAATACTTGATTGGGAAGTAGATGCATTGCTCATTAAGTCATCATGAAATACATTTATTACCCTGACAATTTCCCTATAAATATGAAACAATCAAATTTTAAATTACGGTTCAGTTCATAATGAAAAGCGTAACTCTATTATTTAATGAGCTGGCATCGTGTAAGATTATTAATGCAATTAAATATATGCGGCTACTTAAAAGTGGCTATAAAACTTTAGAGTAAGAAAGGATTTACTATATATAAAAACGGAAACGACAGATAATAAAGGGGAACATTTTGCGGAAGCGAAACGGAGGGTTCGTGCAAACAAAAATAGGTATGTTAACTCGAAGATTTATGGAACACTGGCATATTCCTGTCTAGACTATATTAACAGAGTCGTTTCATATTGAGTAGGCATCCGTAGCTTATTCATGGTATTATAGGAGTATTAAGTCTGCGACGGAGCATTGAACGTGACCAGCATCACACCAAGACAGCCCTCATCAGAAATCGCTTCCTCCATTAGAGGTCAACTAATTAACTGCATCAACATTCAGTGCATTCCGGGATTCTGGATTCCAAGCTCCATGAAGATCATGTCCGTGACAAATGGCAAAGAGGAGACCCGCTGAATCATTGAAGATCAATTGCTTGATTCAGGAGGGCAGGTGCGCTTCCTAAATCACAATTAACATGTTGACTCCAACTCATTAATTCCACAGGAACCCTTCTATTG
Source organism: Macrothele yani (assembly GCA_039090855.1). NCBI lineage: Eukaryota > Metazoa > Arthropoda > Arachnida > Araneae > Macrothelidae > Macrothele > Macrothele yani. The sequence continues at coordinate 104,560,602 of CM077006.1, read as the reverse complement.
TAGGAAGCATCTCCCGGCAGATGAGAAAATAACGTAGGTTTAAGTGTGGTACGTAATTAGCAGCTCCTACTAGTATCGTCTCGCTCGCACGAGGTGGCATATCAGTCGTCTTGAGTCCCCAATGAGAAGTTTCATTTGATTTCGGTCTTCCTCGGTGAGAACGAGCTTCTGAAATCTTAGGAACTGGAGAAGCTTGTTCTACTTTTTTTTATTTGTTACGCCTACTTAAATTTATTTTCAAAAGTTAAAGCTCTACTATGTCACCAGCAAATATCATACCACATAGGCAACTGCTGGACTATCGGTGCAGGCACCGCGCTTTCATAGGGCTCCGCATTCAGTTCTGGAAATAAGAACAAAATTCCTTTCCTTAGAATTTATATTTATTAATACTTTAAGTTTCGGTGCGCGAGGCCCTTAAAAGGGCATTTTTTTCCCAATCCACCCTATTTATATACACTGAGTAGACACAAACTTGAGAGAGTCAAAGAAACCTCAGCAGGTACGAACGCTTGAATCACTTCGGTCTTCCTCGGTGAGAACGAGCTTCTGAAATCTTAGGAACTGGAGAAGCTTGTTCTACTTTTTTTTATTTGTTACGCCTACTAAAATTTATTTTCAAAAGTTAAAGCTCTACTATGTCACCAGCAAATATCATACCACATAGGCAACTGCTGGACTATCGGTGCAGGCACCGCGCTTTCATAGGGCTCCGCATTCAGTTCTGGAAATAAGAACAAAATTCCTTTCCTTAGAATTTATATTTATTAATACTTTAAGTTTCGGTGCGCGAGGCCCTTAAAAGGGCATTTTTTTCCCAATCCACCCTATTTATATACACTGAGTAGACACAAACTTGAGAGAGTCAAAGAAACCTCAGCAGGTACGAACGCTTGAATCACTTAATATCCGCCGTGCGTCGATTGGGCACTTTAAGCCGTCGCACACCGGGTACTGATCCCCACCCCCAGTAATAAATAAGGGCGTCTTCCTCACCCGTTTTGCCTCGCGTCCGTGTCACTTTCCTATTCGGCACTCTAGCCCAAATCTCCTAGCTCCCTGTTTCTCTAAGGGTTATTTAAGACCTGGGGTTAGACACTCCCTTCCTAAAATCCTCTACATAGGATCTGATCTGATAACTTGAGAAATGGGGGTAATGGGCAGTTGATACGGACATCCCACGAGCACAGTAGAACAGACCAAAACCAAACGCAGGAGATAAACAGGCGGACAGCAGGGATTTACAACAGTGTATCGCAATCGACGAGCATGGGTAAACGTGGTGATCTGAGTGACTTTGATCGTGGATGCGTTGTCGGGGTGAGACAGATGGATCATTCTAAAGCCCAAGTGGTAAGAACCCTAAGGTTCCCGAGAGCAACCGTATCAAGGGTGTATCGAGAGTATTCCCTCGACTGACATGGGTAAACGTGGTGATCTGAGAGACTTTATCGTGGGCTCATTGTCGGCGCAAGACAGATGGATCATTCCATAGCTCAGGTGGTAAGAACCCTATGGTTCCCGAGGGAACCGTATCAAGGGTGTATCGAGAGTATTCCCTCGACTGACATGGGTAAACGTGGGGATCTGGGAGACTTTATTGTGGGCTCATTGTCAGCGTAAGACAGATGGGTCAGTCTATCGCCCAAGTGGTAAGAACCCTAGGGTTTGCGAGAGCAAACGTATCAAGGCTGTACCCCGAGTATACCCTCGACTGATGTATCAGGGCCCACAGAGCAAACGGTGGTGAAAGCACAGGCCATTCATGACCGGGATCGACGTAGACTTATTCAGGCTCGTACATACAGACAGTTTGGCAACAGCGGCGGCCTCCTCGGTGGCGCAGTGGTCAAAGCGATGGCTTATGATCATTCGTCCGAAAGGGGTGCGGGTTCGAATCCCGGTGAGGCATGTGTGCTGTGTTTTCTCTTACAGCACTTGCTCTCAGTGACCCTAAATTAGGTACGGGCGACTGTTCTTAGCCCATTGAGTTGCTCACGGTGGTCGTTAGACCTCCAATCAAAAAACAAAAAAACTGCTGCGCAAATCACTAGATTAAATGTCGAAGGCAGCGTCAACGAACGAACTGTACGGTGCATGTGCAAAACCTGGGCTATGGAAGCCGACGCCCTACTCGTGCCAGGCGACGCGTAATATCCGTTGACTGCTCGTCATCGGATATTACGCGTCGCCTGGTGCATGCCGGGATCATCAAAACTAGATCTCTGCAGAGTGGCGCCGCGTCACGTGGTCAGATGAATTCCATTTTTAACTGTACCGAGCTGACGTGTGAGTGTGGCGTCCACAGTATGAGTCCATAGCCCTGTCATGCCGGGTCGGCTCTGTTCAAGGCAGTGGTGGCTCTGTGATGGTCTGGGGAGCATTCTCATGGGACACATCAGGTCCATGGATCCTGGACCGACGTCTCGGGCGGAGTTCTGGACAATGGAGCAACAGGTATGACTGGCGTTACCTCTGGAAATCCTCTGGCATCTTGTGGAGTTAAAATCATCAGATCCATGGATCCTGGACAGACGTCTCCGGCGGAGTTGTGGACAATGCTGCAACAGGCATGGCTGGCATTACATCTGGAAACCCTCTGGCATCTGGTGGAGTTGGAATCATCAGATCCATGGATGCTGGACCGACGTCTCGGGCGGAGTTGTGGACAATGCTGCAACAGGCATGGTTGGCATTACCTCTGGAAACCCTCTGGCATCTGGTGGAGTTGAGATCATCAGATCCATGGATCCTGGACCGACGTCTCGGGATGAATAGTGGACAATCTGCAACAGGCATGCCTGGCATTACCTCTGGAAACCCTCTGGCATCTGGTGGAGTTGAGATCATCAGATCCATGGATCCTGGACCGACGTCTCGGGATGAATAGTGGACAATGCTGCAACAGGCATGCCTGGCATTACCTCTGGAAACCCTCTGGCATCTGGTGGAGTTGAGATCATCAGATCCATGGATCCTGGACCGACGTCTCGGGATGAATAGTGGACAATGCTGCAACAGGCATGCCTGGCATTACCTCTGGAAACCCTCTGGCATCTGGTGGAGTTGAGATCATCAGATCCATGGATCCTGGACCATCGTCTGGGGCAGATTTGTGGACAATGCTGCAACAGGCATGCCTGGCATTACCTCTGGAAACCCTCTGGCATCTGGTGGAGTTGAGATCATCAGATCCATGGATCCTGGACCATCGTCTGGGGCAGATTTGTGGACAATGCTGCAAAAGGCATGGCTGGCATTTCCTCTGGATCCAAGTATGTTTCCAGCGACAACAGCTTCTGACTAAATGCATAGCTTCGGAAGGAGACTACTTCACAGAATACAGTAGCAGCTAGTGCACAGGTGAACGTACACATTTTCCCTATAGGTGCATTTCGGGAATTAAATTGTCACATATCGTATGTTTGAAATGAGCAAAAAAAAAAAAAAACTCAGATTTTAAAGATGTCGTGAATTTTGAGCTCCTACCACGGAACCAAACAATCAATTCGAATGTGTGCTGTCGGTAATTGGACAGTTTGAACGAATCCAGAAACGTCCAGAACTCGTTCATCGTAAAGGTGTTGTGTTCCATCAGGACAACGCGAGACCACACACAAGTTTGATCACCCGCCAAAAATTATTGGAGCTTGGGTGGGATGCGTTGCCACACCCAGCATACTCGCCTGACCTTGCGCCGTCAGACTTCCACTTGCTTCGCTCTCTTCAACAGTCCTTCCGTGGTATAACGTTCAATTCAGATAAGGCTGTAAATCAGCACCTTGTATAGTTTTTCGTCACGAAAGACAGGTCCTTCTATGAACGAGGCATTCTGCAGCTCACTGAAAGATGGCAAAAGGTTATCGAACAAAACTGACATTATATCATTGATTGATCTTTGTTCTTTCTATCAATAAATGACCTTCGCAAAACAATCATTATCATCATCGTCAACCATTATGAATCCACTGCTGGATGAAGGTTTCCTCAAGTTTCTTCCACAACGGTCTGTCTTGTGCCAGTCTCCTCCATGTTACTCCCGCATACTTTCGATTTTCATCCACCCATCTCACATGTGGTCTTCTTCTGGGTCTTTTCCTGTCCCTTGGAATTCAGTCTAAAATTTCGGCTGCCCATTGATGGTCTGTCCTTCTGGCAGTATGTCCAGCTCATTGCCATTTCAGGGATTTTGCTCTGATCATGATGTCTTCCACTCTTGTCATTTTTCTGATCCACGAGCTCCTCTTCTTATATCTCCTGGTTACACCAAGCATGCATCTCTCCAGGCTGCTTTGAGTTGTCTGCCGTCTTTGTATGTCTCTTTTAGTTACGATCCACGTCTCTGCACCATACGTAAGCACTGAAAGGATGCATTGATCAAACACTTTTCTTTTAAGACACAATGGCATATTGCTCTTGAAAATTATACTGTTTCTTCCAAAAGCTCTCCAGGCAAGTTTTATACGTCGATTAATTTTTTCATCAATGTGACCCTCACTTGATATCTGCTGTCCAAGATAAATGTAGGTATTGGTTATCTCCAGCTTTTCCCATCAATCGATAAATCTTCGTTTTTTTTTAAAAGCATTGTACATCACTTTTGTCTTTTGAAAGTTCATTTTTAATCCCACTTCTTTACTCTTGTCAGCAGGTTCCCGGGTCATAATCTGCAGCACTGATGGGGTAGTTGCAAAAATGACTACGTCATCAGCAAAACGAAGGTGTGTTAGATAATCTCCATTAATCTTTATTCCTTTGTTTTCCCAGTTCAGTGATTGAAAGAAATTATCCAATGTGGCATTAAAAAGTTTGGGAGATATGGTGTCACCTTGTCGCACTCCCTTTCCAATTTTTATGGGTGCCGTATTCTCAAACAGCCGAATCTTTGCACTTGCATTTTCATCATAGATGTTGTTAATAATATTAATGTATGCATCTTCAATACCGCAGGACTTCAGAGCCATTGTAACTGCTGATGGTTTCACCGAATCAAAGGCTTTTTCATAATCGATAAAAGCCATGCTCAATGGAAGTTCATATTCCCTCGCTCTTTCAATTAGTTCTCTCAGTACGTGGTTCTCTCAGTACGTGGTAGCCACTCCTGAATCCAGCTTGTTCTCTCGGTTGAGCCATGTCCAGTGTCACCTTCAAGCGGTGTGAAAGAACTTTAGTGAAGATTTTATAAACCACTTATAGGTGCTGATAGGTCAAAGGATATAATTTTTTTGAAATTCCATATAGCGACGCACGTTGCAGCCGAGCCTCTGACCCATCATCCGAGCTAGTGTTGCGAGAAATATCATTTCAGTTGATCAGGTTCGCTGCTTAAAATGTACACCACCTACCAAATAAATGTAGAATTGGATGTCATTTAAATGAAAAAGGAGCATCGAAATTTAGTGGTTACATATCTTAAATAACACCAGTACTTCACAACACAAACCATATCCGTGCAGTTCAAATTTTCTTTCTTACAAAAAATTACTAGTGTTCGGCTTTCTGAAAAGGATATGCCATAGCATTAATGAAGATGTCGTGCATATACAATACATTAAAAACTTACACCGTCTTTGCACGATATATTTAATTTAAAAAACGATAGATATTTGCATATTTAAAAGATTAAAACCCACTAGTACTTTCGGGTCGACAATCCACCCGTCTTCAGATGGAGGAGAGCTACTGCTGCACGTGTGCTCCCATATATATGTCCGAGTACGATGACGTAAATGATGTAGACTAGCGTCGCCAGGGTGTCATATGTTGCCATCATTTCATTGCTAAATCCCACATCAGACGAGGTCCATGTGGGAATATGAAAAACAGGTGCAAAATATACAAAATATATGTATTTGTTATACCTCACATATTTAACAAGAGAAGAATTCAGGTTCGTAGCTGAAATGAGTCTTTTCCAAATCCTGTGTTATTCAGTTGGGAAATTATCGTTACAGCAATCGTCCGCGAAGCCCTCGATGTATAAACATTCAGAACGAGTATACAGAGGCGAGTGTATATAGCAACTTTTTTTTTTTTTCCAATCCGGTTGGACAGTTCCTTGTGCCACATATCTAGCGAGTGCTGTGTTACTATGATTAACGCGAATGTCATTTATGTTTCCTGCATTCTAGTTTTAAGGCTACGTTTTGTAGATCCTACATAATTACTGACGTGTTCGCCATTAGAAACATCTATTAATGGTATATTATATACACCCCATTTACACAGAGTATCAGGTGGTTCTCTATCTTTTTTGATGAGTGAAAATAGATTTCTGGATCTAATGCCAAAATGAGTGTCATATTTTATACATGTGCGTGTTAGTACATTAGTAATGCTTGGGTACTGCTACATGGTACCAACAAAGCGCTTTGCTGGTTTTAGTTCTTTGGCCAAGCATGTAGATCTATCATTTAAAATTGTTCGATATATTCTGTTAATTATATATTTGGGGTATCCAAGACGGGTCGATTGTCGACCCGAAAGTACTAGTGGGTTTTAATCTTTTAAATATGTAAATATCTATCGTTTTTATATTAAATATATCATGCAAAGACGGTGTAAGTTTTTAATGGATATGTCATATAAATCAATTTGGTTCAGTTCATGATGATGATTGCGCTAGAGTAACCAAATTTGTATCAGTTGCCCGCTTAAAAAATATACACTTTTTACCGGACAATTCCAAAATCAAGTTAAATAACTCCCATACTCAAGGCAATATGAACTCAAATATCTATTATTAGTTATCTAGATTTTAAAAAAATTCATAATTAACATGATTTTTGTACAAATAAAATCTAATAAGTATTTTAAAAACATTAATGACCTTATTAAAAAATTAAGATTATCCTATTCCAAATTTAAAAATATTTTTACTTCTGTTATGACATTCAATAAAATAAAATGCACTTGCAAAAAATACATAACATTAGCATCAGAGATACATCTCAGAAATGATTTCAGAGTTTTCAACTTGAAAACTTTAAAACAAAATCTGAAAATTACATCACAGGCCGTATTATTTTTCACATTGCTTTTACGAATGGGAAATTCAAGAAATCTATAGTATGAACTTACGAAATTAATGTACAATGCTTTTAGAAGAACAAAAGATTTAGCGGTTGATGGAGCAATTTCAGAAGTAAGCAATGCCAACATTTGCCTTGGAGAACAGATATCAAAAGAGGGCCACATCGAAGAAGAAATAATAGGCGAATAAAACTTGGTTGGAGAGAATTTGGAAAAAAACAATGCACTATTTTCAAGAGTAATATGCTGGATTGAGGAGTAGATACAGAACCACAGATCATATCCATGTACTGAGAGAACCAATTGAAAGAACGAAGAAATGTAAACTCCCGTTATGCTTGGCTTTTGATTATGAAATGGCCTTTGATTGTGTGAAACCATCAGCAGTTACAATGGATTTGAAATCCTGCGGTATTGAAGATGCATAGAATAGTGTCATTAATAACATATATGAAAATGAAAGTGCAAAGGTTCGGCCGTTTGAGGAATACGGCACAAATAAAAATTGGAAAAGGAGCGAGACAAGACACCATATCTTCTGAACTCTTTAATGCCACATTCCAAAGTGTCATTCAATCATTGAACTGGGAAAACCAGGGGACAAAGATTAACGGAGATTATTTAACTCACCTTAGTTTCGTGGATGCCGTAATCATTTTTGCAACTACCCCTTCAGAACTGCAGAGTACGATCCAGGAACTTGCTGACAAGAGTAAAGAAGTGGGATTAAAGATGAACTTCCAGTAGACAAAACTGATGTACAATGATTTTGCCAGAAATGAAGGTTTATCAATTGGCGGGGAAATCTAGAGGTAACAGATACTTACAATTACCTTGGACAACAGATATCAAGCAATGGTCACATTGATGAAGAAATTAATCAGCGTATAAAACTTGACTAGAGAGCTTTTGGAAGAAACAATACAATTTTCAAGAGTAATATGGCATCATGTCATAAAAGAAAAATGTTTAATCAATGCATCCTTCCAGTTCTTTCGTATGGATCAGTGACATGGACCTTGTGAGTGACCATGTGAGAGATGGGTGGATGAAATTCGAAAAACTGTGATAGTGACATGGAGGAGACTGGCTCGAAACACAGTTGTGAAAGAGATCAGGGAAGGCCTTCATCCAGCAGGGGATTGACAATGTCTGATTGAACACGGAACGCCTTAAACTTCCTTCCCAAAACAAGCGCATTGCTGGAGTCTATAGCGATAAAGGAACAGTCGATGTGTTTTTTTCCGTTTTCCAACCGTAGGTTGAAGAAGCGTATATGCTCCAGCTTTGTCTGTCTATCCATCCGTCTGTCCGCACGATAACTCGCGTAAAAATGGTTCGATTTGAATGAAATTTTAGTATGTGGAAGGGGACAACCTGGGAAGGAACCCTATTGAAAATGGGCGAAAGGGGGTCAAAGGTCAGGACATAGGAGTGGGATCCATTCCATCGCCTTTATGCGTCATAACTTATGTAAATGCTTCGATTGCGTCATAACTTCATCATGTTGTTCCGGCGATGTACTAAACCGGTTCTGTTTAATATAATCAAAATGGGGTTAAATAGGGCACAGGAGAGAGATTTATTCCACAGCCATTATCCTCATAACTTGAGTAATGATTTCTGGTATGTAGGAAAGCGTATCATAATCAATGCATTGCATGATTTTACTAACTTGTTATTTATTGAAGGGGTGATTAGAGTTTCCTATGGGAATTTTGTTAAATACACTGGTCAACAAAAAAAAAAAAAAAAAAAAAATTCTGGCCTGGACTTTTGCAGCTGTTTTAGTCTAATTCAGGGTGCTGATTCCAAATCTGATCTCAGATTTGCTCTATCACATCTCATTTTTATGCTATCGGCATACCCCATTTTCATTGGTTTTACCCGAAATTAACTCTTTGTCACTTATGATTGCAAGTTGTTGCGAGTCAGTGACTGCTTTAGTGTTAAAATATGGTGGTGTATTTTTAGGATAGTGTGTTTATAATATCATTTTATGTATATATCCACATTTATTTAATATTTTGCTTCTGCAGGTCGTGATCTAACAATGCTACAACATCCGAAAGAAGGAAATGCAGTAATGACCCAGATATCTTCTGCTACATCTGTGGCAGCTTCACTTTGCAGGATCAAAGGCGCAACATCAATACCTTTGTCAAGAAGGTTTATCTTGCCTACTTTAAAGTACGACTTCGAGACCAAGACAAAAATTGGGCTCCTCACAAAGTGTGTAAATCCTGTGTTGAAACTTTGCGATCATGGTCTAAAGGAAAGAATGCTAAGCTGAAGTTTGGTGTGCCAATGGTTTGGAGAGAACCTACAAACCATTTGGATAACTGCTGCTTCTGCCTTGTCAATGTGAAAGGTTTCAATAGGAAAAACAAACAACACTTACAATACCCAGATATCCCATCTGCCAGACGAACAGTTGAGCACTGTGAGGAAATACCTGTGCCTGTATTTACTGAGATACCAGAGATTAATGTTGAATCCCTCAGTTTACCTGCTTCTACAGATGATAATGATGCTCAGATCGAATATACGCCATCTGATGCAGATTGTGATAAAATTTCTCTGTTTAGTCAGCCTGAATTGAATGATCTTGTACGAGATTTGTATTTGCCGAAGCAGTCTGCTGAATTGTTGGCTTCCAGGTTGCAAGAGAAAGGACTACTCAGATCTGACACTAGTGTCTCCTTTTATCGTAACAGGGAAGCAACACTGCGAAAGTTCCATTCAGGTGGTCATCTTGTTTATTGTAATGATGTTGAAGGGCTTCTTCTCAATATGGGACTGCCCGCATTTGATCTAAGTGAAGGGAGACTTTTTATTGACAGTAGTAAAAGGAGTTTGAAATGTGTGTTACTTCACAACAGAAATATATATGGTTCAATCCCAATAGGACACTCTAAAAATGAAAGAAGAGTATGCCAGCATCAAGATTGTTCTGAATAGATTGGAATACCATGTTCATGGATGGGTAATTTGTGTTGATTTGAAAATGGTTAATTTTCTGCTGGGTCAGCAAGGAGGTCACACCAAATACCCTTGTTTCCTGTGCGACTGGGACAGTAGGGCTACATTACAACACGGGGTTAAAAGAACTGGCCACCAAGAATCAGTTTGACGCCTGGTGACAAGGGCATCAAGAATGAGCCTCTGGTTGATAAGAATAAAATTGTATTTCTCCCACTGCACATAAAACTTGGGTTAATGAAGCAATTCGTCAAAGCTCTTGATCACACTGGAGACTGCTTCAGCTATATATGTTCTATCTTTTCAAGTCTCAGTGCCGAGAAGAAAAAGGCAAGAATATTTGATGGCTCTCAAATAAGAACACTCATTAGGGATCCACACTTTGTTACAACAGTGACTGCGGCAGAGGCTAGAGCTTGGAATGCATTCTCTGATGTGGTGCGGAATTTCCTTGGGAACAGGAAAGCGGACAAACTATCGAGAGATTGTGGAGGAGCTGCTCTGGAGTTTCCAAGCACTTGGATGTAGAATGAGCATCAAGGTTCACTACTGACATAGTCACTTGGCCCAGTTTTCAGAGAAAATGGGTCACGTGAGCGAAAAGCAAGGTGAACGCTTTCATCAAGACATTAAAGTTATGGAAGAACGTTACCAAGGCCGATGGGACTCAAACATGATGGCAGATTACTGCTGGTCCTTGATGAGAGACATTCCACAAGCTGTACATCGGAGATCGTCAAAGAAAAGGTCGTTCATGCAGATGTAACATCACTATTGTTAATAACCTTTTTGTACATATTTTTCTTATCTTCACAATTCAATTCTTACATGGTAGTATGCTTTCACTCACATTGATATGCAGTCACTCTCACAACTTTGTGCTACGGCTCATTAAATGTTTGTTTCATTATTATTATTTTATATTGTACCTTATCTTATTCTTGTATGTATGTCTGTTTAGCTATTCATATATTAGCATAAATTTGCTGTTTTTATTGAAAATGCAGTATTTGATATCTCAAAAACCTGATGTGATAGACAAAAACTGATGCCAGATTTGGAATCAGCACCCCAAAATTACCTTAAAACCGTTGGAATACCTTATGCCAGAAAAAGTGTGCTGAGCAGTGATATATTTGTTCCACAACTGTTTTGACTCGTGATGAGAGACGGGTTTAATGAACTACCGTCCCAATGAAGGGAGACGAGTTTTAACGAACTACCGTCCCAATGAAACGAAAATCCATTTTACACTGTAAAGAAATTTCTGAAATTCAAGGACAAGTTTCCATCATTTATTTCGTGAATTAACGAAGCATGTTTCTGATGTACCTTTTCCGTGAAATGACGGAAAAAAACCTGAATTTAACGGACTTTTCGTGCCACGGGAAAATTCTGAATTTTCAGAAACCTTTCCGCAGTTTCTTTCTTATATTGACGGTAAATTACCGTTTTAGAGATGTGTTAACGGAAAATTCTGAATTTTTAGAAACCTTTCCGCAATTCCTTTCGTATATTAACGGAAAATCTCCTTTCTCACTTTTTTCATATCCGTATGACGACAAATTTCCGCTAATAGTAGTGATTCGTGGAAATACTTGAGGTTTGATTAACTTTCAAATTTCAATCGTCTGTTGAATTTTGAAGTTCCGTAGCGAGATCGGATATTGTGGAATAGCATAGATATTTTTCGTTTTTTTGTGGAACAGGATATTCCTTCTCCTTTCTCCTATTTGGTACACCAGCTACTTATTATATATTGTGTTACTGTAAGAAACCGGGTACTTATTACACCGATGATTATACGATGTCTATGTGTATCAGTCGTTGGACAACTTAAGACAAAAGCTATTATATAAGAGTAAATTTTATATTTATTATTTTTTTTTTGACTGAAATATTACTGTAAAAAGTACATTTCAGCTTTTTTAAAGGTAAATGAAAGTCATTGTCAGTTTAAAAAAATCATGTTGCAAAGCATTTTGTTGCTTCGAAAAACCACGATGAAAAATGCTTAATTTTTGAAAAGTCCTTCTATAGGAAAATAAAAAAAATTACAAACTTATTCAGAAAAAATAATAAGCTTCAACAGAAAATAAAATAACTAAATCACTCACATTCGCAAAAAACAAAATTTCTTTGTCGTGGAATTCGTTTTACGATGTATGTACATCTGATTACCGAGCGTTTGTGGCTCAGTTGGTTAAGACGCAAGTTACCTGATCGGCGAGCTTATAACGTCGGGTGTTCTATCCTGGCCTCACCGGAAGGATTATATGGGTGGCGAGTGCTGTACAGAGCTGTTGATTTTGCGGAATTTCAGTTTAAATACGGAAAAAACCACAAATGGGCTTTTCTGAAATAAACGGAATTTCTGTCTACAGAAATATCTGTGAAAATACGGAAGTTAAAATGAGCGGGTACTTCTAATAACAGAAATTTCTGAAAGAGACTGATACCTACCGGCAAATTTGCCGCACGTTATTTTCAGAAAATTTCCGTGAATTCACACCACTTTTTTTTACAGTGTAGCAGCAAATAGAAATTTTTTAAAAGTGTGGCAAATCTTAGAGAGGAGGCCTTCTCCCAGCGGAAGATTTGGTAGATAAAGAACTACATTTATCACAGAGGAAATATTTCTTCGGAAGGAATTATGTGTCATGACACATCTAGCAGCTGCTTCACCCCAAAAAAACGAACGCGAGCAACAAATAAATAAATCACCTTTTTTTTTTTCTTTTTTGTGGTGAATACCTGCAGCTCTATTTTTTACTTTGGATTTCCCCATAATCTTCAGCTGAAAATATTTGAGGAATGTCAGGTAACATTATACTCTTCATTTTTTGGTGTTGAGTTTTATCTAAAATTAAGGACATTAAAAAAAAGTGTAGACATTTTTTTCTTTCCCCAGCGTATGACATAAATAAGTTAAAACAAATGTTTCCATGATCTTCGCAACGCCGCTTTTAATCCCTGCGACAACTTTATTTTTTTAAGCCTAATTGACGCTTGGCTCTCTATTACCTTCTCCCGTTTTTCCGGCGAGTGACGGAATAATCGCCCAAGATTATGCAATTCTTCGAGACATCGTGGGCGCAGGGATCTTCGGGAAGAGCAGCTGTTGTTGGCTGCGAAAATTCCGTCGGAGAAATTCAACGGTGGCGACGGGAGACGCAGCGTCGGCAGGGCGGCGAGGCGGCCGCGGCAATCCGAAGCTGGGCTTACGATCGGGATTAGGCCCCGAGTCAGAAGATATCCTTGGGAACCTAAGGGGCTTAGGTTATCAGACAGATCGACAGGGGAAGGCCTCGAAATCACCGTCGTAAGGAGTTGCTTACTCAAAGGATCCTCAGCCACAAGTCACACGACTTAGGCAAGGGTCGTAACATATTGGATCATCAGATTTAATTGCCTTCTGCAAATCTCTTCTCACAGAGTTGCTTGTTTCAAAGCGTTTAAGCGGAGCTAATGGCATTAAATTAAAATCATTTGGCAACTTCTTAAAAAGATTTTTCGCCGTATTAGAGACTCTAAACTTCTGTTTATCGCTGTGCTACGATTCTTCAAGTCTCTTTGAGTGAAGTGCCGAACGCGTGAAGCAGAAATTTAGAGGCGAGAAGGTTCTAAGAGGCTGCGCAACGATTTTTATAATTTTACTTTCACCAGTGGGAAACCGTTAAGGATGTAATTTTGTGACTGATACTGAAATGAGCCACTCTAGGATCAACAGTTTGCGGGTGTCCATATCTAAAAGAAACCGCTGCAGTGGTATAAGCGCTGGCTTCTAACCATTCATCCGAAAGGGGTTCGGGTTCGAATCCCGGTGAAGCATGTATGTTGTGTTCGTTTTACGGCACTGGCTCTTTTCATTCCCTGGAACCGTCGTCCCTAAATTAGTGACGGGTGAGTGCTCACAGCCCATTGAATTGCACACGGTGGTCGTTAACCCTCCCCCTCTCCCCCAAAAGTCTAAAAGTGTCAGAAGCTTCAAATACAAACTTAGTCGCTTGAGTAGTTCACGTCAACATCAATTATATACGTATCTGGGGGCTCAGAATACTGTGCTATTTTTACGTACCGAACTAGCGGTTCTTCTGTTGAGAAAATATCAGTATATTTCAAATACGTGGAGATAATGTAAATATACGATGTCGTCGCTGTGTCCACGTTATTTTATAAACAACGAATAGCAACTGAAAAATTGTACATCCGACACCGCTGGGATCGAATCCCAGATCTCTCGATAACTAGCCGAGTGCGTTCGCTTAACGCTACGGTGCCAACAATTCACAGCGCTATTCGTGGTTTATCAGTCAGCATCTGACTACACAAATCCATATTGATGGGCTCGGCAACTGATGTGGCGTCATCTAGTGGCATTCAACAAAGCAAGCTGTTTAATTACAGCTGATAAATCCAAAGGGCGATAGAAATGGTGAATATATTTCAACTGAAAAATGTACAATTTTTCATTTGCTATTCGTTGTTTATAAAATAACGTGGACAGAGCGATGACATCGTATGTTTATAAAATATCAGTATTTATCGAAAATGTGTTTGTTGTCCCGATGACTTTTAGTTGCCAGACTAGTCTACAGAGTTGCAGCTCCAAATAAGGCATGAGTGATGTGTTTGTGTTATGACACTTGTTCTCTCCCTTCCCTGGAGCCATTGGCTCTAAATTAGGGACGGGTGACTAGCTATTAGAGTTTATCATGATCGTCGTTAAACACCAAAAGAAAGCAAATTGAATTAAAGCATATTTTTCTGAGAGGGCGTGGCCTCCAGCAAAATTAGAACCCTCTCTGTGCGACCTTTGACCTCTATAAATTGAAACTTCCTGCAATGTTTTACATACCTTTTGTTATTTCCATCTGCAATAACTTATTTGATAAATTAGAACCTCTGTATTACGTTTCCATGGCAACTTTGTACAATCGGCACGTTTTTCAATTTGAACGTTACAGTAAAACGTTGTATTCATGCAATTACATATATACACCGATGAGCAGTTATATTATGACCCCCCCCAGCCTAGAAAAATGAGCGCGCCTGGAGACCGAGCGGCGGCGCAGGTGAAGCTAACAGAGCAGTATATATATACAACACGAGGATCGGCTTTCGGTTAGTAGAGTGTTCGGAGTCAGAATAGGAAAAGCTGCCGATTTAACGGAGTTTGATAAAGGACAAATTGTGATAGCACGGCGCCTCGGAACTACAATCTCGGAAACGGTGCGGCTTGTGGGTTGTTCACGTGCCGCTGTAGTGAGTATGCATCAAAAGTGCTGCACAGATGGCCAAACGACGAACCGTCGTCCAGTCGTGTGCCGTCCACAGCTTATTTAGTCCAGAGGGAAGCGGAGTTCACAGCGACCTCAAGGCCACAGTGCGACAAATCACCCACAGCTACAGCAGTGGTGATCAGGGCAATGTGTCACAGCACACAGTTCATGGCAGCCTTTTGCGCATGGACCTGCGTACCCGAAAATCCAGCCGGGTGCCCATGCTCACTGCCCGTCATCGCAAACATCGTACAAATTAGCCCTAGATCATCGAGATTGGGCCGTGGGTGATTGAAAGAAAGTGGCCTGGTCTGACGAATCAAGATTCCTGGTGCATCATGTAGACGGCGATCGCGGATACGCCGGTTACCAACGGAGGCTATGGCACCTGGATGTACTGCAGGGCGCAAACATGCCGGTGGTGTTATGATTTGGGCGATGTTTTCTTGGGACACTTTAGGCCCTGTTATCCCAAGCACAATCCCTGACAGTTGTCAGGTATCTGAACATCGTTGCAGACTAAGTTTGCCCATTCATGGCAAATGTGTTCCCTGCCGGTGATGGCCATTACCAACAGGATAATGCGCCACACCAAACTGCCAAAATCGTCAAGGAGCGATTCGAGGAACATGCTGGTGACTTTCTGTTAAATCCCTGGTCTCCAAATTCACCTGACATGAACCCAATCAAACATTAGTGGTTCGAGATTGGAAATGCGGGTTTCGCGCTAAATCACCACCACCCCGAAATGTACGCGAACTAGAGGACCTGTTGTTGACATTATGGTACCAAGTACTTCAGGTAGCTATCGTTACCTCATCGAATCGATGCCTTGTCTAGTGGCCGCTGTTTTGCGGGCTAAAGGGGGTCTTACAGCTTATTAGGTAGGTGGCCGTAATGTAATGGCTCGTCGATGTACAAAGACGGTGTATGGAATCGTAACGAAAGACATACCATTCACAGACTTGAATAAGTTCAGTGTAGTAATTGATGAAATAGCTTAACAAAGAACTGGACAGTATAATTCGCACAGCAGGGAAGTTTTATGGCAATTTTCAGTTAGGACATAAACTGCTTAGGACTACATTCATTATGGAATTTGGCTAAAGAAAAAAGCGGACTGTTTACTATGTAGTATTTTAGACCTACTTTCTTGTTTGAAAGTTGAGTAAGAAGTGAGGATCTAATTTGGCCGTTAGATGTGTCGACTATGAGGCAGCTGTGCTGTATTTACACCGGGAAAACACAAATCTGCTGGACGCGACGATCGAATCCACATCTTACTTCTCTGGAGCCGGATGTTTCCCAATTAGACTACGCTGGCTAGGGCCCACCACTGATACTTGCCGTCTTGACATGTGTGTCACCTCTGTACTACGTCACATTAAACCTTTAAGCGGCCGATGTTCCTAAACCAAAAGCTGTTCAAATTTTCCTGCGTTCCTCAAACAGAAGTGTTCTCATATATAGTGGCCGGATTATAGGAACGTTACTGCAAAACAATTCCTTTCCCTTTTTCATTTTAGGAGTATCGATTGTAAATCTGTCGCTGGTTGTAAGTGCTCCCTTAGTCTTCACTCTTATGTAGTCTGATTCGCTTATAGTCCTTTATTCTTTGTTCCAACACCCAAGGAATTATTCGGAAGGAGTAACTCCCCGGACATGAACATCATGCCACAGGGTAAAAACAAGTTACTCAAACATCTTAGCGGAAAAGATAATCAGACAGGAAGGGTTAATGACAATCATACCGCCAAATGACCACTTAGAATGACAATCCTAAGGTAAAAGCGGCACTTTCTGATGCGCAGGTTCACTCGTTTCCGTCGCGTTCGGCCCACTTCTCAGGCAGCGTTATATTCGTTCGAGCTGATTTCAGTCTGTTTTGTTAGCCCTGAGTTAATTCGTTCCAGCCGGTTAAAGGGTTAACCCCCCCCCCTCCCCCAAGTAAGATGGAGGCACAAAATCGCAGGTTTCGGGTCTACCGCAAACCACGCTGGAAGTTACTCTCTGTAGAAGAAGGAATTCTCACCAATTCTAGACGACGTGTGGAAGAAGCATCCCATTTTTCGAAGCAAAGGAGAGGATTGTCATTAAAAGATCTAACTTCCCGTAGATCCATTTTTTCGTTCGGGCGCCGGCGTGAAACCCAAATTCGGCGGTAGTGGGAATCAAATCAACATCCTCCTGCTCTGGAGCCGAAAGGTTTCCCAATTAAGCTACACCGACAAAGGCTTATCACTGCTACTTGCCGTACTGGCATGTGAGCCGCCAATGCAGTGTTTTTTTTTTTGTTTTTTTTTTAAGTTTTAATGACCACCGTCAGCAACTCAATGGGCTATAAGCAGTCCCCCGTCCCTAATTTAGGATCACTGGTTCCAGAGAAGGGAGAGAGTCAGTGCCGTAAGACAAACACAACATCCATGTCTCAACGGGATTCGAACACGAACCCTTCTCGGACGAATGGTCATAAGCCATCGCTTAGACCACTGCGCCACCGGAGCGGCCGACTGTTGTATTTAGTTTCAAGTTGCGTGCACCACTTGAAACTAAATACAACAGCCGTCGGACTCGTAAGTTCTAGAGGCGGACGTGCTTTTCTTGTTTCCGGAGGCTACACCACTACTAATTTTGTAGTGGGTTGCACGAAAGAGTGATGGCCGCCCCGGTGGCGCAGTGGTCTAAGGCGCTGGCCTCTGATCATTCATCCGTAAGTGGTCCGGGTTCGAATCCCGGTGAGGCATGGATGTTGTGTTTGTCTTACGGACCTGGCTCTCTCCCTTCCCTGGAACCAGTGACCCTAAATTAGGGACGGGCGACTGCTTATAGCCTATTGAGTTGCTCACGGTGGTCGTTAAACCTCCAATCAAAAAAAAAAAAGTGATGCTACACTAGTTGCGTGCACCACTTGTAATCATTGTAGGATGCATGAAATACACAAAAAATGTGATGAAATTATGTACCATTCATCCCGAATTTGTACCCATTGCATCATGTTTATGTACGAGGGATGACTAAAAAGTGAGGTGAATGGAGTCGTCCTTGCTGAGGAAACAAAGGAGAGGTGTCTGACGTCAAGCGGCCATTAACCCTCAAACCTCGCACGTGTCGCCTAGCCAGAAACCGGTTTTGCAGCAAATGCCAGTAGTCCTCCAGACAGAAAAGAGTGTAGAGAGCTCCCAGAAAGATTCTAAAGTTGGCCGCTAG
The DNA here is from genome assembly GCA_039090855.1 of Macrothele yani. Lineage (NCBI taxonomy): Eukaryota > Metazoa > Arthropoda > Arachnida > Araneae > Macrothelidae > Macrothele > Macrothele yani. Next base: position 104,542,099 of record CM077006.1, on the reverse strand, counting down.
GTAGCGCTGCGACGGATGTGCCCCCTGCTTAAGGTGACCAGATATCGGGACACCGATTTGAGGACAAAAGGGCGTGGCGTCCCCAAATCGGTAGTTCATTTGGGGACACATAGGTACTCAAAATAAATATGCAAATCTTTTTGTCACAAAACTGCATTGCTTCAATAAGTGTGATATTACACATTAAAAATCTGTGTCTTAAAAAGATATATCTTGTAGAAGTTTGGTCATTTGTATTGACAAAGCAGAACTATGATGGCGAGAACATATTAGCAAAAGTGAAATGCTTTACCTTAGGTACATGCGCGGAATTAAAATTAGGCTGCACACCATATTAATTGCATGGCGAATTTTTCATTTTGCCAAAGTTTTTGGAGAAACTCAGAACAAGTACAGTCGAAATTTGACAGCGCCAGTGGTGCATTGACCTAGTGCTGGCGACTGACCATTCGTACAAGTTTGTACGGATTAGAGTCCCGAATGAGGCACGGTTGGTGCGTTTCTCTTTGCAGCACTTGCTCTCTCCCTTCCCTAGGACGAATGTCACCAAATTAGAGACAAGTGACTGCTTATAGTCCTTAGAGTTTCTCGTAGTGGTCGTTAAACCCAGAAAGAAGAAAAAAAAAGTTAAAATTTGTTTTCACAAGAAGCATGTTTGAAAATTAATAGCCGCCTCGGTGGCGCAGTGGTCTAAGCGATGGCCTCTGATCATTCGTCCGAACGGGGTCCGGGTTCGAATCCCGGTGAGGCATGGATGTTGTGTTTGTCTTACGGCACTGGCTCTCTTCCTTCCCTGGAACCAGTGACCCTAAATTAGGGACGGGCGACTGCTTATAACCCATTGAGTTGCTCACGGTAGTCGTTAAATCTCCAATCAAAAAAAAAAAAAAAATTATACAACGGAAACTACTTTTAAGAACATTTTTCATTGGAAATCTAAAGGGTTAATGAAGAATTGTAAATTCGAGGACATTTCGGGACAAACATTAAAATTTGAGGACAATTTGCGTCCCCAAAGGCTTCAGACGTTTTTGGGGACAGTAAACAAAATTCGAGGACTGTCTTAAAGAATTGGGGACATCTGGTCAGCTTACCCCTGCTGTCAGTTGAAACTGACCCTTTAGTATGTATGGCACAGCACTACAAAAGGCTGGTAAGTCGTTTTTCTGGCTCTGGATTTTTAATTTTTATCTTTTAATCTTCTTTTTTTTGAGTTCTTCAACACTCTTTAGAATAAGGTTTTTTGCTTTGGAGCGTTTATGTTTTTTCCGCGGGATATCTAGTCAGCGTTTTTAGGTCCCTTCTGTGCTTGTAACCACAGGTTGGTTAGAAGTTCTTTTATCTTAGGCCTAGGGCTTTCTTGTAGCTTCAATGATTAGAACAATATTTTGTAAATAATTTACCTTAACAAAAAAAATAAAAAAAATATATGCATTACATATATTTTTTATATTTTTTATTGTTCGGTTGTGTTTACGATTTTAGGTATGGGGTAAAATTTTCATTAATTATTGGTGTGTACTAAACCGAACTTCTTTGAACATTTTTTGTGAGTGGCTTGGGCATATCCGAGTATATTGCTTATCTGAGGCTTGAAAATTGGCTCTATGGGTTCAATCTCTCATGTTCCAACTGTGCATTTGTACATATGCACTGTGTGCTAATGTATTTCTTAAATGTATTGTTTTAAATTTGCAATTTTCAAAGTTGCTCTTCGTTCATTGTTTAAATTTATTATTAATTTTTTATTCAATTTTTCATGTGACAGGATAAGTTACTCTATTTTCCTCTCTTTAGCTTGTTTTTTTTTTTTTTGCACTTTATCTATATTTATTTTCTCTGGGATTGCATTTTTGGGGTGTCCGTCATCCCTCTATAGAGTTGATTACTGAGGTTCTCTTGAATATCCGTGTGAGGTCGGGCAATGTTTTTTAGTTTGCTGTTTTTTGGGTTAGAAGTCCCTTTTAAATCTGTCATAATTAAAATTTGTTAAAATTTACCATTAAATTTAAATTGTCCTTAAAGCAAATTAAATTAGCAGAAACCCACACTTCCATGGTCTCAGTAGATAAGTAAGGGATTTTCTTAATGCTTGCCCTTGACGAAGCCATTGGAGAATCAGTCATTGATATACTTCCCTTCATTCTTCTGCTTTTCTGTCTTCTCTCGTTCGGAGCTCGTTTGCCTCGGACGGTTGGGTTTTGTTGTTTTTTTCCTTTGCTTCTTCTCGGGAGTTGTTTCTTTTGTTTTCCTACTTTCTTTAAAAGAATTTCAAAGTTGTTTTTCGCTTTAACTTCTTGTTGGTTTTTTAGATATATAATATATATCAGTATTTACATAACAAAGCAGAATATTATAGTTCTTAGATCTATAATATTGATTTAAGAACTTTCATATTAATATTATACTTACATAATATTTGAACTAAGAACTTACATACTTAGTTATGTAACTTCTTCGCCGCCAAATCCATTTCCGTATACTTTAGTTTATGTAACTCTACTATTAAATTTCTGTCTTCGGTCAAAATATTCACCTTATTTTTGTATTACACCTTGTATGTTACACGCATAACACAGTTCTCATGCCACAAAAGTGGTGCAGCACCACTTTTTATTGTCGAGATGGAAACGGGTCACCGGGTCAACAATTTCTTGCGGGTAAAACGGGTCGAGTCTAGGTGTTCCTGAACCGATTTCGACCCGGATTTATTTCCGTTTAATTTTTGAAAAGAAAAGTAAATATTCCAAAGAACCCTTCAGAGATCTTGGAAATAATACTTCACAGCTGCAGACCATGACCCAGGAACTTGCTGAGAAGGGTAAACAAATGGGATTAAAAATGAACTTTCAGAAGACAAAACTGAAGTACAATTCGTTTATAAGAAATGAAAATTTTTCGATTGATGGAGGAAAACTGGAGATAACCGATAGCTACTGAATTTACATTGAACAGCAGATATCAAGCAAGATCACATTGATGAAGAAATTAATCGACGTATGAAACTTGGCTGGAAAGCTTTTGGAAGAAACAGAACAATTTTAAAGAGCAATTCACAATTATGTCTTAAAAGAGACTTATTTAACCAATGCATTATTCCAGTTCTTACTTATGATGGATCAGAGATATGGACTTTTACTGAAAAGACATACAGAGGCTGCAAACTACTGAAAGAAATGTGGAGAGATGCATGCTTAGTGTAAGCAGGAAGGAGAGGTAGGGGAACTCGGATTAGAAAAACGACAAGATTTGATGACATCATGATCAAAGTAAAGACTCTCGAATGGCAACGGGTTGTACATATTTCTAGAACTGACCCTACCGTTAGACGCCCAAATACGAGATTGGTTACCAAGGAGCAGGAAAAGACCCAGAAGACCATGTGATAAAAAAAATGACAAGAGTTAATGACATTTTGAACGAAGTAGAGACCCTCAAGTGGCAACGGGTTGGACATATTTCTAGAACTGACCCTACCGTTAGACGCCCAAATACGAGATTGGTTACCAAGAAGCAGGAAAAGACCCAGAAGACCATGTGATAAAAAAATGACAAGAGTTAATGATATTATGAACAAAGTAAAGACCCTCAAGTGGCAACGAAGTGGACATATTTCTAGAACTGACCACACAGTTGGACACCCAAATACGAGATTGGTTACCAAGGAGCAGAAAAAGACCCAGAAGACCATGTGATGAAAAATGGCAAGAGTTGATGACATTATGATCAAAGTAGAGACCTTCACGTGGCAATGGGTTGGACATACTGCTAGAAGAGCTGACCACCGTTGGACAACTAAATTGGACATATTGCTAGAAGAACTGACATTCCAAGGGAAAAGAAAATACTCAAAATACCATGAGGACGATGGATGAATGAAATTCGAAAACGTGCCGAAGTGACATAACAGATTTGTGGAAGACACTTGGCGAGACCTTTATGCAGCAGTGGATTGGTAACTATTGATGATACTAATAACTATTACGCACTTTTGCGTGTGCAAAAGTTACGGAAATTTAATACTAGAATTTTAGGCAAAGATATTGAATATCATTTCGCAACTTTTATTTCGCTTTAGTGCTCCATTTCCTTTGTTTCCACGATGCGTGAGAAAAGTTTGCTTCGCCACCCGATATAGAAACATTGGAAGCACGGTTTATTTAGAAGCGCGAATTTGTCGCATCTTAGGGTCTGGGCCTTTTATATTTCGTAGACGGATTAGTATTGTTCAGTTCATTTGATCTTTTGCCTTCTTAATTTCAAAGCAGCCGATTGACAGCGCAAGCCCTCTTAATTTCAACCTTGAAGTTTTGTGAAGACGACGCCGGCGTTTTCCCATGGTCTTTGTGGAAGCAAGGGGTGAGTTTACGTAGGGACAAGGGGGAAGCAGGACAGTCGACTCTAGGAATTGAAAGCGAGCGGTCGCAGTGAGAGACGGCGAGGAAGCACCTTAGGTGTTAGGAAGCAGATCTTAAGCTAGCCGGGGGAGTGGGGGTTTTTCTCCATGTGCGCGGGATAGAGAGGAACAGGGGGTGGAGAAGAATTGCAAAGCTGAGTACAACCTTCTGCATTAAGCAAAGAAAATAATAAAGTATTTTAAGAGATCTAAAATGATTGTATAAAAATTAATGTTCATAGCTATTATTATTATAACTATTATTATTTTTATTATCTTCAACTACGCAATACTATGGATGTTAACAAATGCAAGTTAACCGTTATATGCCATGGAAAAGAAATCAGAATTTAACCTCAACAAGTTCGTAAAATCATGCAAAGCATTGATCATTATATGCTTTCCAACATACCAGAAATCATTACTCAATTTATTACTCAAGTTATGAGGGTAATGGATCTGGAATAAATCTAGCTCCTGTGTCCTGACCTTTGACCCCATCTCGATGATATTCAACAGAATTGGTTCAGTATATTTCCGAAACAACATACTAAAGTTTTGTCGCAATAGAAGCATTTTTAGTCATGTTATGAGGATAATGGCTGTGGAATAAATCTCGCTTTTTGTGCTCTGACCTTTGATCTCATTTCGACGATATTCGACAGAATTGGTTCAGTATACCTCCGGAACAACATGGTAAAGTTCTGTCGCAGTTGAAGCATTTTTAGGTAAGTTATGACGCATAAGGTCAATGGAATGGATTACGCTCCTATGTCCTGACCTTTGACCCCATTTCACCCATTTTCAATAGGGTTCGTCCCCACGTGGTTTCCTACTACGTACAGAAATTTCATCGATATCGAGCCAATTTTACATAAGTTATGACGCATAACGGCAATGGAATGAATCCCGTTCCTATGTCCTGGCCTTTGACCCCATTTCGCCCATTTTGAATAGGGTTCGTCCCCAGTGATCTCCTACCACACTAAAATTTCATCGAAATCGAACCATTTTTAAGTGAGTTATCGTGCGGACGGACAGATGGACGAAGCTGGACATATACGCTTCTTCAACCTATATGGTTGGAAAGCGTAAAAAAGAGCATTTGACAAATTTTGCCAAAAGTGAGGTCTGTTAACTCGTTTCTTTGCATTAAGGAAGGATTGTTTCCCATTTTTTTACTTGCTAAACAGTGTTCGTACACCACGTATAGAAGGAAATTCTTATGAATATATTTTTTGTTTGGCTTCACGCCGTGTTTGATGCATTCACTTCGCGAACAAAGTATCTGTTGTGCAAAATACATCTCAGACAAGTTTTGTTAACGCGTGCATCAACAAACAAATAACAAAGGTACAACAACGCTGTACACTGCAACCTTCGCTTATAAGCTTCTGAATGCACGTGGGATCCAACATCTTTCCCTTCACCTGCCAGTGTGTTAAGACCTTCTTTGATTGTGTCACTTGACATCGAAAGCCACTCAGTGGCCTTCTTAAGTCTTCTTTTGTCTGAAGACAAATTAACTGTCAAAATATGCTGCCTCGATGGAAATAAAACTCCGCGGCTGTTGCTTTTGGGAATTAAGCGTCGCGCTTTTCGACCTGCCAGTTCCTTTGCGCGTTAAATTTGGAAACTTAGCAACAACGTAAGGAGGGTGGAGGGAACCTTCAAGACATAAATCTTGTGCAGGATATAAATCTTGTTCAATCAGTTTTAGGCGAAACTCTTGCATCTCAGAGCGCACGCGAGCGGTGGATTATGTACTTTTAGTCCTGAGTGTTTGGTGAAAACACTAACAGTGCAGTTTTGCTCTCTCCAAATGATAACCCGATGTGTAAAGAACTTTAAGATACAGTTTGAATGCCGCATTTTTTTTTCTTTTAGTTTTGCTGGTAACTATTTATCACCCAATTTTGACTTTCATCAAGAAGCTTGGAGAGATGCGTGATTCGTGTAACCAAAAAAGGTAAGACGGGGGAGCTCATAGATCCAGAAAAATGGTAAGAATGGATGACATCATGATAGAAGTAAAGACTCGCCATAGGCAATGGGCTGGACATATTCAGGATAGTCTTAACGCAATCGGAGGATCTGGGGGCGATAACTTTGGGGGTTCTTTTTACACTAACTTTAAAATTTTCAAATTTCTGCAATAAGAAAGATTTTCTTTTGACAAACGATAATCTGTTGATAAAAGCAAACTCCCAGAAAAGAAATAAGGAACGAAATTTAAATTTAATAAGTCAATTGAAACTAAAATTTACACCTTTGCCCATAATAATGGCGTCATATCAAAATCAAATCAACAGAGAAATTTGTTTCCTAAAGCTAAGCTTCAATGATAGCGAATAAAAGTATCAATAAAAAACCTATAAGCCACCCCGATGGCGCCATAATCTAAGCGATGGCTTCTGAGCATTAGTCTCAGATGGGTCCGGGTCAGAGTTGGAAACTGATCAAAATTTTGGACCCGCACCCAAATCTGCTTTGAGCTATAAATTCAAATATATTGTAATAGTGGTAAAGGTAAATAACCTTTAATAATAACTTAATAGAACGGGAATGTTTATTTTATGAAATGTAATGTCATGTAAATATCTTTTAATTGTTAAATTTTAATCATATGCAAATAATTAAGAATCCTTGCAGTTTTAGAATGTTTGAAAAGTAATCGTGGGAAACTTCTTAAGAATATATTTTCTGAGTTCGATTTGGTAGTCACCGGAAGTGATTAGTTTATCGGCGGACTTCCTGGAGATGGACAACACACAGGATTTCGTGTGTAGAAAGCTACAATAGAAGAAGTTTTTTTTTTTAGAGTTTTAAAGTGACTCATTAGGCAGGACTTCCGTCCTTTGGGGTGATGGCATTAGGCAGAGGAGAATGAGACTTGTGGGAAGAGAGAGGGTGTTCGGACGGAGGCTTTGAGGCGCGTGTTTTGGAAGGAGTCGCGAAAAAACAAGGAGGAGAACGGGTCTTCCGAAGAAAGGATGATGACCTGTCTTTGGGCAGAATGCGACTGAGAGAAGTAGAGGTCGGTCGGTGAGATTATCGAGGGAAAGAGGAGAATTTGAGAAGGGGTGCGTGGTCTGCGCCCCCGAACGAAAAAGAATGAATGTAGCGAGGGGTTAGGACATGGATTTTATATGATCGCATATTATAAGCAAAATCACGAAAAATAAAGGATTTTATCAGACACCAAATCGCTTCTGTTGAATTATCTAGTACTTCTCTATTGATGTTTACAGTGCTCAAGGAACCTTGCAATCTTCTGATTATAACATATTTCGGTGATTAAAGAAAGAGTTACAACAGCACTGGGACAATATCATCATTGCCAACCATTAACAATCCGCTGCTAGATGATCTCCCCAAGCTTCAACACAATGGACAATGACCAATTCCTGGATGTAGGAGACTGGCCCAGTGTCTTGGGCCAGTCTTCCCCAACCACCCATTTTCCACGTGGTCTTCTTCTGTGTCTTTGCCTGTCCCTTGAAATCCAGTCTAAAATTTCAGTTGTTCATCGGTGGTCCGTTCTCCTGGCAAATATGTCCCGCCCTTTACCATTTCAGGGATTTTACGCTGAGCGTGATGTCTTCCATTCTTGTTATTTTCCTTATCCACGAACTCATCTTTTTGTCTTTCTTGGTTACACCAAGCCTGCATCTCTCCATGCCTCTTTCAGTTGGCTGCTTTCTTTGTATGTCTTTTTTATGTAGTTAAGGTCCATGTCTCGCGTACGTAAGTACTGCAAGGATGCATTGATTAAACACTTTTCTTTTAAGACATAATGGCATATTGCTCTTAAAAATTATACTGTTTCTTCCGAAAGATCTCCAGCCAGGTTTTATACAGCAATTAATTTCTTTATCAATGTGACCCTCGCTTGATATCTGCTGCCCAAAGTAAATGTAGGAATTGGTTATCTCCACCTTTTTCCCATCAATTGATAAATCTTCATTCCTTGCAAAAGTATTGTACATCAGTTTTGTCTTCTGAAAGTTCATTTTTAATCCCACTTCTTCACCCTTCTCAGCAAGTTCCTAGATCATAATCTGAAGCTCTGAATTATTATTTCAAAGACATATGAAGAGTTCTTTGAAATATTCTTTTTTTCTTTTCAAAACTAAAACAAAAATAAAACCGGGTTGAAATCGGGTCACGAACACCTTGACCCGACCCGTTTGACCCGCAAGAAATTATCCACCCGCTGACCAGTGACCCGTTTTCATCTCTGGTCCGGGTTCGAATCCCGTTGAGGCATGGATGTTGTGTTTGTCTTACGGCGCTAGCTCCTCCCTGGCCTTAAATTAGGGACGGGCGACTGCTTATATAGCCCAATGAGTTGCTCACGGTGATCATTAAACCTCCAATCAAAAATACAAAAACAAAAAACCTGTAACTTAGGTAAGAATATGAACATACCGGAATTTCGGCTTCTCACACTTGTTTCCTCATTTAAATATTTCCATTTCTTAATTTGAGAGCGCCGAATTCTTTAATCACACCGGAAAAGTCTCATTCTTGCTTTAGGCCATTTTCGATGGACAATAACGATAAATAGTTCGTCTTGATCCTGTGATGGAAGTTCGAAGCCATGATTTAATTAGAGTTTGGAGAAAGATCGTTCACCAGTGCAGTTAGTGGTCATCATCGGAAGAAATATGCGCATAGCTATTTCAATATTTGGAAAAGTTGCGTTTAAACTGTCTTTTTTAATTGACGAATAAATCTACGAGATTCAATGGAAATTAACGTTTGCAGTCTTGAAATAATGCTTGATCATAAGATTGATTTATTGAAGGGAAGTGCACTTGAGTCGTGACACAATGCGAAACATGATTTCTTGCAACATTAGAAATGCTTAAAACGGAGTGACTTTATAAATTCTTTCTTTCAATTAAAATTTTTTAACGCATTCTGGCTGTTCTGCGTTATGGCTGTTTATTTTTTAAATTATAAAAATTGGAAATAAAAAAAAGCGCAAAATAATAAACTTTGCCACCAATTTGGGGACACTTGTACCGGGCACACTTGGCTCACCCGTTAAGACGCTACTGGACATGCTGCTAGAACTGACCACCGTCGGACAACTGAAATACTTGATTGGATACAAGGGGCGCAGTAACATTTTTCGGGGGGCAAAATAGAAGTTCTGGGTATCCATAAGGATAAAAATAAAAGTTAAAGAAACATGGAAGAAAAAATTAAAGCATTCTAATGTAAGTTGATGCATTTTATTAAAGCATTTTTTCTAATGTAAGTCTCACTTTAACAGAAAAAAAAAAAAAAAAAGCACTTTCGGAAGCCAAGAACCCATCTTTATATCCCCCTCCTCCCTGTGGCGCAGTGGTCAAAACGCTGGTTTCTGACCATTCGTCCGAGATGGGTCCAGGTTTGAATCCCGGTGAGGTATGGATGTTGTGTTTCTCTCTTTTTTTTTTTTTTTTTTTATTGGAAGTTTAGCGACCACCGTGAGCAACTCAATGGGCTATAGGCGGTCGCCCGTTTCTAATTTAGGGCCACTGGTTCCAGAGAAGGGAGAGAGCCAATGCCGTAAGACAAACACAACATCCATGCCTCACCGGGATTCGAACCCAGTCCCCTTCTCGGACGAATGGCCATAAGCCAGCGCTTAGACCACTGCGCCACCATGGCGGCAGTGTTTGTCTTACGGTGCTGATAACCAATGGAACCACCTTTTTCTTGAAACTGAAAGCTTTTACATATAAAAGCTTTTTCTTGAAATTCAAGTTTACGGGGGCCGTGGGTGGCCTAGTGGTCAGCGTTCGTGACTGCCATGGGGATAACCTCAGGTTCGATCCTGGGCAGGTACGAACGTTTGGACCACTAAATACCCGCCGTGCGTCGGATGGGCACGTTAAGCCGTCGGACCCCGGGTACTGGCGCCCCAGTAATAAATAAGAGCGTCTTCCCTCCCCTTTCTACCTCTCTTCCGTGTCACTTTCCTATAAGGCACTCTAGCCCAAATCTCCTAGCTTCCTATTTCTAAGGGTTGTTCAAGACCTGGAGTCAGACACTCTAAAATCCTCTACATATGATCTGATCTGAAATTCAAGTTTTTTTTTTTTTTTTTTTTTTTTTTGTTTCCTTCCCTGGAACCAGATTTCCCTAAATTAGGAACGGGCGACAGCTTATAGCCGATTATGAGTTGCTCAAGGTGGCCGTTAAGCCCCCAAATAAACGAACAGAATTTCAATTCAAGAAAAAGCTTTTATACTATGGAAATTCAATGCTGAAAATGTCATATTAAAACATAAGGCCGGTAGCTGTTTCGATGCAGCCCGGGCAAGAACTGATAGGACGTGAAGATTCTGCGAATATAGGAAGTAAAATGTTTATTTAACTGGATATTACGCAGTATGTTTTGAGATAATGCTCCACAAAATTTGTATTCTTAATAGCGCTGCATCCTTAAAACTACATCCCAATGATTAGACAGAATTCTCCGAAAAGTGATTACGAGAAATTAATAAGGTTGACAGTAAATTGAGAATAAGAATTTTGTGTTTAATTTCTTTCTATGCACAGTCATCTTCAGTAAAATTATCGAACCGTGTAAAACATAAATTTGTATTACGGTTTGCTTCTAAGCAGATCTGTTTTACGCGTAACATTGCATTTCTATTAATAAACAATATCATCTAAGTTCAGAAGTTCCACAGCTGAAGAAGAAGCATAAGAAGTGGGTTGCCGGTAAACCTCCACACAGGAAAATTGCCACACAGGAAAACTGCCACACGTCTTTCAGCAACTTGGAAAACCATCACACATTGGAAAACTGCCGCACAGGAAAACTGCCACATGTTTTTCATTAAGGGGCCCGGGACAAAAAATTGCTGTTCCACCAAGGAACACTTTGAATGTGTGGTAGTTTTCCAAGTTTCCGAATTATGTGTGGCAGTTTTCCAAGGTGCCTAACGACGGGAAGGAGCTCTTTTGTTTGTCTGAATTTTCATGCAGGTTCTTACGCGTTTAGGGCAACTGACCACAAAAGTTCGAGATGTTGGGGGGGTATGAAGATTGGCGTTTTTTGGCATATGTTGAGTACTGAATTGGGAACTCCAAACAAATTTCGAGAAAACATCCTATGTAAGTAAGCCAAGCAAGAACTGTATACTTTAATTTGAAGAAATTAATTGCCGTGACTTAGTACATTTCTTAAAACTACAATGTTCCACGAAACAACGGAATTACAGCATAACTCATGCTGTGTTCAGAAAAGGACTATAAGGTGGGAATTTTTTAATAACGCTACAATTTTACTTAGGCACTAAATATTGTCAAGTTTGTAATATTTTTTTTTTACTTAATTAATTCATAGGCCCTACACTTTGGCATTTTTAACAGCTTTTAATCCGCCGACTTCATATTCATAACGTTTACGTATCAAATCAAGTCAATAGCATTGCGGTTTTACTCAGGCATTAAATATTAATTCATAGACCCTAGGCCTGGGCCAAGGCTTTTCAAAAAAAATTTTCTGCCAGTGTCATATTCACAACGTTTACACATCAAATCAAGTTAATAATATTGCGCTTTTACTTAGGCAGGAAATATTAATTCATAGGCCCTAGGCCAAGGCTTAGTCCTTTTTGACAGTTTTTAATCCGTCGACTTCATGTTAATAACGTTTACAAATAAAATCAAGTTAATAATATTGGATGTTTACTTTGGCACTAAATATTAACTCATAGGCCTACGGCCTATGACCTATGAGTTAATATTTCGTGCCTAAGTAAAAGCGCAATATTATTAACTTGATTTGATGTGTAAACGTTGTAAATATGACATTGGTAGAATAAATACTGTTTAAAAGGCCTAGGCCTACAAATTATTATTTCTTGGCATACTAAAAGCGCAATACTATTAACGTGATTTGATGTGTAAAAATTGTGAATATGAAATTGGTAGAACAAAAACTGTTAAAACGGCCTAGGCCTATGAATAAATATTTAGTGTCAAAATAAAAGCGCAATGCTATTAATACGAGTTGATACATAAACGTTATAAATATGAAGTCGACGGATTAAAAAATGTCAAAAAGGCCTTGGCCTAGTGCATATGAATTAATATTTCGTGCCTAAGTAAAAGCGCAATATTATTAACTTGATTTGATGTGTAAACGTTGCGAATATGACATTCGTAGAATAAAAACTGTTAAAAAGCCTAGGCCTAAGGCCTATGATTTAATATTTAGTGCCCGAGTAAAAACGTAATGCTATTGACTTGATTTGATACGTAAACGTTATGAATATGAAGTCGGCGGATTAAAAGCTATTAAAAAGGCCAAGGTGTAGGGCTTATGAATTATTTAAGTAAAAGAAAAATATTACAAACTTGACATGTTATGTAAATATTTAATGCCTAGATAAAGTTGTAGCGTTATTAAAAAAAATCTTACCTTATCGTCCTTTTCTGAACACAGCATGAGTCATGCTGCAATTCCGTTGTTTCGTCGAACACTGCAGTTTTAAGAAATGTACTAAGTCACAGCAATTCATTTCTTCAAATCAAAGTACAGTTCTAGATTGGCTTACTTACATAGGACATTTTCTCGAAATTTGTTTGGAGTTCTCAATTTTCTCAATATATGCTAAGAAACGGCAATCTTTATACCCCGGCACCTCCCTTGAACTTTTGTGGCCAGTTGCCCAAAACGCGTGAAAATTCAGCCTGCATGAAAATTCAGACAAACAAAAGAGCTACTTCCTGTCGTTAGGTACCTTGGAAAACTGCCACACATTCAAAGTGTTCCTTGGAGGAACAGCAATTTGTGCCCATCCCCTTAGTGAAAATCATATGGCAATTTTTTTGTGTGGCAGTTTTCCTATGTGTGGCAGTTTTCCAATGTATGGCAGTTTTCCAAGTTGCTGAAAGAGGTGTGGCAATTTTCCTGTGTGGCGGTTTACAGTGAGCCCAAGCAGTGGCCTAACTAAGACAGAGTGGACCTGCTTCGGGCGCAGCTCAGGTGGGCACAAAAATCACTGCTCACAATCTGATTGAAATTGGAATTAATTTTTGCATGAGTTCCTGGCATAACTTTTTCGCGCCGTGCTTTATTCGTCCATTTGCAGAAGGCTTCATTGATGAAGAAATTAATCGGCGTATAAAACTTGGTTGAAGAGCTTTTGCAGGAACCAATACAAGTTTTAAGGGCAATATGTTATTATGTCTTAAAAGAAAAGTGTTTCACCAATGCATCCTTCCAGTTCTTACATATGGACCGGACCTTACTAAAGAAAGAAGAAAAAACAATTGCAGGTAAGCTCAAAAGAATCCTGGAGAGATGCATGCTTGGTGCAACCAGGAAAGATAAGAAGAGGAACTCGTGGATAAGGAAAATGATGAGCCGCGGATGGCTTAGTGGTTAGCAAGTCAGACTATCGATGCAAGGTCCTCAGGTTCGAACCTGGGCTGATCCTTCAGAGATGGTGTGATTTACTAACAATCGCTGAATATCCGCCGTGCATCGGACGAGCACGTTAAGTGACGGCCCCCAGGCTGGACACACTGGTTAAATGGGTATCCTTTCCTATGCCCTCCCCTGAAATTCTCTCACCCCTCTATGTGCAACATCGTACTTGTACGGTGGCGCCATCTACTGTACTCCAATATCACTACAAACTGTTCTGTCAAAGTCGCAAGACTTGCTCTCATTCCTTCCGTTTCTGTGTCCTGCCCAAAAGGCGATCTCGCTGTAGGTGGCTGGGACCTAAAGTCCTACAAGAAAAAAAAATGACAAATAAGGAAAATGACAAGAGTGGAAAACATCGTGATGAAAGTAAAATCCCTGAAGGAAACGGACTGCACATATTGCTAGAACTGACCATCGCTGGGCAGCTGAATATTAGAGACTGGATGGATACCAACGGACAGAAAAAGTCCCAGAAGAAGGCAACGCGGGAAATGTGTGGATGAAATTCGAAAGTATGCAGGAGTGATATAGAAGGGACTGAATGGACTAAGACAGATGTGGAAGAAACTTTGAGAGACTTTCATCCAGCAGTGGATGGTATAGTAGACTCTAGTTAATTGAGCCATCAGGGCAGCCGTTCAGCCGTTTATTTGGAACTACTCTCGAACATTACAAATCAGCTCTTGGGGATAAAGATTTGTATAATTGAGGTAGCCGCTTAACTGAGCCAAAGTGTTTAGCCGCGATGCGTCACATTTAACCGCAGGAATCTGCTATATATACACTGCCGGAAAGTGAAAAAAGAACACCAAGAAGGAATTGGCGGACGATCATTAAATTTACATATGTTAATGGTTCGAGTTTACGTAGGTGTGATGTTAATTTCGGGACCAACCGGTGAGCGCTTACGCCACAGCACCGCATAATATGCAAATTATCGTCGGTGGTATTTAAGGAATACGGCGAAGTGAATGTAATCTGTCGTCGGCGTACGGACACGTGCGAAGACCCTGAAAAAGCTGCAATGCCTGGACATGGAAGACGTGTACGATTTCAGCAGTTATCGGACTTTGAGCGAGGTCGTCTAGTCGGACTCCGCGAGGCTGGGTGGTCGTATCGTCGTATTGCGGAGCGAATTGGAACGGAAGTATCGGTGGTGGTACGATGGTGGCGTAGATGGTCCGAGGAACATTCCCACACGAGAAGACGTGGAACCGGAAGTCACAGACGGACTGATGAGCGGACCGATTGACGCATGAGAAGAGCGTCGTTGTCAAGCAGAACATCCACTGCGACGCAAATCCGAGCTGCCGTTGCACATGAGGTGACAGTGCGAACAATCCACAACCGTCTACTGGATGCAGGACTACGGGCACGTGTGCCTCTGGCATGTGTACCTCTGGCATGTGTACCTCTGACTCCAGCCCACCGTCAGGAACAGCTGCAGTGGTGTCGCCAACGTCTGCACTGGAGAACGCAATGGCGATCTGTCGTGTTCAGCGATGAAAGCAGATTCTGCTTGGGAGCCTCCGATGGCCGTATGCGTGTCCGCAGACGCACAGGGGAGCGTCTCCACCCTTCTTGCATCCGCCAGCGACACACAGGGCCTACACCTGGTCTCCTGGTGTGGGGAGCGGTCAGCTATCACTCCCGTACACAACTACTGTTTGTACCGGGCACGTTAAACAGCAACTCCTACATCAACAACATCATTCAGCCCGTTGTTGTGCCATTTGTAAGGTCGGTCCATCGTGGTGTTTTCCAGCAAGATAACGCACGCCCACACACGGCACGTGCAACGCAACATGCACTTCAGGGTGTGAGACAGCTTCCATTGTCTGCACGTTCACCGGATTTGTTCCCCATTGAGCACGTGTGGGATTTTATGGGACAACGACTTATCCGGTCTCCACGGCCAGAAACGACCATCCTCGATTTACGCGTCCAGGTTGAGGATGCTTGGAACTCAATACCCCAAACTTACATCCAACATCTGTACGACAGACTCCATGCCAGAATTGCACAGTGTGACGCAGTTCATGGCGGTTCAACCTCGTACTAACCATGTTACATGGAAATGTTATTTTTCAGTTTACCAGTAAATACAGCTGTATTTTGCCATAATGTTTTGATCACGTTATCCTCTGTATTCCGTTATTATGCTGTATAAATTTCGTTGGTATCAGACGTCTCCTTCTTGGTGTTCTTTTTCACTTTCCGCCAGTGTATATAATATTGTCATCAACAATTATCAATCCCCTTCTGGATGAAGTCTCCCCAAGTTTCTTCCACTTTCTGCCTTGAGTCAGTCTGCTTCATGTCACTCCGACATGCTTTCGAATTTCATCCACCCATCTCCTACATGGTCTTTTTCTGGGTATTTTCTAGTCCTTAGGAATCCATTTTAGTATTTCAGTTGTTCAACGTTTGTCAGTTTTCCTACTAATATGTCCAACCTACCTCGTATTCTCATTTCAGGGATTTTGCGTTGATTACGATGTCATCAACTCTCATCATGTTCCTCCTGGTCCAAGTGTTCTTCCTGTCTTTCCTGGTTATAATAAGCATGCATGTCTCCATGCTTCTTTGAATTTTCTGCAGCCTCTGTGTTTTCTTTAGTTAATGTTCATGCCTCTGATGCATAAGTAAGAACTGAATGGAAGCATTGATTAAAAACTTTACTTTTAAGACACAAAGGTACATTGCTCTTTCCAATCGCACAATTTCTTCCAAATGTTGCCCAACCAGGTTCTTATACGACTATTAAGTTGTACTTCGATGTGGCGGTTGCTTGTTATCTGTTGCCAAGATCAATGCTGGCATAAGTTACGTCCAGATTTTCTTGATGAATCGCTAAATTTTCAGTTATCATTGTGCGTTAATGTGTTAATGTGTTTACTGTTCCGTCCCGGTGGCGCAGTGGTCTAAGCGATGGCCTCTGATCATTCGTCCGAAAGGGGATCCGGGTTCGAATCCCAGTGAGGCATAGATGTTGTGTTTGTCTTACGGCACTGGCTCTCTCTCCCTTCCCTGGAACCAGTGGCCCTAAATTAGGAACGGGCGACTACTTACAGCCCATTGAGATGCTCTATTACTTTCAATTTAAGTTACTATTGTGACCAGATCGTAAACCGAATTGTAGCTTCAAGATAATCAGAAGGAAGCAATTCGAAATTTTTGCCATTTCTGAATTTTAAGAGGAATTTTTAAGAACATCGAAACTGGATTTCTGCAGAGTAACTGCGCGTCCTATGCCCAGATGAATCCCGTTTGTAGCTATACCGAGCAGAGATGGAAACGAGTCAAACATTTCGGACCGGACGTCCCATAACTGGACCCGACCCGATCCTGACCCGTAACTGACCCAGACAAATCTGCTTTCAATTATATATTC
This sequence comes from Macrothele yani, assembly GCA_039090855.1. NCBI lineage: Eukaryota > Metazoa > Arthropoda > Arachnida > Araneae > Macrothelidae > Macrothele > Macrothele yani. The sequence goes on along the minus strand of CM077006.1, from coordinate 104,524,864 downwards.
GAAACTCAATTTTATATATATTATACATATAAACGTAATATGTATATTCATTCCAATAACTGCTTGATATTTAATAATTGAAATCCTTTTTTAATAAAATTTGGTTACTTGCTACATTTTAGTGCCACTATTTTGCGTAATCCAAAAGTAATGGCTGATTATGACCGTGACTATGGAGTATATAACAAATGGGAATCACTATTTACGATTGCACAAATGTATTTTTTTTTTTTTTTATGTATTTAGATTGTTCACTCTTTCCACGCTCTGATGGAGGTGCGCATACTTTCATATCGTCAGTTAGATTTTTGGTTCTATAATCTTTTATTACACCGTCGACATCTTTCTTTGTAATTATACACTTTTCACATCTTGAACAACAAGCAAGACCAAACAGCACAGAATTATTCACCTGTTCCTTAATGAGACGTAACAATTTCCAGCATTCACTCTTCTCCTTGTGGTTTTCAACAAGCATGTATTTGTTGGCCTCGATGCTTTTCTCAATCACCTTAATATTAAAAAATCCATCCATATTAACAAATAAGGAGTTAAGTACGACATGACATGTCATGGGAACGGGATGTTAGCACATCAATGTTAAAGATGCGATGTGAAAAGTAACTCTTAGTCATACAGTGAACTTCGCACGGAGAGAGTGAATCAGATGAAAAGCAGGCGAATGGCGTTTGCTTGTACTGTTTCCTTGACAATCGCACTGTAGAAGAACTCAAAGGAAGTATCTTTTTAAGATATGGTGTCGGTGTGTCTGACGTTGGTCGGTAAAAATCTTCGTTGCCTTAAAAAAAAGAGACAATATTTTTGCTTGGTAAATCATTATTTACTCCGTGGGCAAGCACCAGTATTGACTATACAGAATTCCACAACGCGCATTTTTCTTTGGAATATATTTTTCTCTTTTCAAAAATAAAACAGGAATAAAACCTGGTCAAAATCGCGTCAGGAACACTTTGACACGACCCGTTGACCCGTGACCCGTTTCCATCTCTGGTACCGAGCTGGCAGGTGTGGCGTCGACTGCATCAGAGCATGGCCCCGTCGTGCGAGGTCTACTCTGTTCAACGCTGTGGTGATTCTGCGATGGCTCGGGGAACCTTCTCATGGGACACATTAAGTCTCTTAGTGTATCTGGAAAGGTCTTTAACCACTGAAGGATACCAGCATGTGATGGCTGATCACCTACACGCTTTCATGGCCTTAGCGTATCATGCGTCTGATGGTCTGTTTTACAGGACAATGCGCCGCCCCACCGGGCTGCAATCACCCAGGCAAAGCACGAGGAACACTCATCTGAGTTTAGAACCATCTAGTGACCCCCAAAGTCCCCGGATTTAAACCCTGTTGAAGCTCTGGGACACTGTGGAGCAGAAAATTAGATATACGGATCCTGAACAGACGTCTCTGGCGGAGTTGAGGACGATGCTGCAACAAGTATGGCTGGCATTACCTCCTGAAACCCTCCGGCCTCTAGTGGAGTTGATACCTCGGCGTATACAGGTTGTTGTTCGGGCCTGAGGGGGACCAACACACTATTAGGGAGGTATTTTCAATGTTTTGTCCATTGAGTGTATACACTATGGCACAGAAGTCCCCAAAAACTCCATTTAAATTTTTATTGGTTGCTTTTTCAGAAAAGCCAAAATAGCCATTTCTCTTTATGACAAGGAGGACGCTTTTGATGCATAGAACCGGGGTCTGGTTATCCCGTAGGGGTGGGCCTGGAGGTTACTCGAAATTTTGAAATGGAAAAGGTGGTCATGTGACATATCGTTGAAAAGATCTCCGAAAATGTAGTAATCTGGTTTTTAAATTTTTGTTTTATCTTTATTAGGTACAAAGTTATTGCCCACAATAGCGACACTAAAGTGCACTATGAGTGGTAAGAAAAATTGCGTTACTTCTGACACATTTCTGTTCTTTCTTTGGTTTGTGTGAATGTACCGTACTTATTGTGCTTTATGGCAAGAAACCACGTCTTCGACCGCGAAACAAGGGGTCTGGTGATTCCACTGGGGGCGGGGGGGGTGTAATACATCACTGGAAAGATCTTTGTATTTGACGTAACTTGGTTATTAGGTTTTGAAACTCCCAGCCCGGATCCTCATATGGTCGCAAACCCCTCGATTCCTATTCTATACGGTGTCCCCTTTGACATAAAACATAACGACTATTGTATGTTTTTTTTTAATTACATAGCGCAATAAATTAAATTTGCGAAATATGCCATCGTAACAATGATGTTAAATCCATCTACCCCTCCCCTCTCCCTTTCCATATGCAATTATTGAATACTCTGTTCCCTGCACCATTGGGGTCACCGGACTATAATTTTGTACCTAATGAATGTGAAAAAAAAAATCTAAAAACCAACTTACTGCATTTTCGGAGATCTTTCCAACGATATGTCACACGACCCCCCTTTCCATTTGAAAATTTCGAGTGACCTGCAGCCTTGCCTCCTACGAAGTCACCTGACCCCCCGGTTCTATGCCCCAAAAGTGTCCCCCTTGTCATTAACAGAATGGCTATCTTGGTTTTTCTGGAAAAGCAACCAATAAAAATTTAAATAAAGTTTTTCGGGACCATACTGTACATGCCAGTGTTGACATTCGGCAAATTTGTACTGTGGAAAAACGGATGAAGCCATTCTAAATGATTCAGTACTGGAACTTGTAGTTAAGCCAGCTGTTCTCACTTCTGTGGAAAAAACAAACCCAAAAAAACTCGCAAAATAGTAGAAATTTAATACTTTTTAAGTAAAACTTGGCACTTAACAGGCCAACCAACAGAAGGCTTTGGGCAAGGATGATATCTAAGTCTTCGAGACTGCGTAAGAGCACAGAAATTAATTGCACTCAGGGTGTTATGTTGCCAAAAATACATCACCATATACCCTGACGATTAAAGTATATGTGTGTCCTATTTGCTTGTTCTTTGCTGGTTCAGAACAGTTATAAATATCCGTCGGCAAGCTTATGGGATCAAAGATGCGTTACTAGCACAGGTTGCACTTTGTTTAAAAAGGGGAGATTTTAATCAGATGCTATTATATTGGCTCTTATTTTCTCAGCTCATTGGAAATTTCGTAATCAACTGTAGCAGAATGAAGAACACGCGAAACATTGTAGCTTCCATCCACGGCTCTTGAAGAATTGAGACTGCTGATCATTCAGCAGAACAGCCTCATCCATCTGACAGTTACACACGCTCACAGCGGTTTTATTGTTTCAGAATTGCGGTGTGTTTCTTTTTAATTTTCGATGTGCTATTTTTGGAAATGATACTCAGATTTGTCTATCACGGTTTTTTTTTTTATGTTACGCTGTTAAAAAAATCGTATTAGGTTGCACAAAAAAAGTGGTGGTACACCACTTTCTGAGAAAAGATACACCATTGTGTGGTGCAAACAAAACGCACCATGGTGTGACCTCGTACTACACTGGCGTGCAAAAATTAAGGACGAGACAGATTTTCGAATGTAACGTCGTGCAGAAGTGCTCCACATCGACTCAAATCATACCATAAGATCCCCAAAATGTAAGAATATGGGACAAGTGAGCAAAACCGTCCAAACAAGGAATCCAAAGGATACAAAGGCACTTTATTGAAAAGGTAGCTTCGAGCACAACTGGACAGAAGATAGAAACGTCCATGTGACAGGCGGCTGCCAATAAAAATCTAGTCTTTCGTAGGGGATATGATCACCCCTGACTGCGTTGCAGGATTTACAACGTATGTCCATGCTGAGGACGAGGTTGTCAAGGAGCTGTTGAGGCATCGCGGCCCATTCCTCTTGTAGCGCCAATCGCAGCTGCAGAATCGTTGCTGGCGGCTGGTGACGTGCTGCCAAGCGTCTCCCGAGAAAGTCCCACACGTGTTCGATTGGATTTAGGTCCGGGGACCTTGCGGGCCAATCCATGCGTTGAATATCTTCACTCTCCAACAGCTCTGCGACAGCCACTGTACGATAAAGTGTAGCGTTGTCGTCCATGAAGAGGAACTCAGGACCCACAGCACCTCTAAACAGACGCACGTAAGGCAGGAGAACCTTGGTACAATAGCGGACACCAGTGACTGAACCTCCTTGGAAGATGTGGAAGTCAGTACGGCTATCAAGCATGATACCGCCCCAAACGAGAACTCCGCCACCTCCAAACCGGTCCCTTTCGATGATGTTGGAGGTGTGATTGCGTGTTCCCTGCTCTCTCCAGATGTCTATACGTCCAAAATCGTTCGTCAGACTAAATCGGCTCTCATCCGTAAAGAGAACTCTACCCCATTGCTGATGTGTTCAGTTCTTGTGTTCCTGGCACCAGAGAAACCGCCGTCTCCGGTGAGCAGGCGTTAATGGCACACACCGTACTGGTTGTCGTGCAAATAGACCACCTTTGTGCAGCCTCCTGGCCACGGTAAAACGCGATAACGGACGTCCAGTTGTCTGTTGCATGTGCCTTGCGATTTCTCCCGCTGTCTGCCGTCTGTCTCTTCTCGCCTGTAGGACAATATACCGGTCGTCCGCCGCCGTGGTCGCTCGTGGACGACTACTGCTGAACTCTTGGACAGCTGTTCCTGTCGTTTGAAATGCTCTCCAAGCTCGTGAAACGATGCTGTGAACGATCCCGAACTCCTCGGCCACACTAGTCACACTTCGACCTTCTTCCAACTTCCCAATGACGCGACCTCGGGTAAAGTCATCCAGATGTCGTCTACTGGATTGCCTGTTGGCCATATCACACGGTGGCGGCAACTCGACGTCGTTTAAACCGATGTACACAGTGCAACAGCTTTCACCGAATTGCTGAGCGTACACCGCCCATGTGCTTTATACCCTTCAGACCCCCCTACGTCATGCTGCATATATGCGCATGCCCTACCGTACCGGACCCTAGTCTATCTCCTGAGTGGTCTTTCGGTCCGTTCTGCCTGCTCGTTCCGCTGTTGTGCTAATTTGTCCTCTTCGTCCTTAATTTTTGCACACCAGTGTATAATGTGGTGCAAAATTGCACAATGTTGTTTGCACCACGCAATGGTGTATCTTTTCTGAGAAAGTGGTGCAGCTGGTGTAACACCACTTTTTGGTGCGACCTACCACAAAATTCTTTAACAATATATCGGACAAGAAAAAAAATTAGATGGTTTTTACACTGTTAAAAATTTTGTGGCAGGCAGGGCCGGTTCAGCTATTAGGCAAACTAGGCAGCTGCCTACGGCGCCAAAATTTGAGGGGCGCTAAGATTTAGAGTTGATAAAATCAAATGAGTTAATAAATGAGAAAAAAAAAGTAAAAACAAAGACAAATTATTTTCTGCTGTCCATTCGATATAATTTGCGAATTCTTACTCATTGAGAAACAGAGACCTGTTCTTATTGAATGGGTAAAACCTTGTAGACTCGGTATTTTCTGTTATCCATTCGATATAAGTTGTGAATTCTTATTTATTGAGAAACGGAGACCTATTCTTATAGAATGGATAAGTCTGCTTGCGGTAAACCCCTGTACTGCGCCACAAAAGCGCGCATCTGTCGAAAATTTGCCATAAACCAAGCTCGTCTCATTGCAGCAGGGAAGTCAGGCGACGCCTCAGGGCGGCACAAGATTTTTTTTATGAAAATGGATTCTGTATTATCCGGCTTTCAATGGAAATATCTAGATCGTCCACTTCTATCACAAATAGTCACATTGTTCAACATCTAATGTTCTTCAGGAGTATAGGGGAGAGGGAGGGGAGAATTAACGACCACCGTGAGCAACTCGATGGCTATGAGCAGTCGCCCTTCTCTAATTTAGGGCTACTTGTTTCAGGGAAAGACGTTACGAGGATTTAATCCAGTGCGGTAAGACAAACACAACATACACGCCTCGGCGGGATTCGAACCGGGACCCATCTCGGTCAAATCGTCAAAAGCCAGCGCTTAGACCACTGCGTTACCGCGGGCGGCTTGCCTAAAGGTTAGTAATTGTCTTACTCAGACTGTTTTCTAGTAAGAACAAGGGCAAGAGTAAGAGAGGCTCTGCTACTGCTGTAGGTTCATTCCACTTAAATTCTTTTCTTTATTCTTTTCCTCTCTCCATCGGGGAATGCAGGAGGAAAGAACCTTGTTGGGTTATATGCATTATCGATCGAATAAAAAAATATATTTGAAGACACTTGTTGATAGTTTTGCGAAAAATAGAGCACGCAAAATGAAATTTTAATTTCATTTTCATTGGACCAGTAAGTAAAATGAATGTAGTTTCCATTAGTTCCTTTCTATTTAGTTTACATTGTATTTTTGCATCTTGAAATAGTTATTGAATAAATGCAATATGTTTGGCCACACAAAGAAGAACAAATTTTTGAAGGCGCAAGGTTGATGGTTTTCCTAGGGCACCATACACCCCAGCACCCATCAAAGAGAAGTCATCGCTCTTTCCACGTTTACAAAGCAGCATTGCGCGGGGCTGCAAAGAAAGCAACCTGCCAGGGGTTTGGCAGTTTGTCGTATGTGAATCTGGAGAATTTTCGAGGCTGCTGTGGTGCAGTGGTAGCATGTCCGGCGCGTAACTGGAAGACTCTGGGTTCGATTTGCGGTAGCGGCCGGTGAGAATTTTCCCGTGACTCACTTATAAACGTGGAAAGAGCGATGACTTCTCTTTCATGTTCCTAGTCCACGTCAACTGTGTATTTATTACTCTAGCACCCGCCCTGGTGGTATGTTGCACCAGAAAGTGGTGCTACACCAGCTGCACCACTTTCTGAGAAATCATACACCAATATGCCGCAAAAAAAAAAAAGCCGCCCCTGTGGCGCAGTGGTCTAAGCGATGGCCTCTGATCATTCGTCCGTAAGGGGTCTGGGTTCGAATCCCGGTGAGGCATGGATGTTGTGTTTGTCTTACGGCACTGGTTCACTCCCTTCCCTGGAACCAGTGACTCTAAATTAGGGACGGGCGACTGCTTATAGCCCATTCAGTTGCTCACGGTGGTCTTTAAACCTCCAATCAAAAAAAAAAAAAAAAAACATGGTGCATCTTTGCAACACTTTATGGTACAAGGTTGCACCACATTATGATGTAAGGCATCATCACCATGTTGTTGGGGTTTGTTCGCACCACAGAATGGTGTATCTTTTCTCACAAAGTGGTGTAGCACCACTTTCTTGTGCAACCTACCACAAAAATTTTAACACTGTAGTTTCTTATTCACTCTGCCTGAAAAACTGTATTGCTATTCCCAACTTGTTGCGGTAGCCAAGTGGGACGAAACGTTGGAATCCAATCATTCGCGCAGATAGGTTCGAGTTCTGATGTGGTAAGAAATAGATGGTGCGTTTTTCTTTCGGCATTGGCTTTCTCCCTTCCCTGGAACCAGTAGCCCTAAATTAAAGACAAGCTAGTTGTTATAGCTCTTTGAGTTGCGCACGATGGTCGTTAACCCCCCCCCTAAATGAATAGAACTTGTGTAACAGGTTTAAACATAAATCTGGCAACACTTGACGAGGGAAAGTGGAAGTACAGATTGATTATGAGAGTATTTACAGGGCAGCGAGACACGTGAAAACAGGCTCAAACGTCTCTGAACCAGAGTTGGAAACGGGTCAAAAATTTCGGTCCCGGACGTCCCATAACTAGACCCAACCCGGACCCTTAACTGACCCGGAAAAATCTGCTTTGGACTATAAATTCGAAACTCAATTTAAGTACATATACATATAATAAACGTAATATATTTATTCATCCTAATAACTGCTTGATATTTATTAATTGAAATCCTTTTTTAATAATAAAATTTGGTTACTTGCTAAATTTTAGTGCCACTATTTTGCGTAATCCAGAAGTAATGGCTGTTTATGACCGTGAGTATATCACAAATCGGAATCATTATTTACGATTAGATAAATGTATTTTTTTAAACGTATTTACATTCTTCACTCTTTCCACGCTTTGATGGAGGTGCACATACTTTCATATCGTCCGCTTGATTTTTGGTTCCATAATGTTTTCACCCCGTCTACATCTTTCTTTGTAATTCTACACTTTCCACATCTTGAACAACAAGCAAGGCCAAACAACAGAGAATTATTCACCTTTTCCTTAATGAGACGAAACAATTTCTAGCATTCACTCTTCCCCTTGTGGTTTTCAACAAGCACGTATTTGCTGGCCTCGACGCCTTTCTCAACCTCCTTAATATTAAATCCATCCATATTAACAAATAAGGAGTTGATTTCGACATGACATGTCGTGGGAACGGGATATTAGCACATCAATCGAAAACCTCCTGAATGTTCAATGTAAAAGATGCGATATGAAAAGTAACTCTTAGTCATACAGTGAACTTCGTACGGAGAGAGTGAATCAGCTGAGAAGGAGAATGGCGTTTGCCTTTACCTTGACATGGACAATCGCACTGTTAAAGAACGCAAAGGAAGTATTTTTTACGATATGGTGTCGGTGTGTCTGACGTCGGTCGGTGGAAATCTTCGTTGTTTTAAGAAAGAGACAATATTTTTGCATGGCAAACCATTATTCACTCCGTGGGCACAGGTATCAACTACAGAATGCCACAACGTGCATTTTTCTTTGGAATATATTTTTCTCTTTTCAAAAATAAAACTGGAATAAAACCGGGTCTGGAACACCTTGACCCGACCTGTTGACCCGCGACCCGTTTCCATCTCTGCTCTGAACTTCCAGTTGGCTTCTGACCATTCTTTCGAATAGGGACCGGGTTTGAATCCCGGCGAGGCATGGATGTTGTGTTTGTCTTATGGCACTGGTTTTCTCCCTTCTCTTGAACTAGTGGTCCTACATTAGGAACGGGTGCCTGCTTATAGCTCATTGAGTTGCTCACGGTGGTCGTTAAACCCTCAACCCCTCCCCCAAAAATACTTCCAGTTGAGTTCAGAGATTCTGACTACATGGGAGCTCCGGGACTCAGGCAACCTATGAGAAATTGTGATAAAACTTTGAAACACTGGTGTGCAAAACTTATGGACGAAGTGGGAAAAGTAAAATAGTGCCGTAAATATCAGCAGCAACCAAACACAAATTAACTCTAGGCCGTGTCTGGGAATCGGAGCAAAAGCGCATGCGTAACAATGGAGTATGACGTGTGGTTTGCGTAATGTGCGAACAAAATGCGCAGTCCAAATGCATCAGTTAAACGGAAGTCACCAGAAGGTGTGCATAAGTATTACAGACGTTCGATTGTGTTTGTTGTGTGCTAGAGACAGCGAAATATCGTGTATAGAACATCTTGATGATTTTACTCGTGGTCGAATAATTGGGAAGGAGGAACTGCGATCAGTGTGTCCCTAGAGTTCGGTATAGAGTGCATGGTAAGTCTTTAGGATTATAGGAACAGCTGTGCAAAAAACCGGTCGTGGTTGTCCACCAAAAGCCACCTCCCAGTGAGGACCCTACAGGCCAAGGGCGACCAACACCAGGAGCCAGTAAACTTGTAAAACAACTGAGCATGAGCACAGGACAGGAAAATACCGCGGTTTACAGTGGCCAGGCGACTACACAAAGGTGAAACGTTGGCCCAACGATCAGTACGCTGTGTTCCATTAACAACTGCTCGCCGCAGACGCCGTTTGTAGTGGGCCAGAGAACATAAAGACTGAACAGTAGAACAGTGGGGTGCGGTATTCTTTACTGATGAGAGTTGATTTAGTCTTTCCAGCGATTCTAGACTTCAGCTAATCTGGCGTGAGGTAGGCACTCGGTAACATCAATAAATAGGACATGTGGCTGCCACGGTGTTTTTATATGGGGAGGTATTCTAATCGATGAATGTACGAAACTCCAGATACTGAAAGAGGTGCTGTAACACGTGCGCGCTACTGTAATGAGATAATCCTTCCCCATGTTCGTCTGTTCCGAGGTGTCATTGGCCCACAATTCGTTTTAATGGACGACCCCATCGTATGGTGGCCGCCCCGGTGGCGCAGTGGTCTAAGGCGCTGGCCTCTGATCATTCGTCCGTAAGGGGTCCGGGTTCGAATCCCGGTCAGGCATGGATGTTGTGTTTGTCTTATGGCACTGGCTCTCTCACTTCCCTGGAACCAGTGACCCTAAATTAGGGACGGGCGACTGCTTACAGCCCATTGAGTTGCTCACGGTGGTCGTTAAACCTCCAAAAATAAAAAAAATAATAAAAAAAAAATCGTATGGTGGCTGATGACGAGCTGTTGGAAAGTGAAGACACTCAGCGGATGGATTGGCCTGCACGTTTCTCCGACCTGAATTCCTTAGAACACGTGTGGGACGATCTGGAGGGACTCGTTGCAGCACATTAACACACATCACACAGTGCCCAACAGCTGAGGACTGCATTGATGAAGAATGGGTGAACTCATCAGCAACTTAGTGCGAAGTAAGGACATCCGGAAGGTGCAAATCATGCAACAACGTTACGGGACGGTCGTATTCCCTACTGAGGACCTCCTCTTCCCTTCGTACTGTCTTTGCCAGTGATGCATCTGCATCATGGCACCCAGTGCTATGTAGCCAATTCTGAATAGAGTTCCACTAAATCCTTTAGTATCTGCGTTGTGTCGAGTGATCATATCCCCTACTGAGGACCTCCTCTTCCCTTCGCACTGTCATTGGCAGTGATGCATCTGTATCATGGCACCCAGCGCTATATAGCCAATTTTGAATAAAGTTCCTTCCGCTATATCCTTTAGTATCTGCAGTTGTATCGGGTGATCATATCCCCTACTGAGGACATCCTCTTCTCTTCGTACTGTTTTTGGCAGTGATGCATCTGTATCATGCCACTGTCACCCAGTGCTATGTTAGACAATTCTGAATAAAGTTCCACTATATCCTTTAGCATTTGCAGTTGTATCGGGTGATCATATCCCCTACTAAGGACCTCCTCTTCTCTTCGTACTGTTTTTGGCAGTGATGCATCTGTATCATGCCACTGTCACCCACTGCTATGTTAGACAATTCTGAATAAAGTTCCACTATATCCTTTAGCATCTGCAATTGTGTCGGGTGATCATATCCCCTACTAAGAACCTCCTCTTCCCTTTCGTACTGTCTTTGGCAGTGATGCATCTGTACCATGCCACTGCCACCCAGTGCTATGTTAAACAATTCTGAATAAAGTTCCACTATATCCTTTAGCATCTGCAGTTGTGTCGGGTGATCATATCCCCTACTGAGGACCTCCTCTTCCCTTCGCACTGTCATTGGCAGTGATGCATCTGTATCATGGCACCCAGCGCTATATAGCCAATTTTGAATAAAGTTCCTTCCGCTATATCCTTTAGTATCTGCAGTTGTATCGGGTGATCATATCCCCTACTGAGGACATCCTCTTCTCTTCGTACTGTTTTTGGCAGTGATGCATCTGTATCATGCCACTGTCACCCAGTGCTATGTTAGACAATTCTGAATAAAGTTCCACTATATCCTTTAGCATTTGCAGTTGTATCGGGTGATCATATCCCCTACTAAGGACCTCCTCTTCTCTTCGTACTGTTTTTGGCAGTGATGCATCTGTATCATGCCACTGTCACCCAGTGCTATGTTAGACAATTCTGAATAAAGTTCCACTATATCCTTTAGCATCTGCAATTGTGTCGGTTGATCATATCCCCTACTAAGAACCTCCTCTTCCCTTCGTACTGTCTTTGGCAGTGATGCATCTGTACCATGCCACTGCCACGCAGTGCTATGTTAAACAATTCTGAATAAAGTTCCACTATATCCTTTAGCATTTGCAGTTATGTCGGGTGATCATATCCCCTACTGAGGACCTCTTCTTCCCTTCGTACTGTCTTTGGCAGTGATGCATCTGTACCATGCCACTGCCACCCAGTGCTATGTTAAACAATTCTGAATAAAGTTCCACTATATCCTTTAGCATCTGCAGTTGTGTCGGGTGATCATATCCCCTACTGAGGACCTCCTCTTCCCTTCGTACTGTCTTTGGCAGTGATGCATCTGTATCATGCCACTGCCACCCAGTGCTATGTTAAACAATTCTGAATAAAGTTCCACTATATCTTTTAGCATCTGCAGTTGTGTCGGGTGATCATATCCCCTACTGAGGACCTCCTCTTCCCTTCGTACTGTCTTTGGCAGTGATGCATCTGTATCATGCCACTGCCACCCAGTGCTATGTTAAACAATTCTGAATAAAGTTCCACTATATCCTTTAGCATCTGCAGTTGTATCGGGTGATCATATCCCCTACTGAGGACATCCTCTTCTCTTCGTACTGTTTTTGGCAGTGATGCATCTGTATCATGCCACTGTCACCCAGTGCTATGTTAGACAATTCTGAATAAAGTTCCACTATATCCTTTAGCATCTGCAATTGTGTCGGGTGATCATATCCCCTACTAAGAACCTCCTCTTCCCTTCGTACTGTCTTTGGCAGTGATGCATCTGTACCATGCCACTGTCACCCAGTGCTATGTTAGACAATTCTGAATAAAGTTCCACTATATCCTTTAGCATCTGCAATTGTGTCGGGTGATCATATCCCCTACTAAGAACCTCCTCTTCCCTTCGTACTGTCTTTGGCAGTGATGCATCTGTATCATGCCACTGCCACCCAGTGCTATGTTAAACAATTCTGAATAAAGTTCCACTATATCCTTTAGCATCTGCAGTTGTGTCGGGTGATCATATCCCCTACTGAGGACCTCCTCTTCCCTTCGCACTGTCATTGGCAGTGATGCATCTGTATCATGGCACCCAGCGCTATATAGCCAATTTTGAATAAAGTTCCTTCCGCTATATCCTTTAGTATCTGCAGTTGTATCGGGTGATCATATCCCCTACTGAGGACATCCTCTTCTCTTCGTACTGTTTTTGGCAGTGATGCATCTGTATCATGCCACTGTCACCCAGTGCTATGTTAGACAATTCTGAATAAAGTTCCACTATATCCTTTAGCATTTGCAGTTGTATCGGGTGATCATATCCCCTACTAAGGACCTCCTCTTCTCTTCGTACTGTTTTTGGCAGTGATGCATCTGTATCATGCCACTGTCACCCAGTGCTATGTTAGACAATTCTGAATAAAGTTCCACTATATCCTTTAGCATCTGCAATTGTGTCGGTTGATCATATCCCCTACTAAGAACCTCCTCTTCCCTTCGTACTGTCTTTGGCAGTGATGCATCTGTACCATGCCACTGCCACGCAGTGCTATGTTAAACAATTCTGAATAAAGTTCCACTATATCCTTTAGCATTTGCAGTTATGTCGGGTGATCATATCCCCTACTGAGGACCTCTTCTTCCCTTCGTACTGTCTTTGGCAGTGATGCATCTGTACCATGCCACTGCCACCCAGTGCTATGTTAAACAATTCTGAATAAAGTTCCACTATATCCTTTAGCATTTGCAGTTATGTCGGGTGATCATATCCCCTACTGAGGACCTCTTCTTCCCTTCGTACTGTCTTTGGCAGTGATGCATCTGTATCATGCCACTGCCACCCAGTGCTATGTTAAACAATTCTGAATAAAGTTCCACTATATCCTTTAGCATCTGCAGTTGTGTCGGGTGATCATATCCCCTACTGAGGACCTCCTCTTCCCTTCGTACTGTCTTTGGCAGTGATGCATCTGTATCATGCCACTGCCACCCAGTGCTATGTTAAACAATTCTGAATAAAGTTCCACTATATCCTTTAGCATCTGCAGTTGTATCGGGTGATCATATCCCCTACTGAGGACCTCCTCTTCTCTTCGTACTGTCTTTGGCAGTGATGCATCTGTATCATGCCACTGCCACCCAGTGCTATGTTAAACAATTCTGAATAAAGTTCCACTATATCCTTTAGCATCTGCAGTTGTATCGGGTGATCATATCCCCTACTGAGGACATCCTCTTCTCTTCGTACTGTTTTTGGCAGTGATGCATCTGTATCATGCCACTGTCACCCAGTGCTATGTTAGACAATTCTGAATAAAGTTCCACTATATCCTTTAGCATCTGCAATTGTGTCGGGTGATCATATCCCCTACTAAGAACCTCCTCTTCCCTTCGTACTGTCTTTGGCAGTGATGCATCTGTACCATGCCACTGCCACGCAGTGCTATGTTAAACAATTCTGAATAAAGTTCCACTATATCCTTTAGCATTTGCAGTTGTGTGGGGTGATCATATCCCCTACTGAGGACCTCCTCTTCCCTTCGTACTGTCTTTGGCAGTGATGCATCTGTACCATGCCACTGCCACGCAGTGCTATGTTAAACAATTCTGAATAAAGTTCCACTATATCCTTTAGCATTTGCAGTTATGTCGGGTGATCATATCCCCTACTGAGGACCTCTTCTTCCCTTCGTACTGTCTTTGGCAGTGATGCATCTGTACCATGCCACTGCCACCCAGTGCTATGTTAAACAATTCTGAATAAAGTTCCACTATATCCTTTAGCATCTGCAGTTGTGTCGGGTGATCATATCCCCTACTGAGGACCTCCTCTTCCCTTCGTACTGTCTTTGGCAGTGATGCATCTGTATCATGCCACTGCCACCCAGTGCTATGTTAAACAATTCTGAATAAAGTTCCACTATATCCTTTAGCATCTGCAGTTGTGTCGGGTGATCATATCCCCTACTGAGGACCTCCTCTTCCCTTCGTACTGTCTTTGGCAGTGATGCATCTGTACCATGCCACTGCCACCCAGTGCTATGTTATACAATTCTGAATAAAGTTCCACTATATCCTTTAGCATCTGCAGTTGTGTCGGGTGATCATATCCCCTACTGAGGACTCCTCTTCCCTTCGTACTGTCTTTGGCAGTGATGCATCTGTATCATGCCACTGCCACCCAGTGCTATGTTAAACAATTCTGAATAAAGTTCCACTATATCCTTTAGCATCTGCAGTTGTGTCGGGTGATCATATCCCCTACTGAGGACCTCCTCTTCCCTTCGTACTGTCTTTGGCAGTGATGCATCTGTATCATGCCACTGCCACCCAGTGCTATGTTAAACAATTCTGAATAAAGTTCCACTATATCCTTTAGCATCTGCAGTTGTGTCGGGTGATCATATCCCCTACTGAGGATCTCCTCTTCTTATCTGAGGACCTTCTCTTTGTCTTTGGCAGTGATGCATCTGTATCATGGCATCCGGTGCTATGTAGCCAATTCTAAATAAAATTCCACGATATTCTTTAGAATCTGCAGTTGTGGTGGTGTTGTTTCTGGCATCATTTCAGCAAGGAATAGAGTTCCTAAGGTTTGAATTTCACATATCCAGGCCGCTCTTGTGCAACGTTACAAGTCAACACCATGCTCGTTCTAAAGTTTTGCAAATCAATGTAATTTAGAAAAACAACTTTTAATTCACCAGTTTTGATTTAATAGAGCGACATGAGACGTACGTAGCGGAAACACCCCTGTTATGAAAGAATACTCCGAACCAATATTTCATGAGCGCCGAATACGTGAGTGTTTTAAGTCACTGATAACAATAAAAATTTCCTCCCTCCCCATAAAGAATTGCAAGAGTGCCAAACTGTAAAATATGCATAAGATAGATTAAGAGGTATATAATTATATATACATTCCGGATTTATGAACATGTCAACTATTAAAATTGAATCATGTTTAATTGGCGTATAATCGAGGTTCCACTGATGTACACTGATGAGCCATTGCATTATGACCATCCCCAGCCTAGAGAAATGAGAGCGCCTGGAGAACGAACGGTGGCGCAGGTGAAGTTCACCTCCAAACTTCGCCTAATAGCACAATCAACTTGAGGACTGGCTTTGGATTAGTATAGTGTTCGGAGTCATAATGGGAAAAAGCTGCCGATTTATCGAAGTTTGATAAAGGACAAATTGTGATCGCACGGCTCCTCGGAACTACGATCTCGGAAACGGATCGGCTTGTGGGTTGTTCACGTGCCGCTGTGGTAACTACGTACCAAAAGTGGTGCACAGATGGCCAAGCGACGAACCGTCGTCCAGCCGTATGGCGTCCAAAGCTCATTGATGCCAGAGGGAAGCGGAGACTGTCGCACATTGTTCACAGCGACCGCAGGGCCACAGTGCGACAAATCACCAGCAGCTACAACAGTGGTGATCAGGGTAATGTGTCACAGCACACAGTTCATCACAGCCTTCTGTATATGGGTCTGCGTAGCCGAAGACCAGCCGGGTCCCCATGCTCGCTAACGTCATCGGCAACAACGCATGTAATGGGTCCAAGATCATCGAGATTGGACCATGGATGTTTGGAAGAAAGTAGCCTGGTCTGACGAATCAGGAATCCTGGTACATTACGTAGACGGCCGAGCGCGGATACGCCGATTACTAACAGAGGCTATAGCACCTGGATGCACTGTTTGGCGGAAACAGGCCGGCGACGACGGTGTTTTGCTTTGAGCAATGTTTTCTTGCAACACTTTAGGCCCCATTATCCTAGCAGCACAATCTCTTACAGCTGTCGGGTACCTGAATATCGTGGTGGACCAAGTTCACCCGTTCATGGCAACTGTGTTCCCTGCTGGTGATGGCCGTTACCAACAGGATAATGCGCCATGCTACACTGCCAGAATCGTCAAGGAGTGGTTCTAGAAACATGCTGGTGACTTTCTGTTAATGCCCTGGCTTCCAAATGGACCTGACATGAACCCAATCGAACATTTGTGGTTCGACTTGGAAAAGCGGATTTAGCGCTAAATCACCACTACCCGGAAATGTTCGGGAACTGGAGGACCTGTTGTTGATATTATGGTACCAGATACCCCAGGATACCTATCGCCACCTTATCGTGAATCGATGCCTCGCCGAGTGGCCATTGTTTTGCGTACTAAAGAGGGTCCTACAGCTTATCAGGTAGTTGGTCATAATGTAATGGCTCAGCGGTGTATGTATTCTGGTGTTAGTATGAAAATAGCTCGAGCAGTCAATAGTCTTGTTGAGAATTGGAGCTCTTATTTAACTTCCTTAGCAAAGCTTGAATACCCAATGGATTTCTGGAAAATCGGCGCCCATGTTTAAGCCTAAATCTCCTGCACTCTATAAAAGTATGAGAGCTGTCAGATTCTCTGCACTTAAGGGTTGTTTAGATCGATCTCACTACAGAATTACAAAATAAGATCCTCCGACAGACGATTGCAATTTAATTTTTAATCAAACCTCAAACATTATCACGAATCACTCCTATTGCCAGAAATTTTATTTATCGTTCTTATCTATTTATACAGAAATTGTTGTTATCTTTATCTATCGTTCTTATCTATTGCCAGAAATTTTCCATCATATGGATACGGAAAAAGTTAACAGAAGTTTTCCGTTAATATACGAAAGGAAGAAAGATTTCTGAAAATTCAAAAATTTTCTGGCTTACAAAAAATCCGTGAAATTTAGGGGTTTTTTTTCCGTCATTTTACGAAAAAGGTTGTGAATGTTTCGTAAATTCACGAAAGGAATCACGGAAAATTTCCCGCGAATTTCAGTCAAATTTTTGCAGTTCAGGTTGCTGAGTTATTCTGAAGCTCTGGTTTTTATGTGTCGTAGATGGGCTCGGGTTCGACTCCCGGTTGAGGCATTTGTGGTGTTTGTAAGATGGCACGCAGGCACAGTACAGTCCCTTTCCTGAATGAAGCCCGTGACCCAAAATTTGAAACTGGCTACCGCTTGATAGCCTTTGAATTGGCGTTCGTTAAATACCGAAATGAAAAATATTTCGTTTCCTTAATGTCCAAATGAAATCTCTTCTTGCTCTTCGTAGGTTTCCAGAAAAGTAATGTGAACTCTAGAAATGGGTTTTCACGTTCATGTTTCAACTCAGATTTCTACTTTTTTTTTTTTTTTTTTTTTAGCCTATCCTACACTATTTTCTTCTATTTTAGATCTATTGTTTCCCACAAAGTTTCGTACCACATTTTTTGTAGATCACACATGCTCGTTTCTTTTATTCGCCATTCTGAACAGTTAGCAGCGTTGTTTCAAAGAACAACTCTAAGATGAGAGTGATATGATGATAGTTATTTTGCACGGACGTAACTTTAAAATTTGGGCCCGGTAGGAAGAGCTTGAATTGGGGGCCCCTATATGCTTCTTAAAAAGCACGGGAAAGTCAGAACTTGTAAACTTAGTAGCGAACAACTGTGTGCTGTGGAAGAACGTACATGCACTATATTGATAAAAGTCACCGGACACCTAGAAGAGAAACACAAAACAGCATTTATTGACATACATTAGTACGGTGTCGGTCCACCTTTGGCCTTAATTGCATGCACTGACCCTTCGAGACATGCTTTCAACAAGGTTTTGGAACACAGCGATAGGTATGCGCTTCCATTCAGTACATAATACTGCCGCTAACTGTTGCTTATTAGTAGGCCTTGGTTCCAAACTTCTTATGCGGCGCTTTAATTCATCCCATAGATGCTCTATGAGATGAAGATCAGTGCTCTGTGCTGGCCAGTCCACACAAGATGCGGAATTAACGTCAAACCACGCCGTAACAGTCCTTGCTTTATGGCTCGGTGCATTATCCTGCCGGTACCAACAAGGCTCGGTTTCATAATATTGCCACAAAGTTGGTATAGGGCATAATTGTTCAGAATATCGAGGTAGACGTGCTGGATAACAGGTTTGTCCACGATAACCAATGTGCCGGGACCATAAAGAACCTCACACTAGTACACTGCCAGCTCAGGGCTGCGGGTGGCCTAGTGGGCAACGTTCGTGACTACCACGGAAAGGACCTCAGGTTCGATCCCAGGCAGGTACGAACGCTCGATCCACTAAATATCCGCCGTGCGTCGGATGGGCACGTTAAGCCGCCGGACCCCGGGTACTGGCCCCCCGGTAATAAATAAGGGCGTCTTCCTCCCCCTTTCTACTGCGCTTCCGTGTCACTTTCCTATCGGGCACTCTAGTCCAAATCTCCTAGCTTCCTATTTCTAACGGTTGTTTAAGTCCTGGGGTCAGATACTCCCTTCCTAAAATCCTCTACACATGATCACATCACACTGCCAGCTCCAAACTTGGTCGTAGGAATAGTACACTCCGGTAAATAGCGTTCCCTAGGCTGCCTCCATACCCACACACGGCCATCAGACTGATGGATCGTGTATCTGGATTCATCAGTCCATAGGACCAGTTTCCATTGATCTACGGTCCACGATAAATGTTCTTTACACCATGCTAAACTACAAGTAGCATTTCGAGTGGAGATGAAAGGCTTATGAGCAGCCCCACGACCACGGTAACCCATGGAATGAAGTTCTCTGCTTATGGTACGTGTACATACCTAGGTTTCAGCATTTTTACTCACCAGTACACTGAGGATACATTATTTTACTCACCTGTACACCGTTGTTATGTTGCATGGTCGTTGTTATGTTGCATTGGACGTGCTGAAACATGAACGTGAAAACCCGTTTCTAGAGTTCGCATTACGTTTCTTTAAACCTACGAAGAGCAATAAGATATTTCATTTGGATATCGGTTCCAGCATTTTTACTCACCTGTACATCGTCAGGTGATGCGTAACATCACAGCCTCTCCTTGACAAATGTCAACCCCGCCTTCTCGTGGTGCATCCTGTTCCCACTAAAGGGGCTCTGACGACCGCCAATAGCGGTATAACTATACCATCGGGATTAGAGGAAATTCTATCCCACACTCACCAACCCGCTTGGCCAGCGTGGTGAGTTATGGCCAAACCCCTCCAAAATGATTCCACAACTTAAATCTTGGCCCTCAGTCTCCGGCAGCTGGAATGTACCTGGCCAAGGCAGCGACCAGTGCGACATGAAGGCAGAGGGTGCTAAGAATCCCCGGAGGACCGGACTAGGCTGCCATCTGATGCTGACCTTGGCTACTTACAATGGACGCTCCCTATCTTCTGATTCAAGGCTTCTTGAATTGGAAGAGGAATTACAAAGGATCAAGTGGGACATCGTGGGGCTAAGTGAGGTAAGGAGAAAAGGAGAAGATCTCATCGAACTGAAAAGTGGACATCTCTTCTACTATCGTGGGACAGATACTGGCAGAACTAGTGGTGTTGGATTTATAATAAACAAGAAACTGAAGGATAAAGTTGTAGAAGTTGAAAGTTCCTCTGACAGAGCTGCACGACTTGTTATCCAACTCTCGAAAAGATACCAGGCTCAGATTATTCAAACTTATGCACCCACCACAAGTCATCCTGAAGAAGAAATTGAAGAATTTTATGAGGAAATTTGTCATCTAAATAATAAAGGTAAGCAGCACTTGAAAATAATTATGGGAGATTTCAATGCAAAAATAGGGCAACGGCAACAGAATGAAACTTCAGTAGGTAAATTCGGTCACGGCAACAGAAACCAGCGTGGAAATACTCTCGTTGAGTTTGCAGAGGCAGAAGGGTTTTTCATCTTGAACTCCTTCTTCAAGAAAAAGCCACACAGGAAATGGACATGGAGACATCCAAATGGGACGACAAGTGAAATTGATTTTATTATGTGTAACAAAAAATTCGTCATAGAAGACTGCAGTGTGCTAAACAAGTTCAACACAGGTAGTGACCATAGATTGGTGAGATGTAAGATGCACCTCAACACTAAACTTGAACGTGGCAAGCTCATAAGACAAACAAAATCTATTGACATAACCAACCTTAAAAAACACCATAATACCTTCAAGTTGGAACTGAAGAACAGGTTCTCTGCTTTGGAAGGCCTAACATCGGAAGAAGTGGACATCTCTGAAGTTAACAGAAAAGTAACCAAAGCTCTTATGGAAACAGCAACAAAATTAGCTGGGTCTAAGAACAAGTTGCATGTAAACAAATTATCAGGAAAAACGAAAATGTTGATGCAAAAAAGAAGAGAGATGAGGACAACTAAAGAAGATGTGACTTCCAAAGTGGAATATATAGAGCTATGCAAGACAGTAAGGAAAAGTATCACTGAAGACGTAAGAAAATTCAACTGTGAACTAGTAAGGAAAGCAATTGAAAACAACCAAAGCCTTAAGATAGCAAAGGGACATCTCAGTAAGGGAAGAAAACAGATTATGGCACTGAGAAAAGAAGATGGTTCTGTAACAAGAAATAGAGGCGAAATTTTGACAAGAGTGAAAGATTTCTACTCCAAATTATATGAAAGGGATGATACATGCACTCCAGACATCATGAAAGATACCAGTACCAGAGTTCCTCCAGTCCTTCCAGCAGAAGTTGCACATGCAATCAAGAACATGAAGCGGGGAAAAGCTCCAGGAGAAGATGGAATTACTGTAGACATCATACAAGAAGCAAGTGGAGAAATCGAAACAGTACTCGCCCAAATTTTCACTCGATGCCTTAATGAAGGAAAGATTCCTGAGGATTGGAACACCGCTACAATGATCCTGCTACATAAGAAAGGTGACATTGAGGATCTCGGAAACTACAGACCTATCAGCCTCCTATCAGTAGTTTATAAAATCTTCACTAAAGTTCTTTCACACCGCTTGAAGGTAACACTGGACATGGCTCAACCGAGAGAACAAGCTGGATTCAGGAGTGGCTACAGCACAATAGATCATATCCACGTACTGAGAGAACTAATTGAAAGAGCGAGGGAATATGAACTTCCATTGTGCATGGCTTTTATCGATTATGAAAAAGCCTTTGATTCGGTGAAACCATCAGCAGTTACAATGGCTCTGAAAACCTGCGGTATTGAAGATGCATACATTAATATTATTGATAACATCTATGAAAATGCAAGTGCAAAGATTCGGCTGTTTGAAAATACAACACACGTAAAAATTGGAAAGGGAGTGAGACAAGGTGACACCATATCTCCGAAGCTCTTTAATGCCACATTGGAGGGTGTTTTTCAGTCGCTGAGCTGGGAAAACAAGGGGATAAAGATTACTGGAGATTATCTAACCCACCTTCGTTTTGCTGATGACGTAGTCATTTTTGCAACTACCCCATCAGAGCTGCAGAGTATGATCCAGGAACTTGCTGACAAGAGTAAAGAAGTGGGATTAAAAATGAACTTTCAGAAGACAAAAGTGATGTTCAATGCTTTTACAAGAAATGAAGATTTATCGATTGATGGAGAAAAGCTGGAGATAACAGACACGTACGTTTATCTTGGACAGCAGATATCAAGTGAGGGTCACATTGATGAAGAAATTAATCGGCGTACAAAACTTGCCTGGAGAGCTTTTGGAAGAAACAGCATAATTTTCAAGAGCAATATGCCATTATGTCTTAAAAGAAAAGTGTTTGATCAATGCATCCTTCCAGTGCTTACGTATGGTGCAGAGACGTGGACCTTAACTAAAAGAGACATACAAAGGCTGCAGACAACTCAAAGTAGCATGGAGAGGTGCATACTTGGTGTAACCAGGAGAGATAAGAAGAGGAACTCGTGGATCCGAAAAATGACAAGAGTGGAAGACATCATGATCAGAGTTAAATCCCTGAAATGGCAATGGGCTGGACATACTGCCAGAAGGACAGATCATCGATGGACAGCCGAAATTTTAGATTGGATTCCAAGGGACAGGAAAAGACCCAGAAAAAGACCACATGGACGATGGGTGGATGAAATTCGAAAGTATGCGGGAGTGACATGGAGGAGACTGGCACAAGACAGACCGTTGTGGAGGAAACTTGGGGAGACCTTCGTCCAGCAGTGGATTGATAATGGTTGACAATGATGATGATGATGACATCGTCGATTAGGTGTAACGACTCTCCTGAGTTTTCGACGTCCTCTATCACTGATTTTCTTTGGTCTGCCGGTACGTTATGCTGCTTCAGCTACGCCATGTGTCTTCCTCTTATTCAGTACATCCAAAATAGTTGACTTGGGTATATTTAAACGCCTCTCGGTTTCTCTTATGAACAACCCACTAATATAACACCCAACAATCTTTCCTTTCTCAAAGTCAGTTCTCTCCCGCCGCGGTATTTTCGCTAACCTCACAGTGCGATATGATCGCGGTCAGCCGCAGGCTTGTTTTTATACCGCTTGCAGCTGTACCGCGCATCTCAACAACGCAGCGGATCCGTTCGTTTGGTTTTGAAGGGGTATTTGGTGACTTTTGTCAATATAGTGTATATGCTGCGCTAAAAACAGTCACAAGAAAGAGATTAAATGACCTAATTTTTTCATCAAACTATTGTGGAGAAGTCAGAGCATTGCTACTCCTCCACAACCCGTGAAATCATATGATGCAGCTAAAGATGCAATGCAAGCAAAACAGTGATATTATTTTTCTGTATACAAGGTGTGATCCAAAAATAAGATGAATGCTATTACCGAAGACAGAAATGTAATAGTGGAGTTATACAAATTAATCCCCTTGGCACACACGCACTTATTCCAGATGTTCTGCCATTATTGGAAACATTCTTAAAAGTCCTGTTTCGAAATGACCTTTACGACCCTAGTTACATTAGCTTTGATGTCTTTCACAGAGTCGAAACGTTTACTCTCATAACTACTTTAAGTTTCGAGAGCAGCGAAAAAGTTCCTCGGTGCTAAGTCCCGTGAATAAGAGGTGAGGGAGTACTGGAATTGATTTTGCAGCCAAGAACTGGATAATCGGCAGAGCCGTGTGAGTTAGCGCGTTGTCGTGGTGAAGCATTCATCCACTGGGCGTCGTCTCCTGCCCCTGGAGGTGGACTGCAGTCTTCAGGATTTACAAGTAAAGTGCAGCATTAACAGTGGATCCACATGGTGGGAATTCCCAATGCACCAATCCTTCGATATCGAAAAATGACAAACAGGACGACTTTAACGTGGATCGAGACTCACGTGCTTTCTTGACTCTTGGGTAGGAATGGGTTTTCCACCGAGATTTTTGGACCTTTCTGCTTCAGGGTCGTAACCATATAGACCCACGTTATATCACCCGTTACAATTGTCCGACAGTAGTTTGTACCTGCTGTTGCACATTGAAACATCTCAGACGAAATAGTGACACCATTGCTTTTCTGGTGTCTTTCAGAAGACGAGGAAACTTGGCATTGTCACGTATCATGTTCAATTTATCAGTGAGGATGGCTTGAACAGAACCAAACTGCAGACCAGTGTCTGCTGCAGTTTTTGCGGTGGTGAAGCGTCGGTTTTCCCTCATCATAGCTCGAATTTCCATGACGTTGTCGTCACCTTTCGTCCTCCATGACGAGATTCATCTTCGATGGAAGAAGCGCCATCTTGAAATCTGGAAAACCACTTAAACACTGTCTTTGGGGCCACAGCACTTTCATCATAAATAGTTGTCAGTTTTTCATGCATTTCTCTAACAGAATATCCAAGGTGGAAATAAGATTTCATGTATGCGCGTTGCTCGAACTTTGACATACCGATAGCGTCGTTGAACAATAGCCGGTGAAGGATATTTTACGTTGCTTTCTTAGCATAACTTGGTTTTCTTTCTAAAAGCACGGTGAAGGACAGATGTGTAAAAAAAAAATTCTTGAGCTAGCGTAAGACCTATCGGTTCACATAAGGCGGCCCACCGGAAATTATCCCGACGGCCCACCGGAAATTATCCCGACGGCCCACCGGAAATTATCCCGGCGGCCCACTGGAAATTATCCCGGCGGCCCAATCTGCGCCTGGATCCGACAAAGTATGTCCATTCTCTGTTTCTTAAACTTAAACATACTTTAGTTATTTTTCTAGCACTGTTTCTTAAACTTACACCATATCTCCGAAGCTCTTTAATGCCACATTGGAAAATGTCTTTCAATCACTGAACTGGGAAAACAAAGGGATAAAGATTAATGGAGAATATCTAACCCACCTTCGTTTTGCTGATGACGTAGTCATTTTTGCAACTACCCCATCAGAGCTCTCCATCCCCCTGGGCCTCCATGATCTCCATTCCTCGAGTTCTGAGCTTAACTTCCTATATGTCTGTCCCTCATACCTATCTCTAAAAGGCGATGGCATCAGACTACTTCGATGTAATAAAACAACAATGCTGTCTCGAATGCGCGTTGCAGATCACAATGTTCATGATTGCAACGTAGGCCAATAAAACGATAAAAAGCACTTCAGGTTTTCGAACTGGCTCTTCAATACAAAGAAAAAATTGCCTGGGAACACTGTTTTATAACTTCTAATTATTATTCTTGCCGCCTCAGAGCTCGTTTCGAACATTCTTAAGCTGACTGATCTTATTTGAAAAATGAAATCTTCTAAAACCTTTAAGATCTCCTGAACCCCATGTAGCATTATATTATTGACTTCTACGTATACTACTTGAGTAATCGCGTTCGGTACTTCTTAAATATTTTAAAATTTTCTTCCTTCCCTTCTAATGTATGAATAGTCGAATAATTCCCGAACTTTATAGATCCGCGATTCACCTATTTTTGAAAATGATAGGAAGGGGTTTACTTTTAATTATTTTTCCAGTACTGTTTCTTAAACTTAATATCAGTTTATTTAAAACACAAAGCCGTTTCTTTCTACAATCTGCCAGCCACTTGAGCGATTTTTATGATTTTTTTTTAAATGTAAGCTACTGACCCACAGATTTGTCACCGCTAATTTTTGGCATAAGTTTTTTTTTTTTTTTTTTTTTTTTTTTTGTGTTACCTTGGCATTTTCTTTGTACAATCCGCCGTTCGTTGTTCTGGCGTTTCTTCTCGCTTCAGTACTTGCAGCGCCATCTGCCTTTCTCCGGTGGTCGGACTTGGAACTAAGCCTTCCGCTATCAACTACGTAGTTGTAATTATCCGATTCGGTTCAGTACTTTTCGAAATTAGTAAAAAAAAAAAAAAAATTCGTGTGTTATCGTGAACTACTTTCTTCCACGTTGGGTGTGTGAGGTTGTATGTAAACAAAACGGAACGATACATGGGAAATCGGGAACTATACTTGAAAGCGATCTGATTCAATAGTACATCCAAAAATAACAAAAAAAAAAATAATAATAAAAGAATAATAAATATTAATAAACTAAATAGCCTATGTCCACCGGAAAGAAAAGCTTCCCAACGGTGAAAATATTATCCAAATCGGTTCTGTAATTTTCGAGATCAGTAAATCTCAAACGCACAGTTTCTCTCTTTATTTATTAGTACAAAAAAAAAAAAAACAAATTCCAAAACCAAACTGGCAAAATAAAACACATTTTTAAGCCCATTGTGTAGTTATCTAGACACCATGCATATCATTTCGGGTCACTGAAAGAATACCTCAATACTCCAGTGCAAGGCCCTTCAATGACGGGTAAGCACATGTTTTACAATAATGAAGAACGTCATCTTTAACTTCGTACATGAGTAGTTGGAAAAATCAAAAGTTAATCGAAATATTATGAAAATTTTGTTGTTGGTGACGCGGCTCATACACTTTCCATTAATAATTCAACCGTTTATTACAGTTATGCATTTTATTACGATTCGTGTTATATGAGAAGAAAAAATTCAGTCACAGCTGTTTCAATCGTGCATGCTGGCTCGGGTTACGGACTAATTTAATATAAAAATCCTCCAAATACGTGGCGTCAGTGAATAAACAAAGACATCGCTCTTTCCACGTTTTAGCAACGCACAGCAACCGAAAAAGTGTTATGCGGTCACCGCCGGGGAATTGAAATCCCGGATCTCTCGATATCTAGACGAGCGCGTTAGCGTTACACCACGGTGGCCAACAATCCACGGCGCTATAATGTATGTTTTTCTGTCATTTTCTGACATCGTTAATCCGTAAGATGGGCTCAGCTATATTGAGACGTCTCTATCTGGTGGGCATTAACGGCACTGGCTATATATTAATTATAGCAGTTAAATCCAAAGGGCGAGATCCAAAGTGAAAATCCTCCAAATACGTGGCGTCAGTGAATAAACAAAGACATCGCTCTTTCCACGTTTTAGCAACACACAACAACCGAAAAATTGTTATAATGTCGGAAGCTGACAGAAAAACACACATAGCGCCGTAGATCGTTGGCCACCGTGGTATAAGGCTACCGCGCTCGGCTAGATATCGAGAGATCTGGGATTCTATTCCCCGGCAGTGACCGCATAGCAATTTTTCGATTGCTGTGTGTTGCTAAAACGTGGAAAGAGCGATGTCTTTGTTTAATTTAATATAATTTTGCAAAAAAATATTTTTCGACTCTCACGTGTGAGCTGTTTTGTTCGGAAGGGCGCGACACAGGCACGAACATGAAACCCGATTCTCGTATCCGTATATTATGCGTCTTATTTTATCTTATTTTATAATCCCCATTTTTTACATAATTTTCCAATAATTTCAAAATTTACAAATTCCAAAAATTTTCCGCTGTCCACCAAAAATCGCCTCTTGACCCACGGTTCAAGAAACGCTATAGTCTAGATGCATGTTACTTTGAACTGAGAATTAAAATTAGTCCTCTTAAAGTGAAGCTGTACTGTCTAATAAAAAATGCGCAAGACTTTTCTGCATTTACATCACATTACCATGTGTAATAAATTTATTCCGGCGACCGTCGTGGCAAAACACCTTGGGATTACCAGGATCATAAATTCATTTGGAAGCTCAAGTTGATTACGCTATTCATAACGTTGAAAAAATAAAAGAGGCAATTCATCCTCTACAAACATTATTAAAACAAATTACTTTGAGAGACAAATATCGCTAGACAACACTTGTTACATATTCATATTATATATGCTAAAAGTCCACGTTTATATGTACGCCATGATATTATGTTATTAATATAACAATAGCCCGCGAAATCTGTTCTTCACGAATGTTGATGCGAAAAGAAAGACTATGAGGAATATTGAAATTCAACGTCATCTGTTAAGATTTAAAACATCACCTGTTTTTTCAGAGTAATTTGTTCACTTAAGAAGCGTGGGAATTTCAAAGTCGTTTCTCTGACACTTACATTTTGTTCCTGAATTTCATTAAAATGTTAAAAGGAAGAGATTTTATCAATTCAGTACTTGTGAAAATGTTCTTAAACATTTTTAAAAAGTTTCACAAGGTCCGTCAAGTCGCGGGATGAGTTTTTTTTTCTTTTTTTTTTTTTTTTTTTTGAAGAATTAGATGGCATGCTATATTTTTAAAATATACACTCAGTAAACAAAACGTCGCCCCGGTGGCTCAGTGGTCTAAGCGATAGCCTCTGATCATTCGTCCGATAGGGGTCTGGGTTCGAATCCCGGTGAGGCATGGATGTTGTGTTTGTCTTACTGCACTGGCTCTCTCCCTTCCCTAGAACCAGTGGCCCTAAATTAGGAACGGGCGACTACTTACAGCCCATTGAGATGCTCACAGTGGTCGTTAAACCTCCAATCATAATATAATATAATAAACAAAACATTAGAGATAATAAACAAAACATAATATAACATAATAACAAAACAAAAATTGCGGAACGAGTTTTTTTTTTTTTTTTAAGAATTAGATGGCATGCTATATTTTTAAAATATACACTCAGTAAATAAAACGCCGCCCCGGTGGCTCAGTGGTCTAAGCGATAGCTTCTGATCATTCATCCGAAAGGGGTCTGGGTTCGGATCCCAGTGAGGAATGGATGTTGTGTTTGTCTTACGGCACTGGCTCTCTCCCTTCCCTGGAACCAGTGAACCTAAATTTGTTTTTTGTTTTTTTTTATTGGAGATTTAACGACCACCGTGAGCAACTCAATGTGCTATAAGCAGTCGCCCATCCCTAATTTACGGTCACTGGTTCCAAGGAAGGGAGAGAGGCAGTGCCCTAAGACAAACACAACATCCATGCCTCACCGGGATTTGAACCGGGACCCCTTTCGGATGAATGATCAGAGGCCATCGCTTAGACCACTGCGCCACCGGTGTGGCTAACCTAAATTTGGGACGGGCGACTGCTTGTAGCCCATTGAGTTGCTCACGGTGGTCGTTAAACCTCCAATCATTATATAATATAATAAACAAAACATTAGAGATCGGGGTGATGGGAAGTTGTCATAGGGCACCACCCGCGCAGAATGGACCAGACCCAAACCGAACGCAGGCGATAAATAGGCGGACAAACAGGGCTTCTCAGCAGCGTATTGCAATCGACGAGCATGGGTTAACGTCGTGATCTGTGCGACTTTGATCGTGGACGCATTGTCGGCGAAAGACAGATTGGATTCTTCTATCACCCAAGTGGTAAGAACTCTAGTGTTCCCGAGGCAACCGTATCAAGGGTGTACCGCGAGTATACCATCGACGGACGTATCAACTCCCAGAGAGCAGGCGCTGCCCAATTGATGTCCGGGATTACGTAGACTATCGAGGCCCGTACAGTCCAACCGCTTGGTAACGGCGACGCAAATCACATCCTGGTTGATTATCGAAAGCCAAAGCAGAGTCAACGAACGAAAGGTATGATGCACGCTGCATACCCTGGACAACAGGAGCCGACGTCCTACTCGTTGACTGCTCGTCATCGGAAATTACGCCTTACCTGGTGTACGGAACATCAAAACTGGACCTCTCTAGAGACGCGCCGCGTCGTGTTGTCAGATGAATCCCATTTTCAGCTGTACCGAGCTGACGGAAAGGCGTGAGTGTGGCGTTGACAGCATGAGGCTATGGCTCCGTCTTCCCAGATCGGCTTTGCTCAAGGCTCTATGATGGTTTCGGGAGCCTCCTGATGGGATACATCAGCTCCCTTAGTGTGTCTGGAGAGGTCCTTAACCGCTGCGCCCTTCTAGCATGCGCTGGCTAATCATCTGCACGCTTTCATATCCTGCGGCCAATAGTCTGTGTTAGCAAGACAATGCGCCACCTCACCGGGCCGGAACTACCCAGGCTTGGCTCAAGTGGCACTCATCTGAGTTTCGAACCATATACTAGCCCTCAAGATCACCGAATATTTAAACCCTGTGAAAGCTCTCTGGAATGCCGTGGAGTTGAACACCAGATCCATGGATCATGGACCGACTTAATCGGATAGTATTGTACAATGCTGCAACCAACATGGCTGGCATTTCCTCCGTAAATCCTGCGGTGAAGTCGATGCCTCTGCGTGTACAAGCTGTTATTCGCGCTAGAGAACCAACACGCTACCAGAGATTGAAACGGGTCAAGGGTCAACACTTTCTCGCGGGTCAAACGGGTCGAGTTAGGGCGCCCTTGACCCAATTTTGACCCGGTTTATTTCCATTCTATTTTTGAAAAGAAACAATATTTCAAAGAAAAATGCGTTTTGTAGAATTTTGTCCTCGAGCGGAGTGAAAAGTTATTTGTCGTACAAGAAGATTGCCGTCTCTTTCTTAAAGCAACAAAGGTTTCCAACGACAAGGCGTGGACGCTAGATTCGCCGATACCGTATCTTGAAACGGTACTTTCTTTGCGTTTGTTTTCAGTGCGATTATCCGGAGTAAGATACAGGCAAAAGCTTGTGGTCTGCTTCTCTGGTGATTCACTCTCTTACACCCCGCGTGTCACATTGTAAGACTGAGAATTACTTTCACATCGCATCTTCTGCGTTGAGCATTCATAGGTTTTCGTTTGGCGTGCTAACATGCCGTTCGATTCCATGTCGTGTCGGATTGAATGCCTTATTTGTTAATATGGATGAGTTCAATATTAAGGAAATTTAAAAAGGCCTCGAGGTCAAGAAACACGTGCTTGTTGAAAACAGAAAAGGGAAGAGTCAATGCTGGAAGTTGTTTCGTCTCATTAAGAAACCAGAATATGTTTCACAGCAATACCGATTTTCACAAGCTTGTGATGAGTTAAAAGTTTCCAAAATGTGAATGTTGATTTCATGAGTGTTCCTTCCTCCTGAGGGGCAATGATGAAATCAATATCCACATTTTGGAAACTTGCAACTCATTAGAAGCTGGTAAAAATTGTGTTGCTCTGAAACATATTCTGAAGCTTGATATGCTATCAAGAAAACAGCAAAAACTGAAATTAAACGTACAAGTTACTTAATTCAAAAATTTTGACTGTAGCACCATCAAAATTAAGCGGAGCAGCCTTAACATCACTGAGGAAGGGACTTTTTGACTGCGCAGATGTGTTTGAAAACATGTGTAAAACAGGTTATGAAGGACAACAGTTTCAACACTTTCTGTAAGTGAGTAAATTATACGTTCCCGTAATACATTTGTATGATTTCTATGTAATTTGCGATACCCACTGTAAAGAGACTTTTTGAACGCCCTGTGTGTGTGTGTGTGTGTGTGTGTCATACATAATATATATAAAATTATACACTATATATAAAATTATACATAATCATATATATGTAGATTGGTGAGATGTAAGATGCACCTCAACACTAAACTTGAACGTGGCAAGCTCATAAGACAAACAAAATCTATTGATATAACCAACCTTAAAAAACACCATAATACCTTCAAATTGGAACTGAAGAACAGGTTCTCTGCTTTAGAAGGCCTAACATCGGAAGAAGTGGATGTTTCTGAAGTTAACAGGAAAGTAACCAAAGCTCTTATGGAAACAGCAACAAAATTAGCTGATTCTAAGAACAAGTTGCATGTGAACAAATTATCAGGAAAAACCAAAATGTTGATGCAAAAAAGAGAGATGAGGACAACTAAAGAAGATGTGACTTCCAAAGTGGAATATATAGAGCTATGCAAGGCAGTAAGAAAAAGTATCACTGAAGATGTAAGAAAATTTAACTGTGAACTAGTGAGGAAAGCAATTGAAAACAACCAAAGCCTAAAGATAGCAAAGGGACATCTCAGTAAGGGAAGAAAACACATTATGGCGCTGAAAAAAGATGGTTCTGTAACTAGAAATAGAGGCGAAATTTTGACAACAGTGAAAGATTTCTACTCCAAATTATATGAAAGGGATGATACATCTACTCCAGACATCATGAAAGGTACCAGTACCAGAGTTCTTCCAGTCCTTCCAGCAGAAGTTGCACATGCAATCAAGAACATGAAGCGGGGAAAAGCTCCAGGAGAAGATGGAATTACTGTAGACATCATACAAGAAGCAAGTGGAGAAATCGATACGGTACTCGCCTAAATTTTCACTCGGTGCCTTAATGAAGGGAAGATTCCTGAGGATTGGAAGACCGCTACAATGATCCTGCTATACATAAAAAAGGTGACATTGAGGATCTCAGGAACTACAAGAACTATCAACCTCCTATCAGTGGTTTATAAAATCTTCACTAAAGTTCTCTCACACCGCTTGAAGGTAACACTGGACATGGCTCAACCGAGAGAACAAGCTGGATTCAGGAGTGGTTACAGCACAATAGATCATATCCACGTACTGAGAGAACTATTTGAAAGAGCAAGGGAATATGAACTTCCATTGTGCATGGCTTTTATCGATTCTGAAAAAGCCTTTGATTCGGTGAAACCATCAGCAGTTACAATGGCTCTGAAATCCTGCGGTATTGAAGATGCATACATTAATATTATTAATAACATCTATGAAAATGCAAGTGCAAAGATTCGGCTGTTTGAAAATACAACACACAAAAAAATTGGAAAGGGAGTGAGACAAGGTGACATCATATCTCCGAAGCTCTTTAATGCCACATTGGAGGGTGTCTTTCAGTTGCTGAGCTGGGAAAACAAAGGGATAAAGATTAATGGAGATTATCTAACTAACCTTCGTTTTGCTGATGACGTAGTCATTTTTGCAACTACTCCATCAGAGCTGCAGAGTATGATCCAGGAACTTGCTGACAAGAGTAAAGAAGTGGGATTAAAATGAACTTTCGACAAAAGTGATGTTCAATGCTTTTACAAGAAATGAAGATTTATCGATTGATGGAGAAAAGCTGGAGATAACAGACACGTACGTTTATCTTGGACAGCAGATATCAAGTGAGGGTCACATTGATGAAGCAATTAATCGGCGTACAAAACTTGCCTGGAGAGCTTTTGGAAGAAACAGCATAATTTTCAAGAGCAATATGCCATTATGTCTTAAAAGAAAAGTGTTTGATCAATGCATCCTTCCAGTGCTTACGTATGGTGCAGAGACGTGGACCTTAACTAAAAGAGACATACAAAGGCTGCAGACAACTCAAAGCAGCATGGAGAGGTGCATGCTTCATGTAACCAGGAGAGATAAGAAGAGGAACTCGTGGATCCGAAAAATGACAAGAGTGGAAGACATCATGATCAGAGTTAAGTCCCTGAAATGGCAATGGGCTGGACATACTGCCAGAAGGACATATCATCGATAGACAGCCGAAATTTTAGATTGGATTTCAAGGGACAGGAAAAGTCCCAGAAGAAGACCACATGGGAGTTGGGTGGATGAAATTCGAAAGTATGTGGGAGTGACATGGAGGAGACTGGCACAAGACAGACCGTTGTGGAGGAAACTTGGGAAGACCTTCGTCCAGCAGTGGATTGATAATGGTTGACAATGATGATGATGAATGATATAATTATGCATAATTTTATAAACTGAGTTTCGAATTTATAGTTCAAAGCAGGTTTGTCTGGGTCGGGTCCGGGTCTAAAAGTTTTGACCCGTTTCCAACTCTGCACACTACTAGGTATGTACCTGTAATGTTTTATCCATTGGGTGCGTATATAAGATGATTTAAATATAAAGGTATCTTTCTTAATTTATTAAATCTGTGAGCTCGTTTGATTAATATTAACAGTTGAAATTTAAAATTTTAAAAAATAAAAAATTACATCTAATGAGAGCACTGTGGACGATTTTGCACACTTAAAAATTGTTCCATGTCCCTTTCGATGCATGAAAGTCGAACTTATTGTTCAGGAGTATATCCCTGTTAAGACATTTTGTGGAAGGCTGCACAGAAAAGTGGTGCTGCACAAACTGTGCACCACTTTCTGAGAAAAGATACAGCAATGTGTGGTGCAAACCGAACACAACAGCAAGGCGCAACTTTGCAGCACGTTAGAGTGCAAGGTTGCATTACGTTATGGAGTAAGGTTGCACCATGTTGTTGGGTTTTGTTTGCACCACACAGTGATGTATCTTTTCTCAGGAAGCTGTGCAGCTAGTGTAGTACCACTTTTTTGTGAAACCTACCACAAAATGTTTAACGGTGTGTGTGTAAGCCTCCCCGGTGGCGCTGTGATCTGAGCGTTGGCTTCGGAACATTCGTCCGAGATGGGTCCGGGTTCGAATCCCGATGAGGCATGGATGTTGTGTTTGTCTTACGGCACTGACTCTCTCCCTTTCCTGGAGTCAGTGGCCGTAAATAAAGGACGTGCGACTGCTTATAGCTCATTGAGTTGCTCACGGTGTCGTTAAACATTCAAACAAACAAACAAACAAGAAAAAGTAAAATAACTTTTAATCCCAAGTCTTATGTTTGCGCATCTCTCAATGTTAGAAAGTTTAAACAGTTCTGCCCCAGTCTGATCGAGCTCAAAGAAATTCTTCAAGTTCCATTAGATAAATAGGGTTTGTGCTTTCAATTCCAACATTCAATGATTTGCTGAACAGACGTGTGCTTCGTTCGGCTTCATAAAATTGTTTATACTCTCATCAAAATTCTTAAGTTTTAGCTGAGGAACAAATGCATTAAAATCCACAGTTTCACCAAGTATTTTCATTTCATCACAAAGTTCCTTGCAGGATTCGAAGTGAGTGAAACCGTTTTTGACAATGACAGAAAAGCATTATTAGGGCTTGAAAAATACCAAGCCCGAGATGCCCGGGGAATGTAAATTACGTATTTGCCTGCCCAGGTAAAAAAAAAAAGCTAGTTGCCCGGTCCGGGCATCTAAATTTAATAATAAAACAATTTGGGGTAAAATTTCCTACTGCAAGTAAAAAGACGGTCGTTGCATGTCGTGTTTCATTCACCGCCAAACATCAGAGGTTGTACAGGGTGTCCCATAAAGGTGTAACCAATTTCAAATAATCATAACAGTTTTAATGTAAATGATCTCAATACACAACTTGTGTTGATTGACAGAACAGATCATGAAGTTTCATAGACATTCAACATGGGCACCGTTTGTCACCCGAACAATGTCTAAACGGTATTCCAGTTCCAACCATGTTCGTTTGATAATGTTCGTATTAACCCGAACAATGTCTAAACGGTATTCCAGTTCGAACCATGTTCGTTTGAGAATGTCCGTATTAACCCGAACAATGTCTAAACGGTATTCCAGTTCCAACCATGTTCGTTCGAGAATGTCCGTATTAACTTTCTGCAGTGCGTGTGTAATCCTCTTCTTTATTTCAGCAATGTCTACAACAGGGGTGCTGTAAACATCATCCTTGATGAATCCCCAGTTCAATACACAACTTGTGTTAATTGACAGAACAGATCATAAAGTTTTATAGACATTCGACATGGACACCATTTGTCACCCGAATAATGTCTAAACGGTATTCCAGTTCCAACCATGTTCCTTCGAGAATGTCCGTATTAACTTTCTGCAGTGCGTGTGTAATCATCCTCTTGATTTCAGCAATGTTTGTAACACGAGTACATGCACAGGAATTACTTAACCCTCATTGGAAAAGTATTCCTTCAGTTTGACAAGCATATATTAAATCAGTATGTACTTTACCTCGATAATGCATTTCACTGATACTTTCCTACTATTTATGAATTACTATAAAATAAAAACTTGTGCTTCTCAGCAGTATTATTGATTATGTAATGAAAATGTCCAAAGTGAGAATTTTTTTCTTTTCAGTACTTTGCATATACATGCTTACACGTTTAATTTACTCCGCTTAAACGACCTACACTGCGGCATAAGTTTTAGGAGAATTATTTAATTCATTGCTGCCCCGGTGGCGCAGTGGTTTAAATGCTGGCTTATGACCGCTTGTCCGAGAAGGGTTCGAGGCATGGATCTTGTATTTGTCTTACGGAACTGGCTCTCTTCCTTCCCTGGAACCAGTGGCCCTAAATTAGGGACGTACCACTGCTTATAGCCCACTGAGTTGCTCGCGGTCGTCGTTAAACCTCCAGTCAAAATACATAGATGGTTACAATTTCAAAGTAATTGAACGTCCTAAAATTTTGGGTGAAATTTCACTGGATGGGAAATGCACCCTTTGTAGGTACCACAAGAGACCGATTTAGACAGTTTGGGGCCCAAGGCAAGGCTTGCAGGGGGCCCTTTTTCCATTTCAAATCAACGGTGATTGGTTGCACCCTATACGTTCTTATTCTGGGACGGGTTACTGAGTTATTGGCAGATTAAGACTTTAATTTGCCAATAATCATCAATGTCAACCATTATCAATCCACTGCTGGACGAAGGTCTCTCCAAGCCTCTTCCACAACGGTCTGTCTTGAGCCAGTCTCCTCCATGTTACTCCCGCATACTTTCGAATTTCATCCACCCATCTTACATGTGGTCTTCTTCTGGGACTTTTCCTGTCCCTTGGAATCCAATCTAAAATTCCGGCTGTCCATCGGTGGTCTGTCCTTCTGGCAGTATGTCCAGCCCATTGCCATTTCAGGGATTTAACTCTGATCATGATGTCTTCCACTCTTGTCATTTTTCGGATCCACGAGTTCCTCTTCTTATCTCTTTTGGTTACATGAAGCATGCACCCCTCCATGCCTCTTTGAGTTGTCTGCAGGCTTTGTATGCCTCTTTTAGTTAAGGTCCACGTCTCTGCACCATACGTAAGCACTGGAAGGATGCATTGATCAAACACTTTTCTTTTAGGACATAATGGCATATTGCTCTTGAAAATTATGCTCTTTCTTCCAAAAGCTCTCCAGGCAAGTTTTGTACGCCGATTAATTTCTTCATCAATGTGACCCTCACTTGATATCTGATGTCCAAGATAAACGTATGTATCTGTTATCTCCAGCTTTCCTCCATCAATCGATAAATCTTCATTTCTTGTAAAAGCATTGCACATCACTTTTATCTTCTGAAAGTTTATTTTTAATCTCACTTCTTTACTCTTGTCAGCAAGTTCCTGGATCATACTCTGCAGCTCTGATGGGGTAGTTGCAAAAATGACTACGTCATCAGCAAAACGAAGGCGAGTCAGATAATCTCCATTAATCTTTATCCCTTTGTTTTCCCAGTTCAGTTATTGAAAGACATTTTCCAATCTGGCATTAAAGAGCTTGGGAGATATGATGTCACTTTGTCTCACTCCAATTCCAATTTTTATGTGTGCTGTATTCTCAAATAGCCGAATCTTTGCACTTGCATTTTCATAGATGTTATTAATAATATTAATGCACGCATCTTCAACACTGCAGGATTTCAAAGCCATTGTAACTGCTGATGGTTTCACTGAATCAAAGGTTTTTTCATAATCGATAAAAGCCATGCACAATGGAAGTTCATATTCTCTCGCTCTTTCAATTAGTTCTCTCAGTACATGGATATGATCTATAGTGCTGTAGCCACTCCTGAATCCAGCTTGTTCTCTCGGTTGAGCCATGTCCAGTGTTACCTTCAAGCGGTGTGAGAGAACTTTAGAGAAGATTTCATAAACCACTGATAGGTCTTGTAGTTCCTGAGATCCTCAATGTCACCTTTTTTATGTAGCAGGATCATTGTAGCGTTGTTCCAATCCTCAGGAATCTTCCCTTCATTAAGGCATCGAGTGAAAACTTGGGCGAGTACTGTTTGAATTTCTCCACTTGCTTCTTGTATGATGTCTACGGTAATTCCATCTTCTCCTAGAGCTTTTCCCCGTTTCATGTTCTTGATTGCATGTGCAACTTCTGCTGGGAGGACTGGAAGAACTCTGGTACCTTTCATGATGTCTGGAGTAGATGTATCATCCCTTTCATATAATTTGGAGTAGAAATCTTTCACTCTTGTCCAAATTTCGCCTCTATTTCTTGTTACAGAACCATCTTCTTTTTTCAGTGCCATAATCTGTTTTCTTCCCTTACTGAGATGCCCCTTTGCTATCTTTAGGCTTTGGTTGTTTTCAATTGCTTTCCTCACTAGTTCACAGTTGAATTTCCTTACGTCTTCAGTGATACTTTTTCGTACTGTCTTGCATAGCTCTATATATTCCACTTTGGAAGTCACATCTTCTTTAGTTGTCCTCATCTCTCATCTTTTTTGCATCAACATTTTGGTTTTTCCTTATAATTTGTTCACATGCAACTTGTACTTTGACCGAGCTAATTTTGTTGCTGTTTCCATAAGAGCTTTGATTACTTTCCAATGACTTCAGAGATGTCCACTTCTTCTGATGTTAGACCTTCTAGAATAGAGAATCTGTTCCTCAGTTCTAATTTGAAGCTATTATAATGCTTTTTAAGGTTAGTCACATCAATACACTTTGCTTTTTTTATGAGCTTGCCACGCTCGAGTTTAGCATTGAGGTGCATCTTACATCTTACCATTCTATGATCACTACCTGTGTTGAACTTGTTCAGCACACTGCAGTCTTCCATAACAAATTTCTTGTAACACATAATAAAATCAATTTCACTTGTTCACCCATTGGGATGCCTCGATTTCCATTTCCTTTGCGGCTTTTTCTTTAAAAAGGAATTCATGATGAAAAACCCTTCTGCCTCTGCAAACTCTACGAGAGTATTTCCACGATGGTTTCTGTTGCCGTGACCGAATTTACCTACTGAAGTTTCATTCTGATGCCGTTGCCCCATTTTTGCATTGAAATCTCCCATAATTATCTTCAAGTGCTGTTTTCCTTTATTATTTAGATGATGAATTTCCTCATAAAATTCTTCAATTTCTTCTTCAAGATGACTTGTGGTGGGTGCATAAGTTTGAATAATCTGAGCTTGGTATCTTCTTGAGAGTTGGATAACGAGTCGTGCAGCTCTGTCAGAAGAACTTTCAATTTCTACAACTTTATCCTTCAGTTTCTTGTTTATTATAAATCCAACGCCACTAGTTCTGCCAGTATCTGTCCCACGATAGTTGAAGAGATGTCCACTTTTCAGTTCAATGAGATCTTCTCCTTTTCTCCTTACCTCCCTTAGCCCGACGATGTCCCACTTGATCCTTTGTAGTTCCTCTTCCAATTCAAGAAGCCTTGAATCAGAAAATAGGGAGCGTCCATTATACGTAGCCAAGGTCAGCATCAAATGGCATCCTAGGCCGGTCCTCCGGTGATTTTTAGCACCCTCTGCCTTCATGTAGCACTGGCCGCAGCCTTGGCCAGGTACATTCCAGCTGCCGGAGACTGGGGGCCAAGATTTAAGTTGTGGAGTCATTTTGGAGGGATTTGGCCATCACTCACCACGCTGGCCTAGCGGGTTGGTGAGTGTGGGATAGCATTTCCTCTAATCCCGATGGTATAGTTATACCGCTATTGGCGGTCGTCAGAGCCCCTTTAGCGAGAACAGGATGCACCACGAGAAGGCGGGGTTGACATTTGTCAAGGAGAGGCTGTGATGTTGCGCATCACCTGACCTTACATCCCTTGCCAATAATATGTCCTATTTATTTGTATAAATTGTCATTTCCATGCGTTTCAACGTACAGTTCTGAAATTACCTTTATAACTTTTGTGAAAACATAAGTTCGTCCGTGCTGGCGATCGAAACCTCGCCCCGTCACTTCGGTGTAAGTTGCTCTCCCAACTAAGCTACACGGACGGAATGTATCGCTGTAGATTTGTCGTCTTGACACAGGCTTTACTTATGTAGTACGTCACACTTTTTTTTCAATGGATGAACATTGCGAATCAGTTTGATGCAAGCAAGTAATATATAACTATACTTTGGGTCTTCCTTAAAAATTCGGTGCCCTGGCCACGATTCCTGAATGCCCTCCCGTAAATCAGTCCCTGGGTACCAGTTCGTTCGTGCTCACCCGTCTTTATTTTTAAGTTATTATAACAGCAGTTTTAGATTTTATTTACAAACAAAATATCGCACTTTTCTTTTTATGTAAATCAATCAAGAGTTATTGAATTTTCTAAATATTTCGCAATCGGTAGCTACTACACTGTATTAGCATGAGTTCAGCAGTAAAGACAATTTATAAAGAAGATTTACCTCCAAAATACTTTCCAAACTTAATTAGAAAGAGATATTTATAGATCAATTTTCAGAGGTTATGTATGCAGAGGAAAAGGACAAGTTTTTCTGTCACGTTTTCTTTCGTGTATGTGCCAATAGCTCAACTGCTTATTAAGTTAAGGGCTATGACGCCTTAAATGTGCTTGGCAGCGATTATAGCACGTTTTGTTCTACAATAATTGAATTTAGGACTTTCATTCAGTTCTGGTACGTTATTTCTGTTACTTGAACCATATCAGAGAATGAAACTCTGGAAAACATGGGCGCCTTTAAGGTGAGGCAAGAGGGGCACTTGCTTTGCCTGGAAATCTGTGACATCTTTGTTTGTAGAAGGTACTACAAATATTTTCATGAGGCAAGAGGGGCACTTGCTTTGCCTGGAAATCTGTGACTTTTGTTTGTAGAAGGTACTAAAAATATTTTCATGAGGCAAGAGGGGCACTTGATTTGCCTGGAAATCTGTAACATTTTTGTTTGTAGAAGGTACTACAAATATTTTCATGAGGCAAGAGGGCACTTGCACTCCCTGGAAATCTGTGACATTTTTGTTTGTAGAAGGTACTACCAAATATTTTCATGAGGCAAGAGGGGCACTTGCTTTGCCTGGAAATCTGTGACATTTTTGTTTGTAGAAGGTACTACAAATATTTTCATGAGGCAAGAGGGGCACTTGCTTTGCCTGGAAATCTGTGACATTTTTGTTTGTAGAAGGTACTACAAATATTTTCATGAGGCAAGAGGGGCACTTGCTTTGCCTGGAAATCTGTGACATTTTTGTTTGTAGAAGGTACTACAAATATTTTCATGAGGCAAGAGGGGCACTTGCTTTTGCCTGGAAATCTGTGACATTTTTGTTTGTAGAAGGTACTACAAATATTTTCATGAGGCAAGAGGGGCACTTGCTTTGCCTGGAAATCTGTGACATTTTTGTTTGTAGAAGGTACTACAAATATTTTCATGAGGCAAGAGGGGCACTTGCTTTGCCTGAAAATCTGTGACATTTTTGTTTGTAGAAGGTACTACAAATATTTTCATGAGGCAAGAGGGCCACTTGCTTTGCCTGGAAATCTGTGACATTTTTGTTTGTAGAAGGTGCTACAAATATTTTCATGAGGCAAGAAGGGCACTTGCATTCCCTGGAAATCTGTGGCATTTTTGTTTGTAGAAGGTACTACAAATATTTTCATGAGGCAAGAGGGGCACTTGCTTTGCCTGGAAATCTGTGACATTTTTGTTTGTAGAAGGTACTACAAATATTTTCATGAGGCAAGAGGGGCACTTGCTTTGCCTGGAAATCTGTGACATTTTTGTTTGTAGAAGGTACTACAAATATTTTCATGAGGCAAGAGGGCCACTTGCTTTGCCTGGAAATCTGTGACATTTTTGTTTGTAGAAGGTACTACAAATATTTTCATGAGGCAAGAAGGGCACTTGCATTCCCCTGGAAATCTGTGGCATTTTTGTTTGTAGAAGGTACTACAAATATTTTCATGAGGCAAGAGGGGCACTTGCTTTGCCTGGAAATCTGTGACATTTTTGTTTGTAGAAGGTACTACAAATATTTTCATGAGGCAAGAAGGGCACTTGCATTCCCCTGGAAATCTGTGGCATTTTTGTTTGTAGAAGGTACTACAAATATTTTCATGAGGCAAGAGGGGCACTTGCTTTGCCTGGAAATCTGTGACATTTTTGTTTGTAGAAGGACTACAAATATTTTCATGAGGCAAAAGGGACACTTGCCTTTCATAAGGCAAGAGGGGCAGTTGCCTTCCCCTGGAAATCTGTGACATTTTTGTTTGTAGAAGGTACTACAAATATTTTCATGAGGCAAGAGGGGCACTTGCTTTGCCTGGAAATCTGTGACATTTTTGTTTGTAGGACTACAAATATTTTCATGAGGCAAAAGGGACACTTGCCTTCCCCTGGAAACCTGTGACATTTTTGTTTGTAGAAGGTACTACAATTATTTTCATGAGGTAAGAGGGGCAGTTGCCTTCCCCTGGAAATCTGTGACATTTCTGTTTCTAGAAGTGCTACAAAAATTTGTATAACTCAAATTCTGATTGATAGTTTTCCTGTTGAACTTCTGGATGTGTGTATATACAGTAAAAATAAGAAAATCATTGGGAAAATTTACAGTAGTGAATGTTGCAGGTCAGAGTACATACATACAGAATGGAAAAGCATGAAAGGGGAAGGAATGAAAAATATATCATTCACTTCTTGACGAAGATCTTCTGAAGTTTCTTCAAGAATTTTGTCTTGGGTAGATTTTCCTTCATGATGACCAATTGGGTGACAGCTAGTTAGAGGTCTGCACGGACCGGGCTGAACCGCCAAGCCCGAGCCGGCTGTGTCCGGCTTTTTCCCTGACACTTACGACCGGGCCATGTCGGCCCATTCTTTTTATCGCAATGGTAAAGAAAGGAAAAAGTAGTGTTTCCCGATTTCCTGGTCTATTTGAATGTTTTGCTGGCTTTACTTAC
The DNA here is from genome assembly GCA_039090855.1 of Macrothele yani. Classification (NCBI taxonomy): domain Eukaryota; kingdom Metazoa; phylum Arthropoda; class Arachnida; order Araneae; family Macrothelidae; genus Macrothele; species Macrothele yani. Next base: position 104,482,513 of record CM077006.1, on the reverse strand, counting down.
TTCCATGACATATCCCAGGGCGTAATCACAAAAGCAAGGAGAGGCACTTAGTGTTTTTACCATCTGTAGGCAGTAAGATGGTAAAACCAATTTGGGCATTGTTGACAAAAAAAAAAAAAAAATCGACACCGAACGAGTATGTGTGTTGTTCGGAGTGGAAGGACGGGGTGTGTCTGCAATGATTTGGGGTGTCCGTGTTGGTATGGGAGAGTGGGAAACCATCGATTGTTTCTCCTATACCTAATCTGTATGGGGATTGACTTTTGCAGTGCTACCACTTGCTAGTTCAGAGAAAAGAAGATGTTGAACCCACTTAGGCCGCCCCGGTGGCGCAGTGGTCTAAGGCTCTGGCCTCTGATCATTCGTCCGTAAGGGGTCCGGGTTCGAATCCCGGTCAGGCATGGATGTTATGTTTGTCTTACGGCACTGGCTCTCTCCCTTCCCTGGAACCAGTGACCCTAAATTAGGGACGGGCGACTGCTTATAGCCCATTGAGTTGCTCACGGTGGTCGTTAAACCTCAAAAAAAAAAAAAAAAAAAAAAAAAAAACACACTTATCTCCTTTTTTGTCTTTCTTTGAAGATTATATTTTTTGATAATTGTTAAAGTTTAGTTAATATTTTTAGACTTACATTCAACTAAATATTTTCAATAATTCAATAATATTTCATTATATAATTTACACAATTTAATTAAATACAATAGAAAGACAATGTAATACCAAATGACACATCACGGGCCGGGCTCACCAAATAAGGCACGTGCAGACCTCTATGGTGCATGACAGCTGGGATTTCGTGGCGCAGGGAACACAAGTGGCCGAAAGGCAGTGGCGTGCTCAGCGGTATCACTTGGTCTTTCGTTCTGTTATTGGCTGTTTATTTTTAAATATATATGCATATGTTTTTAAATGTGTATTTCACGAATCATTGGAAAAGAACTTTTATATGGCGGATATATATTTTTTTTTATCGCGTCCCAATATTTTGGGAGATGCTTTCTCTGGAGTGTTTTTATTTGCATCTTCAATAATTTGGATCACCACTGCTATAATTTGAAAAAGTAAATATTTTGGTGCGCCACTGCCAAAATTCTTAAAACAGCAACAAAGAAATTTCCTTATTGTCCCAACAAGCTGTCTAATTTCATTTGGCCGCCCCGGTGGCGCAGTGGTCTAAGGCGTTGGCCTCTGATCATTCGTCCGTAAGGCGTCCGGGTTCGAATCCCGGTCAGGCATGGATGTTGTGTTTGTCTTACGGCACTGGCTCTCTCCCTTTCCTGGAACCAGTGACCCTAAATTAGGGACGGGCGACTGCTTATAGCCCATTGAGTTGCTCACGGTGGTCGTCAAACCTCCAATCAAAAAGAAAAAAAAAAAAAAAAAAAAAAGAAAATTTCATTTGTCAGTCTCTTTGATGTTGAGTCTAGTTCTTCTAGTTTTCAATTAAATTTATGTGTTGAGCGTGTGATAGATAATAAGGCCTTGGGGGCATCGTAACTATTTTTGTAGGGGGAGATATCGGGATATGCATTTTTTGATGAGATCATAAAACGTATTGTGCTGTTGTTCGTAAAGCAGGACTTGATAATGTCTTTTGAAAAATGCTACAGATAAACTCAATTATGTATATCGATAACACGTAAATTAATATAAAACTTGAATATTATATCTCTATATGATAGATTTTTTCGATATAAAATATTTTACTCACATTACAAACTACTTATTTGGACACCTCCACATTAGTATGAATTCCATAAGAACCGTAGCCCTTACGTTTTACATCTAATAACATGCGTGTAAAAATATCCTTCCCCCTCCCTTTTTATTTTTTTCTTTAAAGAAAGGCAGTGTATTACAGTTAAATGAAATAAACGCTTTTGCTCTTCTTATAAAAACACAATACCTTTCAGGATAATTTTTTTTTATAAGGCTGGTATTTTTGAGAGATTTTTTATCTCATTCTGACAACTGTAAGGCTGGTACTTCCTGAATTTTTTTCTCGTGTTGAAGTAAAGACACCGGACGAAAAAAAGTAATCACCTGCAGCAATGTATGTAATTCTTTAATATGATATATTTCTGAGTTTATGAATAGAACCTTATTTAATTCAGGGTAATATAATAATAAACTGTGTTATTTCTTTCTACGGGCAAAATTTTAAATTGAAATTTTTGAAAAATTAGGATCAGTGGGTCAAAAGACAGATGTAAGTGACTGACAAAGAAGGTGTCATGGCTTTTGGCATGTCAAAAGGACACAGCATCAACGAAGCTGCTGAATTTGCAAGTGTTAGCAAGAGAACAGTCTTATGCATTTATAAAGATTGGTGTAAGTCAAACTGGACTGAAAATAAAATGAAAAACTGTGGACGAAGCACTATTTTGACAACTCGTGACCGGCGCAGAATTTCTCGCCTGATGATCAACGAAAACAGATTTCAAACAAGGCATGAACTCCTCCAATCTGTTAATAATGGACCTTTTAGGTCTATATCTGAGCGAGCACTGCGCAGGGAACTTCACCACATGGATATCTGGAGTAGAGTGGCAAGACTGAAGCCAATGTTAACTTCAGCTCACAAAAAAGCTCGATTAGCTTGGGTCAAAGGTCACAGGACAGGGACTGTTGATCTGTGGAAGCCTGTCATATGGTCTGATTAATCAAAATTTTGCCCACACTCAAATGACGCAAGGCGCAGAGTCAACAAGAGGTCTAAATAAACATTCAATCATGAGTGTGTTCAAAGAGTTCTTGCCTATATACTCAAATGACGCAAGGCGTATGGTCAACAGGAGATCTAAAGAAACATTCAATCCTGGGTGTGTTCAACGTGTTCTTGCCTATACTCAAATGACGCAAGGCGTAGGGTCAACAGAAGGTCTGAAGAAACATTCAATCCTGAGTGTGCTCAAAGAGTTCTTGCCTATGCTCAATTGACGCAAGGCGTAAGGTCAACAGGAAGTCTAAAGAAACATTCAATCCTGAGTGTGTTCAAAGAGTTCTTGCCTATACGCAAATGACGCAAGGCGTGTATAGTCAACAGGAGATCTAAAGAAACATTCAGTCCTGAGTGTGTTTAAGAGTTCTTGCCGCCTATACTCAAATGACGCAAGGCGTAGGGTCAACAGGAGGTCTAAAAACATTCAATCTTGAGTGTGTTCAAAGAGTTCTTGCCAAAGGCATTGGGTCTGTAATGCTGTGGGGTTGTTTTAATTGTTGCGAATTGGGCCCACTAGTAGAGGTGAAGAATACAATGAATCAGCAGCCTACAGAGAAATTTTAGACAATCGTGTGTTTCTTTTTGTACAACATTTGCAAGATTCTCATCAGGTAACTTACCCTATTTACCAGGATGACAACTGTAGGATTGATAGAACTAAAGGGATTATGAATCGGTGTGTGTGTGTGTGGGGGGGTGTATACTGTAGAACATGATACAAGTTCAGGGCACATGGACTGGCCAGCTAAATTGCCAGATTTAAATCCCATCTAGAATTTATGGGACCACCTTGAACGAAGTCTAAAACCCAAACTTCAGCATCCCAGGAATCCCAATGAATTACGAGACAAACTGTTCCTAGAATGGACAAAAATTGAATCAAGTTATTTAAATCATCTTGATGAATCTCTTCCAGCAAGAATTAATGCTGTGGTTTCTGCACGTGGTGATGTAACTGAGTATTTAAAGTAAATTTCTGGAGGTGACTAATTTTTTTGTCTGGTGTCTGCAGTTTAAACAACGTCTCAGGAATAGCATTAAAATATTCAGTTCTAGGTGGTTAATAATTAAAATAAAAAAATATTTAATTTTATCAGAAGGATTTTTAAAGGGCAAGAAATAAAACAAATCAAATATTTTCCGATTTCCATTAACGGTCCAAATTAAAAAGGAAGAATAAGTGAGGGAGCAAACATGTTTTGCCCCTGGACACAATTGAGCAAGGGGGCAGCTATCCCCTCTGCCCCCGCCGTTTCGACGCCACTGTGAGGTATTGAAAATTTACATATGGTGTTTGTATATGTTACTTCTTGTTACTTTTTCTGTTTGCCCCCTCCTGGAAACTAATGTGCACTCATGATGACGAGACGGGAGTAAACTAAATAACAAAACTAAATATTGAAGTTCTTAATGCTAGTACTTAAAAAATATATATCACTTGAGAGATAAGCATCTCTTTAAAATCAAGTACATGTTTTCTGTTTCCCCAGTCGTTCCTCAAATTTCTGCTCTAAAATAACGATTTTTTATTAAGGACAACAACTGTACTGCGCACAGCTAAATGGATAGGAAACAATGTTGAAAGTACACAACAATAGCATATTGATCGAACACGCGCACGGTGCGCAGAAGAGCAGCAACTGAGCTCAGACATTATATATAATTCAAGACTACCCACTTGTGATGTTCATTTAGAATAAATTATCAACGTTTTTTCACAATTAAATGTTTTATTAACATCGACTGTAGTTTCGCAGAGCGTCTGGCTCGGCATCATCAGGACGAATGGAGCGTAAACATTCAAATCATTGTGACATCATCAGAGTTCTGACGGTCACGGTTTTTGGTGAGTTGTTTCCACGCGCTTGAAAGAAATGGCGTAGACGTCATGTCATTGACAAGTCTGGAAGAATTCCGGTATATGTGGAAAGCTTCTAATACATTAAGCTTGTTAGTCGAATCAGGTTTATCAATAAGAATAGCGTTTCCAAACAAAAATTTATGGTTATTTTCGTGACAATGTTGGGCTATTGATGACTTCTTCAGTTCATAGTTCCGTACGTAAGTCTTGTGTTCCTTCACACGGAAACTTAAAGCCCTACGGGTCTGTCCTATATATGAAAGTCCACATTCACAAGATATCTGATAAATTCCCCAGGAATTTACGACTTGGACGTAGTCTTTTGATCCGTAAAAATTCATCTTGTTTATGGGTTTGAAAATCACTTTGAAAATTAAAACTTTTGAGAATTTTTGAAATTCTGAAGCAAATCTGAGGAGCAAATGGGATAACCGCCCAATTCGTTCGTACTGGGAGGTCTAGTGGCGTAAGCGAGCAGACGAGCTTCGGTTTCCTAAATTTTTGGACCGCTTTTTCTATCACGGAAGGGCTATATCCTCTGTGTACTGCAGTTCGTTTAAGAAAATCAAGCTCTTTCTGTAAGGAATCCTCAGTTGAGCATATATGTACTGCACGATATACGTATGTGTAGAAAGCAGACATTTTTTGTTTCCATGGGTGATTTGATTTTGCATGTGGAGGTAAGGAAACAGCAAATGGCTTTCGATAAACTGTTGTACTAAAGGATCCTTCAGAGCGTGACACCAGGACATCTATATAGGAATGGTAAGCAGCCATTATTTTCAGTCTCACATGTGAACTGTATATGAAGATTAATTGAATTGATAAGTTCAACTAACTTAGGTAGTTCGGAATTCCTGCCTTTCCAGAGGACAAAGGTATCATCTACATATCGAATCCACAGGTCGAATGTAACGAGCTGAAACAGTTTGTCCTTGAAGTGACGCATGTAGACTTCGCATAAAGTTTCCGTGTGAAGGAACACATGACTTACGTACGGAACTATGAACTGAAGAAGTCATCAATAGCTCAACATTGTCACGAAAATAACCATAAATTTTTGTTTGGAAACGCTATTCTTATTGATAAACCTGATTCGACTAACAAGCTTAATGTACTAGAAGCTTTCCACATATACCGGAATTCTTCCCGACTTGTCAATGACATGACGTCTACGCCATTTCTTTCAAGCGCGTGGAAACAACTCACCAAAAACCGTGAGCGTCAGAACTCTGATGATGTCACAATGATTTGAATGTTTACGCTCCATTCGTCCTGATGATGCCGAGCCAGACGCTCTGCGAAACTATAGTCGATGTTAATAAAACATTTAATTGTGAAAAAACGTTGATAATTTATTCTAAATGAGCTCAGACATGTTAAGCAAACCTAATACTAAAGTACCCAATTCCAGTAATCAAGAGATATGCTAAAGTCACTGAGCATATTTATAAGGAAATGCGTTAGATGAATTGACAGTAAAGAAAAATATCTGAAGGGTGAATTAAAACAAAACAGGTAAATACATAAAGCGCCATTATACTGGGAAAGTTTGTCTAGAACCCTTATTTTAAATATACACTACCAGGTCGCTAATACGAAAGGAACGCTTATAACGCAGTAAATCCGTTTATTTTGGTGTAAATTTGTATAAAGATTTCCCAAGCTTGTCGCACTCCACTGGGAGGCTTTCTCAAGGCAACGTAGACATAAAATACAGGGAAATAAAAATGATCTTATAAAATAAAAAAGGAAATAAAGATGATTTGTTTAAAATAACGTGGGTGACATCACGAGCAATATTACGTGAGTTTTTATCACGTCATTATGCGGTGTGCAGCGATGTGTTTCTATCTTTTAACAACACAGCATGTCAAACCATTGGTAGTTCCATAGCGACCATGTCATTGCATGCCAGTTGGCTGGAGAGGATTGCGACTGTTTAAATCCTTTCCAGCCAACTGGCATGCAAAAACACCAATGATTTGGCAACCCATTGGTAGTTCCATTTCGACTGATAACGAAGTAAATTTCTCCGTCATTTTTGTCCACGCCGGGCATTGATATCGGGTCCCCTCACTCCGGAGTAAGTCGCTCTCCCAACTGAGCTGCGCGGACGTATGCTCTCGCTGCTATCTGCCTTTATCTCGTGTGCGTCCTGCGATGCAGGCACGTCACATCCCCCCCCAAGAGGGCCGGGGGCATGGACCTCGGGTCAGCCAAGGACCATGTGTCGCTGTAGGTAGTCATCCGCTGAAGAACATACATTTGAGAAATCCCAGTCAATTTGGTGTGTGGAACGTAACATCACACACATTTATTTTTCGAAACGCTGAAGAAGGGATTCTCTTATTTTTCTTGTCTCGCTGTGTGAAAAGAACATAACACCATTGCGAGAACTTTAACGGCCAGGTCATTCTTGAAGTTCGGGCGCCAATATAACGAAGTAAATTTCTCCGTCACTTTTGTCCGCTCCGGACTAAGCCGCTACCCAACTGAGCTACGTGGACGTATGCTCTCGCTGCTATCTGCCTTTATCTCATGTGCGTCCTGCGGTGCAGGCACGTCACAACTGTTAAAATCCTTTGGCAAACCATTGGTTATTTTATTTCGACTGTTAAAATTCTTTCCAGCCAACTGGCATGCTATGGAACTACCAATAGTTTGGCATGCGTTGTTAAAAGATAGAAACACGTCGCGGCACACCGCATAATTACGTGATAAAAACTCACGTTATACTGCCCGTGGTGTCACCCACGTTATTTTCAAAAAAACATCTTTATTTCCTATACGTGTTCTAATTCCCTGCATTTTATGTTTACATTGCCTTGAGTAAGCCTATCAGTGGAGCGTGGCAAGCTTGGCGAATCTTTATACAAATTTACACCACGAAAATACAGTAAGCGGGTTTACTGCGCTTATAAGCGTTCCTTGCGTATTGTCTAGAACCCTTTTCTAGAAGCCCATGAACAGATAAGCTATTCCTAACTATTTAGAATCCATGCTGAAATTTAACATGCTTTTTCTCCATTGCATGCAAAAAGTGATGCATATGAACAGTTATTACCAGTAAATGGAAACTATTTGCTGCCGGAACACAAAGTAAGTGAATGCCATAAAAATTTACTATGCACGAACCCATTCGCAGCAGATATAAAACCATATAAGGAAATTTCACTATTAAATTTTAAAATGAAATACTCGCATTTAGCTGAAGTCAGATCTGTTTTCTTTATTCAGAGACGAACAATTCATACAAGGTGGCGTCATTAATTGAAATGTACAACGCATTACGAAATGTTTTATTCAAATTAAATGATGCTCCCTTTCTTTTAGTGTAGCATTGCTCCCGGAACGTGGGGTTCCGCTGTGTTCTGGCCCGTTTCAACCACTGGTTATTTCTGTTAAGGGTTAGATCACTTGATTATGTTAAAAGGGTATCGGAAAAAAAGAAAATACACTGTTAAAAATTGTGTGGTAGGTTGCTCCAAAGAGTGGTGCTACACCAGCTGCACCACTTTCTGAGAAGTGATATGCCATTGTATGATGCAAAAAAATCCAACAACATGGTGAAAACTTGCATCATAGTGTGATTCAACCTTGTATCCAGGGCGGTATCTACCGGGAGGGCGGTTTCCCTTCCAGAATGGTCATTCCAGGGGCGTAAATTCATGTTCTGGGGAGTAAAAATAGAAATTGTAACTAAAAAAGGAAGTCACACCGTTCAGTATTTTCTTTTTAAAGACTTTAGTTAGCCTCATAAAGTATTCCACGCAGATAGCCAGGGCACAGAGTAACCTAAAATAGGAGGTGTGAAAATCTTATATCCATTAAGGAAATTTCTCAAAACAGGGAATGGAAGCACAGAAAACAATATGTCGAAATGCCTGACTTCTATGACCTCTCCGAACATGTCGTCGGGAAGAAGAGCCAATTTTTTTTTCTGCGCGGAAATTTCTCTGAGCGTTTAACCTTGAACTGAATTTTTCCAAGCCCCACCCCTAAAGCTTAATGACCTTTCCGAACATGCTCACTATCGATTCTCATTCGTTCGGAGCTGGTTTGTTTTTCATTCTGCATTTCTGTGAAGAGTTGTGTTGTCGCTGTTCCCATAACGTTCACGCTTTACTTGGTATTTTCAGCCTGTGGTTCTTAAGGATTCGTCTAGTTTTTGCATTTTTAATAAAATTACGTTAAAAACCTGAACAAGGTTTTTTGAACGATCATAATACAGGGTGATTCATAAAGAAGTATGCAGATTCCAGATGCTGTAAAACAGTAACAGTTCAAGATATACGGACCACAACTGCGAACCGTTAGGTAGATGTACTCATAAAGTTTGTGTCCCGCTACTGAGGGAAGTGACGTACGCGACAGCGCGCGTGTCACGTGACTAGTCAGTCGATGAACATCTTCCTCATCGATGGATTGGACGAGCCACGGACTACCACGTGACCCAATGGCCACCCAGAAGTCCTGACTTAACACCTTGTGACTTTTTCCTGTGGGGGTACGTAAAGGACAAGGTATTCGCCCCTCCCCTTCCTGTGGATCTAGCGGAGCTGAAACAGCGTATCACAGCCACTATCACTGCACTTCATTCAGATATCTTACCTCGCGTTTGGGCGAAAATGGATTACAGGCTCGATGTGTGTCGTGTGACTAAGGGAGCACACATAGAGCATCTGTGACTGTCTCTAAAAAAACTTGAAACATTCCCCTACAAATTCTGTTACAGGTAACATAAAATATCTTACATTGTTCTTGTTTTATAGTGCATTGAAACTGTATACTTCTTTATGAATCACCCTGTACTTTCCTATAACGATTGTGTGTGAGAAAGTATAAACCACGTATTATTTGAGTGGAATTTGAAGGGGCGTAATTTCAAGTCTCGCCCTCCCAGATAAGAAAAGCTTGCTACGGTCCTGCTTATACCATAACGTGGTGCAAAGTGTCATCATGTTGTTGGGTTTTGTTTGCACACCACAAAATGGTATATCACATCTCAGAAAGTGGGGCAGCACCATTTTTTGGTGCAAGCCTACCACAAAATTTTTAACAGTGTATCGCAACTGCTCCGCATCACTAACTGGTAAAAAAATTTCTAGATCAGCTTAAAAATTTCTGTTACGTGCATGTGAGGAATTAATAATTACTGATATAAATGTTTTAGCAACTACTGCATTTTCCTATGTCATTTGCATCTGTACCTACGTGTTCATGATCATGTTGTCTGTCATATTTCTCAATAGAGTTGTTCTGATTCGGTTTCGTACTAATTTTTGTATTTACAATGTTGCGTATAGTTGTATTTATTTACAAGAGCGCTTCTAAGTATAAAAATATTTTACTGATCAAAGATCAGATTGACCCAGTAGATGATGTTAAAGGTAGGTTTATTCAATGAAAAGCCGTTCGGAGAATGAGGGGGGGGATTTTGAGGCGCTCTTCAGTACCTCGCTGCTAAAGGGTCCTCAAATTTCTTCTAAAATATTATCTAAATCTAAACTATCTTTGGAAAGTTTGTTTAAAAGGAGGGGGCGACACAGCTGAATTAACCCCAGAAGTGTAAAAATTTCTTTGTTACGAGTTACTACAACAAAAAATTATTTTAATGAAGACATTTTTGCTGGACGGCCCTTTTGAATTCTGATCTCCTATAAATACAATACTTGCTCAGATTAGATTTCAGTTGTTTTAATCAGCGCACAGCACATACACATTTTTACTCCAGTGAGTTGTGCTCCCTGAAGCTATATTAACAGTAGCCAAAGAATTCATTAAATTTAGTGTTGATGTATCGGATGATCTTTCAGATTAGATACAAATTATTATTATTACTATTGATTGGAGGTTTAACGACCACCATGAGCAACTCAATGGGCTATAAGCAGTCTCCCGTCCCTAATTTAGGGTCACTGGTTCCAGGGAAGGGAGAGAGAGCCCAGTGCCGTAAGACAAACACAACATCCACGCCGCACCGGGATTCTAATCCGGACCCCTTTCGGACGAATGATCCGAGGCCATCGCTTAGACCACTGCCCCGCCCGGTGTTACAAATTATAAAAAAAAAAGCTAATTAAAAAATCCTTTAGTGGGTAACTAAAAAAAAAATGCAAGGACCTAAAGAGGTTCTTCAGTACATAGTTGATTGTAGTTACAGCTATACTTTCCTGAAACTTATCGCTTTACGACTATTTTTAACTATAACAGAAACTGTCACAAGTTTCAAAAGATCATTTAGCAAGCAAAGAATGATTTAAACGTATTTAACATCACACACACACACACACACACCAATATCTTTTTGTCATTTTTAGAGATATTATGTATATATAGAAAATGAAGAAGCAAACATGTGTGATTTTGATTCCGTAATAAAGAAATCAATCTGGAAAAAATAAAATTATTGATGTGAATGTACCGAAAAAAATTAATTTCAAAAATAAGTACAAAAATCGATAGTCAGTTGTTTACTTCATATTTTTCTGCAGCAATGATAGTTGTATGTATCTATTTTTGAAGAAATATTTATATCCTGATTTTAAGTGCAAACTAAAATATTTGTTTAGTAAGGAATTTCAATGAGGTCAAATTACACATGAATGACTATCCGGCAACATATAATATCAATGTCATTTGTTTCTGTCATTTGAAAGACTTCAAAATGTCTGTGATGTCTAATTAACGGATACTTGTGAAAGGGAGTTTAATTCTTTTTGGCCCATAATAACAACCATTATGTAATCTATAAAATAAAATTACGCATTCATAAAATATTAGAGTATATTTCCTATTCAGTTAGCTGATAAGCAGAATAAATATATAAATTACGATAGTACGTGTAAAGATTTTTATCTACATAAACCATGTGCAAAGATAGTATTTTTTTTTCTGCGATTAGAGGGGGCCTAGTTAGCGGTTTTATACCAGGACCATAACAAACGCCGCATCGCTCCTGCCTACAAGAGCGAACTTTGTAACTTGAAAATTATATTTTAAGCTTACATCCCTTTTAGCCAAGAAAAAAAAAAAAAGAGGACAGGCACTTTTCACAAGGGCTTCACTTTTTTTTGTTGACTGAAAATTGAGAGAAAATGTGTGACTGTTCTGTAAAATGATCAAAACGGTAACAAAAGCTACAGTGCTCCCCATATGTACAACAACAACAGAATATATGTACAACACGTATGAGCAACAGAATCGGATCAAATGGTACAAGAACTGAATACAGAGGGTAAAAGATTTGGACTAAAGACATAGAAGAGACAAAAAAAAAAAAAAATGGTATTTGACGCAGGGGCGTCGACCACCAAATTATTGGGGGGGGGGGGGGTCAGACATGACAGAGATGGTAGAGGCACGTCTCTTCCTCCATTGTCAGGAGAAAAAAGGGCAAAAACTAAACTACGAGATCGACGGATATTTTAAAACGTAATTATAATTGTTCATCAGCAAATGAACAAGGAAACAGAAATACTCTTTTATTTAAAAATGAAATTCAGCTTGTGATTTTATAAAATATCCAGAGATATTTTATTTCCAAACTTTTATAAAAAATATGAGAAATTAGTGCGGTCACTCAAAGCACGAGAAACACAAAAAATAAATAGATTAATAAAGGCGCTAGAGATCATACGTTTCTGTATTTATTTTATTTATGATAATTGTTTTAAACATTTACCACATATCACGAGAACATGCTAAACACAATACGGGGCTGGTAATCAAGTTTCTTATCAAATAAGCGATGCTGAATATGAGAAAAAAAATTTACTTATTCCGTTATTTTTAATTTTTCGGAAATAAATCGCTTTGGCCTCGTAAGGTTGAGCTTGGTCTACCTTATGATACCAAAGCGATTATTTAATCAAACAGGATGAAAAATATTGGGTGAACACTGCCTCTGCAATAAAATTTATTCAGGGGGCAAGATTCGCCTTGCCCCCCAAGTCGTTGGCCATGATTTGGCGCAAAAGTGATTAGGAAAAAGATCATTCTGGAAGGCAAAGAACTTGAAAATGTTGAAAAATTCACTTATCTCGGAAGCTGTATAAACATATGACTTAAACAGTAAAAGAAATTTCAATTAGAATTGCAAAGGCTATATATAACACTGTTAAAAGCCACGGATAAAATTTGGAAGAGCAGAGCTATTAGCCTCAAAACTAAGTTAAGCACTCTCGAGACATGCATCTTCAGCAGCATGCTATATGGTTGAGAAACTTGGGCATTGACAGGTATCAGAGAGAAGGATACTTGCTTTTGAAAGAAAGTGCTATCGTAAAATCTTACGAATCGGATGGACCCAGAGGATGAGAAATGAAGAAGTGTACAGAAGAATACAACTAAAAGAGGCCCTGTTCCAAAAATTCATGCAGAGAAAACTAAGACTCTTTGGACACATTTGCAGAATGAAAAATGACAAAGATCAAGACATTGGTTTTTGGATTAATGAACGGAAGAAATGCAAGAGGACGCCATCACCGTGTGTGGGCTGACGATATTAAAGACTGGTGCGGTGGAACACTTCTAGAACTGAGCCACTCTGCAATGAGCAGACTTCAATGGGACAAGATAGTTAAAATGGCAACATACACCTACGGGAATTGTACTCATCGTTGATGATGATGAACAGAACATACACTACAAGTGACACAATATCAGTCGACAACAATCTTACATCATATACTCCTTTTTATTATGTTTACTCAGCAACAGTATTCAAACAACAAAGGAAAGGAACATTTTGTACGCTTAAAGCACTATATACCAATCTTATGCGGCAAACTAGAATCGAGATACGCGTAAAACTAAGCCCCCTTTCATCTGTCTTAACTAGAACGACTTTACTGGATATACATTTTCTTTCTTACTTCTTTGTAATGAGAGACTTGGTTTAAGCTTTCGTATTTTCTGTTTCTTCGGGATCTAACCTCAACTAAATGGGTCACTATTCTCTATTTGTTTATTCAACTTTCTCAGTTGACTTGTTCTGTTGCACTGCTGTTTGAAGCGTTATAGAACCTAAAGTTCTTCATCTAGTTGGGAAGCTCGAGCTCGTGTGTGTGTGTGTGTGTGTGTGTAAATTCCCGTCGACAGGAAAGCTGAGATCAATCTGCTTTGTACGCTTTGACGTAACCACGTTTGATGGTCGCCATTTTCACATAACAGAGACAGAATTTTAATTTCTTTATGCCGAATGTTGAAACATACCAGTTGAGCGAGTTACTTAAAATCGAACAAAACACTAAGTGAAGAAAGTGTTGGCAGCAAAAATGGGCTACTGATATTACAGCTATGAGGACTGTACCGGCACTGTGGTCTAAGCGGCTTCGGACCATTCGTCCGTTGGAGATGGGTTCGAGTTCGAATCCCGCTGACGCATCGTTATTATGTTTGCCTTACGGCACTGGTGGCTCTCCCTTTCCTGGAACCAGTGACCCTAAATTAGGGACGGGCGACTGATTATAGCCCATTGAGTTGCTCATGGCGATCGTTAAACCACCAAACAAAGCAACTATGAGGACTGTAATTTCGTCAATGAAAATCGACATGGACCCCTGAAAAGGGCACGTATCCCATGTTATTAAATACGTAAAGATATAAGAAACTTATTTCGACAACACAAAATTATCACAATTTTTTTAAAAAATGGAAATCATTCTCTGTTTAAAAAAATGCTTTGTTGAAAACTAGATCCAATTAAAGCAGCATGAAACATGTTCAAAATTAAGTTTCACGGATTATAATTTTAATGTACTACGCAAAAGTTTATCCTAAAAATACAAAAACAAAACAGCATGCATTGATGATTTCAAAAGAAACGGTGGTGAATTAATATATTTAAATATGCGTACTGCAAAAAATATAGCTAATCCTTACTAGAAAAAGTACCTTAGGGTTTCGTCAAAATTTTATGAACAAGTAAGCGAAAAAATAAAGCAGCATAAATTAGGAGGCAACTTCTCCCACCAATAGAGCAAAATAATATGATGACACATGTAATTGTGTGATCCTGTACATTTATAAATGGGTATGTGACACGTGTTGAAAGGGGTAACCCGTTCTGTGTTAGTTTAGGAGGAAGGGCTGCTGTTTTAGGGGGAAGGGGATTGTTTAGTCTTTTCCCCATATGGCCTGGTCTGCTGAACACATGTCTATGTTTTTGCTCTCAAAAGAAAAGCGTCTGAATAGGAAGCATTGCCAAGAAGGGAAACCTACCTTCGCTCGCTCCTGACACTCTCACACCCTGGCTGCATCGCCGTTCGGGGCACGGCGTGTATGCACCGCGGTCCGTCCCCCTACGCCATTACTTCCTCCTCATAAGCCAGCTCTCAGTAGCGCAGATGGGCATTGGGCGGGCTCTGGTGTCACGTGATTGTAAAACGTTCAGATGGGCGCGGTTTGGTTCCGCCAATCGGAAGAGAAAGAGGACGTAGCGGCGGGTCTCGAGGATTTACTGGAGCGGCGTGACGAGGGCATCCGCACACAGTTCGTGGCGATTCCTCAGCCAGAGCCGGGCATCTGAGATCCGGGGGCTTTCAGGCAGAGCATTCTCAAATCCCTCACTGATCAGCCGAAGAGATTAAGGCGGAGTAGGCCTCCGGGTAGGCTTTAGCTGCCCGCCAAAGACCCCCACCAAACCCATTTAATCCTACAACGTAATTGATAGATGGACTCGCTAAACGATTCGCTGTGCCTTCAAGACCTGGTGGCCGGAGTCGGGTCGCCTGACCTAGGTCCAATGGGCCCCCTCGGCCACATGGTACCTTTGGCCGGTCACCTGAGCCATCACCAGAGACCCCCATGGCGGAACACACCGTGGTCACGTGTTCGACGACAACGAGCCTTCCGGATTCGGCGTCGGAGAAGAAAAAAAGAGGTAAGGCTTTTATTCCCTTTGGTCCAATGGCATCAAGAGATGATCATCAAAAGTGATCCCTCTTAAGACCCCACTTTCAAAGGCTTCGTACTGCCACCCCCCTCCCTCTCTCTCATCCCCACCCACTTACATTAAGACCAAATGCTGACGAGATGAGGATCCGTGTCAAGATTAACTTCTAAACAATCGACTTTGTTTGAAATTTCTTCATTTTTCTTAGGACGGTTGTTCTTCTTTATCAAGCTTCTGTTCTTTACCATTTAAGCAACAAGGCTGCAAAATAATTTACTAAGCTCTTCGGAAACTTTTCGCCCCAATTTTATCATCTAATTTTATTAAGTAATTAGTCTTCCTTTCTTCGAGCACTGTTCACGAAAATTTATATCGAATTCTAATAACTTCATTTTTTTAGGAAATCTTACCGATCGAAATAGTTCGTTCTTACCAACTTGTACGTTCAGTAGCCGTGTAAAAAATAATGACTGAATTGATCGAAAGTATTGGGCACAATGTCGTCACCCATATCTCTTCTACCAATTTCCGAATAATTTTGTACGATCTCAAATGCCTTTCTCATTCTTTTTTTCTTAAAAATTTTCATCTAATTCGAATAACTTCCTCAATACAGATTCCTGATCGAATTGTTTAGCGATTTCCAAACAGCTGAGGAAATTTAAATATATGCAATGTTTCTCACTGGAAGATTTTTTACCGCCCCGGTGGCGCAATGGTCTAAGTGTGGGTCCGGGTTTGAATCACGGTGAGGCATGGATGTTGTGTTTGTTTTACAGCACTGGCTTTCTCCCTTCCCTGGAACCAGTGGCCCTAAATTAGGGACGGGCGACTGCTTATAGCCCATTGAGTTGCTCATGGTGGTCGTTAAACTCTAATAATAATAATAATAAAAATTCTAAGCGATTTTGAATTGTTTTCCATCCAGTGTGGGTTTGTTGCGGTTACTTTGATAGCTAGCAATCCATTTTATTTTTAGCTTAGTAGTTTTCACCGGTTAAGAACAGGGAAATATACCAGAAAATCTGTAGACGTACAATAAGCCACAAAACGGCACCTGGAAATGGAACAATGAGTTTTCCATGATTTAATTAAAAGAGACGCCTAGTTTTAAAATTAACGAGAGCCCTTGGCGCGTGTCATCGGAATGATGATGATGATTCTATAGGCTTTCTGAGTGCTTTAGTGCAAATGCCATGATATGAAATGTGTATCCGTGAAACTGTTGAAGGTAGGAATGAGGTTTATAGAAACCAGACCACACATGCATTATTACTGAGAAATAAGACCCGTCTCATATACATCATTTATGGAATTTCATCAGTGGAAGCAAAATAGTTTGAAGGTTCTCATTTACCTAATGATTCCGTGTGGGTCTATATCATAAAAACAAAAGCTTAAACCGCAAGATATCTGATGATGTAGAAACTGTTGAACAAAATGCTATACAAGGTAGCTTTTGCTGTTTCCATACCTGAGTCTGGAAAGATGTAATTTGTTTAAGAAAAGGACCACTTGCCCTGAATTAACAACTCATTCTTATAAGTAACATGTCTTGATCTTAACCCATTTAATTCTGATGTAAATGTGCTCGGATATCAAATGTACTTTAACTGTTGTTCAGTTCTCTCTGAACATCATACATAAGTGGGAAGCGAATTTCCCTGAAGAAATACATAAGTGGGAAACGAATTTCCCTGAAGAAATAATTCTTCACAAACACATGAAAGGCAATACAAATGTAAAATAATCCTTCACAAACACATGGAAGGCAATACAAATGTAAAATAATTGTTCACAAACACATGGAAGGCAATACAAATGCAAAATATTTATAAGAATTATTTCTTCAGGAAAACGAATTTCTCTGAAGAAATACATAAGTGGGAAACGAATTTCTCTGAAGAAATACATAAGTGGGAAACGAATTTCTCTGAAGAAATACATAAGTGGGAAACGAATTTCCCTGAAGAAATAATTCTTCACAAACACATGGAAGGCAATACAAATGTAAAATAATTCTTCACAAACACATGGAAGGCAATACAAATGTAATCGTTGGCACAAATGTGCCGTGCCGCCCCGGTGGCGCAGTGGTCTAAGGCGTTGGCCTCTGATCATTCGTCCGAAAGAGGTCCAGGTTAGAATCCCGGTGAGGCATGGATGTTGTGTTTGTCTTACGGCACTGGCTCTCTCCCTTCCCTGGAACCAGTGACCCTAAATTAGGGACGGGCGACTGCTTATAGCCCATTGAGTTGGTCACGGTGGTCGTTAAACCTCCAATCAAAAAAAAAAAAAAAATGTGCCATATTTTCACTGTTTCCATGTAGACAGTCCTTCAGAAAACTTGAAAATTACATTATCTGATGTTGTAGAAACCATTGAACAAATTGTTATACAAACTAGCTTTCTGCGGTTTCCATACCTGAATCTGGAAAGATGTTTTTCCCGCTTCAGGACAAAGCAATTTTCAAGTTTTCCGAAGAAGTGGCTACATGGAAACAGTGAAAATACGGCCCATTTGTGCCAACGGTTACAGTTTTCTCTGAGATGAAAAATCAGTTTCGAAATTTAAGGTTTCCACATTCTTACGATTTAAAGATTTATATAACTGAAAATTTCCCAGTCCATTCGCACCGAATTTACTATATAAATTCTAGAGCTACAAAAATACTCAAATTAGAGGTCTGCACGGACCGGGTCGGGCCTTTTTTTAGTTTAGAGAATAAAGCAACGGGCAGAGCTGGGCCAAGTCGACCCATTCTTTTTATCGCAATAGTAAAGAAAGAAAAAAGTCGTGTTCCCCGATTTTCTGGTGTGTTTAACTGTTCCTATTAACTGCTTAACTGTTCCTAGAGGCACTCACGGTGTTTTTACCAATCTGTAAGTATTAAGTTGGTAAAACCACTTTGGGACACGTTCACAACAAAAAAGATTCGACCCCGAGAGAGAGTGTGTGTGTTGTGTAGAGTGGGTGATGGAGGATGTCTGCAGTGGGGTGAGAGAGTGGGACGACATGGATTTTTTTTTTTTCTATCCCTAATCTGTATAGGGATTGAATTTCGTAGTGTTACCTCTTACTAGTTCAGAGAAAGGGAGATTCTGAACGCGCTTAGTCTTCTTTTCTCTCTTTTTAAAGGTTATATTTTTCGATAATTGTCAAAGTTTAGTTAATATTTTTAGGCTTGACATTCAATTAAATATTTTCAATAATATCTCATTATTTAATTTTTACATTTTAATAAAATACAATAGAAAGACGAAATAACACACCAAATGGCACATCACGGGCCGGGCCGGGCCGGTCTGGGCTGGGCTGGGCTGGGCCTTAAACGCACGGGCTTGGGACGGGCCGGGCTCACCAAATTAGGCCCGTTCAGACCTCTAACTCAAATTCTGTAAACCTGTAAAATTTTACCTTATAAATTCTGAGTAAACTCGGTTGATAAATTCTGTGACACTATTAACATAAGTATACTGTGGAGCTATTCAGATACACTTCATGAATTGCAAGTAACGTGCCTGATAAGTTCTGTGAAATCTTTTAAAACTGGTCAATAATTCTGAGGTGCTAAATAAATTTGCTTCATTCGTTCTGGGTAAATTTACTTGACAAATTCTGTGGAGATTTATAAATATACAGTGGAACCTCGTTAATACTTTTTTTTTTTTTTTAATTGGAGGTTTAACGACCACCGTGAGCAATTCAGTGGGCTATAAGCAGTCACCCGTCCCTAATTTAGGGCCACCTGTTCCAGGGAAGGAAGCGAGCCAGGGCCGTAAGACAAACACAACATCCATGCCACACGAGATTCGAACCCGGGCCTATCTCGGGCGAATGATCAGAAGCCATCGCTTAGACCAGTGCGCCACCGGGGGCGGTAATACGTTTTTCAAAGGGCCAAGTAAGATTAACGTATAATTGTAAACAAATACGCATAAATGAAACAGAGAAAGTATAACATCAAAGGGAATTCAGTATTTTTGGAACGGCAACATTTTACGCATAAATGAGAAAAACGTATAAGTGAGAAACGTATAAACGAAGTTCTACTGTAGTTGCCAAACTCGTTGGTGGCTACATATATTTTCTTCCCATATTCCACTTGATGTCTGTCTTCCGTTTTCACTTTTCCTCATTCTCATTTTTCACTTTTACGACATCAGCCTGCATTTTAACTCTTATACCGCGTTTTTAAATATATTTCTTTGATGGTCTTGTGTCTGGCGCTCTTTGGGCAAACATGGCGCTTGCGCCATAAAAACCAACCAACCAACCCAAATTCCACGGAGACATGTAAAACTTTTTAATTAATTCCATAAATGTTTACTTCATAAATTTCAGATTGTACGAATTTACCTGATAATTAAACTTTTGTATCTTATCAATTCTTGGTGCATTTCCTTGATAAATTCTATTAAGCTATATAAATTTGCGTTATAAATTCTGGATAAATTTAGGTGATAGAAAAGCTGTCTGAATTTACAAGTAGCTTTAAGAACTGAGTGAATTCTGAGAAGCTATGTAAATTTGTTTTAGGGTAATTCATTTTTATTTTTTTTAAACATGTAGTTCCGAAGACTTTGATATAATTTTTACGTATAACCCCAATTACTGGTGCAAACATTCGTATCGAAATCCCTACTTCCCTTGGGGGAAGTAGGGATTTCGATACGAATAATCATTTTGTATATTTCTGTGCAAGCTCTTGTGGATTCCTATATATGTGGTTGATTATTTGCTTCTTTGATATTACTCTTTTCCGAACACTTAAATCTGTAACCTCTAGGGTTTTGTTTTTAGTAAAAATATTAAGAATTGCCCAGAACTGCGCGAAATTATATTTCACCTCTTCTATTCATAGCTGATATTAAATTCACGATTATGATTTAAGTGAAACCTTTGCTTATGCCTCCCTTCCGTTCTCACTGAATCATCGGGCATTGTTAGGAATTAACCTTTGACATCTTCTATCAAACCTTTATTTACTACACGGCGAAACCTTTCTCTGTATCTCAACACCTTGCTACATTTATACTGTACGTTGAACTATGTTTTTTGAAACCAGTGACTTACAAAAGGACAGTTTTCTGATACAAGTTTTTAAGTCATTTTCAACTTCGACAGATATCTGTTTTTCAACAAAAAATTTCTCAGGTTTCAATTCCTTCTGTAGGTGCATATGTATGTACAGCTTCACATTATGCTGGCCGAAACTTTACTTTTGTCATCAGTAGCGAGCACAGAAATGTTTTCGGGGGGGGGGTTACGGGCTTTTTTTTTATATACAACTAAATGTGCTATGAGTGCACTTTTAAAATGTATGCAAAATTCGCGAACAATTATTCAAATAAATATTGCGGGAAATTATTAATATTCTTACCACCCATATTCTTATCACCACATAATAGCTGACTACTTGTATTTTACTAATCTGTGCAGAAAACAAATTGGGAAAAGTGATTGGAATCCTGATAAGATCTATTTGTATGCGAGAAATCTATTTTCCGAAGCATTAATAAACATGTCTAAAAATGGTACATAAATCATGAAAGAAATACGGGATTATACCATATAATACAAATTTTGAAGATGACAATCCGATTTTTGTTGTAAATATGACAAGGATGGTAAGTCAGATAATATCCGAAAACTTGAAAATGTCATCGTCCTGGAACGGGACTCGAACCCGCGTCTCCCAGATAGCGCTCGGGTATGCTAACTAACCACTACACCACGCAGAACGACCAAGTGTCAAGTTTCCGATTAATTTGAATATAAACATCACAGGATTCGCTAGTCGAAGCAACCGGCATTCATGTTTTGCGAATCTGTAGGTTAAGAATCCTATCCCGTGATTGCCCGGAAGATTAGCGAATCCTCTGATGGTTATATTCGAATTAATCGGAAACTTGAGACTTGGTCGTTCTGGGTGGTGTAGTGGTAGGCATACCCGGGCGCTATCTGGGAGACGCGGGTTCGAGTTCCACTCTAGGACGATGACATTTTTTTTTTTTTCGGATATTATCTGATTTACCAACTTTATCACATATACACCAAAAATCGGATTGGCATATTCAAAATGGTACATAAATTGAAATCCTGTAATAGTCTTCTGGGTTTTCTGTTTTTATGTCACAGCGTTGGTTTTGTTTTGATGTGATTCTTGGTAATTTAGTCAAAACTCCATGCTTTTTAGCATGCTTTAGAGTAATCTGTAATAAGTCATGGAACTGAAATTTGGCACTGACTCGTCGCCACACTCATTCAGTACACCCATGTATTGGCTTTCCTTTTTCCCCATTGCAATGGGGCATTCATAGCTCCTTGCCACTTTCTCGTCTTCATGGGGAAAACACGTTCAGTTGTTGCCATGAAACATAAAAATAATTTCAAATACTATCAAATTTTTGTTCTTTAAAATCGCGTTTTTGAAATATCGAAGGGTTCAAATTTGGGGGGGTTAACCTCCCCACCAAATTTGGAAGGGGAGGCTAACACACGAGACCCCAACCTTCCTCCTTGGGTACGCCACTGTTTATCTTCAATATATAGTAGAAAATTATGGCTAGAAATAAATATAATTTGTACAGACATGAAATTTTTCTGACCAGAAAAATCTGCAATGACGAACTGGAACCTCTAAAAGTAATATTAAAGAGAATAAACAATTATCAATACTTATTACACACACACACACACACACACACACACACTGTTAACAATTTTGTGGTAGGTTGCACCAAAAAGTGGTACTACACCAGCGGCACCACATTCTGAGAAAAGACACCGTTCTGTGGTGAAAAAAAAAAAAAAAAAAACTTTATGCAACTTTGCATAACGTTATACAGGGTTGTATGACATTATGATGCAAGGTTTCACCATGCTATTGGGTTTGGTTTGCACCACAGAACGGTGCGTCTTTTCTCAGAAAATGATCCAGCTGGTATAGCACCACTTTTTGGTGCAATCTACCACAAAATTCTTACACGCGCGTACGCGCGCCCTTACACACAAACACACACACAAACACACACACACACAAACACACACACAGTCTTTCAATTTCATTTTCCACAACATAATTTGAGTTTCGTTTAGTGTATTTTTTTCCCCAGTGTCTTTTTTTTATTGTTTTTAAAAAGGCGAAAAATCTTTCCCACCCCAGTTTTAAGTTTAAAAAAAATATTCGGGCACAGGGAATCGGGCATACGTTTTTACCGTTATCTGTGTTTCAGGGCTTATCCACCGCCATAAGCAAATCTTACGAAGGGTGTAAACAGTGACCCCTCCGTAATTTAGGGCCACTGGTTGCAGGGAAAAGTCAAAGCCAGCGCCAGGACAAATACAGACAAATACAGCACCCATTCCTCATCAGGGACACGAACCCGGTCCCGTCTCGGACGAATGGTCAGAAGCCAGCGCATCAGACCATTCGGCCACCAAGGCAGCTGACTCTCTCTTACTTCGTATTCCAATGACGCTGATCTCCTTGTAAGATGTAACAGCAGACTGTGCATTCAAAGCAGTTATAAGTTTGAGTGTATTTTTCCGCAGGTTATAACGTAAATACGAGGTCTACCATTTTCTTACAAAAGCGGTCCTAGAAATGTAGGTACAAGAGTTATTTCGTATAACTCCGCTGCCCTGTCAAAGCGACGAACTGGAAAAGCAGCAGTTTCATTCTTTTGAAACTGCTGCTTTTCCATATAGGTCTGTATAGCCTTGTGGCCTACCATGATCGCAAGATCTCAGGAGACATGCCTCGGCAAATAATAGATAGGTAGAGACAAAAAGAGAGAGCTTTGTAAACTAGTTTTACTTTTGTCGCGTATGATTTCCACTTTGTCAGAAACAGGCTGGTAGACGAACAGATTTCAATGCAATCACTTACAAAAGGTAAAGGTTTTATATCACTGAGTACGGCGGGGTAGGTAAGACAGGTTCAGCTTTTTCACTACCATCCATCCACACCTCCCAATTTGCACTTGGGCCGCTCTGGTGGCGCAGTGGTCTAAGCGATGGCTTCTGATCGTTCATCAGAAAGGGGTCCGGGTTCGAATCCCGGTGAGACATGGATGTTGTGTATGTCTTACGGCACTGGCTCTCTCCCTTCCCTGGAACCAGTGGCCCTAAATTAGGGACGGGCGACTGCTTATAGCCCATTGAGTTGCTCACGGTGGTGGTTAAACCTCCAATCAAAAAAAAAAAAAAAATTGCTCTTGGAACCGTTAATGTTCGAAACTCCCTGTGACTTCACATTGCATAACAAAAAAGATGCATCAAAAAAAGTATACAATGGTAAACCATTAAAAAAGTTCGACATCTAAGAATCTTAAGCTTTTAAATTATGTTCTTATAAGAACAATAGAAAATACAGTGATTTATTATGAAAACTGCAGATAATATATTAATTTGAAGAATGCACTACGTATGAATTATCACATGCATATTGCTACAGTTCGTGCTTTAACGGACTTCATAATGATTCCTCGTCATAATTCTCTGACGGTCCACTCAATCTTGGTGCACACTCAAATGTCTTAGCTTAGGGCCCACTAAGACCGTAATCCGGCCGTGAACATAATTTCAGGTTCCGTGGGCTGAGCAGAAGAAAGGGTGGAGGTTGGAAGCTGACAAGAAAATATATTAAAGTACAATATTGCAAAGTTACTGGGGATATTAACAAAGTCGTGTAATATGGTTTCACCATTCAAAACCACCTCAATGCTGGAAGAACAGACAAAATGATTTTTTAATGCATATATAATAACACATACGTAGCTCGTCGAAACCAAGCATTTTTGTCGAAAAGTCTTATTTAGTTTACGAATCAGTATATAACAATTAAAGGCCGGTTGCTTTCACATGCATTAAAACTCATGGCTTTGAAGTTTGATTGCAAAATTAAATCAACTTCTTTTCATGGTACTCTCTTTTTTTTTTTTTTTTCAGTTATTTTCTTAAATCGTTTTTTCATTTAAAGATTTTCACATGAGAACAAAATATATGACTTTATTCTTAAATACACCAGAGTTGAATAATTACGAAACGCATATAGCGTATGAAATCCGTTTATTTTCGTGGTGTATTTGTGCTGACTACAATACGAAAATAAACGGATTTCATACGCTATATGCGTTTCGAAATATATCAATTTCGAAAGAATTGTGTAGCACACACTTATATTCATTCGGTTTAAAACTAAGTTTGTGTGTTTATAACTTTCTAATTTAGCGGTATTTTCTATGTGACGAGAAACTTAGTCCCTTACGGATGCCTGAAAATAAAAAAATGCTCTCTCAAAACTTTCTTTAGACAGTATACATGAATTTTATTTCAACAGGTAACGAAGAAAAGTTTGAGTCCAAGATAATATTTTAACTACAAAATGCACATAAATTAGAAACCTTTACACATGCGGTCATGCATTTTTATTCATGAATCGATTTAAATCATATAAAGTCACAATGAAAATCTTAATTAAAAAATGTCATTTCAATTACTAAGTGAACCGCACCAGTCGCTGCTCGGATATAACGTTCAAGATGCAATCTGTATACAGTGAAGCATGCCTATAACGATATTCTAGATAGTTTATCGTTATTGTCAAAGTTGAACGTGATACTCTGTAATGGAAGTTATTTAATATGTGTGTAACATTGTTTTTACTAATATCATATATCTATTAACCTAAAAATGCATGTGTATATGATAAAAATAAAATTGGGAATTATGTTTAATCCAAGAACAAAAAATTCATAATACATGGAAGCAAACAATGTATGACTAAGTTATACGTACGAAAAACAGAATCGGGATAATTAAATATGAACTAAGAAAAATTTAGTCTTAAATTAACAAGAGAAGTACTCGGATGTTGTCGTTTGCTTGGTTTTTACAGAAAGCACGGCGGCCATACACGTATTTTTCAAACCATCTAAGTAGCAAATTCAGGTATACGTCTCGGACGTCCGGTAGCGCAGGAATGAAATTCTGTAATGTTTCAATTAATTTAACAGCATCTACAGATGTTAAATTAGGTGATAATTCCGTCGAACACTCCGCCTCTTCCTCTCCGCTTTCATCATTTAGTTTCAGTTCCGTTATTATATCCTCATCGTATAACGAAGTGAATTTCTCCGTCATTGTTATCCGCGCCAGGATGCGAACCCGGGTCCACTCATACTGGAATAAGTTGCTCTACCAATTGAGCTACGCGGACATTTTATTCTGATTCCTATCTGCCTTTATGTCGTGTGCGTCCTTCTGGCAGGCACGTCACATCTCCTGGTACGTTACAGCATCTCCTCCTTATTTTTTTTTTCGAAGTGCTGCTCTTATTTTTCCTATCTCGCGGTGTGGAAATAACATCACACCATTTGCGAGATTGTGAACGGTCGGGTCATCCGGATAGTTCGGGCGCCATTATAACGAAGTGAATTTCTCCGTCATTGTTATTCGCGCCAGGATTCGAACCCGGGTCCACTCATTCCGGAATAAGTTGCTCTACCAATTGAGCTACGCGGACATGTTATTCTGATTCCTATCTGCCTTTATGTCGTGTGCGTCCTTCTGGCAGGCACGTCACATTGTGCGTCCTTCTGGCAGGCACGTCACATCTCCTGGTACGTTACAATCGGTCTAATAACTCTTCATCCAAATTCAAATAATCTTCTGTATTTATAGAGGAGTGCATATTCGTAGAAGAAAGGCTCTATTGCTTTATTTGAAAAGTCTTGTATACAACACGTGGCCAAAGTTTAAAAAGCACAAAATTATCGTTGTATATACTGTAACGTTTGAGATGCAATCTGTATATTGCGATTTTTACTGCAGTGAATGATTGTGCAGTGAGTTCCGACGTCTCTGATCTTTTCACTCTTTAAATCACTCGTTCTTGATGTTAAAACCTTCAATTTAATTTTCTCCTCCTTTCGTAGCGCATGTACTCAGTTTTGGTGCAACTTTTCTTAACCCCTGTCTTCTAACTTTCTGCACTTTCCCAGGTTTTAATTAACTTCTGTTTTGCACTTGACTTATGGCACCACATCACCTGCAAGCAACTTAACTCCTGCTGTTGCCACAACTAAAGCATATTTCAAATAATAAATGTAGGTTAAATGCCGATCATTGGTGTATTCCAACTTTCGCGTCAAATTGTTTTCATCCGCACCTACGCTATACTTCTAACCGTGCGAAAATCTCCGTGCACTTATTTTATAAACTGTATATTTTTCTGGAACCATTTTTTCTCTCAGGCAATTTCGTATTTCCTTCCTCGATACGCTAAAATCAGCAGTATGGGACAGATAAAACAACGACGCCCCGGTGGCGCAGTGGTCTAAGCGACGGTTTCTAATAATTCGTCCGAGATGGGTTCGAATCCCGTCAGGCATGTATGTTGTGTTTGTCTTACGGCACTGACTCTCTCCCTTCCCTGGAGTCAGTGGTCCTAAATTAGGGACGGGCGACCACTTATAGCCCACTGGGTTGCTCACAGTGGTCGTTAAACCTCTAACAACAAAAAAAAAAAATGATGCAACAACCGGGCCAAAAGATAACACGGAATGGTCTTTAACTTTCGCGAAGAAATTAAACAACGTGATCTTATAGACGCAAAGGCAAATAATAACGCAAAGCAATTCCATTCTGAATTCATTAAAACATTTGAAAATTAACTAAGGAGACAAATCCGTGAGATGGTGTATGTCGAAAAAGTATTTTAATCATGCCATGCTTTCGCCTGCCAACAGGAGGCTTTGTCAAGGCAAACTTACACTAAGACGAACAACGATCCGTTTGGAGTTTATAATCAAAACCCGGATAATAGCACTAGTATTAAAAACATAAATATAACACTACAAACACGCGAACTAGCGTTAGGCATTACGTGTGTTCATGTAGAATAACATACAAGATATCAGGTCATAGTTTGTTAGTCTCAAGCTCAGATGCTGCCAAAGATGGGCTCCACGGTGATATGATGGGGTATCGCTGAACATGATTTCTCCGTCCCGATGGTGCAATGGTCTAAGCGATGGCTTCTGATCATTCGTCCGAAAGGGGTCCTGGTTCGAATCCCGGTGAGGCATGGATGCTGTTTGCCTTACGGCACTGGCTCTCTCCCTTCCCTGGAACCAGTGACCCTAAATTAGGGACGGGCGACTGCTTATAGCCCATTGAGTTGCTCACAGTGGTCGTTAAACCTCCAATAAAAACAACAACAATATCATTGCATGCATTATCTCTTGTGATAATCTCAATAGACTCCTTTATCATAGTTCCCTTATAAGTATAGTGAACGGAACCACCAGTTTCGTTTCATTCCATAGGGAAATTCCTGCGTTGTAAAGTACTTCTTTTGCTAAAGCAGTCGCACCTCTTTCTTCATTTGTCTCTCATATGTTCCTTGCGTCGCTCATATAAAGATCTTTTCGTCATTACGAATGGAGACCTTTATGGAGGAATCGTGGAATTTTAGTAGAATCTTATATACCCTTGCAGTGTAGTCCTAATCTTTTTTTTTTTTTTTTTTTTTTTGTAGTTAAAATTTTACCAATAGTTTTTGTTGGCTTCATCGCTATGAATACAATGCTTCCCTAGTGAATTCTTGACATAGTGAGAATTGCGGAACATACGAAATGTACAAATTTAACGTTCGTTTTCTTTGTATTGAAAATTGTTGATTATTCATTTGCATTATTATTAATAGCTGTGAAAACAGGAATTTGTCGGTGAAGAGTATCGAATCCGCGTCTCATCGTTCCGGAGTGAGTTGCTCTATAAGAGACACCGACGGAATGTATCGCTGCAGACATGTCTTGACATGTGCTTCACAAACTCTATAGCACGTCACATAGCATGTTTAGGACCGCTAGAATTGAGGGATTTAAACTTTGATTTCCCCCTTTCTCCCAAAAAAAAATGTGAGAACGTAACTACCCTTCCCAAAAAATTTCTGACGAAAAAGGTTTCGGTATTTCTCCTTGAAAATTGGGAAAGTTTGAACCTCGAAACTACGTATTACATTCTCCAATCCGTATTACTTTTTCCGTTTAACATTTAGGCCATCATTTTATAAAGAATAATGAAATTCCACGAAACATCTTTTTGACCGTGTCCTTCGTAAAATTCTATCCATACAAATTTATAGTTGAAAAAATATTTCCATAAGGAAGGTTTGTCAAAGTTTGTCTTGACATTTTACGCGCTGTTCTCTCTCTTCTTTTTTTTTTTTTTTTTTTTTAGATTATTCAGCACTGAGTATAGAATGTCTAAAAAGCGTGAAGATTTGAACTTTGTTTTAAGTTCCTTAGTTGGATGATTTCGATGTGCATTGTGTACAAACTTTATAGGTTAGAAATGCGGTCTTTTGCCCGGTGGCTGTGACATACTACAGAGGTGAAAACATGTGTCAAGACGACAAATCTGCAGCAGGACATTCTGTCCGCGTAACTCAGTTGGGAGAGCAACTGATTCCGGAGTGAGGAGACACGGACAAACTTGTGTTTTCACATTGGCGTCCGATTGTGAAAAATGGATCCACTGGCCGTTGGGTTCTTCGAAAAATGGATCCATTGGCCGTTGGGTTCTTCGAAAAATGTGCGATGTTTGTTCTACACATTGTTTGGAATTAATGAAAAATAATTCCTACTTTGCTTAAAAAAAAAAAAAAAAAAAAAAAAAAAAGAGGGAGATGATGTGATGTACTACAGAGGTGAAAGCATGTAGTTACGTGCGGTAAGCGACCAAGGAGGTTAGAATAAGATATCTGGAGATGCCCTTGTTAATGGTGCAGTACCACTTTGCGTGAAGCACTCTACCAATAAGTCACTCTACCAATTGAGCTACGCGGACGTTTTATTCTGATTCCTATCTGCCTTTATGTCGTGTGCGTCCTTCTGGCAGGAACGTCACATCTCCTGGTACGTTACAAAATGAAATAGTCAGAAGAAATTTATTTAATGAAGGAAATTGGCAAACACTGTGAAATAATGGTAGCGGAAAGAGAGCGGAGAGGGGCAGTTGCCACCAATGGGAGGGGACAGCGATTGCTCTGATTAAAAAAAAAAAAATGACGGAGAGACTGAGTGGAAGGGTGAAACACAAACAAACAGAACTGACCCTCTCTCATATTGCGCATTTTAAGTCCTATTTTTTTTAAAAATAGATCGTGCTTATGTATGATATCGGTTTGTCCGTCTGTCTGTGGACACCATGTCTTTTCAACTATTAGTTCGATTTGAAAATTTCTTTTTGCATTGGGAAGCTTGAAATATGCGAATGATAATCCTTCATTTCGTGTTTTTGTTTTGTTTTGTTTTTGTTTTTTGTTTTTTTTACGATGTACAATTTTTCCGCTAGAGAGTGTAAACCCAGACGATATCGAATTCAAAATACATTTCATTCCATATATTTGCTTCGAAACATCCGATTGAAAAAATTATTTTACCTTTCGATTCCATTTATGTCGAAGAGTGTTTTAGGTACAGCCACTTTTTCAAGGAAAGCGTAGATTTTCCGCTAGGAGCGTAAAAGTAAATTGCGTTTTCCCCGACATCTCTAAAACTCCGATTTGAAAAAAAAAAAAAAAAATTTTTTTTTTTTTCTTCAGCGCATACAGCTCCTGATGGGGAAATTTTTTGCATATATTTCTAACTTCTGGTAAAGAATAGACCAATTAATTTCAATATTTGGTAAATGTTACACCAGGGGGCGTAAGTGTCAATTTGTGCTTCTGATGTATTTGCCACAAAATCTGAGCGTCTAAAATCTCAATTGGAAAAAATTTGTTTGTGGACCAATGCCACTCACGCCGATAAACCTTTTAAGAACATTTTCTTCTTAAACTACTGCATGAATTCTCCGTGAGGGTACGTAGATATATATCTTATTTTTGTCAATATCTCTACTTCTAAGAGTCCGATTTGAAAAATTCCTTCTTTGTTGGATAGTGTTTCTGGTGCAAAATGTTTTTCATATAATTTAAATTTTGTCAAGTAACTCATAGACTTTCCGCTAGGGGCGTAAACGTAAATTGCATTTTCTCCGATATTTCTGCTTCTAAAACTCCGATTTTAAAAATTCTTCCTGTATCGCATACAGCTCCTGATGGGAAGTGTTTTTCATATAATTTCCAATATTTAGTAAAGAATGGTTTGGCCACCAGAGAATGCCACAAAAACATTCCCCAGATCATAACGCTGCCCCCACCAGCTTGTGTTCTGCCAGCAATGGTTGGAGAGTGTTTGTTCTCCGATATTTCTCGCCTCATAACTCAACGTCCATCAGTTCGATGAAGCTGAAAACGTGACTCATCGGAGAAGACAATCCTTTGCCAATCAGCGGAGGTGCAATTCCGATACTGCCGTGCAAATGTAAGCATTTTTCTGCCGATGCACCTTCGTTAGTGTAGGTGCAGTGACCATCCGCCTACATCGGAGCCCCATACGCAGCACGGTTCGCTGAACTGTCGTTTTAGACACACTTCCGGTAGCCCCCTGGTTCATTCGGCTATTGAGTTGCTCCACTGTAGCGTGTCGATCGGCCCTCACACACCTTCGCAGCCGACTTTCACCTGTCACATCAGTGGCACGTGATGCTCCTCAATTTGCACGTCGCCTATTCGCAATGGTGCCATTTCTCCAAGAACTAAACACTTTAACCACAGCAGCACGCGAACAATTCACAAACTGCGCTGTTCATAAATACTGGCCCCCTTGGTCCGAAAGCTGATAATCATCCCTTTTTGCAAATCTGATAAATCGCTCCTTTTATCCATGACAGCAACGAGTGATATGTTTTCAGATTGCCTACACCACACCTTATATACTCTCCAAGCCATCTCACGACACATGCCTTCTTTCATTGGCTAAGCGCTGTTGACGTCAAAAGTAGGAGGTGGTCACAATAACGTCACGCGACTGTGTATTTCTCAGTTGTTTGCTCTTTCGTATTTACCATCTAATTCG
This sequence comes from Macrothele yani, assembly GCA_039090855.1. Taxonomy (NCBI): domain Eukaryota; kingdom Metazoa; phylum Arthropoda; class Arachnida; order Araneae; family Macrothelidae; genus Macrothele; species Macrothele yani. Next base: position 104,451,054 of record CM077006.1, on the reverse strand, counting down.
ACGCAACATTTCATTGGGTTTTCCGCCCGGTTCGGAGTGCCAAGAAATGCTTCCTTCTCAAAGCATCATGCCGCCACTTCTCCTTAGACCTCTGTTGTCTCCAAACTCGGCTTCTTAGCTTGACCTCCTGTGTGTGTCCGTCCTTTTCCCCTCTCGCTAGAAAACAGTGGCATCTGACGCCTCCAAAGCAGTAAACTAATTCAGTCCTCTCGAATGCGCTTGCTGATGAAAATGTACATGATCACAGGTAGGCCAATAAAACGATTTAAGCAAACGATTTGAGACTGCTCCTCCATACAAAGAATGATTCCCTGAGAAACACATTTTTGCAACTTTTTCTGAAATCCTTTAAAATCTCCAGAATCCATGTAACATTTCCGATTGCTGCCTCCTTTCGAAACTACCGCTAATATTCCTTGCTCGAAAAAGGAATTAATTCTAAAATCCTGTAAAATTCCCTAAACCCATGTAACTGTGGTCTGAGCGCTGACTTTTGACTATTCGTTTTTGATGGGGTCCGGGTTCAAATCCCGGTGGGGCATGGATGTTATGTGGGCCACTGGTTCCAGGGAAGAAAGAACTGGCTCTCTCCTTTCCCTAGAAGCAGTGGCCCTAAATTACGGACTGGCGCAGGGACGTATATAGAGGGCAGCCAAGGAGGCCGTGTCCCCCCCCTCCGAAGGTTTTTCATTTTTTGAAAAGCGATTTGCATTAGAAAAAATGCTTTAATTTAATAAAATTGGGTGAACTTATAATAGAGAAGAATGCTTTAATTTTTTTCTTGTTTTTTATTAACTTCTATTTTGTCCTGATGGATTTTAGAAACTTTCATTTCATTTTCGGTCCCCCACCCCTCACCTCCACCCGAAAAAAGTTTCTATATACGCTCCTGGACTGGCGACTGCTATCATTCCATGGAGTTCTTCACGGTGATCTTCCTCACGACCAAGGGAAAAAAAACTTTACCTAAAGGGGGTTTTATTGGGTTTTGGTGGTAATGAAGCATTTAAGGAATTTCTGGGAGACAGCGGAAGGAAGATACAGCGCTGACTGTTGATGAAGTAGATTCTGAACTCGATCAAATGTGGGACAAAATTGTGTAGAACGAACTAAAGAAAGAAAGAAAGAAGCCCAAGGCTTTTACACTGCCGACGATCACGGTTTTGTAAGTCCACTTCTAGAAGGTCCTGAGATCATGTATCAAATTCAACGGAAGACGACCAACATTATAGATTGAATCTGCAATATCTGCAAACACCGCAGCAAGATTTTTCATGACCCCCAACGTGTTATTTCCTTCTCCACTTCGCAGTTGAGAAATACATCGGTTGATTGCACGGGGAGGAAACAGTCTGGAAGACAAAAAAAATTTTTAATGCGCAAACTGGTTAATCCTAGTTTTCGGGCTCGTTCGGGAACGGGCTCTATCTTGCAATAAAAAATTCGGGCTCGTGCTGAGATACTTTGGGCTCGGGCACTTAAAATTCAGCCCGAACTCAGCTCTGGTGTACATACCGAGGTTTCAGCATTTTTACTCACCTGTACATTGAGGTCTTGTGCAGTACTCCGACGATTAGCTGTAACGACTCTCCTGAGGCTTCGACGTCCTCTATCACTGATTTTCTTTGGTCTGCCGATACGTTTTGCTGCTTCAGGCACGCCATGTGTCTTCCCTTATTCAGTACATCCAATACAGTTGATTTGAGTATGTTTAAACGCCTCTCTGTTTCTCTTATGGACAACCCACTGATGTAATGCCGAACAATCTTTCCTTTCTCAAAGTCATTTCTCTCCCGCCGCGACATTTTCACTCAACCTCATAGTGTGATATGATCGCGGTAAGCTGCAGGTTTGTTTTCATACCATTTGCAGCTATACCACGCATCTTAACAACGCAGCGGATCCGTTCATTTGCTTTTGAAGGAGTATCCAGTGACTTTTGTCAATGTAGTGTATATTGAGAAAAGATAAAGGTGTTATTTACAAGAATTAAAACATTTACTCAAGGCTTTACACATATTAATATACTTAATTCTATTTTAACTTGAAAACCTTTCAGTTATTTTTTCACATCTGTTTTTACAGACGTGTTTCTGGGCTCTAGATTTTTATCAAGGCCAGTTCTCAATGTATAGGAACTGTGCCAAAAGTTATGTTTACACAGAAGTTAAATTTTATTTCTAGGTTCCTCTTGCAGTTTCCAGTTATTAAATTAAAATATTTTCCTTATGCATTCTGTGTAAGTTGAATTAAGTTGTTGAAAATGCTATTTATATTTTTTGAAGGCTCATTGATGGAGCTGTTTTTCTGGATATAAAAACATTCTTTAATTTGTCTAATTTTTATGAGGTTCATAGTCTAATATTTTAATTTTGGCCATAAAGATTCATTTCACACACGTTGCTGCATGCACGTTCAATTGTAATGTACTTACATATTTTACACTCATTTGTTTTTTATTGAGGGTTTAACGACCACCATGAATAACTCAATGGGCTACAAGCAGTCTCCCGCCCCTAATTTAGGGTCACTGGTTCCAGGGAAGAGATAGAGCCATTGCCGAAAGACAAACATAACATTTGTGCCCCACGGGAATTCGAACCCGTACCCTTCTCGGACGGACGACTGCGCGACCGAGGGGCGGAGCGGGAAATGTCCTCATTGAAATGTGGAATGTTCTAATAATTATTTATTGTTTTATTATTTTTTCTTTAAATTGTCTTATTGTTATTGAGGTTCACGGGTTTTCAGCAAGTTGTCTGTTTCAATGGTTGTGCACGCAGGTTTTTTTGTTTTATATATATATACAACTCTGACCCTGAAATGGAAATCGAAAAAAAAACATTGTCTTCTGAAAATGCGTAAGTGACAGGATAAATAAAATTTTATGAGCATTTGATGAAATAAAACGCTGTTTTCATTGCGTCCAGTTAAAAATGTTTGTTATTAAGATGTCTTGTCTTAGTCAGTCATCTTTAGAAGAGCTTCTTTTCAAAGAGATGCTTAAGGGTTCTTTTTAAAGATGCGCATATAGTCACGTGAGGAAGAAAGAGCTCGTCCAAAGATACAGCATCTTGTTTCCTCACGTGACCAGAGCTCCCGGTCAAGGTTAGCAAAAAAAATTTTGCTAACGGGCGGACACGCACCTCTTGGCTTTGACTGCTATTTTATGGGGTTTAGTGGTTCAGCATCCATACTTATAACGTCACTGAGCAGGGGAGGCACAAGGATTACTTCGATGAACTCTCTCTCTCGTCCGCCCATGGCGGGTGAAGATTCGCAAAGACGACTATGGGCTCTTGATGATTACTGGCAAATTAATGCAGCTGGCTTGGCATTCCTCTGCTGCATACGGGTAAGGGACAGAGTGTCTACGGGACCGACTTCACAGGGAATCACCTATACGCATTCGCGTCCCCAAACATAGGGAGTCTGCGGAAAACCTCAGAAAAACCGCAGACTAGATGGCCGGCAGAAACGTCCGTCTCCCACACAGCGCACAGCGACTTAACCAACCGTGCTATGCCTGTGATACTTTGATGAACTGGCCCTGTATAATTTCGATTAGTATTAATTTTCGATTTAATATAATATCGTTAAAGATATCAATTATATGATGATGTAATGAGTGACGCAGTGCTAAAATGAAAGACGGAGCAGTGCAATTAAAATGACTTATAAAACATGTGAATGACCTTGTATATTTCTTGTGTACGCAAAAATTATTTTTAAACAATTGTTATATCGTATTTTTTTCATCCCCCCCAAATAAGGGACCCTAAATTAAAACCTTGCACAGGGCACATGAAAAGCTAGTTACGATACTGTACATACTTATGTACTACGTTACATACATACTACGTAGTACTACTGCATTTAATAAATATAATTTTGAACGAAGTAATGGGTATAACAAAGTTTTCTTCAGGTCCCCTGTACGTTATTAACGGACTCGACTATATATGTAAAAACGCGGATTCACCCTTTTCTTTTAAAGTCCTGATCACAGATGTGGTTTTTGATATCGGGTCCCTATTCAAAGCACGTCGACGTAATCCTCTTAGTGGATGTTTCAAAGAGAATATTCAGATTTCAAACATCACTTCAAAGCAAGATTGACACAATCTACCATGTTTAAAGCAACTTCACAACCAGTGGTTCGGTTTGTATCGCTCAAAGGAGAAATTAATAAAAAAGTCTGCTGTCAAATGGAAAGCGCAACAGAATAGTCACAAAGAAATAGGGAAAGTATAGAGATAGGAAACGAAGAAGAGACACAATCCCTTACTGAGCCTCTCGGATCGAGCAGACAGAAGAAGCAATTATGCCAATGGCTTTATTTACAAACAAATGCAGTAAGGTTCTCTGCGCATGAGAATGAGTTCTGTTAGACATTTTATTCATTTAGCTGTGCATTTCCGAGTTAATATTATAAAGGTGGTACATGTGTTATAATTGTTTTATGAAATAGATATTGACATACTCAGTCTAATTTACTCTATGTAAAATCATATGCCTTAAAATTAAATGAATAAACAAGATATTTAGTAAGTACCATTCATGATAAATGTCCTTTATGTCTGTTACTGAAATATTTATTAGTTAGAAAACGTTTAATCGAAACAGATTCAGACAAATGTTTGTTTACTCGATGCAGCATTTAGTTATTCGAAAAAGATTAACTATTGAAAAAATATAGAAAATGCTGATTTTCTAGGAAGAAGTTTATTATTTAAAACACAATCATTCATAAGCAAATATTTAGTGGACCTAGATGATTATACAACGGCCGTTCCATAAAACCTGAGAGTAAAATTACACCAAATGAAGAAATGTGGGTACAGCAAAATATGTTATTCTTTCTCAAAGTATCTTCCCTTGGATGATATGCAACGGACGGTCCCATCGTTCAGTTCACTTTTCAAAGCATGTGGCGAACTCATTTTGTGGAAGCTGCTTTAGCGACCCCTGTACAGCTAGAATGACGTCAACATGTGTGTTGAATGTTGCGCCACGGAACTTCTCCTTCTTTGTTGGAAACAACCAGAAATCGCACTGGGCGAGATCAGGACTGTATGCAGGCTGTGGCATGATTCAAATACTGCATTTCGTAAGAAACAGAATTGTTGAATACAAGGAGGCACATGTGGGTATAGGCGTTATCATGGTTTAGGGTCCACTTGCCCACCAGTTCCGATAGCTTAATCGATATGTATCGTCGCAGACGCTTCAAGACTGAAATGTAATACTCTGCATTGACAGTAATTTGTGGAGGAACGGTATGCTGGTACACTAAACCTTTATGATGAAAGAAAATTATCATCATCACCTACCCAGCTGATTTGGTTTGGCGGACTTTTTTCGGAGGAGGCGAGCCTGTGTGTTTCCAGACCCTTGCGCGCTTCGTGAGGGGGTTGAAATAGTGGACAGAAATTTCATCGGCTGTTATTATTGTGTTTAGAAAGTTTGGATCCTTTGCAATCATTTGTTTCCGCTCATGACACACCTGAACTCTGGCTAACAATTGTTTTCTCGTCAGGTGATGAGGTAACCATCTGGAACACACACGATGCATCAGTAACTTGTCGCGTAGAATACGGAATGCTGACGTTTCTGATGCCGCTATGTCTTAACGCGTCATTCGTCGATCTTCTTGCAGGATTGCCCAAACACTGTTACCAATACGCTTCTTAACAACACTTTTAGGTCGACCAGGCCTAGGAGCGAGTTCTGCCGACAAACTCCCTTTTTTGAAATCATGGTGCCATCTAAAAATCGTTGACTCACCCAAACATTTATCTTTGTAAGCTTTTTTCATTAAATCAACTGTTTCTGGAGCCGTTTTACCCAAACGATAGCATAATTTTTATCGCACAACGCATTTCACTTCTCAACTCTGAATCACACACCTCCATAGCTGTATTGTGACGTACCTGCCAGCAGGACGCACACGACATAAAGGCACATAGCAATCAGAACAAATGTCTGCGTAGCTCAGTTGGTAGAGCGACTTGTTCCGGAATAAGCGGCCTCGGGTTCGAATCCCGGCGTAGACCGAAAATGACGGAGAAATTTACTTCGTTATAATGGCGCCCGAACGATCCGGATGACCCGACCGTTTAAAATCTCGCATTGGTGTGATGTTATTTCCACACCGCGAGACAGGAAAAATCAGAGAATCCCTTCTCCAGCGCTTCGAAAAATAAAAAAATGTGTGATGTTGCATTCCACACACCAGATTTACTGGGAGTTCTCAAGTGCACGTTCTACAGTGGATGGCTGCCTGCAACGATTCATGGTCACGGCTGACCCGTGGGCCATGCCCCCGGCCCTCTTTCGGGGGGGGGGGAGATGTGACGTACCTGCCAGCAGGACGCACACGACATAAAGGCACATAGCAATCAGAACAAATGTCTGCGTAGCTCAGTTGGTAGAGCGACTTGTTCCGGAATGGCGAAATGCAGACGTACCTTAAACAACTGTGCAATAACAAAACCTGAATCGTCTGCCACGGCCAATAAGTGTTGCCATAGACACTTCCTTAATTCAGTCAGTCGTCTTCGTGGCTATTTTGCCCCCTTTGCACTGTTGCCAGCTCAAAACTTACTCCTTGCCAACTCAAAAAAAAAAAATTGCTCTCAGTTTTTATGGAACGGCCTTTGTATCTTTAAGAATATGTTCAGCTTTCTTCTATGTGGTTTAGTGTTTACATTTATAATTTCTTTTATTTTCTATTACGTCGTGCAGATAATGAAAACTGAGGCAACATCACCACCTAATTCCAAATACCACATTAGGGAAATTTGTCTATCAAAAGGTTTATCACGTGAATATTTACCTTTTCTTTTTCGGGGAAGAGGGTCTACACGAGAACCTAAAATCCAGGAGAGATTTACAGGAAAGACCGCGATGCTGCAGGCGCCCCTCGAATAATACTTTTTCTGGTTTTCGTTTTTGTTTCAAAACAATCGAGAACACCATGGTAATCTTTGTAGATAATTTATGCAACAAATCCTTTGCATGCCAAGACGTTTGTGGGTGTGAAATAAAACTAGCGATTCCAGAGTATACATTTATTTACGTACAACAAGTTACATTACACAAGTTACATAAGTTGCGTCACTCACGAACCGAGCCACAGTCTGGTACATAGTCATCATCATTAGTGTTCTGTCATCAAACAGAAGTCATCGCTCTTTCCACGTTTATAAATGAGCCACGGAAAAATTATCATCGGCTGCCACCGGGAATCGAACCCAGGTCTTCCGGTTACGCGCCGGACATGCTACCAATGCACCACAGCAGCCTCGGAATTCTCCAGACTCACCCCGCAAAATGCTGAGGATTCACCGAAGATGATAAGTAGCAGCTGAACAAACAACTAGAAGATAGATGAATAATTAATACACACAATTGACTCGGATAAGGAACATCAAATAAAAATCATAGCTCTTTCCACGTTTATAAGTGAGTCACGGAAAAATTATCATCGGCCGTCACAGGGAATCGAACCCAGGGTCTTCCGGTTACGCGCCGGACATGCTACCACTGCACCACAGCAGCCTCGGAATTCTCCAGACTCACCCTGCACAATGCTGGGGATTCACCGAAGATGATAAGCAGCAGCTGAACAAATAACTAGGAGGTGGATGAATAATTAATACACACAGTTGACGCGGATAAGGAACATCAAATAGAAATCATCGCTCTTTCCACGTTTATAAGTGAGTCACGGAAAAATTATCATCGGCCGTCACAGGGAATCGAACCTAGGGTCTTCCGGTTACGCGCCGGACATGCTACCACTGCACCACAAGTGTATATAACGGTAACTTAGCAAGTTCTCTTTCTCCAGTTTCCTCTGTCCCTTGCATTCTCCTTCATTTCTTGATAGCCTTGTGTTGCTATTATATCATCAAGCATCATTAGTCGTCTTTTTCCTCTTGGTCGCTTTCCTTCAAATTTCCCTTCTATCATTCTTTTGAATAGGCTTTCTTTTCTTAACACATGTCCTAACCAGTTATATTTTCTTTTTCTTATGGTCTTTAAGTAAATTCCTTTCTTTAACTCTTTGCAATATTTCATCATTGATATTTTTTTCCATTCTTCTCCATAACCACATTTTAAATGCCTCTAACATCTTAGCTTCTTTCTTCCCAGCCGTCTACATCTCCACCCCGTATAAAGTTATTCGCCATACTAAGTACTGGTACATACTAAGTGAAATTAAATCATCACAACAAACAATAAGGTTTACTAATTCCTGACACTGAGCGATAGGTAGGTGGATTAAAAAATGTTAATTGTCATAAAACCAATGAAAGAAGATATGTGAGTCACATTAAAGTAAATATTATGAAGATATGTGAGTCGTAAAAGTAGATATATGGCGGGGCAATAGTAAATATTTCGACTGTTCAGTTTTTCAAAAGCACTATTTATCTTTATTGCTATTACATATAATTAAGATTTAGACGAACGTAAAAAACGACCCTGACATCACTTAAATGTGATACAGCTACGAGCCCATCTGCGCACGCGCAAGCTAAAATCTGAACTAAGGAAGAAAAGCTGAATCGCAAGTGTGTTAGTGAGGGGAGATGGGTAAATCTAGGTTCTGGGGTATCTACAGTTACACCCCATCGTGCTATACATCATTTTGCAGCTCTCTTCAGTACCAGGTAACCCTCCAAGGAAGGGAGCGGGAAAATCGGGAGGAAGCTAAATTTCGCTACGAAGCACCGTTTTTCATAGCATCAAAAGCACATTTTTGTAATGGCTTTTATCGCATTTAGCATCAGGTTCTCGTAATTTACGCAAATGCAATGAAATATTGTTACGTTTAAGTAAAACGTAATGAAATAATGTTCGGAGATAATTTAGTAAAATGTATTGATCAGTAACAATTTAACTACTGTTGCGTCACTGTCATGAGGCACGATCAGATTTTAACAGCGGTTTTGACAGTGACACGCCAGAGTTGTGTAAAAATAAAATGTATCTGCATACACAAACCACTGAAACAGAGAACTTGCTGCAAACCCGCGAATCACGATAACAATAGAATGAGATAATTTAAAGAAAAATTAATAAAACAATAAATAATTATTAGAACATTAGATTCCAGGAAGGACAAAATAAGTATTGTACATTACAACTGAATGTGCAGCACGGTGTGTGAAATGGACCTTTAGGGCAAAATATTGGACTATATGAACCTCATAAAAACAAGTGACTAATTAAAGAAAGTTTTTATGTCTAGAAAAACAGCTCCATTAATGAATCTTCAAAAATTATAAATAGCATTTTCAACAACTTAATTCAAAATTAGTAGACTTACAAAATACAAGGAAAATATTTTAATTTAATAACTGGCAACAACAAGAGGAACCTGGCAATAAAATTTAAATGCTTTCTGTGTAAACGAAACTTTTGATTCAGTTCCTATACATTGAGAACAGGCCTTGATATAATTTTGAGGCCAGGAAAGTCTGTAAAAACAAAACTCGAAAGATGTGAAAAGCAATAGAACGTTCTTCAAGTTAAAATATTTAGAATGCAATATATTAATCTCAGTAAAGCCTTGAGTAAGTGTTATAACTGCTGTAAATAACATTTTATTCCGTTTTTAATCTACTATCTGCAAAATCTGCTAATAATTTGGAAACTATCCTCGTACGGTGGACGTCTACGTTCTGCTCCTCTGTGACACACCGTTACCCATTTTCGTTACATCGAATTTTTTTAGTTGGGATTTACTTTACTGCTGTCGGGAAAGGCATAGAGTGAGGGATAAATGCGCTATTCTGAGTTTTGGAAGCATGATTCCAACCGAACTTGAAGTCTCCTATAAGTATCAATTTACTAGCTTAAGTTCAGACTGATTAAAAATAATTTTGAGAGTAATATTACTCAATACTACATTACATTTCAGCACAGAGATTGGAGCGTTATTTTCGTCGAATTTGCTTAGAATGTAATTAGCTTTTTGCTCATTAAATCGGTATTTAATATGACCGCCCCCGTCTTTCTATTAAAATTTCTTTTTCCCTCATGCAGTCTAGTTTAATCTCAAATCGTATACATGAAAAATGGCACTCGAAAAGCTGGTTTTATGGGGCACGCTAATTGATTTCATCCATGTTTTGGGTCTTTAGAACTGTCAGTTGGGTACAACCTGGCTATACGTGATGGCAGATCCCTTACCTTATGAACCGTAAATGTCACTTAAAGCAGTGCCATAAACTTACCGTATTTTATTTACTGTGCTTTAGTGACCATCCTTGTAAAAGTTCCGATTTTAATCCCTTAACAAATGCTTTCCCACTTGTAACCTCTTCCCGCATCAGGGTAACACAAAACCCCTAAGTATCATTTTTGATCTCAAAAACTAGTCTTGTGACGATTATATACAGTATATTAAGATAATGCAACGTAGTTTGTCGCAATTATTTATTTTTTCAAGTCGACCCTGGTTTCGCTGGGTATTGACCTAGCTTCATCAGGACAAATGGCACGTAAATATTCAAATTGTATATGATATCATAAATGTTTTTTTACAATCACGTGCTTTGGTTAGATGCTTCCACGCACTTGATAGAAATGGGGTGGATGCCATGCCATTAACAAGTTGCGAAGGCTTCTGATATATATGGAAAACTTCCAAAATATCAAGTTTGGTGGTTGAATCTGGCTTGTCAATTAGTTTTGCTCCTTCAAAGAGAAATTTATGGTCCTTTTTGTAACAGTGTTTAGCCATCGATGACTTCTTTAGGTCACAGTTCCGAATATAAGTCTTGTGTTCCTTCAATCGAAAACGCAAGACTCTATAGGTCTGTCCTATATACGAAGTGCCGCATTCACATGGAATTTGATAAATTCACCACGAGTTCTTGTCTTCAAGATAGTCCTTTGATCCTGAAAAGTTCATTTTGTTTATCGGTTTAAAAAGCACTTTAAAATTAAAGGTTTTGAGAATCTTTGTGATTTTGAAGGTAATGTCATGGGAAAATGAAATAATGGCAAAAATATTTCGCAATGGGCGCATCATAGGAGTTAACGTGGAGACAGGCTTTGGTTTCCGGAATTTTGTTAGAGCCTTTGTATATAATGGAAGGGTTGTATTCTCGCTGTACTGCAACACGTTTAAGGAAATAAAGTTCTTTTTCCAAACTGTCTTTATCTGAACATATATGTATCGCGCGATATACGTAAATGTAAAAGGCGCTGACCTTTTTGTTGCCAAGGGTGTTTGGACTTGACTTGTGAAGGTGAGAAAACAAGGAAAGGCTTCCGATGAATTCTGGTTGCAAGAGATCCATTTGAGCGAGTAACCAGGACGTCAAGGAATGGTAGGCATCCGTTATTTTCAGTTTCGAAGCTGAATTTCAATTCAATTCAATGAAATTTATAAGTTTGACTAATTCCGGACTGTTAAGTAACATATTTCGGTTTCATAGTGTAAAATAATAAATAGCCTTTAAGTGGGTATGTATAAAATTATTATTTTAAAGGTGTAACTTCGCTTGGAGCTTAAATCACGTGTAATGATATTTACTTCCCTAACCCGCGTTATCCCAATTTCGTTCGAATCTTTGCTTGTCACAGTTGAAACTTAAGTTTTAAATGTGATTTTCTTGCAAGAGAGAAAGGTTGTGAAAAAAAAAACTTTGATTTTTTTCCAGAGGGAGAGGTTGACATCTTAAAAAAAAAAAAAAACCCTGATTTTCTTTCCAGAGAGAGAGGGGAGGGGTTGAATTCATAAAAAAAAAAAAAAGAAGAACCTTGATTTTTTTTCCAGAGAGAGACACACGGCGGTTACTCTGGATATTAGCTGGTGGTCACAATAATGTGACTCGACCATGTAATAGCTGGTGCACAAAATTGGGGAGAGAAGAAAACATTTCCTGAGCTCAAAATGGAGGAGAAGAGAAGAAATGTGCACAAAATGGGGAGAGAAGAAATATCTTGTGCACAAAATGGAGAAGAGAAAAAATATGCACAAAATGGGAGAGAAGAAGAAATATCCTGTGCACAAAATGGAGGAGAAGAGAAGAAATATGCACAAAATGGGGAAGAGAAGAAATATCCTGTACAAAAAATGGGAGAGAGAGGAAGAGAAATTTCAAAAATTCATGCGATATGTTATCTACAATTTCCCATTTCGCTAAAAAGAACTTCAAAACCACATCCTTCGACAGACTAATGAAATTTAACAGTTAATCAAACCTCAAGTATTCCCACGAATTGCTCCTCTTACAGGAAATTTTTCGTCATATAGATACGGAAAAAGTGAGAATGGAGTTTTTCCCGTCAGTATACGAAACGAATTCCGGAAAAGTTTCTGAAAATTAAGATTTTCCGTTAACGCATCTTAAAACCGGCAGTTTACCGTCAATATACAAAAGAAACTGCGGAAAGGTTTCTCAAAATTAAGAATTTTTCTGGCGAATGAAAAATCCGGCTAAAATATGAAATATCAACTAAATTCCTCTCAGAACATTTAATCTAAGTGGCTTTAATCATTCTAAACAACCGGAACTATCGCATAGATTTCATTTCGGAATTTAATAAAATTAATGAAAAAAAGTCTACGTGAATTCATTTAGCAAGACACATGTACATGTGGACCCATCTATTTGCAGGTCTCAACACCGAAGGATAAGTTATTAATCCTTAACATAATTATGGTTAAGATTTAGAAAGTATTAAGTACACGAGGAGAATTTTTTCCCTGAGCCTGTCTACGGAGGCGCCGAAAAGGCTGGAATGATGTTGCTGCTGAAGTTGGAAATAAGCCACGCCAAGTAGTTTGACACTACAGAAACAAACACTGAAAAAAATATCTTGTTTCATCAGCAAGGAAAATATTGCTGCATTAATTTTTGCACGTTCAGCAATACTCTTGGTTGCCATTGCAACCAGGAATTTTTCCTTTGTTTTTATACCAAAGCGCGTTCAAGGTGCGTGAACGATGTTTTTAGCGATTCCAAATTTTAATATTGCAGCCAAAAATTTATAAGTTGTACAATGCACTTTGCTGAACCAACCAAACACACTTGCTGTGTATCCATTCCAACTGCCATTAACGATTTTGGCAAATGCAGCAAAGTTATAGCTAAATATTTGGCTAAGAACTAAGTTGGGCAAAAACAAACTTGATGATACCAGAAACTCCCTCCAGAAAACACGTCTTTTTGTATACAATACGATCGCATGCCTTTGTCTTTCCTGGACGAATTGCCATCCCATTTTCCACGTGCAACACCAGGTCACACGGCATAAATATTGGAGTTTTAGTTTGTGCTGGAGATTGTTTGTTCTGTGAACTTAAAAAAAAAAAAAAAAAAGTTCTGATATCCTCGAACCGCTTTCCGTTCGCGAATTAACGAAGCATATCCCTGATACATTTCATGATAGCATCCATGTACTGAGAGAACTATTAATAATTGAAACAACGAGAGAATATGAACACCCATTATGTATAATGTATGGCTTTCATCGATTATGAAAAGGCCTTTGATTCCGTGAAGTCATCAGAAGCTACAATGGCTTTGATATCCTGCAGTATTGAAGATGCTTACATTATTATTAGATTGATGGTAACATCTATGAAAATACAAGTGCAAAGGTTCGGCTATTTGAGGATACAGCACCAATAAAAATTGGAAAGGGAATAAGACAAGGTAACACCAGACTCTTTAATGCCACATTGCACACTGTCTTTCAATCATTGAACTGGGAAAACAAAGGGATAAAGATTAATGGAGATTATTTAACTCACCTTCATTTTGCTGATGACGTAATCACTCTTGCAACTGCTCCTTCAAAGCTGCATAGTATGATCCAGGAACTTGCTGACAAGTGGGATTAAAAATGAACTTTCAGAAGACAAAAGTGATGTATAATAGAGCTGAGTTCGGGCTCAATTTTCGGAGCCCGAGCCCGTCCGAGCCCAAATTTTATATTGCAAGATAAAGCCCAGGCTCGAACGAGGCCGAAAACTGGCTAACCTGTTCAACCATTAATAAAAAAACATCTCCTTCTCCTCACTTCCATTCTCTCCTCCTCCTGCAATTAACCGATGTATTTCTCGAGTGGGGAAGGGACTTCTATTTTTATAGTGTAACTGTACGATTTTCTTTGACCGTTCGTTTCCACTTGAAGTGCTTCTGGCGGCCGGGCATCCAAAATGATTGGGCCATGCTTTGATATATGTTTTTCAAATAATGCTAATATTATCGCGCCGTAATGCGCTGCTAAATACAATTAGCAGAGAGCTACAGCGTGGAAATAGGGGGTAAATTATGGTAGGCTTGCTATCAACTATCCAATTAGTTCTTGAAAAAGCTTTTTCTTCTCTGCAGAAACACACTAATGCACTGCCTATGGCATTTTCTACCCAAGCTCGGAATAAATATCCATCTCGAATGCCCGCTCCCTAACCAGAACCAGTTGCCGAAGAATTCCCTTTACCAACTATAAAGTGTCTCATTTGCTAAATCGTATAAATCACATTTATATATAAAAAAAAAAAATTATCTCCCTCTCTCTAAGCGCCAGAGTCCGATTCGAGCTTTCGGGGTTGGGCTCAGCCCGTCTCGCCTCTGATTTACAATGCTTTTACAAGAATGAAGATTTATTGATTGATGAGGAAAAACTGGAGATAGCCGATACCTACATTTATCTTGGACAGCAGATATCGAACAAAGGTCACATTGATGTAAAAATTAATCGACGAATAAAACTTGGTTGGAGAGCTTCTGGAAGAAACAGTGCAATTTTTAAGAGCTATATCCCAAAAAAAAAAAAGTGTATTATTATGTGTTTTATATGATTTAGCAATGTCTCAAAAGAAAAGTGTTTAATTAGTGCATCCTTCCAGTGCTTACACACGGAGCACAGACGTGGATCTTAATTAAAAAAGACGCACAAAGACTGCAGACAACTGAAAGGAGCCTATGCATGCTTGGTGTAACCAGGAGACATAAGAAGAGGAACTCGTGGATAAGGAAAATGGCAAGAGTAGAAGACATCATGATCATAGTAAAATCCCTGAAATGGCAATCGGATGGACATGTTGCCAGAAGAACGGACCACCGATGGACAACCGAAATTATAGACTGGATTCCAAAGGACATGAAAAGACCAAGAAGAGAAGACCACATGGGAGATGGGTGGATGAAATTCGAAAACATGCGGGAGTGACATAGAGGAGACTGGCGCAAGACAGACCGTTGTGGAAGAAATTTGGGAAACCTTCATCCAGCAGTGGATTGTTAATGTTGATTCCTGATACAATCTTGTCCGTGAAATGACTGAAAGAAACCTGAATTTCTATAAGGAATTTCGGTCAGGAAAGTTCTAAATTTCCAAAAATTCCTTAAATCCATTCTTACATTGAAGGTAAATTCCCCGTTTTTAAGAAGTGTCAACGAAAAATTCTGAATTTTCAGAAATCTTTCAGCAATTATTTTCATATATTAACGGAAAAACTATGTTCTCACTTTTTCCGTATTCATATATGACGAAAACTTTCGGTAATAGAAGAGATTCATGGGAATACTTGAAGTTTGATTAACTTTAATTTTAATCGTCTGCCGAAGAATCTGATTTTGAAGTTCCGTAGCGAGATCGCATACTGCGGATAGCAAATCTCATGAGATTTTAGTTATTGCGGCACAGGATATTTTTTCTCTCCCCCATTTTGTGAGCTATTATATATTCTGCAACAGTAAGAAACGGGATATACTTAAATTATTGTACAGGTGATCGTACGATGTCTATCTATCGGTCTATGGAGTCCTTAAGACAAAAGCTATATAGCTATCAAGAGTAAATTTTATACTGAGTGAATCAAAAGTCCCCGAACTGTGAATTCAAATATTTCTACCACGAAAATAGTGATGTATAACTGTTTTTACATACTTAAGAGCATAGCCGAAAACATAAGAAAAACTTAAGAATTTAAAACGAAAGTTGCAAAATAACCTGAAGATCAAAACGCGCGACGCAGCAGTAATGAAAATTCAGAATTCACATTCTATTAAGAAGAGACTGAAGCAAAAAAAATTTTTGACTCATACCAAGTACAACATAGAAAAGGTTATGTATTGACCGGTGTGAGTAAAAAGAAAAAAAGAAAAACTGAATGTAGAAGTCGAGAATACTGAGCCTTGGCTTTATCAAGGACCAGCAAAAACTCTGCGTTTTCTCACTTCCACAAAGACCTATTTGGAAATGGGTTTCTGCAAAGTCATAGATGCAAAAAAAATAAAATATATATATATATGTCATAACCTCCATAGAGTTGTATGACCAAGCTTTAGTTAACAATTTAGCTTGCATCCATAACTTTCCTGGCCCGACCCATGCTCTTCATCTGTTACTAATAAACAGAAAGAAGATGATTGTAGAAAACTCAAGTTGTAAGAGTGACATAATGAATCAGAAATAATGTTCAGCAATAACAAATTGCCAAGTTACCTAGTCGCCTAAGAGAGAATTTAAACCTGAATAGCAATACTAAAGTACTACAAATTCTTAAACATTGCAATAAAAAAGGAAATATTTTTTTTTCTAAAGCACAGATTCTTGAAAGAAAACTTGGATTATAAAAAACCCTACTGACAACACAAGAACGAGAATAAAATAAAGACAATAATAAACTAAAGAAATGCTTTGTGAAGGTTATATGACATAAACAATTAGTTACAATATGTACAAAGTATTTCAGAAGTGCTTTTTAAGTGCATGATTAAGTAGTTATTAAGACCTTAACTACATTGAAAACACATCGTAGACTACAAGAACAATGGAACGGCCGGCTGCTTAGCCTTAGCGCCTTAAAAAACGCGCAAAGTAACCAGGAAAAGAAAGAGTTAAAATCCGCAAAAAAGTTAATAGACTTGCTAGTGCCTAAATGCTTAAAGCAAAAAGAAAAAAAAAAAACGTTCAAGAAGTTCAAACATTGAACTTGGAAAACCTAAAACCCAAAGACAATGAAGAGAGCTTATCTCTTATGTAACTTAACTTCTTCCACTCTTGAGGAAACATGGCCGACCTTTTCCCCAAACTTCTAAACGCCCCTGCCACTCCCTAGTCGCTGGGGGCAGTGTGGGGGGGGGGCTGAAGGCCTCCACACACTGAAAAAAATCCTACTCACTCGCGGAGATTTTAACTAGAGAAAAATATAATTAAGATTGTGGACCTGTTTGATCAGAAAGAGCAGAATTAACTCTCCAGAATACATGAGAAATATTATGAAATACACAAGTAGTGTATTTAATAATCTTTGCATGTATTTAATCACCTTAGTGAGCTTCTGTAGACTATTCAGAATCCTATTAATTTTAAAGTTAGTTTTACTATTTTTAGTATAGCTATTCTAGTGAGAGAATAACTAGTTTTCTTTTATATTTATTTTTATTTTCTTTTATAAACAGAATTTAAAAGTTTTTTTTGTGATTTTGTCTATATTATTTTATTTTTTATTTTTAATAGGACCATCTTATCCATAGCACTAAGGTTTCTTTTTGTAGTTAATAGACATTGTTATATTGACACTCATACTTACAGGTAATGAAAACCACTTTACAATAGATGCTGGAATTGTCCACCATTCTGTTGAAGACACAAATTCACCCGACAACACATGTTGGCGGACACTCTTTTCAGCGTGTTGGCTGGTATGTCCCTCACGGCTGTAATGATGTTGTTCCGCAGGTCCTGTACCGTCTTAGGGTTGTTGTGGTAAACTGTGTCTTTCAGATAGCCCCACAAATAAAAGTCTGGAGGACTCAAGTCTAGTGAGCGAGGCGGCCAAAGTTTTTTCGAGATTAATCGATCTTGGAAGAACTCGCGGCGCATCTCCATTGTCGTTTGATGTGTGACACGTTGCTGCATCTTGTTGAAACCAACAGTAACGTTCGTGTTCTTCCAGCATCGCTACAAATTGATGGGTGATGTCTGCATATACACAGCGGAATTTACAGTTGTGTCGGAAAAAAGAAATGGCCCTACAATTCGCCGTCTAGACATGGCGCAACACACTCCAACTTTCTGAAAGTGAAGTCCAACCTCATGCAATACGCGTGGATTCTCCGCAGCCCATATGCGAGTGTTTTGGCTATTGACATATCCCTTCAAATGAAACCATGCCTCGTCACTGAAAAAAGTGTGTTGTTAAGCTGGTTAGTCACATTGTTGCGCGTGAAACTCTTTAACCATTGGCAGTAGCCAATGCGCTTTTCAGAGTCCAAAGGACGTAGCTGTTGCACTACTCGAATTCTGTATCGCCGTAGTTTTAGACGTTTAGTAGCCCTCTAGCAAGCTGAATACGATGACCCTAACTCTTGAGACAGCCGCCGAAGTGACTTCCGGGGAGAGCGCTGCAGGAAAGCATCTCCAGAAATGTGGTCGTCACCACGGACTGCCGGCCGGTTTTAGGCTTATCTTGAACACTGCCTTTCTAGCGAAACCGGTTCACAAGGTCACACACAGTTGTTTTCCCTGGTATAGGAGAATCAGGAAACTTTCTTTGAAAAAGCTTAATGCAACGTTGGTAAGAATTTTCCGCAAAATAAACTTCTAACAAAGCGACTCTCTGTTCTTGCGTGAGACTCATGGCTGACTGAACGTTACTGCTTGCCAGCGCCCGCGTAAGCGTAGTGTCACGTGGTGCTATCACGTGAAGCAGCTCGTTCCCCAAGGTCACACACAACAGCCACAAGCAGCAATACTCGGATGTCTTTCATGGTTTTACAGCAAATAAGTTTTAAAGTATACAGTTCGGGGACTTTTGAATCACCCTGTATTTAGGAGTTTTGTGAAATAATATAAAACAGTACATTTAACCCTTTCTTAGAGATAACTGAAAGCACGATGGAAAAACACCATTTACGATAAGTACTCCTACAGAAAAAATTAAATTGTTACAAACCTTATATAAAAAAAATGATCCAACAGAAATTAAAATGCCTATTTCACTCGCATTAATGGCAAAAAGAAATTCATCATCGTAATTAGAGTTCTATCTTGAACGTGCCTGTGATTTCGGAGTATTTCGGGCTCCGAAATTATTCGGAGGCGCGTAAGTCCTTTTATAGAAAAAATAAAATTATTACAAACCTATTAAAAAATGAGCTTCAACAGAAAATAAAACGACTAAATCACGAGCATTATAATGACAAAAATAATTTCATCGTCTGGCAATTAGTTTTATCTTGAACATAATTCAGATTTCAGAGTCGTTCTGGCTCAGTGGTTAAGATGTGCGTTATCAGTTGAGCCAACCCAAAGGATGTTAGTTCGACCCGCACCACTGCGGAATGATTATCTGGTTCACACCAGATAATCATCGAAGAGGTGAAAAATTCGGTGTCTTCGATTTTGCGAAATTTCTGTATAAATACAGAAAAAACATTAGACGGGCTTTTATGAAACAAACGGAATTTCAGACTACGGAAAATCAGAGAAAATGCGGAAGTTAAAAACAAATGAGCCCTTTTAAAAACGGGAATTTCGTTAAGGTGGACGTCTAGTGATTTTGCTTCGTATACTTCCAATGGACAAATTTCTGTACGCATTTTCTTCACAATTAATGCGTTCCCAAGGATGAAAATTTGAACATCGATTAAAATAACTTCATATTTTAACTTGTTATACTTAAATTTTCTAAAACATAACCATAATTATATTAAAAATCAATAAGTTTTTCTTTGGTGGTGTTGAGACCAGAAAAAAGATGGCGCGACCTGTACATTGATGACGTCAGTTAATTGATGACGTCAGTTAGACAAACAAATGTTGGATTGCTTAGTTATAGTTCACGGGCACCTATCTGGCAACTTTGCTGCACGTGATGATCAGAATTTTTTTGCGAATACACACACCACATATCTTTTACTATCCCCCCCCCCCATAAAGTAAGTTTCTGAATCCGCCTGTGCGGCAAATGTAAAAATAACTCTGTGAAAAGGTTAATGTTTGTTTTCGAAAGTATGGAAATTATCTTCGCGACCACGTCTTACTTAAAGTTCTTTAGGTGTTCGTTGTGAATTTTAGGAATGTTTGTTTCCAGTCATCAAGCAATATTCCCAGAATGCAGGAATGACAGTGTCCCTATTTCTAGATGTTTTTTTCGATTACGCAGAAATGTGGCTGATTTTTTTTTTTTTTTTTTTTTCATTCATTAGGTTCTACTGACTATGAATAACTTGAAGTATTTTATTCAAATCGGAGCAGGATCTAAAAGACGTGTTTATTACAACCAAAAATTCGGTGACATCTTTCTTTCTTTCCCCCTTTTCTTTTTTTTTCCTTTTTTTTTTTTTTGTTGTTTTCCTCGGTCTAATACATTAAAGAACACTGATCTTCTCTAGAAGGCGTAAATGCGTTCTCTTTTACGTCGAATTTTTTTCTTCTACAAATCTGCTTTGTAATGTTTTTTTTTCTTGTCGAAAGGGATTCAAAAGACGTACTCATTACACCCGGGAATTCAATGTCATCTTGTTTTTATATTCAGAGAAGAATTGACGGAAAACATATATTTTCATACATCTTTGTTTCTGCCTCACAAAGCCGAAAGAATGTTTTTTTAGGGCAATGGGCAAGCAGTTCGGTCGTGAATGTTTTGGGAATTTAAGAATGAACTAAAAAGCGTTTTACTTGAACTGGACATTTCGTCTTTACTGAGACACAGTATTTGTTTAAATTTACTTATTAGCCCTGCCTACTTAAAATTGCTTCACAAAACAATATGACAGAATGGATCGAAAATGACGGATACAGACAATAGAATGGCAAATAACACGTAAAACAAGCCATGTAAATAAGCTCTTACAGTGAATAGAGAACAATTTTCCTTTTAATTTGTTTCTATGTGTAAAAATATCTTTAGTTGAACTGATTCCTATAAAATGTGCACGGCATTTTCCTTCGTGTAATCCGTAAGCCGTGATTATACGGATTATACATTCAGCAGACAAAGCATTACTGATACGGGTGATGGGCAGTTGACATGAGCATCCCCCAAAGAGAGTGGAACGGATCCACATCCAGCGCAGGCGACAAATAGGCGGACAGCAGCCTTTCCGGTTGACCACTAGGCCGCGGATGGACTAGTGGGCAAGTTCGTGACTGCCACGGAGAAACCTCAGGTTCGATCACAGGCAGGTTCGAACGCTCGAACCACTAAATATCCCCCGTGCGTCGGGTGGTCACGTTAAGTCGTCGGACCTCTGGTAACACCCCCGGTAATAAATAAGGGCGCCCCCCTTTCTACCTCGCTTCCGTGTCACTTTCCTATCGGACACTCTATCCCAAATCTCCTAGCTTCCTATATCTAAAGGGTGTTTAAAACCTGAGGTCAGACACTCCCATCCTAAAATCCTCTGCATATGATCTTATCTCATCTGACCTTTCCAACACTGGGGCCGCAGATGGCCTAGTGGTCAACGTTCGTGACTGCCACGGAGGAATCTCAGGTTCGATCCCAGGCAGGTACGAATGTTCGAACTACCAAATATCCGCCGTGCGTCGGATGGGCACGTTAAGCCGTCGGGCTCCGGGAAATGCCCCTCCCCCGGTAATGAATAAGGGTGTCTTCTTTCTCCTTTCTACCTCGGTTCCGTGTCACTTTCCTATCGGGCACTCTAGCCGAAACCTCCTAGGTTCCTATTTCTAAAGGTTGTTTAAGACCTGGGGTCAGACACTCTCTAAAATCCTCTGCAAGTGATCTGATCTGATCTGATCTGATCTTTCCAACAATGGGCCCGCGAATGGCCTAGTGGTCAACGTTTGTGACTGCCACGGATGAATCTCAGGTTCGATCCCACGCAGGTACGAACGCTCGAACCACTAAATATCCGCCGTGCGACGGATGGACACGTTAAGCCGTCGGACCCCTGTTACTGGTCGCCCAGTAATAAATAAGGGCGTCTTCGTCTCCCTTTCTACCTCGCATCCATGTGACTTTCCTATCGGATACTCCAGCCCAAATCTCGTAGCTTCCTGTTTCTAAGGGTTGTTTAATACCTGGAGTCAGACACTCTCTTCCTAAAATCCTCTACATATGATTTGATCTTCCCAACAGTGTATCGCAAACGAGGAACATGGGTGAACGTGGTGATATGAGCGACTTTGATCGTGGATGCATTGTCGGCGCAAGACAAATGGGTCATTCTATCGCCCACGTGGCAAGAACCCTTGGATTCCCAAGGACTACCGTATGAAGAGTGTTTCCTTTTATTTGGGGTTTAACGAGTACTAAAGGTGTACTGCCATTATACCGTCAGCACACGTACAAGCTCACAGCGATCAAGCAGTAGCCGACCACAGGCTACTGATAACCGGTGTTGACGTAGACTATCTAGAGGGGCCGAGACCGACTGATTGGCAACGACGGCGCAAATCACATTAAGGTTAAATGTCGGAGGCCCAAGCAGCGTCAACGAGTGAACGGTATGGCGCATGCTGCATACCATGGACTACGGGAGCCGACGCCTTACTCCTGTGCCACTGTTGAAAGCTCGTCATCAGAATTACGCCTCGCCTGGTGCGCAGGACATCAAAACTGGACCTCTGCCAAGTAGTGCCGCGTAGTGTAGTCAGATCAGTCGTGTTTTCAGCTGTACCGAGCTGACGGGATGGTGCGAGTGTGATGTCGAAAGCAAAAGGCCTCGTGCTGTCGACTCCGCAGTGGTGGCTTTGTGATGGTTTCCGGAGCCTTCTCATGGGACACATTGGGTCCCTTAGTGTGTCTGGAGAGGTCCTTAATAACAGAATGCAACCATTCTGCATTCTGCGGCCGATGGTCTGTTTCAGAAGGACAATGCGCCGACGCACCAGCCTGCATCCACCCAAACATGTCAAGGAGCTAATTCTGGTTTATTTTCATGGCATTTCTCGAATGTTCGCTCTACAGACAAGGGTGCAGTTTTTAAGCTTACTTTTTGACAAACCTTCATATTCTGCCCTAAATGCTTTCAGGGCTATCTAAATTTCCGCCCGACACAGAAGGTATTTTAACGTTTTCAAGTTTAGTAAATTTCTGTCCAGAGCGTGAAAAGAGTTCACCATTCCTCCTTGTTAAAGGAGTTGACATTTCTTTGTCTTCAGCGAGTGTCTTCAGCGAGTGACCAATAGCACGTAGAGTTAAGGTCCTTCAACATTGGATGTTTGAGTTCCCGTTTACTCGAGACAGCTGTAGTCTCGCTTGCAAAGAAACTGAAGTCTAGATGGAGGACAGGCAATAAGCTAATCGAAGACAGGCGATTTTGTTGCACCACTCGCTTCAGCACTTGGCAGTCCCGCTCTGTCATTTCACATGGCCTACCAGGTCCCAAATACACTATCTACCAACAAGTAATTGGACACCTGTGATAGCAAAGGAAAACGGAATTTATTTACCTTCAATAGTTGGTGGAGCCTCCACGAGCGGCGATTACGCTGCGACCCTCCGGGGCATACTCTCAACCAGGCGTTGTACGACGGGTAAACGGTATTTTCTTCCACTCGGCTTGGAGAAGACAGGTCAGTTCCTTCACCGATTTCGGACGGTGGGGGCACCCCTTAAGTCGACGCTCCAACTCGTCCCAGAGGTGCTCGATAGGGTTAAGGTCTGGGGGTCTGCGCAGGCCACTCCATTCGATTAACCCCATTGTCACCATACCAAGCCATGGTGGACCTCGCAACATGACAGGTGGCATTGTCTTCCTGAAAGTAACATGGCTCCACCCCGTAAAACTGCCTCAACGTAGGAAGCGCACGGTTATCCAAAATGGTGCAATAGGTCTCGGCGTTGAGTGTACCAAGAATTGCGACTAAGGGTCCCGTGCCATACCAGGAGAAACACCCCCATAGCATAATTCCACTGCCGCCGAACTTCACAGTTGGCACAATACATTCCGGCAGGAGGAGTTCTCCAGGCAGACGCCAAACCCAGATCCTGCCATCCGAACAGTAGAGGGTGAACCTTGATTCGTCGCTCCAGAAAACCTGTTTCCACTGTTCAACGGTCCACTGTTGACGTTCTTTGCACCACGTTAGCCGAGCAGCGCTATTGGACTTGGTGATCAAAGGCTTGTGGGCGGCAGCACGTCCATGATAACCGAGCAGATGGGCTTCCTTACGGATGGCATTCATCGAAAGAACACTCCCGGACGCCTGTTGAAACTCCTCGCGGATGTGGCCCATCGATTTGGGGCGGTTCTTCCGAATTTCTCTTGCCAGCACCCGTTGGTCTCTAACTCCCAGTTTTGTGGGTCTGCCGTGTCGGGCACATTCCGACAGTCACCTCTCATCTTCCACTTGCCAATCACGTAGGCCACTGTCGATTTTGGGTACTTCAACTCGCTGGATATGTCACGTATGGATCGGCCATTTCTGTGATACCCGACGATTACACCTTTCTCGAAATCAGAGAGCTCCGAACTGCGTGGTATCTTGCATGCGACTGGTTGCGTTGTTGTTTCACACACGATATTTAACGGCGGCGGCGGCCGTGACGTGTATCAGGACCGCGGATAACGTCGATTGCAGGGGTGTCCAATTACTTGTTGATAGATAGTGTATGTTGCTCTTAGGTGTTTCCACTTCACTAGAACATCACTTAAATTTCATCGGGAAGCTGTAGCAAGGCAGAAATTTCCCGAACTGACTCGTTGCTAAGATGGCGTCATATGACCGTACAACTTTGAAAGTCACTGAGCTCTGCCTACTGTTCATACTTCGATGCTTGACTGTCCACGTGCATCATTTTATTTGGGGGGAGGGGTTAACGACCACCGTGCGCAACTCAATGGGCTATAAGCTGTCACCCGTCCTTAATTTTCCGCCACTGACTCCAGAGAAGGCGGACAGACAGTGCCATGTGACAAGCACACCATGATTAAATCAGGACTCGAACCCAGTCTCCTCAGACGAACGGTCAGGAACCAGCACTTAGACCGCCGCCCCAGTGGCGCAGTGGTCTAAGCGCTGGCTTGTGACCCTTCGTCCGTGAAGGGTCCAGGTTCGAATCCCGGTGAGGCTTGGATGTTGTGTTTGTCTTATGGAACTTGTTCTCTCCCTTTCCTGGAACCAGTGGCTCTAAATTAGGGACGGGCGACTGTTCATAGCTTATTGAGTTGCGAACGGTGATCGTTAAACCAGAAATAACAACAGAATTTAGACCAATCCGCCACCGCGGTGGCCCACCTACATTCAGAGTTAAACTCCAACAGGTTCATGCAAATGTATAGTCAGGACGATATACGTATTTTTGAATGGAACTAGCGCGTATAACTATCTTTTTTTTTTTTTTTTTTTTTGGTTTTATGCTGTAGTGTTCAGGGTAAAATAAGGAGTATATAGAAAAAGGCGTATCTTTGTTCTCGTATAACCATGCAGCTAAATGCCATAATGAATGAAGAGTTCCTATCCTTCAGATTCTTAATGTCAAAGTCGACATATACTACGCTGACAAAAGTATTTGGTCACCTTACTGTTCTAACAAACGCACTTATTTCAAGATTTTAGTACACAGAAGGGTAACCTTTGACTTTAATGACAGAAACAACCCTTCTGGAAAAGCTTTCTATTAAATTTCTGCGAAGTCTCGCAAAGGTTCAAACGTCACTGAGGATTTCCAGCCGTAATTTCAAGCTTGTGTGCAGCTGAGAGAGAGAGAGAGAATCAGTTTCAATTCTTCTAAAAGTCTTATGCATGTATCACACTTTTCAAGGCATATACTCATTTCCGCTGCACTCATAATATGTATATAATGTCGACATACGAGGTGTATGACCCAACATTATCCAGACTGGTTGCATAAGTTCGGAATCGCGCGACACACCAGGAAGCGGTTTGACATTAGAACCTACTATGCACGTGCCGAGAGTCAAGTCTCCCCATTTTTTTAAGGGGGGGTAGTGCTTTGTTCTTATGTGTGTCAAGCTGCTCATCGTATTTGTCATGTCGGAAAAAATTTACCAATGAATTTGCATCAGATTTTGTCGAAAACTTAGCGAAACTTGTTACATGAACTCTATGGAGAGGATTGTATATGAGTCGTGTGCGCAAGTTTGTGAGCGGTATAAACGTTTTGAAGATGGTGTTGAGTGTGCTTAACGGTTTGGAAGGCCCGCAACCATCAAAACTGAAAACAATGTCGAACTTGTGAGCACAACTGTGCGGGAAATTCGCCGAATTACTACTCATGTGTTTTGTGAAGACTTCAACATTTAGTTTCGGTTCAGTTCAGTCGATTTTTACGGACGATTTGTGTATGAGATGCATTTCAGCCAAGTTTCTGCCAAATTTACTCTTACATGAGCAAAAACAGGCCCGAGTTTCAACTGCTAGTGACTTGTTTGAATTGCGTGGGAAACGACGAAAACTTTTTAAAAACTATCATAACTGGTGATTAATCGTTGGTTTATGGACATGACACCGAAACTAAGACCCAGTCTTCACAAGGGAAGACTTCAAACTCTCCCAGACCCCCCCCCCCCCAAAAAAAAAACACGACAGAGCAGCAGCAATGTCGAGACGATGCTGACCGGTTTTTTTTTTGTTGTTGTTGTTGTTTTCAAGCATGAAAGAATTGTGCTTCATGAATACGTTCCATCAGGCCAGACAATCAACAAGTAGTGCTACTGTAAAGTTTTGCGACGTTTGAGGGACGTAGTTCGTCGCAAAAGGTCGGCAAGTGGCAACTGGACAATGGCAACGCGCCTGCCAGTGCATAGCAAATTGTACAGCAGTGTCTTACTAAGCACCGCATTGCGCACGTCCGACAGCCACCCTATTCGCCAGAGCTCGCTCCCTACGACGTTTTTCTCTTTCCAGAAATCGAACACCACTTGAAAAAGATTTCAAGATATTATGGAGATACAACAGAATGCCACGAAGCAGCTGTTCGCTATTTCAGAAAATGACCTCAAAAAATGCTTCGAACAGTGGAAGCAGCACTGGGCTAAGTGTGGGGCTTCGGAACGGGGAAACTTCGAAGGCGATTAAGTTTCAAAGCTGTAAGTCTTGCACCTTTTTTTTTTTTAATGAATCCGATCTGGATGCTTTTTGATCACACCTTGTATAATCAAAGAACGAAAGACAATCTCTACGCAACTTATCTGAAACACCAAATATAGCTGATTTTGAAAATAACGGAAATCAGCTAAGTTGCTTTTTCCGGAATCTGAAATGCATTTATTCACGCACATTATATTGCATAAAAATATAAGTACATTGAATTGGATGCCTTGAGAAACATGCGGTGTCTTGATTAGGGCGAGATTCCAAGCACACACTCTACTTGCAGTAGCGCACCCAGCGTGGGGCGTGGAACACCAAATTTTTCCCAAGGTGGGGGTTACCCCCTAAATGTACCGGGAAAATTAGTCAGGTGCTATAACAATTAAAAAGGAGGTTGACCATGAATGGAATACTGGATTACACCATATAATATAAATTTTGAATATGACAATCCGTTTTTGGGTATAAATATGACAAGGATGGTAAGTCAGAAAACATCCGAAAACTTGAAAATTTCCCTCGTCCTGGAATCGAGCCCGTGTCTCCCAGATAGCTATCGGGTATGCTAACCACTACACCACCCAGAACGACCAAGTCTCAAGTTTCCGCTTAATTCGATTTAATCCGAGTTTCTCAGATAGCATACTTGGGCGCTATCTGGGAGACGTGGGTTCGATTCCCTCTCCAGGACGACGAAATTTTCAAGTTTTCCGATATTATCTGACTTGCCATCCTTGTTATATTTACACAAAAAAGCGGATTGTCACCTTCACAATTTGTAAGGAGGTTGACTTTTTTACATTTTTTTTTATCTAATTACTAGTAATGTTGCAGTACAAGAAAGTTAGATGATTAGAAGCAGTAGATAAAATTCTTTTCCTGGTTAGATTTTTCTAAATTTATTTAACAGAACTACTCCCTTATAATTATTATATATTGTAATTATACGGTACAGGATTAAGAAGTATATGTAGATCGCGTATCGTGTCTTTTTATTTCAAACTTCGACGCAATAATTTCCCGCTCTGTCAGCCCAGGGGGGAGGGGGCTTGTATTTATCAATCAACACCGCTATTACAATTTGTTGTAAGACAATTTATATGGAGTCTTTTAAAGATAGTGAAATTAATTAATTAACCTTTCTTATGATCACCGGATATTTATTCCTTAGAATGAGGGTCCAACAGAACAATGTATTTTTATATTTTTCAGGGAAAAGGTAATTTTGATCTTTTTTCTGAAATCTAATATTGCATTCTGTTAATATCAGTTAGATCTATATTAATATTCCTATATGAATTAATGTGCATCCGCCATTATGAAAGTTCTTTACAGAAATTATACATCGGAAAGTTCAAATTGGTTTAGAAAAATATCAAACAACAGTTACTGACGTAGAATGGCAGGTGATATGATAAGTTGTGCTGCAAAGCTGCACGTTTAAAAAAAAATAAAAAAAAAAAAAAAAAAAAAAAGCACAGTTCAAAACTATGGGAAACACGCCAGTTTTGAAAATGACTTCTAGGTGAACAATGAAGACATACACTACTGTTTGTGAAAATTGAAAAGCCAAGAAAGAGTCGCGCTATTGAAATGAAATTTATGTCACCAATTCCTCATGTTACAGGAAATGACTGGCTACAATTGTAGAGCTATACAAGATTTTTTCGCTTTAAAACTTAGTATTGTGTGACGTCACCTCGAGCAACAATAACACCCTCTACACGGCGTGACATTGATCACAGACATGTTCAATCGGGTACATATCCGGTGAACGTACAGGCCAGGAGAGAAGCGATGTCTGCGGTTCATGTAAGAGATCTTGGACATTCGGGGCCATATGTGGCCGAGCATTGTCCTGCTGGAATACAGGATGATTGTAAACTCCTTCAACAAAACAAAAGGGGTGATAGTACACATCAAGACGAACAATATTTGCAAAGGAACCTAGGGTCTCATTCCACTCCTAGTGCCAGAAAAGAGTAAAGTTACATATCCACGTTGAGCCTTCAACAGTCAAAACAAAGAGACATACCTAATTTATGAGTCTCATCAGAGAAAGACTCAAAGGAGCTGCTCAAACTGGCGTCCAAGGGCGTCGTTGCACATCCCACACCGGCGAATGAAGGAATGTCGCACCCTCTCGTAAGCTCCCGGTGTGGCGTTGACCTTGTCTGCAGCGGCAACAGCGATTCGCGCGACGAGATCTTCCAAGGAGTCCACAGGTGTCTCGTACACCAATGTTTTCATGTGCCTCCAGAAGAAGTCCAGTGGATTAAGGTCCGGGGAGCGTGGAGTCCAATCCACCGCCCGGGATATGTCGCATTTAGGAAGTATCGTACCTCGGTGGCAAAGTGTGCTGGAGCCCCATCATGCATAAACCACATGTCCCTCCGTGTGGTGAGCGAAACATCCTGCAACAGACCGGAAAGTACTTGCTCCAGTAACACACGGTACGCTGCGCCGCTCAGACGTATACGTCAATTCTCATGTGATGTTGCCACGGTAATATCGCTGAACGGGTTCGGCTGCGTTTTTAAATGTTTACTCCTCATCGTCTACGCTCAGTATTGCATCTTCTGCTTCTCATGCACTGGTTGAACTCAGTGTGCCTGCTGGGCGTTTTTCGAATGTGCTGTTTTCTGGCACCAGGAGTGGAATGCGGCCCTGGGTTCCATTGCAAATATTGTTCGTCTTGATGTGTACTATCACCCCTCTTGTATTGTCGAAGGAGTATACAATCACCTTGTATAGCGCCAGGACACCTCTGAAGGAAAGATATCACCTCTGCCTCTAAAATATTTCTGATGTATCGTTGGATGTTGAGGGTCTCCTCGGTTCATATAAGGCATGATCGCAAATTTCACCCAATGATGCAGCAAACCATGACGCTTGGCGTTGGGCCGGTCTGACGCTGCAAGGTTACCGTTCACTACGATGTCTTTGAACACGTATGCGACCATCAGGGTGTCTCCAGTTGAGTCGTGACTGGTCAGGAAAAGCGCCCTGTTGCTAGTCAGCGCTCCACTGTTAAATTTCGAGACCCCATTACAGCTTGAAGCGTTTGTGGTTGATGGTCAAAGTAATGCGCAGCAATGGGCTAATAGCGGCCAGTCCTCTGTTAAGCAGACTATGCTGTATGGCAAAGCCTGACCTGTGACTGTGCTCCACTGCTGCGCTAACTCCGTGAATGTCGCTCTGCGATGGGTCACTGCCATGCGGTAGAGATGACTGACGAGGCTTGGACGCACAGAAATCCGGGAAATTCTGGTAAGGAATCCCATGTATATTTTTCCATTCCTTCCGCAAAGCAATGGTCAGCTTAGACACAGAAGTTGGACGTATCGTTCTAGCTCGAATGTGACGTTCGAGTTCATCCCATACGTCCTCTATAGGATTGAGATCAGGGCTTTGAGTTGGCCACTCCAATTTCTGTACACCCATATCCTCAAACCATGTCAAAATGGAGGGTGCTTTGGGGCACGACGCGTTGTCTTTCTGAAACAAGAATCTAAGTGGTTAACCTTGAACGGAATTTTTCCAAGGCCTACTCCTGAAACTTCTTCACTATTGTTACGCTCACTATCCGATACTCATTTGTTCTGTATTTCTGTGGAGTGTTGTGTTGTCGGCGTTCACATAACGTTCACGATGTACTTGGTATTTACAACCTGTGGTTCTTGGGTATTAACCTAGTTCTTAAATTTTTAATAAAATTATGTCAAAAACTTGAAATGCGATTTTTGAACGATCGTAGTACTTCTCTATGACGGAGGTGTATAAGAAAGAAAAAAACACTTATTATTTGAGTGGAACACGAAGGGGCGTAATTTTCAACTCGAAGGGACGTAATTTCAAGTCTCGCCCTCCTGGATAAGAAAAGCTGGCTAGGCTCCTACCGAATGGTGGGGAAAGAGATCATTTAATATTATCTTTAATACGTATCGTATCAAAGATCATATTAAACAAATACGTAATAATCTAATAATCATATTAATACTAAATATCATGTTAAAACAAGCTATGCTCTCTCTCTCTCTCTCTCTCTCTCTCTCTCTCTCTCTCTCTTTCTCTCTCTCTTTCCCTCACTCACTCACTCACTCACTCTCTTCTTACTAACCGAACTAACTGTGCATTTTCTTCCATTATGGTCGGTATAACTATTTCAGGTTTTTACATTGATGTTTATTATTATTATTATTTTTTTTTTTTTTTTAGTTTTAGCAGTAAAAAAAAAACCCTAATTCTTTTTAACACTATCTCCAGAAGTATCGCCAATAAAATATTATGCGTCATAGGTTGCATCGAAATTGTACCTCTGTTACGTGGTGGATTTAGGATATTTTAAAGGATTTTATTATTAATTTTCACGTAAAAACAGCAGGCATGGGATTGTTCGGGAACACCTTCGACGGCGGCAATCGGTAATTAGAAGTTGTAAAACAGAAGGCAGGCAGCGTTTCTTTTGTTTTGAAGAGCCGTTTCAGAAAACCTTATGTGGCCGTCACGGTGGCGCAATGGTCTAAGCGATGGATTCTGATAATTCGTCTGAGATGGGTCCGGGTTCGAATCCCGGTGAGGCATAGATGTTGTGTTTGTCTAACTAGCCTTTTCCCTTCCGTGGAACCAGTGGACCTGAATTAGGGACGGGCGAATGCTTGTAGCCTACTGAGTTGCTCACGATGGTCGTTAAACCTCTAATAAATTTTTTTCGCTTTTATCGTTTTATTGGCCTACGCTGCGATCATATACATTGTGATTTGCAAACGCATTCGAAACATTTTAATTGTTTTATTGCATCGAAAGCGTCGGATGCCATCTCTTTGTAGCGAGAGGAGCTGATATACAAGGGGTCAAGAGAGAAGTCCAAGAAGGGAGAAAAGCTGGCGAGATGATGAATTCAGGAGGAATCTTTTCAACGGGTCCCCGGAACATCGAAAGAGAAAAAACTAGCATGAAATTGTAGAATGAGCACTAAAGAGCAAATTTTTAGGAAACAGTGACGAACTAAGAAATTCCAGCAGTAATTTAGTATAATTCCAGGACAAACAGATAACTAAAATTAAATAGCAGTAGAGAACAGATTTAATACCGCAACTGCTGCAATACTTTTGTGAGATCCAATTCCTTCGTAACATCCGCAACGAGTTGCATCTACGCATAAACACCGAACCTAAGAGCACCATATTCAGGGTGTCCCAAAAGTTCTTGACACGTTTTTAAAATTTATTTAAAAAAAAAAACTATTCGGAATAGGAACAACAAAATTTCAGATCTTGTTTACTTTTTCAAAAAGGTTTTTTCCAAAGATTTTAAGGTGTAGTTAATAAACTTCAATATGTGCGTCTTTTGTTGCGCGGAGTTCATCAAACCGATATTCAATTTCTGGCCATGTATATATAGTGCCAAAGTGAAGTCTGTAACAGATGGGCCGCGGATGGCCTAGTGGTTAGCGAGTCAGACTATCATTGCAAGGTCCTCAGGTTCGAGCCTGGGCTGATCTTTCGGAGATGGTGTGATTTACTAACAATCGCTGAATATCCGCCGTGCATCGGACGAGCACGTTAAGTGATGGCACCCAGGCTGGACCTACTGGTTAAATGGGTATCCTTTCCTATGCCCCCTGAAATTCTCTCACCCCTCTGTGTGCAACATCGTACTTGTACGGTGGCGCCATCTACTGTACTCTAATCTCACTACAGACTGTTCTGTCAAAGTCGCTAGACTTGCTCTCATTCCTTCCGTTTCTGTGTCCTGCCCAAAAGGCGATCTCGCTGTAGGTGGCTGGGACCTAAACTCTACTCACTGTGGACGGAAGTCCTACAAGAAAATGACAAATACTGTGTGCATCAATGTCTGTAACAGATGCAATTGCAGCAACTATGCGAGTTTTCAGTTCGTCAACACTTCGTGCTTTGGATGAATAAACATTGTCTTTCACATATCCCCACAAGAAATCTAGAGGCGTGTTACATATGAAGAGCAGAGAAGTCATGGAACGGGTCCATCTCGCCCAATCCACCTGGTTCGAAATTTCTTATTTAAAAATTTTGCACGACCTTACTCCAATGTGGCGGTGCACCATCTTGTTGCCAAACGAATGTAAATCTGAGGGGCAGCAAAATTTTTGAGTCGTGTACATTTTTTTTTTTTAAACTGTGGATTCTACAAAAAAGGAAGGTCCGATCAGCCATTAAGCCACACCACACATTCACTTTTGCACTATTCCGGACATGTTCGATGAAGTGATGTGTATTCCGGACTACCTTCTGATATTGTGTCGGTTGACTTTACCTGAAACATGAAGAGTTACTTCATCTGTAAAAACAATGTTTCCTAGGAAGTCATTATCTGCTTCTAGATGATTTAGCATGACCAGAGCAGAGTTAAAACGGCGTGGCTTGTTGTCCGGCTGTAAAACTTGCAATATCTGCACTTTGTAGGCATATAGGATGAATTTTTGGTGTAAGACACGATGCACTGTTGAACGAGGCCTTTGTGGCAGTTCGAATCGATTTTGTAGGGCTACGTGAAAAGGCGTCACGAATGCTTTCGACGTCGCCTTCACCCGTGCTTCATCTTTAACATCTTGGCCTGTCAAGGACACTTCCGGTTTCCAGAAACTTCTTGTGCCAAGGTAAGATGCTATTACAACTTGGAGGATTTTTTTCAAATTTCCGGCGAAAATTTCTTTCCACTTGTGTAACAGATTTCATTTCGAAAAACCAACCAAACACATATCTCTTCCTCTGCTGGAGTAGACATTTTTTCAACTAACATTGCGATTGGATCAGTAGCACCACCTAGTGACCTATTTGGGAAACAGAAAAACTTTAAGTAAGTTAAGAGTCGGGAGCATTATTTCGTTGAATATTCTTTACTCTGTGGTACTTTAAATATGGTCATTTTACGATTGAAAGAAAAATAATAAAAGACGAACAAAAGCATATTAATAATATAAACAATCAGATTTATCTGTCTCTCTGGAACGCTTGACGTCACAGCAACGTCTGCTTTGTTGCGCCATCACTTATTGATCAATTCATGTGTTCTTTCGCGATGTTAAAATGACTGCTTGCTAAATAATAGCACGCGATCACTTTTAGATGTCAAGGTGATCGTGTGATAACTTAAAAACACTGGTTTTAATTAATGACTCGAGTTCTATTTTCCGATCTACAAAATTCGAATTAAAATTTTAATATCACGGCAAGCTGCGTTTGTATATTAATTTAATTTAGCACAATTCGAATATTAATTTGTACGCTTTAATTATTTTTTTACTTTTTTTATTTAATTAACTTTCCGAGTTTAGTGCTGATTTTATTACATTTTGTAAAATATCGATCTATCTAAACGCTCTAACCTACAATACAAACTGAAATCTTGAGATGTCAAAGTGATCAAGATTGCATCTAAAAGCAGATGTCGCCTCAATAGCACATTGTCGAGAATTTACATAGTTCTGATTTCTAATACCAGATGTCGCATTATTTTGTAGAAAAAGCTTTGTTATGAAGTTTCAAACTCACCGTCAAATAGGACAGTCTAAAACAAGCTGCGAAGGGAAAAATAAGTGTGTCGGAGAAAAAGTAATTTAACGCGAAAAATCAAAGTAAAAGTTATTAAGGTTTGTTTACAAGAAAATAATTTTCCGAGTTTAGTGCTGATTATATAGCACATTTTGCAAAATATCGATCTCTCTAAACACTCTAATCTATACAAATTTTGAAGATGACAATCCGATATTTGGCGTAAATGTGACAAGGATGGTAAGTCAGATAATATACGAAAACTTTAAAATTTTCATCGTCCTGGTGCGGGACTTGAACCCGCGTCTCCCAGAAAACGCCCGGGTATGCTAACCACCCAGAACGACCAAGTTTCAAGTTTCCGATCGATTTGAATTTAACCATCACAGGATTCGCTAGTCGAAGCAACCGGCGTAATCCCGTATTTCTTTCATGACTCTAATCTATATTTATTAAACAACAAATATTTTACACAGAATGTTATTTATCACGATATCTTTCGAAAAACGGAAATAAATAGCATATAGTTTTTAGTTCTGACATGAATGAGTTCTTACTATATAAGTTTTTACTATATTTCTTTGCAAAAATCCGGCGTCTATTTGATTTGTTTTCAATCTGCTTCAATTAAAAATTTCTCTCCGTCATAGCACGGGCAACATCCCCTATATATTCATATTTATTTAAAGCTTAAAAGCAAACTTCCTAGGACGGACTACATGCTTGTGAATAAAAACAAAAAAAATTATTCTGGAAAATTTGGATTCTTAAAAAGCCGCACTTAAAGGGGTATAGTGGCCGCAGATTCGCCATCCCTGGTCTAGCTGAAACACAAATATTTATGCAATACAATGACATTTAATAACAATACTGGACAGAGGACCATCGCGATAAAAAAAAAAAGGAAAAAAAAGAAACTTATGGAAGAAATCTTCACTCCGTCTAACTTCAATTTTCGAAAGTTATAAAAGATGGAACTCCGTCCCCAAATGAAAAAGGCGCCCACCCAACTAATGATCCCCTAAAAATTTCTTCTTTTCAGTTTTGAAGTGATCTCGCAAATGACCCGAAAGACCTCCCCCCTCCCCCTCCCCAAACAAAAAAACAACAACACAGAATTCCTTGTTGGTACCAGCATTATAATTCGCCGAGCCATAAAACAAGGACTGTTACGGCGTGGTTTGACGATAATTCCGTATCGTGTGTGGACTGGCGAGCACAGAGCCCTGATCTTAATGCCATAGAGTATCTATGGGATGAATTAGAGCGCCCCATAAGAAGTTTTTTAACTAAGGCCTACTACTAAGCAACAGTTAGTGGCAGCATTATGTATTGAATGGAATCGCATACTTATCGCTGTGTTCCAAAACCTTGTCGAAAGCATGTCTCGAAGGGTCAGTATATGCATTAAAGCCAAAGGTGGACCAACACCGTACTAATGTAATGTCAATAAATGTTGTGTTTCTGTTCTAGGTGTCCGGTGACTTTTGTCAATATAGTGTATATGACTGTCCACAACTGTCTGTCTTGAGCCACTCTCCTCCATGTTACTCCGGTATGTTTCCGAATTTCATCCATCCATCTCCCGTATGGTCTTCTTCTTTGTGTTTTTCTGTCCCTTGGAATCCGGTCTAAAATTTCACTTGTCCATCTGCGGTCCGTTCTTCGGGCAACATGTCCAGCCCATTGTCATTTCTGGGAATTTATTCTCATCATGATGCCTTCCACTCTTATCATTTTCCTTATCCACGAGTTCCTCTTCTTATCTTTCCTTGGTTACACCAATATGCATCTCTCTATGCCTCTTTCAGTTGTATGCAGCCTTTGTAGGCCTATGTCATTTTTGAGTTTAGGACATTTGGGCACCCGGATATTTTGGCACAAATCTTTAGGGGCCGTACAAAAATTGCCGTTTCTTGGCGCTCTGAGGGGAATTGAATCGAGAAAACGTTCCCAATAAGACAAACGACAATTGCAGTTGAATTTAAAAAAAATTACAATGCACAAATTTTGAAGATGACAATCCGTTTTTTTTTTTTTTTGTTTGTTTTTTTTTTTGGTGTAAATATGACAAGGATAATATCCGAAAACTTGAATATTTCGTCGTCTTGGATTACATGGCACATAATCATGAATATGGATTGCATCATATACATGATTACATAGCACCGAGGGGGAGCAGGGGAAGCTCGATCCCCTCTGCCGTTGGTATAGCCAAATTTTTGATAAATTTAAAACACTAAAATAGACGAAACCTTTTTTTTTAGGCATTTTAAAAAATAAGATATTAATAATTGATTGTGTCAATTATTTTTGTTGTATTTTTATCTTGCACATTTACTAAAATGTTTGTCAGTCTTAAAGGAGGTAAGGATTTTTCTTAGCCCCCCCCCCTAAAAGTACTCATATGGGCGCCACTGCATAGCACATTTCTTTGGTTTCAACGAAACAAAGCAATTACACCGGAACTCATAATATGTTCGGAAAAGGACGACAAGGAGGGATTTTTTTATAACGTCTCACTTTTACTTAGGCACTCAATATTTACATAACATGTCAAGTTATTAATATTTCTATTTATTAGGCACTAAATTATTATGCCTCATTCGTAGGCCCTTTTGACAGCCTTTATTTCTACCGATGCCATATTCATAACGTTTACGTATCAACTCAAGGTAATAATATTGCGCCTTCACTTGAGCACTAAATATTAATTCATAGGCCCTAGGCCTTTTTAGCAGTTTTTGTTCTACCGATGTCAAATTCATAACAATTACGTATCAACTCAAGTTAATAATATTGCGCTTTTACTTAAGCACTAAATATTATTTATCAGGCCCTATGCCTAGGCCTTTTCAACAGTTTTTGTTTTTTAACAGTTTTTTTTTCAACACTTTTGTCTTCCGAAAGTTAATTTTTAGTCCCACTATTTTACTTTTGTCAATAATATGCAGGGTGTTTCAGAAAATTTGATATCATTTGAGATGTAAATATCCGAGTAACTAAATAGTCTAGGCAAATGAAACTAAACAGGCTTAATGTTGAGCAAAATAAGATTTATTCATCAAAATTTGAATGAGAAATTCAAAGATATGTGGATTTCATGAACGATTTCACAAGTCTTCAATATGTGCACCGCCTGTGACACGGCACACGTCAATTCGGTAGTGCAGCTCCTGCCAAGCACGATGCAGCATGACCCTCATGTGCTCAAATGTGACATGGGGGTTTTCTTCGCCCTAAATGAGAACATTATGCTTGTTGACTTTGCCATTCGTATGAAATGGGGCCTCATCACTGAAAACAAGACGATTTTCAAACTCTTCTTCTTCAAGCTTCTCCTGCATATCGACACAGAATTGCTTACGCTTTTGCTTATCATCTGTCTTTAAGGCCTGAACGAGCTGTAACTTGTAGGGT
The DNA here is from genome assembly GCA_039090855.1 of Macrothele yani. Taxonomy (NCBI): domain Eukaryota; kingdom Metazoa; phylum Arthropoda; class Arachnida; order Araneae; family Macrothelidae; genus Macrothele; species Macrothele yani. The sequence continues at coordinate 104,413,087 of CM077006.1, read as the reverse complement.
GTCACTCGCAAGCGTTTCCTTCCGACACGCCAAACTGTCGTTGGAGGAATCTGGGTTTCCAGACTTGCTCTTCTTGTGGACTTCCTGGGACTTCGCAGAAATGTTTCCCGAACCCGCTCGACCATCTCTTCCGTTACTGGTGTTCATCCAGATCCTTGTGCCGTGCACAGACGGCCTTCCTCTTTGAACTTTTTGTGCCATGTCCAAATCTACATTGCAGTTGGTGCATTTGAGCACATGAGGGACATGCTGCATCGTGTTTGGAGGAGCTGTACTGCTGACTGTCACAGGTGGTGCTATTGAAAACTTGTGAAATCGCTCATGAAATCCACATACCTTTGAATTTCTCACTCAAATTTTGATGAATAAATTTTATGTTGCTCTACATTAAGCCTGTTCAGTTTCATTTGCCTAGACTAGTTAGTTATTCAGATATTTACATCTCAAATGATATCAAATTTTCGGAAGCACCCTGTGTATATATCATCATCATCATCATTGTCAACCATTATCAATCCACTGCTGGACGAAGGTCTCCCCAAGTTTCCTCTACAACGGTCTGTCTTGTGCCAGTGTCCTCCATGTCACTCCCGCATACTTTCGAATTTCATCCACCCATCTTCCATGTGGTCTTCTTCTGGGTCTTTTCCTGCCCCTTGGAATCCAATCTAAAATTTCGGCTGTCCATCGATGGTCTGTTCTTCTGGCAGTATGTCCAGCCCATTGCCATTTCAGGGATTTAACTCTGATCATGATGTCTTCCACTCTTGTCATTTTTCGGATCCACGTGTTCCTCTTCTTATTTCTCCTGGTTACACCAAGCATGCACCTCTCCATGCCTTTTTGAGTTGTTTGCAGCCTTTGTATGTCTCTTTTAGCTAAGGTCCACGTCTCTGCACCATACGTAAGCACTGGAAGGATGCATTGATCAAACACTTTTCTTTTAAGACATATATATATATATATATATATATATATATATATATATATATATATATATATATATATATATATATATATATATATATATATATCATCATCATCATCATTGTCAACCATTATCAATCCACTGCTGGACGAAGGTCTCCCTAAGTTTCCTCCACAACGGTCTGTCTTGTGCCAGTCTCCTCCATGTCACCCCTGCATACTTTCGAATTTCATCCACCCATCTCCCATGTGGTCTTCTTCTGGGTCTTTTCCTGTCCCTTGGAATCCAATCTAAAATTTCGGCTGTCCATCGATGATCTGTCCTTCTGGCAGTATGTCCAGCCCATTGCCATTTCAGGGATTTAACTCTGATCATGATGTCTTCCACTCTTGTCATTTTTCGGATCCACGAGTTCCTCTTCTTATCTCTCCTGGTTACACCAAGCATGCACCTCTCCATGCTACTTTGAGTTGTCTGCAGCCTTTGTATGTCTCTTTTAGTTAAGGTCCACGTCTCTGCACCATACGTAAGCACTGGAAGGATGCATTGATCAAACACTTTTCTTTTAAGACATAATGGCATATTGCTCTTGAAAATTATGCTGTTTCTTCCGAAAGCTCTCCAGGCAAGTTTTGTACGCCGATTAATTTCTTCATCAATGTGACCCTCACTTGATATCTGCTGTCCAAGATAAACGTACGTGTCTGTTATCTCCAGCTTTTCTCCATCAATCGATAAATCTTCATTTCTTGTAAAAGCATTGAACATCCCTTTTGTCTTCTGAAAGTTCATTTTTAATCCCACTTCTTTACTCTTGTCAGCAAGTTCCTGGATCATACTATACAGCTCTGATGGGGTAGTTGCAAAAATGACTACGTCATCAGCAAAACGAAGGTGGGTTAGATAATCTCCATTAATCTTTATCCCCTTGTTTTCCCAGCTCAGCGACTGAAAAACACCCTCCAATGTGGCATTAAAGAGCTTCGGAGATATGGTGTCACCTTGTCTCACTCCCTTTCCAATTTTTACGTGTGTTGTATTTTCAAACAGCCTAATCTTTGCACTTGCATTTTCATAGATGTTATTAATAATATTAATGTATGCATCTTCAATACCGCAGGTTTTCAGAGCCATTGTAACTGCTGATGGTTTCACCGAATCAAAGGCTTTTTCATAATCGATAAAAGCCATGCACAATGGAAGTTCATATTCCCTCGCTCTTTCAATTAGTTCTCTCAGCACGTGGATATGATCTATTGTGCTGTAGCCACTCCTGAATCCAACTTGTTCTCTCGGTTGAGCCATGTCCAGTGTTACCTTCAAGCGGTGTGAAAGAACTTTAGTGAAGATTTTATAAACTACTGATAGGAGGCTGATAGGTCTGTAGTTTCCGAGATCCTCAATGTCACCTTTCTTATGTAGCAGGATCATTGTAGCGGTGTTCCAATCCTCAGGAATCTTTCCTTCATTAAGGCATCGAGTGAAAATTTGGGCGAGTACTGTTTCGATTTCTCCACTTGCTTCTTGTATGATGTCTACAGTAATTCCATCTTCTCCTGGAGCTTTTCCTCGCTTCATGTTCTTGATTGCATGTGCAACTTCTGCTGGAAGGACTGGAGGAACTCTGGTACTAATATCTTTCATGATGTCTGGAGTGCATATATCATCCCTTTCATATAATTTGGAATAGAAATCTTTCACTCTTGTCAAAATTTCGCCTCTATTTCTTGTTACAGAACCATCTTTTCTCAGTGCCATAATCTGTTTTCTTCCCTTACTGAGATGTCCCTTTGCTATCTTTAGGCTTTGGTTGTTTTCAGTTGCTTTCCTCACTAGTTCACAGTTGAATTTCCTTACGTCTTCAGTGATACTTTTTCTTACTGTCTTGCATAGCTCTATATATTCCACTTTGGAAGTCACATCTTCTTTAGTTGTCCTCATCTCTCTTCTTTTTTGCATCAACATTTTGGTTTTTCCTGATAATTTGTTCACATGCAACTTGTTCTTAGACCCAGCTAATTTTGTTGCTGTTTCCATAAGAGCTTTGGTTACTTTTCTGTTAACTTCAGAGATGTCCACTTCTTCCGATGTTAGGCATTCTAAAGCAGAGAACCTGTTCTTCAGTTCTAACTTGAAGGTATTATGGTGTTTTTTAAGGTTGGTTATGTCAATAGATTTTGTTTGTCTTATGAGCTTGCCACGTTCAAGTTTAGTATTGAGGTGCATCTTACATCTCACCAATCTATGGTCACTACCTGTGTTGAACTTGTTTAGCACACTGCAGTCTTCTATGACGAATTTTTTGTTACACATAATAAAATCAATTTCACTTGTCGTCCCATTTGGATGTCTCCATGTCCATTTCCTGTGTGGCTTTTTCTTGAAGAAGGAGTTCAAGATGAAAAACCCTTCTGCCTCTGCAAACTCAACGAGAGTATTTCCACGCTGGTTTCTGTTGCCGTGACCAAATTTACCTACCGAAGTTTCATTCTGTTACCGTTGCCCTATTTTTGCATTCAAATCTCCCATAATTATTTTCAAGTGCTGCTTACCTTTATTATTTAGATGACAAATTTCCTCATAAAATTCTTCAATTTCTTCTTCAGGATGACTTGTGGTGGGTGCATAAGTTTGAATAATCTGAGCCTGGTATCTTTTCGAGAGTTGGATAACAAGTCGTGCAGCTCTCTCAGAGGAACTTTCAACTTCTACAACTTTATCCTTCAGTTTCTTGTTTATTATAAATCCAACACCACTAGTTCTGCCAGTATCTGTCCCACGATAGTAGAAGAGATGTCCTTTCAGTTCGATGAGATCTTCTCCTTTTCTCCTTACCTCACTTAGCCCCACGATGTCCCACTTGATCCTTTGTAGTTCCTCTTCCAATTCAAGAAGCCTTGAATCAGAAGATAGGGAGCGTCCATTGTAAGTAGCCAAGGTCAGCATCAGATGGCAGCCTAGTCCGGTCCTCCGGGGATTCTTAGCACCCTCTGCCTTCATGTCGCACTGGCCGCTGCCTTGGCCAGGTACATTCCAGCTGCCGGAGACTGAGGGCCAAGATTTAAGTTGTGGAATCATTTTGGAGGGGTTTGGCCATAACTCACCACGCTGGCCAAGCGGGTTGGTGAGTGTGGGATAGAATTTCCTCTAATCCCGATGGTATAGTTATACCGCTATGGGCGGTCGTCAGAGCCCCTTTAGTGGGAACAGAATGCACCACGAGAAGGCGGGGTTGACATTTGTCAAGGAGAGGCTGTGATGTTACGCATCACCTGACCTTACATCCCTATATATATATTGAAGAGCAATGCTGAAAACTAAGGAAAGACTTTAGAATTTAAAACGAAAGTTGCAAAATTAACCTGAAGATCGAAACGCGCAACGCAGCAGTTACGAAAATTCAGAATTCACACTCTATTAAGAAGAGACCTAAGCAAAAAAATTATATATAATTGAGACTCATACCAAGTACAACATAGAAAGGGTTATATGTCTACCGGTGTGAGTAATAGGAGAAAAGATAAAAAATAAAATAAAACAACTGAATGTAGAAAGTGTCGAGAATACTGAGCCTTGGCTTTATCAAGGACCAGCAAAAACTCTGCATTTTCTCACTTCCACAAAGACCTAATTGGAAATGGGTTTCTGCAAAGCCATGGATGCAAGTAATAACCCACCAAAATTTGTTTTAAAATTTATATATATGTCATGACCTCCGCAGAGTTGTATGACCCAGCGCTAGTTAACAATTTAGCTTACATCCATAACTTCCATGGCCCGACCCATGCTCTTCATCTGTTACTATTAAACAGAGAGAAGAAGATTAAAGAGAACTCAAGTTGTGAGAGTGACATAATAATTAGAAATAATTTTCAGCTATAACGAAACGCCGAGTTCGCCTGAGAGAGAATATAAACCTGAAAAGTAAAATTTGGAATTCCTTTGTATTATAATACAAAGGAATTCCAAATTTTTATATCGCAATTAAAAAGGAAATATTAATTTTTTTAAACCTCAAATTTTTGAAAGAAAACTTGATTCTAAAATCCCCTACTCCGCAACTTCTGACAACACAAAAACGAGAATAAATTAAAGACAATAATTAACTAAAGAAAAGCTTTGTGAAAGTTATATGACATAAACAATTAGTTGCAATATGTACAAAGTATTTCAGCAGTGTTTTAAGTGCATAATTAAGTAGTTATTAAGACCTTAACAACTTTGAAAATACAGCGCAAAGTAAAGGAACTATGCACAGCCAGCTTCTCAGCCTAAGTTTCCTTAAAGACGCGCAAAGTTACCAAGAAAAGAAAGAGTTAAAACCCGCAAAAATGTTAACAGTCTGGCCAGTGCCTAAATGCTAAAAGGCGAAACACAGCAGAGAAAAAAATACAGGAAGTATAAACATTGAACTTATAAAACCTAAAACCCTAAGACAATGAAGAGAGCTTACCTCTTATGCAACTGAACTTTCTCCACTCAAGAGGAAACATGGCCGACTTTAAAACACGACTGCCACTCCCTAGTAGCTGGGGGGCAGTGTGGGTGGGGCTGATGGCCTCCTCTCACTGAAAGAAGCCAACTCGCGGAGATTTTATCCAGAGGAAAAAAATATATATATACTTAAGACTGTGGACCTGTATGATCAGAAAGAGCAGAATTAACTCTCCAGAATACATGAGAAATATTATAAAATACACAAGTGGTGTATTCAATAATCTTTGTATGTATTAAATCACCTTAGTGAGCTTCTATAGATTATTCAGAATCTTATTAATTTTAACGTTAGTTTTACTATTTTTAGTATAGCTATTCTAGTGAGTGAATAACTAGTTTTCTTTTTTATTTGTTTATATTTTCTTTTATAGACAGATTTTTTATGCTTTTTTTTGTGATTTTGTCTGTATTATTTAATTTTTTGTTATAATAGGACCTTCATATCCATAGCACTAAGGTTCCTTTTGGTAGTTAATAGGCATCCTCTAGCCAACTTCCTTACGGCTTTGATTGGTCAGAATCATATTATTAACTGTGTAGAAAATTAAAGCAGATCTGCCAACCTTACTCTATTATTCAGAATAATTTTTCTTAAAGTTCTTTTGATGAAAGATAAAGGAATATCATTTTCTAGAAAACTATCTAATAGTAAATTAATGTGGTAATTGAAGTCCAAATTGTTGCTGCAGATTCTTGAAATTCTTAGGACCTGAGAAATTAGAACATTCTCAATTACTTTGGTTGATATGTTATTATTCCAGTGTAGATATTTAATTACTTTGAAAGGAAAATTAACTCTTTTATCAAAGAGGCTAATAGATGGGTTACCTCTGTTGAGCTTAATGCTTAAGTCTAGGAACTCAAGTTCCTGATTACTGTGGTTGGTTTTACATAAGTTAAGAGAGCTAGGATAGATATTATCAAAGTCACTCTCTATAACTTCTGAATTATTGATACACAGCAGATCATCAATATATCTAAATGTGTAAAGGTAGTTATCTGAGCAGGTGGGGTGATTTTTAATGAATTTATATTCCTTAAAGAACAGGAATAGATTAGCAATATTAGTGGAAGTTGATGTTCCCATGGGGATACCGTTCACTTGCTTATAGAGACTATTATTATATAAGATATGGTTATTTTTTATGCAGCAATTGAGATAAGAGTTCCAGGCTCCTACATTAACAAATTGGTTAAGTTTAAATTCTGCATACAGCTCTTTAAAGGTAGTGATTATATCTGATAGAGGCAGATTTGTATATAGGTTTTCAAAATCATAACTATTAATATCTAAGGGACAAAGTGAAAATAGAGGTACTGCATATTATCCCTAACCTCTATGCTCGGCTAGAAACTGAATCCCTTGAAATTTTGCAGCATCAGTCTCTTTATCCCTATGGTCTAAATTCCTCTCTATCTGACAATAAGCATAATCAGCATAAATTTTCTATACGTGAACTCTTCTTTCTTGTTAATAACAAGAGCTGCACTAGAGGTAATAGAGGACAGAGGTTATTTCGCCTCTATGCTCGGCTAGAAACTGACCTCTATGCTCGGCTAGAAACTGAATCCCTTGAAATTTTGCAGCATCAGTCTCTTTATCCCTATGGTCTAAATTCCTCTCTATCTGACAATAAGCATAATCAGCATAAATTTTCTATACGTGAACTCTTCTTTCTTGTTAATAACAAGAGCTGCACTAGAGGTAATAGAGGACAGAGGTTATTTCGCACATCTAGCAAAGTTGATTTTGCTAACTTGCTAATAACTCTGGAAAGCTTTAAAACTGGCACTAATTTTGTCAAAAATACTTACAAAATACTTAAGTCCTTCAAGCACTCTGTCCTTAAAGGTTTTTTCAAATTCTGGAAAGAAACCGCTGACCATGTTGATAAGCATGTTTTTGCTTTGGTTCTAGACATTCTTAAGCATATTCTTAAAGATAAAATTTCTCTTAAAGAATTTTCCAGAAATTATGTAACCATCAGGTTTCTAAATAAAAACTATGATCATCTCAATGTTAGGAAGTTGTTCTACAATAATGCAATTTTTTTCCCATCCACAGGCACCAGTCTATAGTAAGTTTCAAATATGTTAAGACCTTAGGGTCAATAGTTAAAAACTACAAACTTAATTCTTCGAGTTTCATTCCAGTTATTACCACATGTTCTTGTGATGAACATAAAGAAACAGTTCACTATGATAAGAATTACAACCATATCATCACCGGAAACTTGAGTTTTGCTGAAAATGAAAAGCTTAGGAATTTATTAGAGTATGGTTCTAAATTTAGACCTTCCTTCACTATTTCCAAAGAAAGGATTCTTGAGAGCTTCACTCAAGATGTTAATAGATACATTATCAAAACCAGTTTAGCATACAATCAGCCTATTGAGGCCTTCGCAGAATGGAAATATAACATAATCAATAGCTTCACTTGTGAGTTGGCAGGTCTGGACTTGTGTTTCGATAGAAATCTCTTTTTATCTGGAGAAGCCAAAAGGTCACTCTCCAAACTACAAGACCTGTTTATTTTTACTACTACGGATAAAGCTAGCAATAATTTTGCAATTATCTGTAAGAAGTTCTATTTTGAATTGTTAACTATGGAACTCAATAATAGAGTAACGTATGAGCCCGTAAGTTATTCTACCAAGCAGTTAGAAAATAGGTTTAAGGCCTTCTTCAAGAAACTTAAAATTCCACAAACTAGAAGATATGAGCCTGAATTTCCATTTCTTTTTGCAACGGTTAAGTTTCATAAAGATCCTGTGAAGTTCAGGTTCATAGCTAGTGGAGTAAGGAGTCATAAAAAGAAAATTGATCTTGCCTTTGAAGATATCTTGAAGAGGGTTTTGAAACACATTAGAAACTGTACTAATTTGATGTACAGAGATTTTTGGATAATTAATAATAATGCAGAAGTAATTTCTACTATACTCAAAGTAAGTCCCTTAGATATTAATAGTTATGATTTTGAAAACCTATATACAAATCTGCTTCTATCAGATATAATCACTACCTTTAAAGAGCTGTATGCAGAATTTAAACTTAACCAATTTGTTAATGTAGGAGCCTGGAACTCTTATCTCAATTGCTGCATAAAAAATAACCATATCTTATATAATAATAGTCTCTATAAGCAAGTGAACGGTATCCCCATGGGAACATCAACTTCCACTAATATTGCTAATCTATTCCTGTTCTTTAAGGAATATAAATTCATTAAAAATCACCCCACCTGCTCAGATAACTACCTTTACACATTTAGATATATTGATGATCTGCTGTGTATCAATAATTCAGAAGTTATAGAGAGTGACTTTGATAATATCTATCCTAGCTCTCTTAACTTATGTAAAACCAACCACAGTAATCAGGAACTTGAGTTCCTAGACTTAAGCATTAAGCTCAACAGAGGTAACCCATCTATTAGCCTCTTTGATAAAAGAGTTAATTTTCCTTTCAAAGTAATTAAATATCTACACTGGAATAATAACATATCAACCAAAGTAATTGAGAATGTTCTAATTTCTCAGGTCCTAAGAATTTCAAGAATCTGCAGCAACAATTTGGACTTCAATTACCACATTAATTTACTATTAGATAGTTTTCTAGAGAATGATATTCCTTTATCTTTCATCAAAAGAACTTTAAGAAAAATTATTCTGAATAATAGAGTAAGGTTGGCAGATCTGCTTTAATTTTCTACACAGTTAATAATATGATTCTGACCAATCAAAGCTGTAAGGAAGTTGGCTAGAGGATGCCTATTAACTACCAAAAGGAACCTTAGTGCTATGGATATGAAGGTCCTATTATAACAAAAAATTAAATAATACAGACAAAATCACAAAAAAAGCATAAAAATCTGTCTATAAAAGAAAATATAAACAAATAAAAAAGAAAACTAGTTATTCACTCACTAGAATAGCTATACTAAAAATAGTAAAACTAACGTTAAAATTAATAAGATTCTGAATAATCTATAGAAGCTCACTAAGGTGATTTAATACATACAAAGATTATTGAATACACCACTTGTGTATTTTATAATATTTCTCATGTATTCTGGAGAGTTAATTCTGCTCTTTCTGATCATACAGGTCCACAGTCTTAAGTATATATATTTTTTTTCCTCTGGATAAAATCTCCGCGAGTTGGCTTCTTTCAGTGAGAGGAGGCCATCAGCCCCACCCACACTGCCCCCAGCTACTAGGGAGTGGCAGTCGTGTTTTAAAGTCGGCCATGTTTCCTCTTGAGTGGAGAAAGTTCAGTTGCATAAGAGGTAAGCTCTCTTCATTGTCTTAGGGTTTTAGGTTTTATAAGTTCAATGTTTATACTTCCTGTATTTTTTTCTCTGCTGTTTTTCGCCTTTTAGCATTTAGGCACTGGCCAGACTGTTAACATTTTTGCGGGTTTTAACTCTTTCTTTTCTTGGTAACTTTGCGCGTCTTTAAGGAAACTTAGGCTGAGAAGCTGGCTGTGCATAGTTCCTTTACTTTGCGCTGTATTTTCAAAGTTGTTAAGGTCTTAATAACTACTTAATTATGCACTTAAAACACTGCTGAAATACTTTGTACATATTGCAACTAATTGTTTATGTCATATAACTTTCACAAAGCTTTTCTTTAGTTAATTATTGTCTTTAATTTATTCTCGTTTTTGTGTTGTCAGAAGTTGCGGAGTAGGGGATTTTAGAATCAAGTTTTCTTTCAAAAATCTGAGGTTTAAAAAAAATAATATTTCCTTTTTAATTGCGATGTAAAAATTTGTAATTCTTTTGTATTACTTTTCAGGTTTATATTCTCTCTCAGGCGAACTCGGCGTTTCGTTATAGCTGAAAATTATTTCTAATTATTATGTCACTCTCACAACTTGAGTTCTCTTTAATCTTCTTCTCTCTGTTTAATAGTAACAGATGAAGAGCATGGGTCGGGCCATGGAAGTTATGGATGTAAGCTAAATTGTTAACTAGCGCTGGGTCATACAACTCTGCGGAGGTCATGACATATATATAAATTTTAAAACAAATTTTGGTGGGTTATTACTTGCATCCATGGCTTTGCAGAAACCCATTTCCAACTAGGTCTTTGTGGAAGTGAGAAAATGCAGAGTTTTTGCTGGTCCTTGATAAAGCCAAGGCTCAGTATTCTCGACACTTTCTACATTCAGTTGTTTTATTTTATTTTTTATCTTTTCTCCTATTACTCACACCGGTAGACATATAACCCTTTCTATGTTGTACTTGGTATGAGTCTCAATTATATATAATTTTTTTGCTTAGGTCTCTTCTTAATAGAGTATGTGGAAGTGAGAAAATGCAGAGTTTTTGCTGGTCCTTGATAAAGCCAAGGCTCAGTATTCTCGACACCTTCTACATTCAGTTGTTTTATTTTATTTTTTTATCTTTTCTCCTTTTACTCACACAGATAGATACATAACCTTTTCTATGTTGTACTTGGTGTGAGTCAAAATTATATATGTATTTTTTTGCTTAGGTATCTTCTTAATAGAATGTGAATTCTGAATTTTCAAAACTGCTGCGTTGCGCGTTTTGATCTTCAGGTTATTTTGCAACTTTCGTTTTAAATTCTAAAGTTTTTCCTTAGTCTTCAGTTTTGCTCTTAAGTATATATATATATATATATATATATATATATACTTAAGAGCAAAACTGAAGACTTTTGCTTAGGTATCTTCTTTATAGATATATATATATATATATATATATATATACACACATGCCCGTAATTTCCACCAAAATAGGTTGGAGTTTAACAATGATGTGTAGGCCTACTCAGTATAACCAAGCAAGGAAATAGAGAGCGCACGCGTACGGCGATATGAAAGGCGGTGGTACCTCTCATAGGATAGTTTTGACCCATTGACCAATTTATCTTCCGTTGATAAGTGTAAATGTTTAGCTCAATGGGCCTGTGGCCCATTATCCTGTGATGTCAAATGGGCTGTATTTATGTTTCACCACGTGTTTGGAGAGTCTGTCGAGTGGGTCAAGGGTCACAGATTCAAAGGATGGGGAGGTGAGGAGTCATAGGCGTACGGACAACGGACAGTTGTAGTGGCCGTTAAGTCTATAACAAGCCGACGACAGAGTAGGAGCAGCTGCGCAGGAGCAACCGGACACCGCATCGACCCCGTCACAGTGCTGCGTCGCGGCCAATTTGCTCCGAAGAATTCGCGGCGGTAGAACTATTCCCCTTCTCTCCAAATTGTCCAGCGGACGTTGTTGGAATGGGCGTTTTGGCCTCCCCCCCCACACACACACTTTAAAAATCCCCCGTTGAGCAGGGTGAGAGGTCAGTGTTCGGAGGTGGGTAAATACGTGCACGTGCTCAACTTATTCACGCTTAGATAACAAGGGTAAAATCAGAATGCCATTGTAATTAGGGGACTGACAGTGCGAAAATAAAGGGTGGTGGGTTTTGGTAAGGATAACATCGAACAAAAATTATTCCTTGATGAAAAGATCACACTAAGCTGATAAAAAAAAAATGAATAAACTGAAGTTTGTTTGTTTTTTTCCTCTACACGCGAATGAGAAAATAATTTCCTTTAGTATGGACCCTTTTAGCATTTTTCAGCATTGTTTTGCATGGGATGTTTCAGCACTTAAAACATTTTCCCGTTAGCTCTTTCAACACTTATACGGATTTTTAGGCAACTATTTTCTCAAGAAAACACGTATTTTCCAAAATTTTATATGCAAATACATATTTCCCAAATTCAATACGTAAATTTGCGTGCTTTAACCTCTTGTTTTATTTTTTTAGTGTAAATAAACTCGAAGGTCAATTATTTAGAAAAATACGCTGTAAAAAAATAAATGATGTGAATTCACGGAACATTTCTGAAAGTAACGGCAAAGTTGCCCGCAGGTGCCAGTCTTTAAACGAAATTTCCGTTTTTAAAAGTTCCTGTTTTTGCTGCTGTTTTTTTTTTTTTTAACTTCCGTATTTTCACAGAATTTGATTGCATGAAAGAATGCCCACGGAAAAAACGCCCACGGAAAAAACGCCCACTTTTCGAAAGTAGGAAAAAACGCCCAAGGAAAAATCGCCCACAGACAAAATGCTCACGGGAAAAATATGTGATCGACTGATAAGTTTATATGTCTGTTATAAACGGTGTTCGGACAACTGGTCACAGACTGCTGGCCAAAAAACCGTTAGGGGTCATATAAAAATTGCAGTTTCTTGGCCACCTCACCTACATAACGCGAATATGGGAATGACGGAATGAAAACTTTTAGAAGGGCCTAAACGTTAGTCCTAATATTATTTTCTGCCTGAGTAATACCGCAATATTAATAACTTGATGTGTAAAATATTTTCTGCAAACCTTACAAATACGAGAGGAAAGTTCGGATTGCACTGATGGACTGTACAGGTTGTATGATGTTGGCCTGAAAGCCGTGGTAGTCTTATGCAACATTTATTTAAAAACATACTAATGATTCACCGTTGTCTTCAAGCCAACTGCTGTACAATATTTTTCTAGAAACTACAAATAAAAAAATTCTCTGCGAGTATGTGCAAACCCAGGGAATTTGTCTGGGGAGGGGGTGCTTAAAACTAAAATATGAAATATAAAGAATTTCTGGTCCGATCGGGAGATTTCCAGCGTTTACAAGCTACAACACGTCGAATTATCTGAGGGTATCTGCTGCCTCAGGAAACTAGTCGGGGTGGGGGGGGGGGAGGTAATACCAAAATCGTAAAATATCAAGATTTCTCTTCCGATCTGGAGATCTTCAGCATTTAGAAACTGCAACTCGACAAATTTTCTTAGCGCATGTCACTCTCTGGAAACCTGTCGAAGGGGGGGGGGGTAATACCAAAAGTGTAAAATATGAACAATTTCTCGTCCGATCGGGAGATTCTCGGCAATTAGCAGCTACAACTCGACACATTATCTGAAGGCATGTGAATGATGAAAATCTCCGGGTCGGACAAGAAATTCTATATAATTCACAATTATCATATAACCCCCCACCCCACCCCACCCCCAGGTTTGCTGAGTAGGCACGTGCCCTCAAATAATCAGTCCAGCTGTAGCTTGTAAATGCTGAAAATCTCCCGATGGGACGATACATTTTTCAAATCTTACAGTTTTGATATTACCCCCCCCCCCCCGACAGGTTTCCTGAGTCAGCACATGCGCTCAGATAATTTGCAGACTTGTAGTTTGAAAACCCTTGAATCTTTTGCTGAGATGTAGATCATAAACATTTCTTATAAAGAATTACATTAATTATCGCAATTAAGAAAAGACGAAATTACGGAAACTATATATGACTCTGATTACCAACCTCTGGGGGTCGTGGGCACGAAGCGGTCAAAAATGTTATTTTTATACGGCCCCTTAAAATTTTTGTGGCCAGTTCTCCGGTGGCCAGTTCTCCTACACCCGTCATGTAGAAATTAACTGTTTTAGTTGTCCTTTGGAAAACTCCCAGGAAGCTATGAGTGCGTATTTTTTTCTTTACACTGGGAAGAAAAGAAGTATGCCTGTAACTTGAGATTATACTACTCACGGGAAGACACACCCTGACCGGTGGCCAACCGATAAATTTAAATGAAATATATCGCTTGTAATTTGGGGTGCGGTCGCTAGCAAACGTTCAAGCTGCAGCTGCAAAGTACCACTTTGACGAAAGACAGATGTCCCCCCCCTTCCGCTCGCCGTACTCAACAGACAACAGTGGAAAGAAAGCACATTACACAAAGTTATATCAGTACACTGCAGCTTTTACGAAAATCGCTTTTACAATTAAATGCATTAAACTTTAAAAGTATTTATAAATAAAATAATCTGACTTTTAATAATTTCTTTTTTAATTGATATAGTTAAATAATAAACATGCATAGTTTTATAAAAATTAAGACCTTACTTTAAAAAATAAGAATAGTCACAAATTTATTATAGTACAGCCGAACTGGAAATTTTTAAGAAAGTAGCTACTCTACAGTAGGAAGTTGAAAGTTAACAATCTTATTTGGTTCTTCACTAGGCCACCCGCGGCCCTTAAGTCATAAGTCCTAGGCCTTAGCCTATTTAACAGTTTTTATTCTAACGATGTTATATTCATAACGTTTACGTAACACATCAAATTATTAATATTGCGGTATTACTCAGGCACAAAAAAATATTAGGACTAACGTTTAGGCCCTTCTAAAAGTTTTCGTTCCGTCATTCCCATATTCGTAAAATTTACATAACAAGTATACAAGTATTGTCAATAATCAAACAAAAGTCATCGCTCTTTTTTTTTTTTTTTTGATTGGAGGTTTAACGACCACCGTGAGCAACTCAATGGGCTATAAGCAGTCGCCCGTCCCTAATTTAGTGTCACTGGTTCCAGGGAAGGGAAAGAGCCAGTGCCGTAAGACAAACACAACATCCATGCCTGACCGGAATTCGAACCCGGACCCCTTACGGACGAATGATCAGAGGCCAACGCCTTAGACCACTGCTCCACCGGGGCGGCAAGTCATCGCTCTTTCCACGTTTATAAGTGAGTCACTGAAAAATTCTCAGTGGCCGCCTCCAGGAATCGAACTCAGGGTCTTCCAGTTACGCGCCGGATATGCTTCCACGGCACCACAGCTATTCCTATTCCACGTCAAATGTCTGTATTAATTGTCAATAATATTGCGCTTCTACTTATGCACCATACATTCAATCCATACATTAATTAATAGGCCGTAGGCCTAAGCCAATTCAACACTTTTTTCTTCGCCTGTGAATTAATTAAGTGCCGCCCCGGTGGCGCTGGCCTCTGATCATTCGTCCGTAAGCGTCAGGGTTTGAATCCCGGTGAGGCATGGATGTTGTGTTTGTCTTACGGCACTGGCTCTCTCTCTTCCCTGGAACCAGTGACCCTAAATTAGGGACGGGCGACTGCTTATAGCCCATTGAGTTGCTCACGGTGGTCGTTAAACCTCCAATCAAAAAAAAAAAAAAAAAAAAAAAATAATTAATGAAGTAAAAGAAAAATATTGCAAACTTGACATGTTATGTAAATATTTAGTACCTACGTAAAAGTGCAGCGTTATTAAAAAATCCCACCCCTTAGGGTCCTTTTCCGAACATACATGAATTATGCTGTAATTCTCGCTTGGCTTACATAGAACGTTTTCTCGAAATTTGTTTGGAGTTCCTAATTCAATTCTCAATGTAGGCCAAAAATCGATAATACTTACCCCCCCCCCCCCCCCCCCCCACACACACACGCACACCCTTGAACTTTTGTGGCCAATTCTCCTACACCCATTTTCGTTATGTAGGTGAGGTGGCCAAGAAACCGCAATTTTTATATGACCCCTAACGATTTTTTGGCCAGCAGTCTGTGACCAGTTGTCCTGTCACCGTTTATAACAGACATGTAAACTTATCAGTCGATCACATATTTTTCCCGTGAGCATTTTGTCTGTGGGCGATTTTTCCGTGGGCGTTTTTTCCTACTTTCGAGAAGTGGGCGTTTTTTCCTACTTTCGAGAAGTGGGCGTTTTTTCCGTGGGCATTCTTTCCTCATACCCAGAATTTCGGTGGTCAGGAAGTCCGTTTATTTCAGAAAAAGTCCGATTCACGTTTTCCCGTATTTACATAGGGATTTCGTAAAAACCGGGTACGCTGAATTTTTGGCCCTTACATCACATAATCCTTTCGCGCCGTTATGGATCGAAACGACTTCGTTTGGGTTGGTTCAAGAGATAACGCGCCTTCTTAACCACTGAGCCCAAAAGACACTGAAATCTAAATCGCATTCATGGTAAAACTAACTGCGCGATGACGATTTTTTTTTTTTGCCATTAATACGAGGGATTCAGTCATTATATATACATGTACATACTTTGCCGCACGTTACTTTCAAACGATAAAATAGCTTATAAATAGTTTTTATAAGCTATTTTTAACGATAAATGTATTTTTTTAATTGTCATTATGTACATTTCACTGAGGAGCGGTCCGCCATATATATATATATATACACACACAGGGTGTCCCAGTCACTACCGAACCCGGAATTTCTTTAATAATATTAACACCAATGAAGATATTGCAACGCAATTTGAAGTGGACTTCCCTCATTTCGTGCGAAATGTGATGACATCACAACATGTGCTCGAAGTGGCCACTATTTCCTTCCAAACAGCATTGAACCCGGCGCTGTTGGCCAGCCAGCAGGAGTGCCCCTCAGTGGCAGACACATTCCCAAGTGCAGCGCCACTGAGGAGCAGTCCGCCAGCCAGCCGGACGCTCCTCTCTGTTGCTTTGTTATGCCATTTCGCTGAGCGTGTCTGAACAAACACGGTTGTTGATAGTGAGTGCTGGTGCTCGTGGCTATTCGCGTACGTGTGAAAATATATCGGTATACTCTGGAGGAGCGAGTTCGCTCTTATTGGAAAACAGAATCGATAAAGTCTTGTCAACCGCAATTCCTGAAGAGGTTAGCAGGCAGACATCCGCCGTCAACCATTTAGGCATTGTCCACCATTTGGGCATTGTCGAAGAAATTGGAAACCAAGGGGACTCTATTACACAACCATGCACGAGGTCGTCCACAAATGTCCGAAGAAACGATCCACAATGTAAAGGGCCGACTACTTGCGTCTCCCAGGAAGTCAGTTCGCCGACTGTCACAGGAAAGGGGCCGTCCACAAAGTACGTCCGAGATTGCATGGTTAGGGGGTTTCCTGGCAACCAGACCAAATGTGACACTAAGTATGAGTCATTTTCTTGTATGACTTTCGTCCACAGTGAGTAGATTTTTTAGGTCTCGGCCACCTACAGCGAGTTCGCCTTTTGGGCAGGACACAGAAACGGAAGTAATGAGAGCAAGTCTAGCGACTTTGACAGAACAGTTTGTAGTGAGATTAGAGTACAGTAGATGGCGCCACCGTACAAGTACGATGTTGCACATAGAGGGGTGAGAGAATTTCAGGGGGGGGGGCATAGGAAAGGGAACCCATTCAACCAGTGGGTCCAGCCTGGGGGCCGTACTTAACGTGCTCGTCCGATGCACGGCGAATATTCAGTGATTGTTAGCAAATCACACCACCTCCGCAAGATCAGCCCAGGAACGAACCTGAGGACCTTGCATTGGTAGTCTGAACTGCTAACCACTCAGCCATTCGCGGCTGGACCAAATGTGACATGGGGAAGGGGGAGGTTTAATAATTCGGACCTGCAGCAGTAAAAATATAGTAGATAGCATTTTCTCTTTTTTTCTCCTTTTAAAATTAAAAAAAAAGGTATGAAATATTTCAGATTTCTGATGATATTTAGCTAAATCAGAATATTAATACTAATTTCTCGCGTTTGTACTACTAAACCTATCGTGTTTTGTAGATGGTATAATCGGGGGTGTTGCAACCTTGAATACGTGCGTTCATTTGTAAATCTTTATTTCAGAATGATAAAGTTCGGGTAGCATTTGAGAATAACTTAATGCCTAAACAATAAATATTTTCTGAAGCAAACGCGTAAATATATATTGAAGATTCCTTTAAATATTTACATGTTTTCTTTCTGTTTCTCAACGGACTTCAAAATGCAGTCGTCAAAAATAAAGGGGGTTTGCGGGAATTAGGACGTACTTTTTAGGGGTTGGTCAAAAATCGGACAAAATGTGACATGGGGGGGGGTGTCTAAAAATAGTAAAAAATCACGGACGTACTTTATGGACGGCCCCCAAACATGGTTGTCCAATAGCACTTATCAACGTTCTGTGAAAAAAGCGAAGCTTCATGCGTATCGTATCTCCGCGGTCCATGAACTGAAAGAGCCTGACCACGTGAAACGAGTGACTACTGTCGATTGTTTCAGACATTTCTTCAGGAAAATCCGGGCAGTGACCTACGTGATTGGCAAGTGGAAGATGAGAGGTGACTGTCGGAATGTGCCCCGACCCGGCAGACCCACAAAACTGGGAGCTAGAGACCGACGGGGGCTGGCCAGAGAAATTCGGAAGAACCGCACCAAATCGATGGGCCACATCCGCGAGGAGTTTTAACAGGAATCCGGGAGTGTTCTTTCGATGAATACCATCCGTAAGGAAGCCCATCTGCTCTGTTATCATGGACGTGCTGCCGCCCACAAGCCTTTGATCGCCAAGTCCAATAGCGCTGCTCGGCTAACGTGGTGCAAAGAACGTCGACAGTGGTCCGTTGAACAATCGAAACAGGTTCTCTGGAGCGACGAATCAAGGTTCACCCTCTACCATTCGGATGGTATGGTCTGGGTTTGGCGTCTGCCTGGAGAACGCCTCTTGCCGGAATGTATTGTGCCAACTGTGAAGTTCGGCGGCGGTGGAATTATGCTATATGGGTGTTTCTCCTGGTATGGCACGGGACCCTTGGTCACAATTCCTGGTAGACTCAACGCCGAGACCTACTGCACCATTTTGGATGACCATGCGCTTCCTACGTTGTGGCAGTTCTACGGGGTGGACCCATGTTACTTTCAGGATGACAATGCCACCTGTCATGTTGCGAGGTCCACCATGGCTTGGTATGGTGACAATGGGGTTAATCGAATTAACTGGCCTGCGCACAGCCCAGACCTTAACCCTATCGAGCACTTCTGGGACGAGTTGGAGCGTTGACTTAAGGGGTGCCCCCACCGTCCGAAATCGGTGAAGGAACTGACCTGTCTTCTCCAAGCCGATAGCCGCCTGGTTGAGAGTATGCCCCGGGGGTCGCAGCTGTAATCGTCGCTCGTGGAGGCTCCACCAACTATTGAAGGTGAATATCACAGGTGTCCAATTGTTGGTGGATAGTGTAGCTATCATATTATCGAATTCTCAATTTGGTCGTGAGCTTCATTGTTGTGCTGTACAAATTTCATGATGCCAGAGTTCGGCGTTTGAGAGTTTTTGAGTTCGGTGTTCGAGAGTTATTTAACAGGCGTTGAGGATACACAACGTTAGAACACTTTTCCAATTATAAGAATCTCTGACTGAACAAAAGTCGTTAACAATGCTTGTCATTAATCACACGTGATGTTAAACACGCCATGCATTCTATGCATTTATGTGGTGTCTAGTCACCTCATAATATAATTAACTCATGACTCAGGAAGGGAACAACGTAGTGAGCTGAAAATATTTGCGTTGACCTAGAAATTCCAGCATTAATAAGCTGTGCAAATTTCATTATGCCAGAGTTGAACTTTGGAGAGTTTTTCCTACTTCAGAAAACAACAAACAGACACAAGAATTTTCTGTTTTATTATACGATACATAAACACCCATATCCGTCTGTCTCTCTGAACGCTTGGCGTCACAGCAACGTCTGCATTGTTGCGCCATCACTTATCAAACAATTCGTGTGTGCTCTTGCGATATCAAAATTTTTCCTTGTTATATAATAAGCACGCGATCACTTTTAGATGTCAAGGTGATCGCGTGCTTATTTAAAAACATTGGATTAATAATGACTCGAGTTCTATTTATCTGATCTACAAAATTCGAATTAAAATCCTAATATCACGGCAAGGTGCGTTTGTATATTAATTTAATTTAGCACAATTCGAATATTAATTTGTACGCTTTAATTATTTTTTACTTTTTTAATTTAACTAACTTTCCGAGTTTGGTGCTGATTATATTACACATTTTGCAAAATACCGATCTTTCTAAACGCTCTAATCTACAATTGTTAAACAACAAATATTTTGCACAGAATGTTATTTATCGCGAGGTCTTTTGAAAAACGGAAGTATATAGCATATCATTTGCAGTTCTAACATGAACGAGTTCTTACTATATAAGTGTTTACTATGTTTCCTTACAGAAATCTGGCGTTTATTTGATTGGTTTTCAATCTGCTTCAATTAAAAATTTCGCTCCGTCATTGGACGGGCAACATCTCCTATATATTAATATTTATTTAAAGCTTAAAAACAACCGTCCTAGGATCGGCTATGCGCTAGTGGTTAAGATTTAAACGCAAAAGTATGATTTAAAAAGTAAGATTATGTAGACTCTTGATGATTGTCTTGCCGCACAAACAATGTCAAGGACTTGAGAGTTACATTTGATTGTAACTTTGACTTTAAAAGCCCTATTCAAAGAATTGCGTTCTGACTATAGAAGTATTGGTTTCATTATTCGACTTTCTGATTGTTTTTCTAATCCTCAGACATTTATTCGCATTTGTGAGAATACGGCCGAGTTTTCATTAAGGTATGCTGCTATCATTTGAAGTCTTGGGCGCATAAAACAAATAAATGAAGAATCAACTCCCCTCAAATAATTTTAAGGGGAGGTCGAGCTTCCGGTGTTAAGTATTAATTTACAGGCCCTACGCCTAGGCCGTATGTCCGTCCGCACGATAACTCGCGTGAAAATCGTTCGATTTCGATGAAATTTTAGTATGTGGCAGGAGAACACCTGGGAAGGAACCCTGATGAAAGTGAACGAAATGGGGCCAAAGGTCAGGACATAGGAGCGGGATCCATTCCATTGCTTTTATGCGTCATAACTAACGTCAAAAGGCTCGATGTCGATGAAATTTTAGTATGTGGTAGGGGACTACCTGGGAATAAACCCTATTGAAAATGGGCAAAATGTGGTCAAAGGTCAGGACATAGGAGCGGAATAACTTCCATCGCCATTATGCGTCATAACTTAAGTAAAAATGCTTCGATTTAAATGAAATGTTAGTATGTTGTAGGAGCCTGCCTGATGACGAATCCTATTGAAAATGGGCGAAATGGGGTCAAAGGTTAGGACACAGGAGCGGGATCTATTCCATAGCCCTTATGCATCATAACTTACGTAAAAATGCTTCGATTGCGACAAAACTTTATCGTGTTATTTCGGAGGTATACTGAACCGGTTCTGTTGAATATCATCGAAATGGGATCAAAGGTCAGGGCACAGGACCGAGATTTATTCCACAGCCATTATCCTCATAACTTGAGTAATGATTTCTGGTATGTCGGAAAGCGTATTATTATCAATGCATTGCATGATTTTACTTTGTTAAAAGATAACTGGAAGTCATTGTCAGTTTAAAAAAATCAAGTTGCAAAGCATTTTGTTGCTTCGAAAAATCACGATGAAAAATGCTTAATTTGTAAGAAGTCCTCATACAAAAATATATATATATATATATATTACACATCTATTCGGAAAAATAATAAGCTTCAACAGAAAATAAAATGACTAAATCACTTGCATTAATGACAAAAGAAAAAAAAATCTTGGCCCAATTTGTTTTACGCTATACATGATTTTGATTACCGAGCGTTTGTGGCTCAGTGGTTAAAGGCGTTGGTTACCTGTTAAACTAACCCAAGCAACGACGGGAGTTCGATCCTGTCGCAGTGGAAGGATTGTTTAGGGTGAGGGCTGAAAAATGCAGGCTCGTTGATTTTGCGG
Organism: Macrothele yani; assembly: GCA_039090855.1. Lineage (NCBI taxonomy): Eukaryota > Metazoa > Arthropoda > Arachnida > Araneae > Macrothelidae > Macrothele > Macrothele yani. The sequence continues at coordinate 104,391,251 of CM077006.1, read as the reverse complement.
AATTTCGGTTTAAATACGAAAAACCAGAAATATTTTTTTTCTGCAATAAACGGAATTTCCGACTATATATACGGAAAATCTGTGAAAATACGGAAGTTTAGAATAAACGGGCACTTTTAACGAAAATGTCTTTAAAAGACGGACACTTACCGGCAACTTTGCTGCACGTTATTTTCAGGAATTCTCCGTGAATTCACACCACGTAATTTTTACAGTGTACCTGCACTGAAGGACGCATTACACACAGCTTGGTTGGCCGTGCCTTCCAACTGCTTCTGGGATTGTCGTACCATACCCACTTTTCATCCCCATAACTAACGATTTTCCACAGGAAAGATTTTTTAATTTTTTTATTCAACAGATTCAAACACTGCATGACACGCTCATCCTTAATCCTCTGGCTCAGGCCATGTGGCACCCATTTTCCTTCATTCTGAATCTTTCCCATTGCGCGTAAACGATTGGAAATGGTTTGTTGAGTTACCTCCAGTTGTTCAGCTATAGTCCTTTTTGCGTTTGAGGTGAATCTTCATCTAGCATTGCTTGTAGTTCCTCATGCGCAACCTTCTGCTGGGCGCCGCTACGTTCTCAATTGCTAACATCAAAATCACCTGCTTTAAACTGTTTAAACCAAAACTCACACGTGCTTTTCGATACAATATTCTACCCCAGAACAGATCGATGAACATGCTTTTGCAGCACTTTTTCCTTGATGAAATTCGTTACGAATGCAGTGTCGAATAAATGCAGTGCCGCTTGCCATCTTTCACCTATACCGATGTGCAAGTGCGTTTGACTGTTGGGCAAACTTCCGTGTTACATTTTATACTCTGGGCCAGTTACGGTCACATGATAACAACGTAGGGGAATGTCGGATATGTAAATTAGCGGTATGGGTCACTCAAAAGCTCTTTAAAACTTATTTTTACACCTAACACAATCGTATCGTAAACTAGTATATGGCATGCTCAAATATAATTAACCATACATACTTACAAATAACTACGTCAATAAATGTAAATATAATCTCGTATTACTTCATTTTAGATATTATAGATTTCAAGAGGAATTGTTTAATAAATATGTAAAGTGACGCACATAAATAATAGTACAAGAAAGTCACTGATCACAAGTAATTTAATTATGCATAAAGTATCTTTGTGTACGTTTTTACATTAACTATATTTGTGTCAATCTCATAAATATTATATTGTCGCTTCATCACTATATTTGTCATAAAATCGTGTGGTCCATTTGCCCAGCATGGGACAACGAGTTTATCTATTATCCCAGATGTGCCATCGAATAATATACTTCCAGTTGATTCTATGAATAAATGAGTATGTATGGAGTACACATATTCCAAATTTCAAATCGAGCCGCAGATGACTTAGTGGTTACAGATTCAGACTACTGATAGAGGGACCCAAGGTTCAAACCTAGCCTCATAGGCTTCAAGCTGGGGTTCTCCGTGGTGGTGTGAATTTCTATCAATCGCTGAATATCCTCTGTGCATCGGACGAGCACGTTAAGTGACGAATCCCTGGTCGGAATCCCCCAGTGACACAAAAATATTCATTCCTAAGCCGCTTCCTAATCTCTCTTTGCCTTCTATGGGCAAAACCGTACGGTGGCGCCATCTAGTGTGCTCTATCTCACTTACAAAATATCCGGTCAGAATCGCCATATTCGCTCTAACTTCCTTCAGTTTCTGTGACCTGCCCGAAAAGCACAGAAACTGAAGGAAGCTAGAGCACATATATTTTTTTGAGTACATATATTTGAAATATATGTACTCGAAAATGAGTACATATATTTCTAATTAGAAATACCAGATATACTCACAATTGATTCCCTGTATGTACTCAAAAATGAGTACTTGTCTTTCCCAAAAGTGAGACACAAGTAATCGGAGCTATTATGGGCCCGAAATGTACTCAAAAACGAGTACATTTTGCCTATTTCTAATTACCAATTTTTAACAGTGCACAGACAGTTTTCAGTTGCTCATAAAACCAATCTATGTGAGACAACAGAGTGTCATAAACGCTGAAAATTTGCATGTTAAATAATCCTTCGGGTTTCATGCTGCTTCCTTCATCCGGTACTTTCAGAGCTTCCTTCGTGCTGGGTCCTGTGCACCTGTTGCACCTGCTTACTTACGGCACTGGATATACAGATAGAAGTTTCGAAAGAGAAGTTTGGTTTTCATAGATTTTATGGTTTTTGCAAAACGATAAATTATACAGGGTGTCCATAAAGTATTTCCCACATTACAAGAACTAATGTACAGAAATCTATGTACGTTAAAATAAAATAGTTGCCAACATAATATAGCAGCACTCATAAAGTTTTTCTTTTTTCTGTTCTTTCGGTGAGTGTTACTGCTGAATAAGAGGCGTGGCATTGATATTGTCTTCCATGCAAGAAAAAGCGGCGTGCGTGTTGTGGTTCCATGAGACCAAATCGCCGGTTATGGTCCAGCGTCATTTCAGAAAATAGTACAGACGATCACCACCGGACCAAAAAAGCATAAAAGGTTGGTACGAAAAGTTTAAAGCGACTGGTAGTGTTGGCGATCTCCCCCGAGCGGGCTGACCACAGGTTGCACCAGAGACAGCTGCAGCTGTTCAGGAGACATTTCTGCGAAGCCCTAGGAAATCCATTTGTCGTGCTTCACTGTAAACTGCAATTCCCCGTGCCACTGTTCATAAAATTTTAAACAAACGTCTTCATCTGTATGTTTATAAGGTACAGATCGTTCAAGCTCTTCAGCCTGATGACCGGCCCCGACGTGCTGCATTTGCGACGGAGATGTTGCAGTGCATAGGACATGATAGTGATTATCTGCACCGTGTCTGTTTCTCAGATGAAGCCACATTCCCAGTCTCTGGTACAGTAAATAGGCACAATGTGCTAATCTGGGGATCATAAAATCCCCATTATGTCACCGAACAACATGGGGCTAGCCCGAAAGTGAACGTATGATGCGGCATGATGCATGACAGAATCATCGGACCCTTCTTTTTTTCTTTCTTTTTTTTTTTTTTTTTTTTTTTTTTGCAGAGCCCATGGTAACAAGTAAGGTGTACCTGGACATGCTGGAACTTTTTGTAGCACCGCAGTTGCATGCACTCCAACCTTCAGTTATTTTCCAACAAGACGGTGCCCCATCACATTGGTCAATAATGGTTCGTGAGTTCCTGAATGACACATTTCTGGACAGATGGATTAGCCGCGACTGTCCCATGACATGGCCACCTCGATCGCCCGACATAAAACCTCTAGACTTTTCCTGTGGGGTTTTGTGAAAGACCAAGTTTACTCTAGGAGTGTTCTTGATGTCGAGAGCGTTCCTGATGTCGAGACGTTGAAGATCAGAATAACGGACTTCATTGGTTCTGTCTCTGCTGAGATGTTAAACAAAACATGGAGTGAAATCGAATATCGCTTACATGTCCTCCGGGGCACAAATGGCGCCCACGTGGAGGTGTATTGACACTGGAAAAACAAAACTTTACTGGTGCACCATCATTGTCGTGCAATCCCTTTCTTCTACCTGTAATAATAATTTTTTATAATATTTTTTGTAATGTGGGAAAGACCTTATGGACACCCTGTATTATAATCTACAAGTGTTTTTCTTTCGCCGCCAATTTGACTTTATAAATAAAACATTATTAAATACTATCTTGTACTCATTCAAAGCATAAATTAATAATATAAACAGCAAGATCTGTCTGCACCGCTTGACGTCACAGCAACGACTGCATATTGCGCCATCATGTATCGATCAATTCGTGTGTGCTCTCAAGGTGTCAAAGCAATTGCGTAATATTGAATTACGTATAAATGACTCGTGTTCTATTTATCCAAACTACGAACTTCGAATTGAAATCTTAATATGACGGCAAGTTGCGTTTGTATATAAATGTAATTTAGCACAACCGAAAATTAATTTGTACGCTTTAATTATTTTTTTACTTTTTCAATTTAACTAACTTTCAGAGTTTAGTGCTGATTATATTATACATTTTGTAAAACATCGATCTATCTGAACGCTCTAACCTACAATAAAAACTGAAATCTTGAGATGTCAAAGTGAGCAAAATTGCATTTAGAAACAGATGTCAGCACATTATCGATAATTAGATAGTTCCGATTTGTAATGCCAGATGTCGCATCATTTTGTAGAAAAAGCTTCGATATGAAGTTCCAAACTAATCGTCGAATCGGACAGTCTAAAACAAACCGTGAACGGAATAAGATGTGTGCCGGAGAAAAAGTAATTTAACCAGAAAAATCAAAGCAAAAGTTATTAAGGTAAGTTTACACGAAAACAACTGGACTACAAGGAAAATTGTCAAACAACCACAAGTATTTTATATAGAATGTTTATTTATCGCGAGGTGTTTTGAAAAACTGAAATAAACAGCATATATTAGGTGTGCAACTTAATTCTCGGCCACAAGCACGACACCTTGACAGCAAATTATAGCAAATCGAATACGTACCTAATCAGAGAAATAATCCCCGTCGTGTTGGATACATTTGAGTCATCGGTCAGGGAGCTGCCGAATGCCACTGCGAAAAAAAGAGGGCTGTTTCGAGTTGGTAAAGTCATCAATACTTGTGTGGGCCTCCTCGGTAGAAGCGAAGTGCGTATCACTCAGGTGATGTTGCAGGGAGCGAAAGCGGTGATAATCCGACTGGGCGAAGTCTGGAGAATACGCCGGGTGGGACAAAATCTCCCATCCCAGGTCGATGATCGTGTTTAAAGTCGTTTTCGCGGTGTGAGGACGCGCGTTATCCTGAAGCAACAGGACCTACCTTCTGCCCTTGTCGGTGTATGGCCTTTTTGCCTCCATTGCGTCACTCACACGAATGAGTTGCTGACAATAACGCTCAGCATTGACCGTTTCACCAGGTTTGGGCAACTCATAGTGTACGACACCGCGCTGATCCCACCATATGCACAGCAACAACTTCCTGGCATGAATATTCGGTTTGGCGGTACTGGTGGTATAGGCTGACCTGGATAAACCCACGATTGCGCCGCTTAGGATTATCGTAGAGGATCCACTTCTCATCACAGGTCAAAATCTTGTGCAACATCGTAGCGCCTAGACTTGTTCGCAGCTGTGAGTTGGTGGGGCACACAACGGCTCTCCTTGTGAATCCGTCCGAGCTTGTGCAGGCGCTTTGCAATGGCTTGCCGTGTTACTCCGAGTTCCTGGGCGAGCTCTGACTGTGTGCGACAGGGATCCGCGTCCAACAGTTGTTCCAGTTCCTCATCGTCAACTTTCTGTCTGTAGGATACAGCAGCCTCACCCAAAGCAGCACAGATCATTTTCTGGGCTTCCGCGGCACTTTTTCAGCTGAAACGCGAACAATAGGCAGTGCCTCAAATGTTGCTTCTCGAACGACATTGCTTTCACCGTCAACTTTCGTCCTTTCTGTCACTACAGCTGTGAGCGGTTATGGTTGCCTGGAAAGCTGTTGGATGGCGCTGCAATCAGCCATTATCGCACACAGCTATTTGCGTTAACCGACGTTCTATGATCGCTTGTGGTTAGGGGCCGAGAATTAAGTTGCACACCTAATAATTTTCAGTTCTAACATGAATGAGTTGTTACTGAATACGTTTTTACAATATTCCCTTACAAAAAGCCGGCATATGTTTGATTTGTTTTCTATCTGCTTCAATTAAAATTGTCATCCTTTCTTAGGACGGGAAACATCCCTACATATTAATATTTATTTAAAGCTTAAAAACAACCGTCCCAGGACGGGCTATAGGCTAGTTTTACAATAATACTTAACATTTTGAAATTTCTGTTATATGTTTTTTTTTTACATTTATACGTTTTTTAAGGCAGTCTCCGAGGAAAACCTATAATCTAGATTCCACTGTACTTCTGTTGCTTTCATTAGGAATCTTTCAATGCTTTTTTCACTAGTGTCAATATTAATACATTTGCTTTTAAGTGGCAGTGCTTTTTTTGTTTAATTCAGATTAACCACAAACTGGAAATATAAAGACTCAAAGAGGTGGATTATAGATGCAAATGTTTACAAACTGAATTCAATAATGCGATAAATGTCTAGGGTATCTAATGAATGAATAAAAAATTATGCTATAAGGCTTATCGTCAGAAATTCTGTACTAATCCGAGACTAGTGTGAATCCAGAAATTTCCAGGTAACATTTACCTCAGAAGTTTTAATTGTTTTATATATATGAATAGGGAAAAAAATGAGTTATTTTTTTATTTCCTGATCATTTTTGGCGTCTTGTTGGTAGTTTTTCTTTATGCTACTCATCTTTTTTTTTTTTTTTTTTTTTTTTTTTTCTGATGTCATGAAGGCTTCGCAGGATAACAGTTCGCTGATCCTTGAGAATAAAATCTCACATAAGCCTTGCCGCCACGTTACATGCATTTTTTCCTCCGCATTGTTGATATCTAAGACTCGTGTAATGTCAATAATCCTAAAATTCGAATTTAACTGAATTCATTCAATAAAATCCTGCTGAATTGTTTTATACCCATGCCTTTTCAAGTTGTGCATATATGTATATACATACAGAAAAATACATCTATATATATTTTTCAGATCACCTGCTTTTTCGTAATGCCTAAAAAAATACTTTGAATTACTTTTTTCCTCGATGATTCTAAAGCTTCTTTTGTTTCAAAGACTCCAAGAAAGTTGTTCAGAGCATCAATCAAAAAAGAGAATGAGTAAAAAAATCTTTCTTCCTTTAATGCCATTAGTCTTAATAAATTCATTTGCAAATTAAGTGAATTAAAACATTAATTCAAAGAGTAACCACTTTTTATTTTTTTCCTCTTGTTTTTCTTTATTTTTTGCTGAGGATAACTAGGGTGAAAGAATTTCTCAGACAAATATATTAAAAAAAAAAAAAAAAAGAAAGAAAAAAAGAAACTTAATGCTGCTTATGAAAGATTGGTGTATGAAGAGTTGACGAATCTAAAACAGCTAGCTCCGAAGACGAATTAAGAAGAAAAGGTAAAAAAAAAATTATCTTTCTCTCGGTTACGAATGCGATTTTCTTGAAGTGCTGCATTTTGTGGCGGTTCTTGGCATCAATAGAATTTGCTTATCGTGGTTCTTATCTTTACCGAGCGCATTTTTGGAATAGACATCTAATATTCTGTCTCACGACGAAGCAGCAGGTATGAACATAGCAAGAATTTTGCTTAGTAAACTATTGCTGAGAGTGAGACAGATTTTTAAGGATATCAACTCCTGGGTAGAATTTTAACTGACATATCACAGAGAGAGTCATTTTAATATTTATATCGCAATTTATACAAGATGACCAATTCACACACATACACGCGCGTTTACAACAAACACACACACACACACACACACACACACACACGCGCGCGCGCGCGCACGATACCTTTTTCGTGAAATACTAGAAACAAACCTAAATACCCCGGATTTTTCATACGCCACGAAAATTCTGAATTTTCAGAAACCTCTTCCTAATTCCTTTCTTATATTGACGGTATAGTATCGTTTTCAAGATGTCTAAATGGGAAATTCTGGATTTTTAGAAACTTTTCCCCAAGTCCTTTCCTATAAGTGACTGTAAACTGCCGTTTTCAAGATGTCTAAACGGAAAATTCTGAATTTTCACAAACTTTTTCCCAATTCCTTTCTTACATTGACGGTAAACTGTCGTTTTCAAGATGTCTAAACGGAAAATTCTGAATTTTCAGAAACGTTTCTTCAATTCCTTTTTAATATTGACGGTCAGCTCTGGTTTTCAAGATGTGTTAACGGAAAATTCTGAATTTTCAGAAACCTTTCCCCAATTCCTTTCTTACATTGACGCTAAACTGTCGTTTTCAAGATGTCTAAACGAAAAATTCTGAATTTTCAGAAACGTTTCTTCAATTCCTTTTTAATATTGAAGGTAAGCTGTCGTTTTCAAGATGTGTCGATGGAAAATTCTGAATTTTCAGAAACCTTTCCACAATCCCTTTCCTACATTAACGGAAAAACTCCGTTCTCACTTTTTCCTTATCCATATGACGAAAACATTCTGGTAATAGGAGAGATTCGTGGAAATACTTTAGGTTTGATTAACTGTTAAATTTCAATCGTCTGTCAAAGGAGTTGATTTTGAAGTTATGTATAGACAGATAGCATTTTGTGGGTAGCACATCGCCTGAAATTTGGTTATTGTGGCACAAGATATTTCTTCTACTCTCCTGCATTTTGTACACCAGCTATAACTATGTATGTATTGTGTTACCGTAAGAAATCGTGTACTTATAAATGTGATTTGTACGATGTCTATGTATCAGTCTGTGGAATCCTTAAAACGAAAGCTATATAGCTATGAAGAGTAAATTTTATATTTAGAAGTTTTGTGAAATTATACTATAAAACAGTACACTTAACTTTTTTTAAAGATGATTGAAAGTTGTCAGTTTAAAAAAAAAAAAAAAAAGGTTTCAAGTTTCAATGCTTTCTGTTGCTTCGAAATAAAAAAAACATTTAATTTATGAGAAAAGTCTTTCTACAGAAAAAAGTAAAATTATTACAAAAAGTATTTAAAAAAACCAAAAAAAAAAAAAAAACCGCTCCAACGGAAAATAAAATGACTAAATAACTCACATTAATGAAGAAAAGAAAATAAAAGTCGTCGTCGCGCAATAAGTTTTACCTTGAACGTGAGCAGGATTCTGAAGACATTCTGGCTCAGTAGTTAAGACGCGCGGTTTTTGTAGACCCAAGCCAATCGACCTCAGTTCGATCCGCACTACCAGCACGTAAGGATTATCTGGCTTAAGGGCTGGAAAATTCAGGTTTTTTCCATTTTGCGAAATTTCTGTATAAATATCGAAAAACTTGAAACGGACTTTTCTGAAATTAACAGATCTACAGAAAATCTGAAAATACGGAAGTTAAAAAAAAAGCGGGCACTTTTAAAAACTGAAATTTTGTTAAAAGATAGCAACTTAGCTGCACGTTATTTCAGAAATATTCCGTGAATTCACACCACGTATTTTTTACAATGCTGTCCCAAATGCAAAAGACAAGGCTTATTTGGTTAGTGTACTGTTCATTTCAGTTACATTTGGCATGGTATTTTTTACTTAAAAAAAGAAGGCTGTAAAGTTAACAATTTGCCCGTTTATCAGCATTTTTACATACTTTTATGTGTTGCTTTATTTACGGATGGGGAAGAGATTCCGTCATACGAATACGGGCAAAGTGAGGACAGAATTTTCCCGTTAATTTACAAAAAGAATTGCGGAAAGTTTTCTGAAAATTAAGAATTTTCCTGGGGCACGAAAAATCCGTGAAATTTAGATGTGTTTCAGTCATTTCATGGAACAGATTATATCAGGAATATGCTTCGTTAATTCAGGAAAGGAATAGCGGAAAATGGATAGTGAATTTCAGAAAAATTTTTCACAGTGTAGTCTACTGATGTATTTGTGAAAATTTCTTCCAAAATACCCATATCTGAGATGCTGGTGATTTATTCAAGCAGCTGCTAGTATAGGCATCAGTCTGCATCAACTGGAATAAAAGTTGTTCAGATTCTTAAACATCAGCTCCACCGTAAAAAAATTCTGAAATTCACGAGCCACTTTCCGTGATTTCTTTCGTGAATTAATGAAGCATGTTTCTGATACCTTTTCCGTGAAATGACTAAGAAAACTCTGATTTTCACGGATTTTTCGTATCCCAAAATAACTCTGAATTTTCGGAAACCTTTAGGCACTTTCTTCTTATATTGACGTAAATTACCGTTTTTCAAGAGAAGTTAACGGAAAATTCTGAATTTTCAGAAAAATGCTGCAATTTTTTCTTATATTAACGTGTAAAATACCGTTTTCAAGAGCAGTTAACGGAAAATTCTAAATTTTCAGAAACCTTTCCTCAATTTCTTTCTTATATTGACGTGAATTACCGTTTTGAAGAGGAGTTAACGGAAAATTCTGAATTTTCTGAAACTTCTCCGCAGTTTCTTTCTTACATTGACGGTAAATTACCGTTTTCAAAAAGAGTTAACTGAAAATTCTGAATTTTCAGAAAAATTCCGCAATTGTTTCTTATAATAACGCAAATTACCGTTTTCAAGAGCAGTTAACGGGAAATTCTGAATTTTCAGAAACCTTTCCGCAATTTCTATTTTATATTGACGGTAAATTACCATTTTCAAGAGAAGTTAACGAGTAATTCTGAATCTTCAAAAAAAAAAAAAAAAAAAATACCTGCAATTTTTTTCTTATAAAGACGGAAAAACTCCGTTCTCACTTTTTCCGTAACCGTACGACGAAACATTTCCGGTAATAATAGGAGAAATTCACAGGAATTCTTGGGGATTCGATTAACTGTTACATTTCCAGAGTCGGTCAAAGTACTTGATTTTGAAGTTCTGTAGCGAGTTCAGATATTGTGGATAGCATATCGCATGAATCTTTTTACTGTGGCGCAGGATATTTCTCCTCCTCTTCGCCATGATCATGATCAGATGTAGAAGATTTTAGGAAGGGAGTGTCTGACCCCAGGTCTTAAACAACCCTTAGAAATAGGAAACTAGGAGATTTGGGCTAGAGCGCCCGATAGGAAAGTGACACGGAAACGAAGTAGAAAGGGGAGGAAGACGCCCTTATTTATTACCCGGGGGCCTGTACCCGGGGCCCGACGGCTTAACGTGCCCATCCGACGCACGGCGGGTATTTAGTGGATCGAGCGTTGGTACCTGCCTGGGATCGAACCTGAGGCCCTTCCCGTGCCAGTCACGAACGATGTCCACTCGGCCACCCGCGGCTCCTCTTCGCCATTTTGTTCAACAGCTCTTATATATAGTGTTACCGTAAGAAACCGGGTACTTAGTTTATTTCACAGGTGATTGCACGATAACTATGTAATAGAAAATCAGAAACAGATATTGTAACAGAGTCATTATTCTAGAAATTTATTCTAGATAGCTATATAGCTATCTAGAATAAATTTTGTATTTAGAAGTTTTCTGAAATAATATTATAAAGCCGTAAATCGCACCTTCTCTTAAAAAAAATTGAAAGTTATTGTCAGTTGAAAAAAAGATCTTAAACTCGAATCATTTTGTTGCTTCTAAAAATCACAATGAAAGAAATACGTAATTTGTAATAAGACCTCGTACAGAAAAAAAAAAAAAAATATTTGAAACGTTTTAGAAAAATAATAAGCTCCAATAGAAAATAAAATGACTAAATCCTTCGCATTAATGAAAAAAAAAAATCACTCTCGCTCAATTGAGTTTTACTTTGAACGTTATCCTGATTCAGGTCTCATTCTGGCTCAGTGGTTAAAACGTGCGGCTTCAACCTAAACGTCGCAGGCTCGATCCACACAACCGGCACAAAACGGAAGGGCTGAAATTTTTAGCGTGTTTGATTTTGCGAAATTTTAATCTAAATACGGAAAAACTTGAAACGGTCTTTTCTGAAATAAACGGAAAATCCGTTAAAAGGTGGACAGTTTCCGGCAGCTTTGCTGCACATTATTTTCAGAAATTTTCTGTAAATTTACACGCTTATTTTTTACAGTGTATTTGAAACTTTGTTGTCCTGGGTTGTGTAATGGATGGAAACGGGTCAGCGGGTCAAACGGTTCGGGTCAAGCTGTTCCTGACCCGATTTCGACCAGGTTTTATTTCCGTTTTATTTTTAAAAAGCAAAAACAAAATTAATATTTTTTTTTCAAAGAAAAATGCGCGCCGTGGATTTTGTGTGCTCGATACTGGTGCCCACGTGCTGAAAAATGATTTGTCATGCGATATGAAGGAAATGTGCCCTCAGAATGAAAAGTCTCCTTTCTTTCTGATGAGAGCAATTATAAAAACATCATCCACATTTTGGACAGTTTCAACTCATCATAAACTTGTGAAAATTCGTGTTTGCTGTGATACATATTCTGGAGCTTGATATGTTATCAAGAAAACAGCAAAAACTGAAATTAAGCACACAACAAGTTGCTTAATTCAAACATTTTTATAATAGCGCCATCAAAATTAGGAGGAACAGCCTTAACATTACTGCGGAGTGACTATCTGACTCTCGCAAATGTGTTAGAAAGCATGTGAAAAAACAGGTAGGTTATGTCTTGCAAATGAAGAATAATAGTTTCAGTACTTCCTCTAAACGAGTAAATTATACGTTCCTATAACACATTTGTTAAATCTCCATATAACCTAAAATATCCACTGCGGAGAGACCTGTTCATACAGGGTGTCCATAAATGAAGTATACAACTTCAGTATGCTATTGAAAAAAAAACAAAAAAACTACAATAAATAACAACTTACTTTTAATGTCAAAACACATGGTAACTGTGAAAGTTTTTTTTTTGTTTGTTTGTTTTAAATGTCTGTAGGTCTCCACTTGTGCTCCGTTGATTGCTCGCAGGATGTCTAGAAGGTAGTCCAGTTCCACCCATGTACGCTGCAGAATGTTAGGTGTAATAAGGAGGAAGGCTGCAGTAATGCATTCTTTGAGCTCAGTGATAGATGTAACCTTTTTCTTGTACACAATGTCCTTAATAAAGCCCCAAAGAAAAAAAATCGCGTGGGGTAATATCAGGAGAACAGGGTGGCCAAGCTGTCGAACCCCACGTCTAGTGCAACGCCCTGGAAAATGGTGGTCTAAAGATCGAGATTTTTCATTACATGAGACACCTGGCGCCATCTATCATCTGACTTGACAAACTTTAACACTTGCCACGTCTCTTGATGTTGGAAGCAAGTTTTTTTGTATTGTATTTTTTTTAAAAGCACACCGAAGTTGTATACTTCATTTATATACACCCTGTATATTATAGTTCAAAGCAGATGTGTCTGGTCCGGGTCAGTTAGAGAATTCGGTGAGGTCCAATTACGTGACGTCCGGGTCCAAAGTTTTTGACCTGTTTCTAACTCTGGTAACTGATAGCATGCTCGAATGGAAATCGGGAGATACGGGTTCGATTCCCACTCCAGGGATATATTTTCGTTTTCTGATATAATGTTACACGTTGAACAGTAGGCTAGGTAATGGCAATTTTGTTTGCCGCCTTAATTATTCTGTAGTTGTTCCATGTATTTGTGAAGAATATTTCTTCTACAATTCCCATAGTGTTCACTTTGTTTTAGATTCTAGCAGTATGCAAGAGAAACCTAGTCAAAGTGGAGCCGTGGCAGATTCTCCCGATCAGCCAGACGACGACCCAAAGAAAAAGAAACGACAGAGACGTCAAAGGACGCACTTCACAAGCCAGCAGTTACAAGAACTAGAAGCCACATTTGCAAGGAACAGGTATCCCGACATGTCCACGAGGGAAGAAATAGCCATGTGGACCAACCTAACAGAAGCAAGAGTCCGGGTGAGTACACAAAATATTTAATAAGCCGTGCACTTCTTGATCATCATAAGAATTATCAAAAGAAGTAGGCGAGACCGGAGCAAGTTGGCATACTTTTGACTTTCGTAATTGTTTTTGATTTAGTCATATAGAAATTATACAGTTGCCATTTTAAAATATGCAGTTTTGGCTATCAAAGGATAATATGGCTAATCTTTATCACAGTTATATGAGCTGTACTTTGCTGAAATCATGACCTCTACGCGTGTGCCAACTTGCCCAATGGACGGAACTAGAAGACATACTTTTAAAAACCCAAATACACGGTTAACATACATATATATAACGAACAGTGGTATCTGTGTGATTTTTTAAATATGTAACCGTAGTAGCAATAGCAGCTGACATCAAAAGTAATTCTCATAATGAGAAGATTCTTAATAACTCATAATACAGAAAACAAATTAGTATCCAGTTATAACAAGAATAGGCTAATATTAGTATCCAGTTATAACAAGAATTTACTGCAATATGAAATTTTGCAGAAACTGATCTTTTTGTTGCCACACATTAAGTAATGAACAGATATGTGGAGACATGAGTTATCCTTGTGTTATCACATGCTGCTAGTGAACGGAAAGGAATGTTTAAGTCTTTGGCTGTACTTCAAAATGACTTTTCTTCGGTTTCAAGCTTTAACAGCTCTCAGAATTTCATCCTTAAGAACTTGGGGTATTTAGGGTGGGTGTCGGACAAAAGCCCACCGGCAAGATGCCCACCGGACATTTGCCCACCCGGACACTTGCCCACCCGGACATTTGCCCACTGGACACGAGCCCACTGAACCCGGGTACGGAGAAGTGGCCACCGGAGAACTGGCCACACGGAGAACTGGACACATTGGAATTTCAGTGCCATAAAATTGTTCTGCATAAACAAATTTCGTGTATCTAAATTCCCCACTACTTGAGCAACTATTGTTCATATTTTTTTTTCTTAATATTTCATTTTCAGTAAGAAATGTAGACAATTCCATGATTTTCGGAGCTAAGACTATGCGGGGAACTGGCTACAAAAATTTTAAGGGGCCGTATAAAAATGGCGTTCTGGTTTGCTCCGTGGCTACGTCTCCCCGAGATTGTTTATCTGACACACATAAAATGTCCGTAATTTCGTATTTTCTTATTTACGATATTTTTCTGTAAACTATAACTAAACAAATTCTCTGCGAGTATGAGCAAACCCAGTAAACTTGTCGGTTGTGTGTGTGTGCCCGGGGGGAGGGGGCGCTTAAAACCTGAAATATGAAATATAAAGAATTTCTGGTCCGATCGGGAGATTTTCAGCGTTTACAAGCAACAACTCATCGAATTATCTGAGGGCATCTGCTGTCTCAGGAAACTAGTCGGGGGGTGGGAGGGGGGGGGGTAATATCAAAAGTTTAAAATATGAAGAATTGCTCGTCCGATCGGGAAATTTTCAGTAATTACAGGCTGCAACTCGACAAATTTTCTGAGCACATGCGCCTACTCAGCAAACTCGTCGTGGGGGGGGGGGAGTAATTTCTCGTCCGATCGGCAGTTTTTTTGGCATTTACAAGCTACAACTCGACACATTATTTGAGGGTATGTGCCTACTCAGCAAACCTGTGTGTGTGTGGGGGGGGGGGGGCATACCAAAAGTCTATCAAGTTCGTTGTTTTGTCTATTAATGGCGTTGTCTTATGAATTAAGTTTGAGCTTTTTGAATCCATAAGAAAGGTGATATATATATATTAGTTTAAGTTTGAGGGTAACCCCGTACATTTTAACATTTGTAAAACAAAAAGCAATTTTTATACAATCCATAAATATTTATGTAATCAGTTTTCCTACACTTGATCGGAAACTTCCTCGGAAGTTACGTATTATCTACAAATCATCCATTGTGGGCAAGTGTCCGGTGGGCAAATGTCCAGTGGGCTTTTGTCCGGACCCCATTTAGGGTTTATCTGTCTTCGCTTTATTACTTTTAGATGTCTACATATGTGTGACTCTGGAAATTGAGGGATAAAATTCATCATTTTGCATGCCTTGCCCCTGATGATGCCATGTGAAATGGGTCCTACATTTCTTAGCCTTCGTAGATTGCTTTTACTTTTCCACCTTTTTTTATTTACTGCTTTTCCACAATAGTTTATTCCACACTGGATTGTTTTAATACTTCCTTAATTTCTTCTCCGCCTTTGTTTTTTTTTTTTTTTTTTTTGATTGGAGGTTTAACGACCACCGTGAGCAACTCAATGGGCTATAAGCAGTCGCCCGTCCCTAATTTAGGGTCACTGGTTCCAGGGAAGGGAGAGATAACCAGTGCCGTAAGACAAACACAACATCCATGCCTCACCGGGATTCGAACCCGGACCCCTTACGGACGAATGATCAGAAGCCAGCTCCTTAGACCACTGCGCCACAGGGGCAGCTCTCCGCCTTTCCTATTCTAAAAAATATTATATATAATATACTCAGTGGACAAAACATTAGAGATACCTATGTAATAGCCTATTGGTCATCTTCTAGCGCGAACATAATAGGCTTGCCGCCCCGGTGGCGCAGTGGTGTAAGGCGTTGGCCTCTGATCATTCGTCCGAAGGGATCCGGCTTCGAATCCCGGTGAGGCATGGATGTTGTGTTTGTCTTACGGCACTGGCTCTCTCCCTTCCCTGGAACCAGTGACTCTAAATTAGGGACTGGCGACAGCTTATAGCCCATTGAGTTGCTCACGGTGGTCGTTAAACCTCAAAAAAAAAAAAAAAAAAAAGAACATAATTGGCTCCACCAGATGTCGGAGTGCTTCCGGAGATGCCAGCATTATCCAAAACATTGTCTTTTGCAGCATTGTCCGAAACTCTACCCGATACGTCGGTCCAGGTTACACTGTACAAAATGTTCTGTAATTCACGAAACACTTTCCGTCATTTATTTCGTGAATTAACGAAGCACATTTCTGGTACAACCTTTTCCGTGAAATGACTGAAAGAAACCTGAATTTCGCGGATTTTTCGTATACCACTGGAAAATCCTGAATTTTCAGAAACCATTCCGCAGTTTCTTTCTCATATTGACGGTAAGTTATTGTTTTAGAGATGTGTCAACAGAAAATTCTGAATTTTCAGAAACCTTTCCGAAATTCCTTTCGTATATTAACGGAAAAACTCCGTTCTCACTTTTTCCGTATCCGTATGACGAGAAATTGCCGGTAATAGGAGCGATTGGTGAAAGTATTTCAAGTTTGATTAACTTTTAAATTTCAATCGTCTGTCGAATTTTGAAGTTCCGTAGCGAGATCGGATATTGTGAATTACATATCGCATGAATTTTGTTTATTGCAGCATTGTGCGGGGCTCCAAGAAGCAACCTGCCAAGCCAGTTTGGGCAGGTTGCTTCTTGGAGCCCCGCACAATGCTGGGGATTCACCAAAGATGGTAAGCAGCAACTGAACAAATAATTAGAAAGCGAATGAATAATGAATACAGACATTTGACGTGGATTATGAACATCAAACAGAGGCCATCGCGCTCTGTCCACGTTTATAAGTGAATCACGGAGTCTGGAGGAATTCGTGAAAGCATATCCGGCGCGTAACTGGAAGACCCTGGGTTCGATTCCCGGTGGCGACCAATGAGAATTTTTCCGTTACTCACTTATAAACGTGGAAACAGTGACAACCTCTGTTTGATGTTCCTGGTCCACGTCAAATGTCTGTATTAATTAATTCCTCTATGCCTTATATGGCGGCCATAAAAAGAGAGAAGCTGTACCCGCTAGAAAGGAGAAGTATACCTTTCAAAGGGGAATCACCTGGTTTGTTTCTGCAGTTAGCGGCGAGAAAATATGTGGGAGAACTGATCCATCTCATGAACTCTGTGTATTAATCTGATTTTAGCCATTTTCAACACATTCCATCGATATGGACTACTTTTTCCCAGCGAATTTTTAAGTAAAAGGTGGCCTTCACGGGGTCCCTAAGAACAAACTAAAATTTTGTCGGTAATTAAGTCTTTTGTATGCGTATTATCATGCGTAAGTTTTATCTGCAACCAGATGAAAATTTCCGGAAGGAAATGGCAAATTTCCATGAAAAGCGCGCAATCAAAAAACATGTTTTAAAACACTTCAAGTATTGCTTTTCCTTATTGACGAGAACTTTAAAATGAAGTATAACACGATGGGGTGTAACCTGTAGATATCCTAGACTAAACTAGCATACTTGCGATTCAGCTTTTCTTTGTATCTTGAGGTCAGATTTAAGCTTGCACATGCGCAGATGGACTTGCGTAGGTACAAATGGCAACCTGAAAGTAATACCTCGTCCCTTATAAGATTTTTATTTGTAGCAGCAAAAATGTGAAACTTAGTGGCAAAATACTTGGACATATTGTTAATAATGTTAGCCTATCAAGTATTGTCTACCGCCTTCTATACATTTCCGCCATCTTTGAATCTATTCGTAAAATCCATTTTCGAAAAATTCCTGAGGCTGTCGTTTCGCCCATGAGTTCACAGCCAGTTTAACGTCTGTCACATCGTCGAAACGTTTCCCATCAAGGCTGTTTTTCAAAGGGGCAAACAGGAAAAAGTCTGAGGGAGCCAAATAAGGATTTGTAGGAGGGTTGGGGCATCACCGTCTACCTCATTTCGGCAATAGACTGTGAAGTCTCCATTGAGCTGTGGAGACACGTTATTATGATGTAAAACACTATGAAGTGGAATGCCACATTTTTTCGTTCTGATATCCCTTTAGCATCTTCAATGTCTGCACATAGTGAACATTGTTTATTGTTGCAACTCCTGGATGGTGACACGACGATCAGCTGTGATGAGGGCTTTCACTCGTTGCCTGTTGGCATCTGTTGATGCAGTTGCGGGTCTTTCACTCCGTTGTTTTTACTACACTGAACTTTCTCCCTCTCAAAACCTCTTCTGTACACTGCCAGGAGTCTTCTGTGGATTTCTGGAGCCTCACATCCCTCTTTTTCCAGGAACTCAATTACGGCTCGCTGCTTTTCTCTGCCCTTCATGATCTTTATTTCTGATTCTGAAAAAAATATGTTCCCACATTGGTAACATATCATAGTACATGTCAATGTAGTTTCAATTAAAATCACTTCACAATTTCAAAAGTTAATAAGGAGGAGGCATTACTTTCAGGATGCCCTTAATATATTCCAACGGTGTCAGGGTCGTTTCTTACGTTCGTGTAAATTTGAATAATATGTAATAATATCGTTTTTGAAAAATTAAACAGTCGAAATATTTTATTGCCACTGCCATGGTTGTTTCGTAAATATTTACTTTTATGAGTTACTTATCTTTTTCCATTAGTTTTACGAAAATAATATTCATTAATCCACCAACCTAAGCATCGCTCAACGTCAGGAAGTAGTAACCCTTATTGTTTGTCATGATGCAATTCCACTTAGTATGTACCGGACTGTGGCTCGGTGTGGTCGTGACTGATGAGAATAAATGCGATTTGTTGTGCGTAAATAAATGTATACTCTCAAACCACAAGTTTTATTTCACACCCACAAAGATCTTGGCATGCTAAAAATGCATAGCATAAATTATCTACAAAGAGTACGAGGGTATTTTCTAGATTTTTTATTTTTTTATTTGCAGGTTTAATTACCACCATGAGAAGCTCTACGTGCTTTAAGCAGCCGTCATTTCTAATTTAGGGCCACGGGTTCCTGGGAAGAGAGAGAACCCAGCAAAAGTCTTGCTGGGCCAGCACCGGGCCGTTGCTGGCTGCCGGCAATGGTCCATCACTACTTTGCCGCTGCCGAACCGTTATTAAAATGTCCGGGAGGCCAACAGAAGTGCCAGCAATTCAGGCCAACAGTTGGCACCCCCATCAGTTGTCATATGCCACAACAGGGCCATCAGTTATCCATCACAGGCAGTAGCTGCCACAAGTGGCTCTTCAGCGGCCCTGCAAGCACGTGCCATAAATGATGGCTAGCCTAATGTAGTCCGCTAGTTTCCCGGAAGTGGCAGCCGGCAATCACGTGACGTAACTGATGGCTTGCCGAATCTTGTTCGCCAATTTCCCAGTATTAACCATAAAAAGAAAAATAATAAAAATTAAGGATAATCTCAGTTTCCCGAAGCTACAACTTTTTTATTCTCCCCCTTACGAAATTTCTGAATTATGGCATTGCGCTGGGGAAATTTTCTCAACAGATCGGAAATACGCTCGTCTGGATCTGGGTAAAAACTAACCAGGGCTGTGGGAGGCGAGCTCTCTACCGACGGGACTGATTTACCACGCACGAGCGTATGCTTGAAGCTGAGTCTCTTTGCTGGGGAGTGTGTAATCGAATGGTTTTCTCTTTAATTTTACAATATTGCGAGGTATTTTTCATAAATGTCAGTTTCATATAATTCATAAATTTATTTTTTTAACGTAACGATAGTTTTTTTTAGTTTTTTTACCTTAAGGGAATTTCACTCATTTTCAAAGAGTGTACAAACTTAGTTGCTTTCCAAAGTTTTGTACTGTCCTTGTAGTCTTGAAAGGAGATTGTTGAATTAATATATATTTACCCGGGTTCATGTCACATTCTGTTACATTTTTAACGTTGTATCTTTCCTTTCTGCTGTTAGAAGCTACATTTGTTTTAAAAAGGAAATATATTTTATTTTACTTCTTGTTATTTTTAAAAGCGAATTCCTCCATGTCTTCTGTATTCGACCCATGGATGAGTACATTATATCCACATAGCGTTACTTTTTTCTTTTTCTTTCAAATAATTGATAAATTCTGTACGCGTATAATTATTTATTTTTTTCCAACAACGGTTTTTTTAATGTTTTTCCAGGACTGTTTTTTCAAGCGGTTTCAAATTATTTCTTGTTACTAATGAGAATGGAGGGTTTCATCTGATATCTTCGTCGACTTGGCATTTCATTAGGAAATTAATTCGCCTCTCTACATATGGCTTTTTTTTTCTTAACATCCACTAAAATAACACGATGGCGATAGCGTCGTCTTCAACTAACTGGTACCACGAGAGACACAGCACGTGTTGCTTCTGCGCATGAGTAGTCTCGTTGCTTCCACCTGGTGTTGGGGTTGCAACGGTTGCCAGCTACGGGCCACTAGTGGCATTTGCTTGGAAGCCCGCAATTCACGGCGATGCTGCGGGGCTATTAATGCCGGCTTGCCAACTGATGGCGCTGTCACCAACGGACCGCTACCGGGCCGTGAACGGCAGATTTCAGCCAGCAGTGACCCATCACTGTCAGCTGGTGGCCAGCAGTTTCCCAACACTTATGTTTTGCTGGGAACTAACACCGTAAGACAAACAAAATATCCATGCTTAACCCAGGATTCGAACAATGACCTATCTCTGACGAATGGTCAGAAAGAAGCTGACGCTTAGACCACTGCGCCACCTGGGCGGCGCTTTTCATCTTTAAACACTATGGACTACTTGTGTAGCGGAGGTAGCTGTTCTATATCTCCCGCAATAGGACACTCAAGTTGACGTGGTGTATTATTGTTTCATTTGAAAAATCCCTTTGTTTTGAACCAGAGCCCATTTAAAGGAGGGGGAGGGGGCTAGGCGACTGCAGCCCTGTGCCCCGTTCTTTCAAGGGGCCCCAGAATTATGCAGGTTGCTTAACAAATTCGCAGAGTTCTACAGTTGTTGTTTTATTTGCAGATAGCAAAGCAAAAACTATAAGAAACTGCCATGTGAACAAATTTTCTTTTTCTATCCGCTTTTCTAGGAGGAGTCCGCAAAAAGTATAGACCCCAGCCCATCCTCAAATCTTTCAAAAGCATTACAGATGTTTTGTACACATCTGTAATTTGGTGGGATATTTTCATACATTAAGAATTCGTTTGAATCATGATATTTGGATCATGTTATTTTGTCCATTACTTTGATATAATTTCAACAAGCTGAACCCTGGGATACTGCCCCGGTGGCGCAGTGGTCTAAGAGATGGCCTCTGATCATTCGTCTGAATGGGGTCCGGGTTCGAATCCCGGTGAGGCATCGATGTTATGTTTGTCTTACGGCACTGGTTCTCTCCCCCTTCCCTTGAACCAGTGACCCTAAATTAGGGACATGCGACTGTTTATAGCCCATTGAGTCGCTCACGGTGGTCGTTAAACCTCTAATAAAAAAAAAACAAAAAAAACAACAACCCTGGGATGGGAGAGGAAATAAAGCAGAATTGAACTGGTATCCATTTTTCTACCATGCATTATTATTATTTTTTTTTTTTTTTGCTAACACTGATTATTCTACGAAGAATCATGAGATACACACTTCAGTATGGCCGGGATATTTTTACGGCTTCCTCAGCACACTTTGGAAATAAATGTTTTCTTCTGGGTATTTTTTATTCGGCCACCCATAATGAAATCCTAGATGTGCAGCAATTACTGGGGCCCCAAAATACTGTCCAGGATCTTCTTAAACGTGCTCTGCTTCGAACACCTTCTGTAAGAGAAGTATGTTGTGCTTAAGTACTGATTTTTCGTAATGGACATTTCTGCTGTTGGTGGGCGTGAGTAGCTCTTTCTACAAGCAAATATTTTGCTGATACTAGTTTAAAAATCAAAAAATTGTAACTGGTTCCACTCATGATCAAGAACATGGAGTATATTGTAGACCTTAAACAATGCATAATTTTTTTGATAGAAACGTAAAAGCATTTTCTTTTTCGCTTATCTTCTGATTTTTTTTTTTTTTTTTTTAGTCTGAAGAGATTTAAAATGCGTGCTCCTTGCATTCGAGGATTCTGTGTCATTTTTCTTGTTTTCATGTGTCTTCATTTTTGTTGCGTTTACATGCCGACGACATTAAGAGCGTGCGATATCCGGCGAAATGAAACCCATTACGAATCTAGAAACAAGTATTTAAATGTGTTCCTTGGACATTGTAGTTTTCCTCGGTTGTAACCCTTGTCGACAGCATGATGAACATTTTATGACACGAGGCCGAATGCGGTAAGTATACTCAGATTAAATGTGATTCCAACAGAAGATGTGGGATTAGGGAAGGATTAGGAGCTCAAGTGGAGCTCCTCTTCACGTCACGTGACGTAACGTCATCAGAGGGCGAGCAATTAACACAGCGTGATTTTTGTTCGTGCCAACTGGAATTTCAGCAGACCGTTTCCAAACGCTCTTTCGCGACAAAGTGACCGAAAATATTTGTGTCACGGTTGCGATAGCACACGACTGTTCAGTTTTGAATAGGTAACGCTTTGGATAAACGGACACGAAAATCTTGATCTGTGTTTGTTTTTATTTAACAGTTCGTGCTTTTTTTTTTTTTTTTTTTCTGTGGTGGGAAAGGGTGTGCAGTGTTTAATTAAGCGGACATATTTTAATTCTTCTCTAAGTAGAATCACTTATACACACTATATTGACAAAAGTCACCGGACACCTCTTCAAAATCTAATAAACGGATCCGATACGTTGTTAAGATGCGCGGTACACAGCTACCAACGGTATAAAAACAAGCTTGCAGCTGACCGCGATCATACAGCCGCGAATGGCTGAGTGGTTAGCAGTTCAGACTACCAATGTAAGGTCCTCAGGTTCGATCCTGGGCTGATTTTGTGGAGGTGGTGTGATTTGCTAACAATCACTAAATATTCGCCGTGCATCGGACGAGCACGTTAAGTGACGGCACCCAGGCTGGACCCACTGGTTGAATGGGTTCCCTTTCCTATGCCCCCCCCCCTGAAATTCTCTCACCCCTCTATATGCAACATCGACTTGTACGGTGGCGCCATCTACTGTACCCTAATCTTACTACAAACTGTTCTGTCAAAGTCGCTCTGCTTGCTCTCGTTCCTTCCGTTTCTGTGTCCTGCCCAAAAGGCGAACTCGGTGTAGGTAGCTGGGACCTAAATGTATCCACTGTGGACGGAAGTCCTACAAGAAAATGACTCATAGTTACCGCGATCATATCGCACTGTGAGGTGAGTGAAAATTTCGCGGTGGGACAGAACTGCCTTTGAGAAAGGAAAGATTGTTGGGTGTTATTTAGTGGGTTGTCCATAAGAGAAACCGAGAGGCGTTTAAACATACCTAAGTCAACTGTTTTGGATGTACTGAATAAGTGGAAGACACATGATGACGTGCCTGAAGCAGCAAAATGTACCGGCAGACCAAAAAAAAAATCAATGATAGAGGACTTCGAAGCCTCAGGAGAGTCATTACAGCTAATCGACGGAGTACTACTGCACAAGACCTCAGTGTACAGGTGAGTAAAAATGCTGGAACCTCGGTATGTACACATGCCATTCGCATAAAACTTCATTCCATGGGTTATCGTAGTCGTGCGGCTGCTCATAAGCCTTTCATCTGCACTCGGAATGCTACTCGTCGTTTAGCATGGGGTAAAGAACATTTATCGTGGACCGTAGATCAGTGGAAACGGGTCCTATGGACTGATGAATCCAGATACACGATACATCAGTCTGATGGCCGTGTGTGGGTATGGTGGCAGCCAGGGGAACCCTATTTACCACCGTGTACAGTTCCTACGGTCAAGTTTGGAGCTAGCAGTGTACCCCTGTGGGGGTGTTTTTCGTGGTATGGTCTCGGCCCATTGGTTATCGTGGACAAACCTGTTAACCAGCTCGTCTACCTTGATATTCTGGACAATTATGCCCTACCAACTCTGTGGCAATGCTATGGAACTGAGCCTTCTTGATACCAGCAGGATAATGCACCGAGCCATAAAGCAAAGGACTGTTACGGCGTGGTTTGACGATAATTCCGTATCGTGTGTAGACTGGCCAGCACAGAGCCCTGATCTTAATCCAATAGAACACCTATGGAATGAATTAGAGCGCCCCGTAAGAAGTTTGGAACCAAGGCCTACTACTAAGCAACAGTTAGCGGCAGCATTATGTACTGAATGGAAGCGCATACCAACCGCTGTGTTCCAAGAATTGAAACTAGTAACAGCGTATTAGCTCTTTACGAAGAGAAGCATTCGTATTCCGTAATTGAAAAACGATGTGAAATTCATGGAATTAGCATTTCGAAATGTTAAACAACCAATGTTATTAATAATAGAGGGGAAAATCGTCAAACAGTGCTTTTGACAGGGAAAAGAACACCAAACGAATGGCAAAAAAATGTGTGTACTTTTACGACTGTTTCAAAAGTAAGGTCTCTGGTCTTAAAAGAAAATTCACCGACCCAAAGAACAATCATTAAGTAGGTAAAAAGCTTTGTATCATTAATTGTAAACAAGGTAATAAACAAAGATTTGGATCTGAAAAAAAAATTCCACTGCTTTTTGTCTAGGCACGTGGCTGAGGGCAGAACACGGTGTAGACTTCTTTTATGAAAACACTTAGCCGGTGACAGGTGGAAATTTATGGTGACTATTGATGAAACATGGACCTACCTAAACGACCGTAACAAAAAGAAGGGCGATTTACCATCTCAAAAGAGCAGAAAAAGACTTACAAACTTGGTTCCAAGAATCCAAAGAAAGTTTCAGTAAAGGAGTCGTGATTCTTGCAGGTTTCTCGCACAATGGGAAATTAAAGTTAAGAAAAGTTGAAAAGAATGTTAAAATCAATTCTGCATATTATCAAAATAATGTTTTAACTCATATATTTAAAGGGGAAATACCATTTCTTTATCTACAGAGCCTTCAAAGAGTATACTGTTAAAAATTTGGTGTAGGTTGCACCAAAAAGTGGTGCTACACCAGCTGCACCACTTTCTGAGAAAAGATACACCGTTATGTGGTGCAAACAAAACCCGATAACATGGTGAAACCTTGCACCATAATGTGATCCAATCTTGTATTATAACATGATGCAAGGTTGCCCCATGTCACTGGGCTTTGTTTGCACCACACAACGGTGTATCTTTTCTCAGAAGTGGTGCAACTCGAATAGCGCCAATTTTTGGTGCAACGTATCAGAAAGTGATAGAACTCCATCAGGATTCGGCTACCAGTCATACATCCAAACCTACCGCTCTATTTCTTGAAAAAAAAATGAAAAAAGAGACTGGTATCAAGTCTATACCTTTTGCTCATATTCCTTCAAAGTCCCCTGATGTGTCATCAATGGACTATATTGTGCCTTCGGACTGCTAAAAAGAGCGCTTTCTGAACGCACACCTAAAGCAGTGATAGGACCATGGAAATCAGGGGAAGAAAGGTTGAATAAAATACCACTACCAGTGAATATATTTAAAATACGCGGAGATAATGTAAATAGACGATGTCATCGCTCTGTTCACGTTATTTTATAAACAATGCATAGCAACTAAAAAACTGTTCTTCCGACACCGCTGGGTTCGAACCCCAGATCTCTCGATAACTAGCCGAGTGCGTTCGCTTTACGCTACGGTGCCAACAATTCACAGCGCTATGAGCAGTTTATCAGTCAATAATTCAACAACTGCACGAATCCAAATTGATGGACTCAGCAACTTTCGTGTGGCCATCTGGTGGTTTTCAACAGAGCAAGCAAGCTATTTAATTACAGCTGAAAATCCAAAAGGGCGATAGAAATTGTGAATGTATTTCTATCGATATAGAGATCTGAGGTTCGATCCCAGCTGTGTCGGAAAAACAATTTTTCAGTTGCTACGCGTTGTTTATAAAACAACGTGAACATAGCGATGACATCGTCTGTTTACATTATCTCCACGTATTTGAAATATATTCACCATTTCTTTGGATTCTCAGCTGTAATTAAATAGCTTGCTCTGTTGGTAGCCACCAGATGGCGACACAACAGTGGTACATGGGCCACGTGTGGCCTGGTGGTCAACGTTCGTGACTGCCACTGAGAAGACCTCAGGTTCGATCCCAGGCAGGTACGAACGCTAGAACCACTAAATATCCGCCGTGCGTTGGTCCCCGGGTACTGGCACCCGGTAATAAAATAAGTGCGTCTTCCTCCCCCTTTCTACCTCTCTTCCGTGTCACTTTCCTATCGGGCACTCTAGCCAAAATTTTCTAGCTTCCTGTTTCTAAAGGTTGTTTAAGACATGGGGTCAGATGCTCCCTTCCTAAAATACTCTACATATGATCTGATAAACCACACATAGCGCTGTGAATTGTTGGCACCCTAGCATAAGGCGAACGCACTCGGCTAGTTATCGAGAGATCTGGGATTCAATCCCAGCGGTGTCGGAACAACAATTTTTCAGTTGCTATGCGTTGTTTATAAAATAACGTGAACAACGCGATTACATCTTCTGTTTACCACCAGCAGTTTTAAGAAATGCCCTGCTATGTTGGAAATCTAGATGTAGATTCATAATCCAGACAAAGGGCCATCAGATAGAACATTTAAGAAACAAATAATTTTATTTTAAACATTAATTATACTGCTGTAAAATCATTCTAACAATGTGTGAACATCCTCTGTATGTGTTTTTATTTTGACTTTCTTTGTTGGTTTTGCAAATACAGCTGAAGCGTAGTGGAGGATTTTTTATAAATTTGCGTAAGCGCCTAAAATTTGCAGTTAGGCGAGTGCCTTTCATCGTCTCCAATCATCGTTTCGAATTACAACACTCGCAAGGTACTTCCTTCTGAACAAAAATAATGTTAACACTTCGGAAATCAGCGATATATCTTTATTAATAAGATGTTGGACCACCATTTCAATTTAATACAGCTTCAAACCTTCAGAGAATAGTTTCATACAGATTTTTGAATAATATCCAATGGAAATTTGTACCATTAGTCAATCAGAACATCAGCCAGTTGCTACAGCAATGTTGTAGAAAAGAATTTGCTTCTCATTCAGCTTTCCAGAATTGCACACAATGGTTTGATGCTATTCAAGTCACGTGATTGAGCTGGCCAAGGAGATGTTGAATTTCATCTTGCTGCTCTTCAAACCAAGACTAAACTGTTGTACTGGCGTATTAACAATCTTGAAAAGTGGCATCATTTTTAGAAAACAACATTTGCACTGTATGATGCACCTGATCACCTAGAATGTCCAGTAACTCTGTCATGCAAAGTAATGATGGGGCCAGCCCAATACCAACATTTGGCAGCCCAAATCATCATAGACCCACCCTCACGTTTGGCAGTTGAAACCAGAAATTCCGGATTGCGTGCTTCCCTGAAGGTTCTCTATATACATAAACCCGACTACTGTTGGGAACCATGTGTAAATGAGGAGTCATCGGATCATATCACACGTTTTCAGTCATCGGCTGCCGAGGTTTTATGCTCATGGCACCATCTTTTTCACATTGTAGTGTTCGTTTCTGTGATTAAATGTTTAGCGATCGCAGCTCTTCCCTGGATGTTGGCATTCCGAAGTTTTCTGGAGACTGTTTTTGTGGAAACGGGGTCTTCCAGGTATATATAAAGTTTTGCTGTCACTTTTACTGCAGTAGTATTGTGTCGTTTGGACACAATCCTTGTTAGTGTTCAACGGTCTCTCTCATTCAATCTCGGTTTGCATCCATTCTTCTTCTCCGCCGTTGAAGTCTTGCGATGGCCGCCCCGGTGGCGCAGTGGTCTAAGCGATGGCCTCTGATCATTCGTCCGAAAGGGGTCCGGGTTCGAATCCCAGTGAGGCATGGATGTTGTGTTTGTCTTACGGCACTGGCTCTCTCCCTTCCCTGGAACCAGTGACCCTAAATTAGGGACGGGCGACTGCTTATAGCCCATTGAGTTGCTCACGGTGGCCGTTAAACCTCCAACCAAAAAAAAAAAAAAAAAAAAAGTCTTGCGATGCTTTGTGAAAGCACCCATAACCGTCGGGACTGTTGCTCTTGAAACAGCAAACAATTTGTCTGTTATGGTTACAGACGCTCCTGCTGAACGGGCTCCTACGATTTGTCCCTCTTTGGAAGTTTGACAGGTGATCCATTTCATCTATCTCGCGTACGATTTATCCTCTTTGGAAGTTTGACAGGGGACCCATTTTATCTACCTTTCGTACGATTTGTCCTCTTTATAAGTTTGACAGGTGACCCATTTCATCTACCTCTCGTACGATTTGTCCTCTTTGGAAGTTTAACAGGTGACCCATTTCATCTACCTCTCGTACGATTTGTCCTCTTTGGAAGTTTAACAGGTGACCCATTTCATCTGTACGAACCGCTGCTGAACACAACGTGTCTTACACTGGTATACAACCTAGAAAATATACAGGGTGATTGTAAACCCCTTCAACAACATAAGAGTGGTGATAGTACACATCAAGACGAAAAATATTTGCAATGAAACCTAGAGCCGCATTCCACTCGTAGTGCCAGAAAAAAAGTAAAATTACATATCAACAGTGAAAACAAAGAGACATATCTAATTTATGAGTTGCACAATTCCAATCGTATCAGAGAAAGACTCGAAGGAGCTGCTCAAACTGGCGTCCAATGGCGCCATTGCATAGCCCACCCCGGCGAATGAAGGACTGTCGCACCCTCTCGGTAGTCTCCAGGTGTGGTGTTGATCTTCTCAGCAGCAACAGCGATTTGCGCGACGAGATCTTCCAGGGAGTCCACAGGTGTCTCGTACACCAATGTTTTCATGTGCCCCCAGAAGAAGAAGTCCAGTAGATTAAGGTCTGAGGAGCGTGGAAGCCATGCCACAGATCCACCGCGTCCAATCCGCCGCCAGGGATATGTCGCATTTAGGAAGTATCGGACCTCGGTGGCAAAGTGTGCTGAGGCCCCATCATGAATAAACCACATGTCCCTCCGTGTGGTGAGCGGGACATCCTGCAACAGACCGGGAAGCACTTGCCCCACAGGAACACACGGTACGCTGCGCCAATCAGACGTAAACGTCAATTCTCACGTGATGTTCGCACGGTAATATCGCTGAACGGGTTCGGCTGCGTTTTTAAATGTTTGCTCCTCATCGTCTACGCTCGTGTACAGCGCACCTGATTTGCATCTTGTGCTTCTCGTGCACTGGTTGGAACTCCGTGTGCCTGCTGGACGTTTTTCGATTGTGCTCTTTTCTAGCACTAGTTGTGGAATGCGGCCCTAGGTTTTATTGCAAATATTGTTCGTCTCGATGTGTACTATCACCTCTCTGGTTTTGTTGAAGAAGTTTACAATCACTCTGTATGCAAAGGATAATAACAAAGTTCGTGTTTTTAGCCTACACGAATGACATTAAGCCTTGTAATCATGGTGTTCTCGTTGTTTTGTCCAACCCTTGTATATAGTCTACCATTACTCACAAACATAAAATGGTCAACTCGGCGCTACCATCCACACATACCAGTGGCGTCGAGTGTCTATTTATGTTGGGTGTTCGCTGTTATTGGAAAAAAAAATGCAAATATTTTGCTGTGTATACCGAGCTGCAAAATTCACGCATCGATTTTGAACATACGAAAGCATTTCTTTTATTTAGCTGTCGTCTTATAACTTATTGTAAAGATCTTTACATACACTCCATTGTAAGTAAAATCTTAATTTTCTGTGCAAATACTAGGGTGATGAATGAATTTTCGGTATTTTTTAAAGAGTTTTAAATACAGCATGAGGCTTAACCTTTTTTAACTCGCTTTACCGAATCTGCAAAAGCTCTGGCAGAGAATGGGACACTTAGTACATCGTCAACCAAAATGTCAAAATTCAAATTGCATATTTAAATCTGCGCTCATAAACACACCGATTCACACAGTGACGAAAAGATAGAAAAATTGTAAATCGTAGCAGAACGTTGAATTGTGTTTGACTCCACGCTATTCCAAAGGCAAACAAGTATGACCAGTGCTGCTTTTTTGAGAGCTCACACCTTGGGAATTTAAACCTCTGTATTGAAACCGCAAGGGGGAAAAAACATGACCTGTATCGTCATCTGGAGAACTTTGAATTACAGTTGCTTTAGCTAGTTGGGGTGTCCGCTGCAGTGGCGGCCCGTCAGATGAGGCAAGTGAGGCGCCGCCTCACCTGAAATTCCGCAGAATGAGAAGTGAAAAAAAGAACAACTTCGGTCAGTAAAAAAGATATAAGAACTTTGCAGGATAAATGAAACACTGAAATTCACATTGTGATTCATGAATTAGGTTAAAGAAAGGCTTTCAAGAAGAGGAATGAATCATTATTTTTGCAAAGGAGCTGTACGTTTTAAGCGCTTAGAGGCGACCGGCTGAATCGTCTCGATGAGAAGCCGGTTTGGAAACTGGGGATCAGAGAAGAGCCCTACAGAGTGAACCCCCCACCCCCACGGTCCGAAGTCTACCTAAGGAGGTGCCGGACTTCCAGTAAGAGAAACGAAATTTCTGAGGCGACCCTCCATTTCGCTTAAACTGGAATCGCATCTCTGCTGTTATTGGAGAATCCAAGGATTGTGTATCCAATGGGCGCGGGAAAATGAGCAGATGACCTTGGTAAAAATTGGTTTTACAGGCGATGACGCCGTTCGCCTCTATTGCTTTGGAGTACGATGATTTCTGCGTAGCTTTAACTATTCGTCAGAGTGTATTTGAGTCTAACTTTTGTAGTGTGTTTTCAATCCTCTCTTCTGCGGGTGTTGGCTAGTTCATAGTAATGTTGAGTTTTTCTTCTTTTTTATTTTGTTATTGTTACTAAACAGCATATTTTGATTTTGGTTGGAAAATATGAATGGCCCAACAAACGACGTGATTTGTGTTCTGGAAGAAATTCCTTTTAAACACTGGAAAGACTATGATAAAAAGGATGTTCTCATATCTGGAAGACCGACACCTATAATAAGTTCAATATCTAAAGATAAGAAGTGCGGCAAATCGTTTTTTACGTCTTTCAATAAGTCATGGTACGAAAATTTCCCTGGCTTTCTGGTAGCTATTACAAGCAAACTCTCTTTTGCTGGCCATGTTTACTTTTGAGCAATAAGAAAAATGTGTGGAATACAACGGGTTATTTTGATCTGAAAAACTTTTCTCGTAGTGCAAAATTGCACGAAAGCTCTAAAGAGCATATAACTACCCGCGTAGGTCTGAAACGAATGGAAAAAAAATATAAACACTATTTCTGATATGCTCAAAGAAAAATGCTGCTCTTCATAAAGCTAAGTTTAATGAAAAAGGTCAGACTAAATAGGCTTTTTATGGAACATATAATCGATTTAGTTGTCGTTCTAAGCAAGCAAGAACTGCCTTTTCGAGGACATGATGGATCTATTTCCTCATTAAATAAAGGTAATTTCAAGGAGATGTTCCGTTTGTTACTTCGTAGAAGCACCCCAGAATTAAGCATATTTTGAAGAAATACGAAGATTATTTTCTGGACAATCAAAAACGATACAGAATGATTTACTGGAGTGTATTCATGAATATATAAACGAATGTGTTAAAAGCGAAATTAATGAGTCAACATTTTTTTCAGTGCAAGTTGATGATACAACTGATATTACTCAAAAATCACAGTGTTCAATAATTGTCAGATACATATTGGACTCAAATTGTGAAGTAGTTGAGCGCTTCCTTGGTTTTTATTATATCAGCACTGACAGGACTGCTGTGGCACTGTATGATCTGCTAGCTTCGGTTTTGGAGGAGTTTGATTTTAAATCAAAGTTAGTAGGCCAGTGTTATGATGGTGCAAGCGTTATGGCTGGAGAGTTGAGCAGTTTGCAGAAAAGAGTCAAGCTAGAAGCCCCGCAAGCTTTGTTTACCCACTGTTTCGCCCACCGCCTTAACCTTGTCCTACAACAGGGGTGCAAAAGTATTGTAAAATGTCGCATATATTTCGCACCTCAATCCAGCATGCCCTCATTTTTTCATAAATCTGCCAAGAGAACCCACGTAGCAGATTCAGTTGTTGGGAAACGGATTCCTCAAATAGCTGAAACACGTTGGGCATCACGTTCGCAAATTTTGCGTTTAATTGTAAGCGAATGAGGCAAACTAAAGAATGTGTTTGAAAACATAATGAATGACCCGGAATCAACGGCAGAATCAATCAACGGAGCCATAGGATATTTGAAAAATTTCACTAATTTTGAATTTGCTTTTTTATCACTGATTTTTGATGACATTTTTGGAATTACGGATGTACTGTTTGATGTTTTACAAAAAAAGACTTTAGATATCAGTTATTGCCAAAGACAAATTAAACAATGTTGCGAACGAATAAATAAAAAGGAATGTAACCACTTATTTGAAACATTTCAGTGAAGCAATTAGTTTGAGTGGAGGTTCCTAAATGTCGCCAAAAGAAACATTTGGCTGAAGAAGAAGTGGAAAACTATTACAAAATTTTGTTTTACGAAACCGTTGACAGCATAATAGTCCAAATAAATACCAGATTTGAAGATATGGGGAAGCTCGAGTTTCTGCAGCTAGTTGACAACTCAAAATACCATAGTAATTCAGAGTCATTTCCATCCAGTGCCCTTAACACTCTCAAAAAAAAAATTATCTAAACATTTTTACAGACACACAACGACTAAAAACGAATTAATTTTTATATAATGATCACAACTTGGGGGAACTCAGTGTTCAGAAAACCTTGAAAACAATGAAAGAAAAACGAGTTGAAAGATGTGTTACCAGAAGCCTACAAATTATTTTTTTGTATTGACACTGGCATCAACAAGTTCTTCTGCTGAAAGGAGTTTTTTCTTGTTTGAAGAGAATTAAGACTTACCTCCGTAATACAACGGCACAAGATCGTTTGTCTTCACTCGCTAAAATTTCAATCGAGAAAGAATTGCTGAACCATCTAATGTCCACTCAACCATTTTATGATCTGATCATAGACAAATTTGCAGCCAAAAAGGATCGCAGAATTGAACTTATTTATAAAACATAAACTGAAAGCATGCTGTTCGAGACCAAAGCAAATTAATATCGTATTCCTCTGTTTTTAATTCCAGGTTTAAATTACCTAATACTTTTTTTAATATAGAAATGTGCTTCCTTAACTTGACTTCTCCTGTACATAGTTATCACGAGCCTGGTCTTCAGTTTGTGACCCGTGCTAAATGCACCTTCACTAATATGCCAATCGAACTGTGACTTTTATTCAAGCTCAAGAAACATTTCGTGAGAAAACAATTTCTATTCAAATGATTTACTTTGAATTTTTTAAGAAGTGTATCTCTGACTGGCGTTGGGATGTGAGTGTAGCATTGACTAGCTAAAGAAACCGCACAAATTGCGTATTTTCGCTGAAGTGTATTACATAAAAGAATACAGGTGAAATATTTCTTTCTTTGTTGTAAAATTATCGAATAATTGTTTTCATAAAAATATTGTTGCAAAAGTAGCGTATATTACACACACACACACACACACACACACATATATAGTGGTATATGCACATTTTCCCTCTAAAATTTTTGGATTTTTTCGTGAAGAAAGATTCCCCACGCCGTGTTTCATATATTTCTGTAATTTTATTCCATTACTGTTGAATAATATTTGTATATAAGGGCTTAATGGCATGGGCCTGAAGCCCTAAGGAATGGGATTTACAGCTGTTTATAACAAGGCGCCTACCCGGGACCAATGGCTTAACGAGACTTCCGAATCTCAGCGGAATTTAATGATTCAGCCGACTCGAACCCAGGACTTCAAAGATATTCGATGGGTGATACTGCCTTTGAAATGAAACTTTTTGAGGGGGGAAGGGTTCTGCACTTCTGCTGTATAACTGTGTATAAGTACATGTAACAATTGGGGGGGGGGGCGCTTCGACAAATATTTTTCTATTGGTACGTACGCACATCTTGAACATTAATACAAAACGAAGCTAATTTAATAAAATGAAGAAAATGCAATAAATTATAGTTGCTTTAATAAAAATTTAATAAAGCAACTTCTTTGGCCGCTTTGCTTTACTTTCTCTTCTATTATCAAGAAATTACATTGATATTATGTATCAATGTAATTTATTTGTATTACATTGTAAGTTATGTAAAAATCAATCAATTTAAATAGGGAAATTATCTATAAAACGTACTTAGAAAAAGCTAACTGTCTCGCATACTTAGGGGGTGCAAACCACGACCCCCCTGGCTACGCCACTGATATGTATATATGTTCGTATAACGGTATACGAATTTATATATATTTCAATAACATATGTTTTACTGTTTTACATTTACATCAAGACCGTTCGCCTCACCAGCATTTTACACCACGAGCCGCCACTGGTCCGCTGCTAAAATAGCATATATACACTGCTGGCCACCCAAAATGCAACACCAAGAAGGAAGCATCCGATTGGCCTGAAATTCATAGCATGCGTCGCCCGCGAGAGGACATGCAAGCGATTAGCATTGCAGAGCATATGCAAATGATGTGCGCCCAGCACGCCACCGAGAAGCACTATAAGAAGGGTGCACAGAAGGCGGGGTGTGTGCCGCCCCGGTGGCGCAGTGGTCTAAGGCGTTGGCCTCTGATCATTCGTCCGTAAGGGGTCCGGGTTCGAATCCTGGTGAGGCATGGATGTTGTGTTTGTCTTACGGCACTGGCTCTCTCCCTTCCCTGGAACCAGTGACTCTAAATTAGGGACGGGCGACTGCTTATAGCCCATTGAGTTGCTCACGGTGGTCGTTAAACCTCCAATCAAAAAAAAAAAAAAAAAAAAAAAAAAAAAGGCGGGGGTAAGTAGTGGAAGTGTTTTGTGCTGCCGGACCTGTGCGTGGGAAACTTCCTCATGCCTCGTAGCAGAATACGGCAGTCATTCCAGCACGTTTTGGAGTTCCACACAGGACGAATAGTGGCTTATCGCGACAGCTGTTTATCGTACCGAGACATCGGCGGCCGTGTGGGACGACATCCAGCCACAGTGAGGCGAGTATGGATTCGGTGGGTGCAGAAGGGACGGACGGACCGACGTGAGCGATTGACGCAGCCGCGGCACACCACCGAACGAGGGGACCGGTATGTTGTGCGGTCCGCATTTACGGCTCGCACCGTTACATCACGAACGTTAGCGCAGGAATTAGGGTGTGTTGCGCGACAACCTGTGTCAGCACGTACCGTTCGACGTCGTCTGCAGAAGCGGGGACTTGTCCCACGGCGCCCATTGCTCCGATTTCCATTGACGTTACACCACCGGTGAGTGCGGCGGTAGTGAGCCGTTGAACGCCACACCTGAACTACTGAATGGCACGACATTGTCTTCTCCGACAAATCCCGCTTCTGCCTGCAACACCACGATGGCCGGATCCGCGTGTGGCGGCACCGCGGCGAGAGACTGTATGACGCCTGCATTATGCATCGCCATACCGGTCCGTCGCCTGGCGTTATGGTTTGGGGCACAATTGGACATGACACCCGCACCCCTCTGGTATGCATCATCGGTACACTCAACAGCCACCGCTACATCGCCGACGTTTTGGAGCCTGTAGTCCTCCCTTACCTGCTGCCAGCTGCCACGTTTCAACAGGACAATGCACGCCCGCACGTGACACGCATCGTGCAATAATTCTTCACGGCCCACCAGGTGTCACTGCTGCCGTGGCTTGCCTGTTCTCCCGATATGTCGCCCATAGAACACGTCTCGTCGCTGATCGGTAACCGAGTGGTCCGACAAGCACCACCCGCGGATACGCCTGATGAACTGTAGCAACGTGTGGAAGCAGCCTGGAACGACATAGCCCGAGCCTACATCCAAAGCCTCTTTCGTTCGATGCCGTGGCGTGTAGCAGCCGTTATTGGCAGCCATGGGGGCCACACGAACTAATGATGTCTGCGTGTTCCACATGCCGCACGGGCCTGCAAGCTCAATCGTTTCATCTTTGTATCTGTTGTTATGTGTCCAGTAAATCTGGCTT
This sequence comes from Macrothele yani, assembly GCA_039090855.1. Taxonomy (NCBI): domain Eukaryota; kingdom Metazoa; phylum Arthropoda; class Arachnida; order Araneae; family Macrothelidae; genus Macrothele; species Macrothele yani. Next base: position 104,355,130 of record CM077006.1, on the reverse strand, counting down.
TGCTACCTCGTATCCTTCTTGGTGTTGCATTTTGGGTGGCCAGCAGTGTATATAGTATAAATATACACGGTCGAGTCACATTATTGTGACCACCAGCTAATATCCAGAGTAACTGCCGTGTATAGGCGGACAGCAGCTAGACTGGCTGGGAGTGACTCAATAAGGATCTGGAAGGTGTTCAGAGGTATACGGAGCAGGCGGACTGCAGTGCATCTGACAGCTGCTGGAAGGTACAATACGATCGAAGTGGTCCCACAGATGCTGAATTGGGTTTAAGTCTGGGGAATTAGTGGGCCAGGGAAATACTTTGAAGTCTTCATTGTGCTCTTCCAACCACTCTCGGACATTTCGCATTGTCGTTCTGGAAGATCCCATCTGCCCCAGGGAAGACAATCAGCATGTATGGGTGTACGTGGTCTACAAGGATAGATTCATAACGGATTCGGTCCATAGTGCCTTCCACAAGTATGAGTGGAACCAGGAAATTACACAAAAACATTTCCCAGACCGTAACGCTGCCCCCACAAGCTTCTGTTCTTCCAGCAGTGGTTGAAGTCTTTGTTCTCCGATGTTTCTCGCCTTATACGCCAACGTGTATCCGTTCGATGAAACACAAAACGTGACTCTTCGTTGAAGACAATCCTTTGCCAATCAGCGGAGGCCCAATTTCAATACTGGCGTGCAAATATAAGCCTTTTCTGTCGATGCACCTTCGTTAGTATAGGTTGCAGTGACCATCCGTCTGCATCGGAGCCCCATATGCAACAGGGTTCGCTGAACTGTCGTTTTAGACACACGTCCTATAGCCCCTGGTTCATTCGGCCAGTGAGTTGTTCCACTGTAGCGTGCCAATCGGACCTTCGCAGCCGACGTTCACCTCTCACATCAATGGCACATGGTGCTCCGCAGTTTCCACGTCGCTTATTCGCAATATTGCCATTTCTCCAATCACGATAACACTTTAACCACAGCAGCACGCGAACAGTTCACAAACTGCGCACTTTCGGAAATACTGCCACCCTTGGCCTGAAAGCCGATAATCATCTCTTTTTGCAAATCTGATAAATCGCTCCTTTTATCCATGACAGCAACGAGTCATATGTTTTCAGAATGCCTACAGCACACCTTATATACCCTCCAAGCTAGCTCACGACACGTGCCTTCTTTCATTAGCTACGCGTTGTTAACATCAAAAGTAGGAGGTGGTCACAATAATGTGACTCGACCGTGTGAGTTCCGCTGTTACTTTTGAAACCACAAGGAATAAAGAACGTGACCTGGAGGGGGAGCGCTTATATCACAGCTGTTTTTTAAGATCGTTGGATGTGCGACCGCGAAACCAGACACCCCGGAATTATAGCACGAACCTTTTCTTCTTAATGAAAACATTATGTGGGAAAATTCATCTTAACCACCACTCGAAGCCTTATAGGACGAACTCTGGCGAGTTTTATTAGTAATAAATCCTAAAAAATAATATGGATAATATAGGTTAAATTGCGACTTTGTGTGAGTGTGCGCCGCACACCTATAGCACACCCCGAATATTCGCCCCTGGCACAGACGGGACTCGAACTGGCCAACGGAGCTGCTGCATTTTCGATAAAATGTTAAGTGTAAACTTATGCAAAAATGTTGTATTTTCAGATTTTCGTGCATAAAAGCGGCTATGCGGTTATTATCAATTCACCCATGACGCAGGTGTGACTGCAACTCTTTTTGCAAATCGTTGCAGATTTAGTCTCGACACTTTTAGAATTCCCCTTCATAGGTTGAACTACGTTTAGAGGTTTGAGGGCCTAATAATGAATTTATATCCGTTATGCGAGGAAGATTGCATTTCGGGGATAGAGAATGCATGCGTTTCGCGCACTGTAGTTGAAATTTCTGAATCTCCGTTCGACGGCGGCGTGACAGTTGCGTCTCCCTCTGTTCCATCTAGGCAACAGCTTCATCCATCAATTACGCAAGACGCCTTCTTATCTTGCATCGCCGCCGAGCGTGGCGAAAGAACCATGATCATAAATCTTTCCTTACCACACCTTAACAACTGCAATCAATTGAGGACTGAAATACACGCGGCGAGACCAGCACAAACATTGCGTTCGCTTCTTCTCCCTAGGGCCAGACCCTTCCACAAAAATCACCAGAGCGGGAGTTGAAAATTTGTTCCCAGCAGAAGAGAGTACAACCCCCGAAATGTGACCCCAGGGACCTGGTCCCTAAGGGCTAATGAAAAGAAAAAAAATGGAAAAGAAAAATAAGAAGGAAAACTCACCGCACTACTACTACTACTACTACCGGGGACATCCCAAAAACGTTATTGGGAAATAAATAAATGCTGTATTATCAGCCATTTGTCGTATCGTGTCATGGGGTCGTTTGTTTTCCGCAAAGTCGAGCGGGGAGCCCGTTGCCTGACTTTTCAAGTAAGAACGGGAAGTAGATTTACATTTTGAATCAAAGCTGTGCGTTGTGCTTACTCTGCAAGAACGATAATAATGGTCACGAATAAGACAACTGCAGACGAAAAACTGGGGAATCTGCAATTAATTGAAGTGTCGTTTCCTCTTACACTTGAGGGAAATCTTAAAAAATTGGAATCCGTTAACGGACATCAGAGTATGTGGAAGCAGAACATAACCCCAAATACCAGTTGTCACATCGGTAAATGAGTGCGTGGTACCTAAAAGATTCCTTAAAAGCCTCAAAGGTTTTAGATTGCCATTAATCGCTCATTATTCTCGTGGTTACCACTATCCGATGCAAAAAGAACATTTCTATTCCAACCTAGAGAACACTGGCATAACAATAAATTTTCGGCTCTTAAGCAAAATTATTAGGGGTATGCAAAAGTTTCCGCAGCCCCCGCTAGTGGGCGATGTAGTGGTCTAACCGGCCGGCGACCCGTGCTGTCAGTTCGTGCATGAAGCCAAGCATGGCGGTCGATAAATTTCATTTGCGGCACTGTTTGTTGTTCATGTTTAATTCAGAGGAAAATGCGAGTGAAGCATACGGTACAATATGGCAGGTGTTGCAAGCAAAGAACTTTAGTGTCAACAGATGACATTGCGAAATGTGAGTTCTGCGCTCCACCAGAGATAACGAGAGAGAACTCGCGACTTTTTTTTTTTTTTTTTATTGATTTTAAATAACAGAAGCTCGAACGTCGCTGTGGGTGAAGGAGCTGTTCCGTTTTGTTGATGACGTTGTGCTACTCTAAATTCTGTATTCCCCTTTCAAGTTTACCTTATTAAATATCCGTTATGCTCTAAGAAAGTGCAGTGGTCCTTCTTTGATACGGGCATTATCACGGGTAGTGGTTCTGCCTGTAACATCAGGAGTATGGCGAAACGGTTATATGTGAGAGGACATGTCGAGAATGGTTTGCCAGGTTTAACAAAGGTGATCTAAGCTTGGAAGACAAGCCACGTGCAAGTAGACCGCAGGAACTTAGACTAGGAGCTGGAAGGGCTGTTACAAGAGGATGTCACACAATCGACCACGCAACTGGCGAAACGTTTAAAAGTGGCTCAATCGACGGTGGTACGGCGTCTACAGGCCTTGGGGAAGATCCAGAAATTGGTAAGTGTGTTCCGCATACTTCAACGGAGCGTAACATTGGTCAAAGATTGGTCATCTCCATGTCGTTGCTGAAAAGGTTTCAAGGGAAGAATTATTTCTTGTGGGAAGGTTCTCACCGGGGATGAAAAATGGGTCTATTGCGACAACTCCATATGCAAGCTATCCTGGGTCGACCCAAGCCAGCCATTAACATCCACTGCAAAACAGGATATCCACGGGAAAAAAAGTGCTGTTGTGTGTGTGATGGGATATGCAAGGACTGCTGAAACCGGGCGAAACAATCGCTGCACAACGATAGAGCGATCAGTTGATGAAACTGAACGCCGTAATCGAACAAAAACGCTCATGGACAGGTAAAAGACGCGGCCCAATCATCCGGTTACACGATTACACGATGACATCTTGTTACACCACATGTCCGGCCACCACGAAATCAGCTCTTGAACAGTTCCAGTGGGAGGTTTTACCGCACTAGGCTTACTCCTGGACATTGCACACACAGACTTTCTTATGTTTCGCTCTATGCAACATGCCCTAGCCCAACAGCGGTTCTGTTGGCTTGATTTATTTCAAGTATTGTGGTTGACGCCAACTTATCAGAAGAATCGTTTGCAGGTTCCTGTCGTTGGAGCAGGAAAGCAAATAAAACAAGTAGTTAAAAATTGAACATTATGACAGATGTTTCCTTTTGCACATATCATTGTTCATCAGATGGGGGGAGGAAATATTGGAATAATAGTTGGTCAGATCGGATAGTAAATACTTCCAGCGGAAGTTTGATATTATGGATGGCCTTCTCTACGCTTTTCCCGCCAAATGTGTTCCTATTTATGTGGCTACAAGCCCGCGTGAAAATCTCTTTCTCTCTCGTCGTTTGTCCTGCCTTGCCACCGAGCAAAAGCCTTTCTACTTTTTCCTCGAGATCTCCATGAAGACCCATCTCTGTGTCATTCCCTTACACGATCTGTTCTTGACGTAAGAAGAAATTCTTAATTGCTTGGTCCTTTTGTACCCGTCGGCTCTAAGAGAGATTCTGGCGACGACTGGGGAAAAAAAGGGGGTATCCTTTTGTTCGTGAGAGGGGTCCGACGAGAGAATGACCTTTCTCCGAAATGGATCTGTTCTGGGCGTCTTTCTGACTGGGGAGGAAATTTCTCACTGTCGTTGGCCACAGAATGACAAAAGTTACAATTTAAATATAGTTTGAATATTTCCATATAACAGTTCACGTCAGTTCCAGAGGTGAAAAATTTCGTCACTTCAGCTCAAAACCCGAGTCCTTCTATCACAAGGGCATTCATTTATTGCCCGAAAGAATGGCAAAAGCCAATATTTCGTTGAATAAATATGTACTGGTTTCCTGATTGTTTCTGTCTCCTTTCTCCTTAAAACGGCGGAAACTTTTGCATACCTCTAACATACAGGGTTACAAAGAAAGTTCTTGATCAGGCCAATATCTCACGAACTATGGCAGTTAGCGATTTACTTCTTGTGCAGTTGTATAGGAAACCCCCTATGGCTCACACAATAACACCACAAAGGATCCCTCGCTCCCTGGAGGGGAGGTTGAGAGAGATATTGTGCCTCCCTTTGCAGATAGGGCGAAAAGATCTAATACAAACTTGTTCAGCGAGCCAAAAATAGTACATAAATGTTTTTGTCCCATAACAAAAGATGGAAGGGGACTCTCGAAATGCGATAAAAGCGGAAAGCTACCTGAGTCGCTGTGTCCTTAGGGCCGCGGGTGGCCTAGTGGGCAACGTTCGTGACTGCCACGGAAAGGACCTCAGGTTCGATCCCAGGCAGGTACGAACGCTCGATCCATTAAATATCCGCCGTGCGTCGGATGGGCACGTTAAGCCGTCGGACCCTGGGTACTAGCCCCCGGTAATAAATAAGGGTGTCTTTCTCCCCCTTTCTACTTCGCTTCTGTGTCACTTTCCTATCGGGCACTCTAGCCCAAATCTCCTAGCTTCCTATTTCTAAGGGTTGTTTAAGACCTTGGGTCAGACACTCCCTTCCTAAAATCCTCTAGATATAATCATGATCATGAGTCGCTGTGTCCTAAGCATGGATTTCAAATGTGCTTTCTGCTTCTTCGTCGGAATACAAAAATGATATACGTGGTGGGTATGCCAACACTTCGTGAACTAGTGACGGGAAGTTCAAAGCTTTGCCACGTGCGCAAGTCTTTGGATATGCATACAGTTTTCCTATTGGATGAGTGTTTCGCCACTTTATGCTATTTCTCTTTGTCTCAGTGTATTTTTTATTGTATTGGGGATCAAAGTCTGATATTGAATATGTCAAGGAACTGCGTTTTATCTTAGAACAAGAACTGTTGATAAGGTTTGTAGCAAAACTTTTCCTTTGTGCTTTCATTTATTAGAACTTACCAGTTTAGATAAGTTCAAGTGATAAGTTCTTGTTTAAATACTCTGTCGTTGCTTCCGGATGTTGTGATTTTCTTGCCCCCCCTCATCTTTTCCCCCTTCCATCTTTTGTTATGGGACAAAATCATTTTTGAACTATTTTTGCCTCGCTGAACAAGTGTTTGCAATTGACTTTTTCGTCCTATCTGCAAAGTGGGGCGCGATAGCCCCTTTAACCTCCCCCCAAGAGGGCGAGGGGATCCCTTGTGGTGTTATCTGCACAAGAAGTAAATCGATAACTGCCATAGTTCGTGAAATACTGGCCTGATCAAGGACTTTCCTTGTGACCCTGTATACATATACATAAAAAAGCCCCTCTCTCCGTTTGTGCTTTTTATTTGCGAAACTAACAAAGAAAATTAAAAGGCGCATTTTTACTACACTCGGTCATACGTAATCTGACTATGGACGACTGAAAGACGATTCACCGAAAAGATGACTGAGAATACCGATTCACTGAAAAGATTTCATGGTTTCCCAGTATTTCTCCGCAATAATGAGGTGCAGTATGCCACTATGGCGGGAGGGAATTCCACCATGAAGATTATACTCGGGGCAAACTTAACCTGACTATAAGTTGGGAGCTGATAAGACCGATTCACCGAAAAGATGTCATGGTTTCTCAGTATCTTTTCGCACTAATGAGATGTTGTACGCCAATTTGGCGGGAGGAAGTGCAACCAAGACGTGAGTCAGAACAAAAGTAAACTTCGCGCTCATTGTGCTACCAGCAATTTTTTCCAAGGAAGAAAAGAATTACGCTTAGCCTCCCCCAAAACACTTGACTGTTCACTAACCTCCGACCAGCAGAAAATATCCTCCTTGTATGGCACGCACATGGATTACATAGAAACGCGACCAAAACTAAGATGGCCGCCCCGGTGGCGCAGTGGTCTAAGCGATGTCCTCTGATCATTCGTCCGAACGGGGTCCGGGTTCGAATCCCGTGGATGTTGGGTTTGTCTTACGGCACTGGCTCTCTCCCTTCCCTGGAACCAGTGGCCCTAAATTAGAGACGGGCGACTGCTTATAGCCCATTGAGTTGCTCACGGTGGTCGTTAAACCTCCAATTAAAAAAAAAAACAAAAAAACTAAGATCTTAATTTTTTTTAATGTACGTACAGGGGTTGTCCAAAATAATGGAAATACCTTGAAACAATAGGTATTACGCACCTAATATGGTTTGGGAGCATCCTTGGCATTTAAAACTGCTTGAATCCTCCTTGAAATGGACGCACACAAGTCCTGGATGGTGGTAAGTGGCATGTTGCACCATCCTTCCTGCAGAAACTGCTCCAATTCCTTGAGAGACGCCGGAGGAGGATAACGGGATCGCACTCTGTTTTCCAACACAGACCACGGGGGCTCAATGAAGTCCGGTGATTGTGCAGGTCAGGGAAGGTGCGCAACTTCATCCCCATGTTCCTCAAACCGTGATTGAACAGTTCGCTTTCTGTGAATCGGGGTATTATCATCTTGAAAGGTGCAATCCCCTGACGGAAACAATGTCTATGCCATTGAATGCACATGGTCGGCCAAAAGAGTGACATTGTCAGCACTAGTGATCCGTCTGTGTTAGGTGATAATGGGACCTGCTGCAAACCACGAGATCGTGGCCCAAACCATTACGGAACCGCCCCCATGTTTCGCTGTAGGAAGGAGATAGTCAGGGTTGTTGGCTTCTGCGGGGATTCTCGACACGTAAACCCGTCTTGTGGTGGGGAATAGTGAGAAACTTGATTCATCGGAAAACAAGACATGTGTCCAGTGATCCGCAATCCACGTTTTATGTTCCTGGCACCACTGTAGTCTCCGTTTCATATTCACCTGTGACACCAGAGGTTTGGGAATCGCAGCTCTGCCGTAAATAGTGTGCTTATGCAATTGCTTTCGCACGGTATGGGTCGACACTGAGTTTTGGAGATGTGCATTAAGCTCAGTAGTCAATTTCGTCGTCGTGGTCTTCCTCCTTGCGGTCACAATCCTCTTTAATGTCCTCCTGTCTCTCGCAGTGAGTTTGGTTTTCCTTTCACAGTTGCGTCTCGCAGATGATGTTGTGACGTTCGGCACTGAACCTCTCGATACCTCCAATACCTGTACCACTGTGGTTACCGACGCACCAACAAAACGGGCTCCTACAATCTGCCCTCTTTGGAACTCCGACAGGTCACTCATTGTGCCTTCACCTGAAACGAAATTATGTTAATATCGATTTACAGTGCAATCACACAGACCCTTGAGTTTATAAGCAACACTTTTTTTACAAAAAAAAAAAAATTGTAACTACATGTTCGTTTTACTCAAAAAGCAGCACACACCAAAGTCACTGTTTTCAACGAGGTGTTGAAATTATTTCGAACAACCCTTGTACATACAACGTTTAGAACTATGTACTTTTTAGTCACAGTTCAAGCTGGAATAAGAGCTTCTAGACTTAAGCTACACCGAGTGATCACTGAATTATGACCACCCCTATCAGAAGTGGATACGATCCGTTGACCACGTGATTTCCGAGATAGCGCGATTAATCGACCGACGTAGCATATATATAAGGTGTCAGTGGAGCAGTAGGTAGTAAAATTTGGAATGTGATGGATAAACGGAAGGATTTATCGGACTTTCAAGAAGGACAGATTGTGTGGGAGCTCGGAGAACAGGTAACTCAATTTTCCAAACGGCTGAACTGGTGGGTTGTTTTTTTTTTTTTTTTTGATTGGAGGTTTAACGACCACGGTGATCAACTCAATGGGCTATAAGCAGTCGCCCGTCCCTAATTTAGGGTCACTGGTTCCAGGGAAGGGAGAGAGCCAGTGCCGTAAGACAAACACAACATCCATGCCTGACCGGGATACGAACCCGGACCCCTTACGGACGAATGATCAGAGGCCAGCGCCTTAGACCACTGCGCCACCGGGGCGGCGGACTGGTGGGTTGTTCGCGAACCGCCGTAGTTAAAGTGTATCAGAACTGCCGCAAAAATGGTCAAATAACGACCTGTACAGGACAGTGAAAAGCTCGTATAACAGCAAACGACCCCCGACGACATCCTCTTCTAACCACGGTTCATCAGCGCAAAAGACTCACCTGGTGCAAAGTCATGCAAGATGGCCGTCGGGTGACTGTGTTGGCTTGGTTTATTTCATGTATTGTGGGGGACGTCAATTTATCAGAAGAATCGTTGTTTGCAGGTTCCTGTCATTGAAACAGAGAAGCAAATAAATAAGTAGTTAAACAAATTGAATGTAATGACAAGTGATCTAGACTGTGCTTATCTTTATTCTTCAGATTGGGGAAGAAAATGGGAATATTGGTTAGTCAAATTAAATGGTATATATTTCCAACGGGAGATGGGTGTTATGGACGGTTTTCTCGACGTTTTCCCTACCAGATCTGTTCCTATCTTTACGTGGCTACATGCCCGCGTGAAATCTCTTCTCCTTCCCACCGAAGATCACCAACGAAACCCCCGTTTATGACTGCGACGTCCGAAACTCCTTTACGATCTGGCCTCCTTTTGACGTAAGAAGTAGTACTCTTAATTGCTTACTCGGATTGTCCATGGCAGGCTCTGAGAGAGAGAGTCCGACGACGGGCGGAAAGGGGGTGTCATTTTGTTCGTGGGAGGTTCCGGTCCGTGAAGGAAGGCTTTCCCCGAAATGGATCTGTGCTAAGCGCCTTTTTGACTGGGGAGTGAATCTCTGTAGCTGTCGTTGGCACACAAAATAACAAAAGTTACGATTTGATTAAAGTTTAAATATTTCCGTATAACAACTGGAAAAAAGTGTGCTGGTTGAAAAGCTGCATATTTTACTTCACTCTGTAGATGGTCGTGTACGTATTTGACGCAAACAACAAGAGGCAATCGATCCATCTTCATGGTCTCCACATTGCAAGCCGGTGGAGGCGGTTGTATGCGGGTGGGATGTGTGTATTGGGCAGGAACCTGGACCCCTCGTGAATCTAGAAGAAATTATGACTGGTGCCCACTATCGTTAATTTCTTGCTGAATCTGTACATACAGCAATGTTGCACCTTTTCCCTAATGGCGACGGTATCTTCCAATAAAACAATGCGCCAAGCCATATGTCCAGTGTTGTGGAGGAATGGTTTCAGAACACACTTCAGACTTCTACCATATCCATTTCCCTTCGAATTCACATATATCAATCCCATAGAGCACTTGTGAGACACTACGGTACGATATCTCAGGCGTCCGGATACACCAGTTACCTCCATACCTGCACTGAAGGCCGTATTACACACAGCTTGTTTGGCCATACCTCCCAACTGTTTCCGGCATCTTATTGAATCGATGGAACGTCGGATAGCTGGTGTGCTAAGAGCGAAAGAAGGACCTACGAAGTATTAGGTAGGTGGTCACAATTCAATAATCACTCAGTGTATGTTGAATCGATGCCACGTTGTATAGCTGCTGTACTGAGGGTGAAAGGAGGGCCTACGAAGTATTAGGTAGGTGGTCTTAATTCAGTGATCACTTAGTGTACACCGAAGAGCAATCGAATTAGAGACAGCTGGCGTTATGCAAATGTGGCGTTGTGGGCGGCCCTGTAAACGGAAACGACATGACGATGCAGCGATCCGACAATATAAGCAGTGATGCGACAGGAATCGGCAAGAGTCGGACGCAGTGTGGGTAAGACGAAGGATCTAAGCGCATTTGATCGTGGGCAAATTGTCGGGGCCCGACGAATGGGTCACTCCATATCGGAAGTCGTGCAGGCACTGGGATTTTCACCAGCCACTGTGTCACGGGTGCACCGTCAGTACATCGAATCCGGTAAAACCATCCCTGCAAGGGCCAACTGCCGTGAACAACAGCGTGTGGATGAGTCATCGTCGGCTAGCTTGCATTGTAACAGCTGATAGACGGGCCATAGTGCAAGAAATCACTCGGCAATTTAACGCTGGTGCACAAAAACGTGTAAACAGCCACACCATGCAGAATAATCTCCTCGCTATGAGGTACAGAAGCCATTGTCCCACAAGAGTACCGCTGCTGACCGCACATCACCGGGTGCAAAGATTAGCATGGGCGCGGGAACAACGCCACTGTACACTAGACATGTGGAAAAATGTTGCCTGGACTGATGAGTCGAGATTCACGTTGTTACATGCGGATGGCAGGATACGAGTACGGCGCAAACCACATGAAGCGATGGATCCTTCTTGCCAGCAGGGTACTCTTCAAGCTGGTGGGGGTGGCATTCTCGTCTAGGAACTGTTTACGTGGACTGAAATGGGGCCTCTGCTACGTGTGACATCGTTCCACACAGGTCAACGTTACCGGGATATCTCGGACGACCATTTGCTCCCGTTTGTGCGTCTTCAATATCCCACTGGGGACCTCATCCTGCAACAAGGCAATGCAGCTCCCGAATTGTATCCGAATGGTTGGATGAACACTCCACCGACGTGACCTCGCTTACCTGACCTCAATCCCATCGAGCACATCTGGGATGCCATCGAGAGAGATGTTCGAGGCTCTGACCCCCTCCCCCTCCCATCAAATCTTCGTGAACTGTGGGAGCTTGTTCAGGGGTCGCGGATCCGTATGGCTTCCCAACGCTTCCGGTGTCTTGTCGAGTCCATGCCGAGACGAATCGCTGCCGTCATCAGAGCGAAAGGTGGTGCTACACGTTACTAGACAGGTATCTCTAATTCAATTGCTCTTCAGTGTATGTTGAATCGATTATAAGTCGGATAGCTGCTGTACTGAGGGCGAAAGGAGGAAGTACGAAATACTAGGTAGGTTGTCATAATTCAGTGATCACTCAGTGTATGTTGAATCGATGCCACGTCAGATAGCTGCTAGACTGATGGCGAAAGGAGGACCAACAAAGTGTTAGGTAGACGAGATTACAATTCATTTGTCAGTCAGTATCAGGGCCGGATTAAGGGGACAATAGCCTTGGGGCCCACCATGACCAAGGGCCCAGGAGACATTCCTGGGCAAATAATAGACAGAGAGAGAGAGAGAGTGTGAGAGAGAGAGAAAGAAAGAGGGAGTTTGTAAAATAGTTTTACTTTTGTCTCGTATGATTTCCACTTGGTCAAATTTAAAATTTCATTGCCAGGTTCATCTTGCAGTTGCCAGTTATTAAATTAAATCTTTTCCTTATGTATTTTTTGTAAGTCTAGTATTTTTGAATTAAGTTGTTGAAATGCTAATTATAATTTTTGAAGGCTCATTGATGGAACTGTTTTTCTGGATGTAAAAATATTTTTTAATTTGTCTCATTTTTATGATGTTCATAGTCCAATATTTTAATGTTTTGCCGTAAAGGTTCATTTCACACACATTGCTGCGCATTCAACTGTAATGTGCATATTTTGTCCTCATTGGAATCTGTAATGTTCTACTAATTATTTAGTGTTGTAAATTTTCTTTAAATCATCTTATTCTATTGTTATCATGGTTTGCGGCAAGTTTTCTGTTTCAGTGGTTGTGTACACAGATGAATTTTATTTTTATACAACTCTGCATGCGCGTACATTCTGGAGAACCCCTGCACTTGCCTTATTTCCTAAGCCCGGCTGGTTTCAGGTATTAGGCATTGGGCCCGGATTACACGACAAAAAGGCGCTGCGACAGAAGGGCGCACGACTACCAGACTAACGATTCACTAAATTCGGAGAGCTATTTAACCAATTTGCAAGAAACGTTAAGAAGATATAATTTTCCAAATTGTTTATTTCGTTTGGGATTATTTAATAAACAAAGAAATAATGAATTTACTCAATGGGTCCCGGGGCTTTTTTGAAAGTAACATCGTTTAGAAAGCCCTTTATATAGGTTTCACATAGAGTACAAAAGATGACACGTCTGATTTCAGGTGTGATTATTTGAATACACAAAGAAATACTAAATTTACTCAAAGAGACCTGAGCTTTTTTGGAAATAACATCGTTTAGAAAGCCTTCTATACAGGATGATTTCAGTTGGGATTTGAATACACAAAGAAATTAACAATTTGCTCAAAGGGACCCGGTGGCGTTTTTGAAAATAATATCTTTTGGAAATCTTGCCGTTGAAGTAGAAAAATATCACGTCCGTGGGTTCGACTTTTTGTCTCTTCGTCCTTTCGTTGTACCACTCTTTTGTCGCTTCGCCTTTTTGTTGTGGTGCCCTTTTGTCGTATCGCACCTTTGTTGCGTCGCTCTTTTGTCGTGTCGCCCTTTTGTCGTATCGCACCTTTGTTGCACCGCTCTTTTCTCGTGCGCCATTTTGGGGCATCGCTCTTTTGTCGCTTCGCCCTTTTGTTGTGGTGCCCTTTTGTCGTATCGCACCTTTGTTGCGTCGCTCTTTTGTCGTGTCGCCCTTTTGTCGTATCGTACTTTTGTTGCATCGCTCTTTTCTCATGCGCTCTTTTGGGGCATCGCTCTTTTGTTGTTGCGCCCTTTTATCGCTTCGCCTTTTTTGTCGTATCGCCCCTTTGTTGCACGGCTCTTTTGTCGTGTTGCCCTTTTGTTGTAGCGCCCTTTTATCGCTTCGCCCTTTTGTCGTATCGCCCCTTTGTTGCATCGCTCTTTTGTCGTGTGGCCCTTTTGTTGTGGCGCCCTTTTGTCGTATCGCCCCTTTGTTGCATCGCTCTTTTGTCGTGCGCCATTTTGGGGTATCGCTCTTCGCCCTTTTGTTGTGGTGCCCTTTTGTCGTATCGCACCTTTGTTGCGTCGCTCTTTTGTCGTATCGTACTTTTGTTGCATCGCTCTTTTCTCATGCGCTCTTTTGAGGCATCGCTCTTTTGTTGTGGCGCCCTTTTATCGCTTCGCCTTTTTTGTCGTATCGCCCCTTTGTTGCACCGCTCTTTTGTCGTGTTGCCCTTTTGTTGTGGCGCCCTTTTATCGCTTCGCCCTTTTGTCGTATCGCCCCTTTGTTGCATCGCTCTTTTGTCGTGTCGCCCTTTTGTCGCATCGCTCTTTTCTCGTGCGCCCTTTTACCGTGTCGCCCTTTTGTCGTGCGCCACTGGGCCCGGCCCGTCAGTTGCAGCTACTATTTAGGCCCGGCCCATGATGTGTCTATTTTGTATTATTTCGTCTTTCTATTTAATTTTATAAACTTGTAAAAATTAAATAATGAAATGAGATATTATTAAATATATTTAGTTAAAAGTAAGCCTAAAAATATTAGCTAAACTTAAAAAAAAAGTATAGCGCACGTTTTAAAAAAGTAAAATCCTGCAGTTTACTTTGCGTGCACAATGAGAGAACAGTGAAAAAAAAAAGACTGAAATGCTTTCAACCCCTAGTCAAACTACTGGTTAATTCATGAACTTTTTTAATAAAACTAAACGACCCCCAAAATTTTCAGCCCCCATGAAATTTCTGGGTAAACCCCAGATCACGGCCAGATTAAGGCCTTAGTGGGCCCCTAGGCTGAGCCATTTGAGTGGGCCCCAAGCAACTTATGACGGGAAATCATTATGAAGTCCATTAGGCTGCCCCGATGGCGCAATGGTCTAAGCGCTGGCTTATGATCATTCGTTCGTGAAGGGTCCGGGTTCGAATCCCGGTGAGGCATGGATGTTTGTGTTAGTCTTTCAGCACTGGCTCTCTGTGTACACTGGTTATTTAGCGTACTGTAAAAACCATGTTTGATGTGTACTTGCCCACAATGTGTTACTTGATCAACACTGTCTATATCTCTGTAAATTGATCATTTGGCATGCTGTAAACCTAGTATATATATATATATATATGTCAACCAGGTCCAATATATGTTCAATATATATGTCAATGTATCTGTCCAGCAAATCCAATAAACCTCCAATAAAAAAAAAATGAAGTCCGTTAGAGCACGAAACTGTAGCAATATGCATGTGATAACTAATACGTCGTGCGTTTTTCAAACTAACAAATTATCTAAAAAATGAAAAGTCACAGGAGACTTGGACCATTAAGGGTTCCAAATGCAAATTGGGAGGTGTGGGTGGATGGTAGTGAAAAAGATGAAATGGTCTCGCCGACCCACACTGTACACAGTGACATGAAGCTTTTGCCCTTGGTGAGTAACAACACAAAAGGCATATCGTGCAACCACCTTATAATCTTAGGAAAAACAGCGCATTAGTCACACTGAGTTGATATAACTCTATTAGTTGCATTTCCTCCATGTGACTAATACGTATCTATTGTTCAAATATTTAGAATCGTGTAGAACGACAGAGTGGTATTTAAATAAAAAAAAATATTATTAGCATATGACTACCACGTAACATTCTTTTTTTTATTTAAAATTGCTCAAATTGTACAATTTTAATATAAATTGATAAAGTAATTAGCAATGAAAGTTTAATATATATATATCATCATCATCATCATTGTCAACCATTATCAATCCACTGCTGGACGAAGGTCTCCCCAAGTTTCCTCCACAACGGTCTGTCTTGTTCCAGTCTCCTCCATGTCACTCCCGCATACTTTCGAATTTCATCCACCCATCTCCCATGTGGTCTTCTTCTGGGTCTTTTCCTGTCCCTTGGAATCCAATCTAAAATTTCGGCTGTCCATCGATGGTCTGTCCTTCTGGCAGTATGTCCAGCCCATTGCCATTTCAGGGATTTAACTCTGATCATGATGTCTTCAACTCTTGTCATTTTTCGGATCCACGTGTTCCTCTTCTTATCTCTCCTGGTTACACCAAGCATGCACCTCTCCATGCTACTTTGAGTTGTCTGCAGCCTTTGTATGTCTCTTTTAGCTAAGGTCCACGTCTCTGCACCATACGTAAGCACTGGAAGGATGCATTGATCAAACACTTTTCTTTTAAGACATAATGGCATATTGCTCTTGAAAATTATGCTGTTTCTTCCAAAAGCTCTCCAGGCAAGTTTTGTACGCCGATTAATTTCTTCACCAATGTGACCCTCACTTGATATCTGCTGTCCAAGATAAACGTACGTGTCTGTTATCTCCAGCTTTTCTCCATCAATCGATAAATCTTCATTTCTTGTAAAAGCATTGAACATCACTTTTGTCTTCTGAAAGTTCATTTTTAATCCCACTTCTTTACTCTTGTCAGCAAGTTCCTGGATCATACTCTGTAGCTCTGATGGGGTAGTTGCAAAAATGACTACGTCATCAGCAAAACGAAGGTGGGTTAGATAATCTCCATTAATCTTTATCCCCTTGGTTTCCCAGCTCAGTGACTGAAAAACACCCTCCAATGTGGCATTAAAGAGCTTCGGAGATATGGTGTCACCTTGTCTCACTCCTTTTCCAATTTTTATGTGTGTTGTATTTTCAAACAGCCTAATCTTTGCACTTGCATTTTCATAGATGTTATTAATAATATTAATGTATGCATCTTCAATACCGCAGGTTTTCAGAGCCATTGTAACTGCTGATGGGCCATTGTAACTGCTGATGGTTTCACCGAATCATCAGCAGTTACAATGGCTCTGAAAACCTGCGGTATTGAAGATGCATACATTAATATTATTAATAACATCTATGAAAATGCAAGTGCAAAGATTATATAAATTTTATCTCTCTATCCTAAAAAAAAAAAAATAACTGCCGCCGCTGCTGTTTTAGAAATTTTGCGACACTCTTCCTTTCCTAGCTCGCAACGCAAAACGTATTGAACACAAAAATATGAAATTTACATCGTTTGTAGAAAATTGTTTGGAAAACACGCTGAAATAAACAGTTTCTCGATTCTAGCAAAACTTCAAGAGCTATTGTATTTTAAAGTTAAGGTAAGCAAAAAAGTGCTATCAGGTCGCGTTCCGGACACGCTCACAGCAACAGAACCACGAAACTTTGTAGGCATGTGGTGCCACGACCGAATTTGTGCACCTCGTCGCCCTTTCTTACGCTTTCCAACCGTAGGTTGAAGAAGCGTTTATGCTCCAGCTTTGTCTGTCCGTCCGTCCGTCCGCCCGTCCATCCGCACGATAACTCACGTGAAAATGGTTCGATTTCAACGAAATTTTAGTATGTGGTAGAGGACCACCTGGGGACGAACCCTTTTGAAAATGGGCGAAACAGGGCCAAAGGTCAGGACATAAGAGTGGGGATCCATTCCATTGCTCTTGTGCGTCATAACTTGCGTAAAAATTGTTCGATTTCGATGAAATTTTAGTATGTGATAGGGAACCACATGGGGACAAACCCTATTGAAAATGGGTGAAATAGGATCAAAGGTCAGGACATAGGAGCTGGATCCATTCCATTGCCTTTATGCGTCATAACTGGCGTAAAAATGGTTCGATCTCGATGAAATTTTAGTATGTGGTAGGGAACCACCTGGGCACAAGCCCTGTTGAAAATGGGCGCAATGGGGTCAAAGGTCAGGACATAAAAGCGGGATCCATTCCATTGCCTCTATGCGTGGCCGCGGGTGGCCTTGTGGTCAGCGTTCGTTACTTCCATAGGGATGACCTCAGGTTCGATCCCAGGCAGGTACAAACGTTCCAACCACTAAATACCAGCCGTGTGTCGGATGGGCACGTTAAGCCGTCAAACCCCGGGTACTGGCTCCACGGTAATAAATAAGGGCGTCTTCCTCCCCTTTCTACTTCGCTTCCGTGTCACTTTCCTATCGGGCACTCTAACCCAAATCTCCTAGCTTCCTATTTCTAAGGGTTGTTCAAGACCTGGGGTCAGACACTCCCTTCCTAAAATCCTCTACATATGATTTGATTTGATTTGATTTTGATTTGCCTTTATGCGTCATAACATGCGTAAATATGGTTCGATTTCGATAAAATTTTAGTATGTGTTGGGAGCCACCCGGGCACGAACTCTATTGAAAATGGGCGAAATGGGGTCAAAGGTCTGGCAGGGCATAAGAGCGGGATTTATTCCATTGCCCTTATGCGTCATAACTTGCGTAAAAATGGTTCGATTTCGATGAAATTTTGCTATGTGGTAGGGAGCCACTGGGGACGAACCCTATTGAAAATGGGCGAAATGGGGTCGTCAAATGTCAGGACACTGGAGTGGGATCCATTCCATTGCCCTTGTGCATCATAACTTACCTAAAATGCTTGGATTGCGACAAAACTTTATCATGTTGTTCCGGAGGTATAGTGAACCGGTTCTGTTGAATATTAACGGAATGGGGTCAAAGGTCATTGCACAGAAGCAAGATTTATTCCACAGCCATTATTCTCACAACTTGCGTAAAGCTGCTTCTATTGCAACAAAACTTTAGTATGTTATTCCTAAGGTATACTGAACCGGTTCTGTTGAATATCATCGAAATGGGGTCAAAGGTCAGGTCACAAGAGCGAGATTTATTCCACAGCCGTTATCCACATAACTTGAGTAATAATTTCTGGTATGTTGGAAAGCGTATCATAATCAATGCATTGCATGATTTTACTAACTTGTTTTGAATTTCGATTTAGTTTACGAGGAATTAAATTTCTAAATTTCACTAAATTCTCCATTTCGCGATGGGATCCATTTAAAAAAACGGATATATGGCAAACTATAAATTATAACACATTGCAATTTTTAGAGCATAAACTTACAACTAACGTCCCTTTTTTACAAAATTTTTTTAGAGACGCAAAGGAAAGAAACGAACGGCTTGTCTGTCTTCATGATAACCACAGAGGAACGTTCTGGTCTCGTGACCTGCTGTGACGCAGAGAATTTGTTATGCATATGTTTTGTTGGTAAAGCTATCTCAGTTGTTTAAGGTGGACGTCAAGTAATTTTGCTTCCTATACTTCCAATGGAAGAACTTCTGTACACATTTTCTTCACAATTAATGCGTTCCCAAGGATGAAAATTTGAACATCGATTAAAATAGCTTCATTTTATAACTTGGAATACTTAATATTTTGTAAAACATAGCCATAATTATGTAATCCAACATTTGTTTGTCTACTGACGTCATCAAAGTACATGTCGCGCCATCTTTTTTATGGACAATTAATGCGTTCCCAAGGATGAAAATTTGAACATCGATTAAAATAGCTTCATTTTATAACTTGGAATACTTAATATTTTCTAAAACATAACCATATTTATGTAATCCAACATTTGTTGGTCTGCGACGCCATGAAAGTACAGGTCACGCTATCTTTTTTCTGGTTCCAACACCACCAAAGCAAAAGTTATTGATTTTTTTTATAATTATGGTTATATTTTAGAAAATATTAAGTATTCAAAGTTATAATATGAAGTTATTTTAATTGATGTTCAAATTTTCATCCTTGGGAACGCAATAATTGTGAAGGAAATGTGTACAAAATTTTTCCATTGGAAATATAGGAAGCAAAATTACTTGACTTCCACCTTAACGGTTTAGCATAACGATTTACGGAAATGCTTTTTGGACCGCTTTTGTTTTTCTTGGTAAATTTAGTAAGTGCCATAAGTTCAAACGACAAAAGTCCGACCTTCCAAAACTTAACGACAGTAAAAATAACTCTGAAATTTCGGAATAACAAGCCTTATTTGCTTAGACATGCAATAAAAATTGAAATTTATATGAATTTTCCAGCTTTTTATTTCATGTGATATACTTGGAGATCGGGCTGCAGGGCCCGAGCGCTACTCTGGAAACGAGCGTAGCGAGCCTAGAGGCGCAGCGCTTAGTTAAATTAAATATAATAAAAATTGTTAGATTATTAAATTAAATCAGATTTCAGAGGGCTTTTGAAAATTTTTTGAGGATATTTCTTCCGAGTTGAGGTTTCCTAATACCTTCAGCGCTAAGGCACTTTTTTTATTTATAACTACATCGCTGTGAGTAACTGCTTTGAAATCTGTTGGTCTTCAAGCCTCTGTTTCTGACCAGATCATAAGAGACAAAAAGTAAAACTATTTTATAAATCTCTCGCTCTCTTTATCTATCTATTTGCCTAGACATGGCTCTTGGGCCCTTGGTCATGGTGGGCCCCAAGGCTGTAGCACCTATACCCCCCCCCCCCCCGGTCTAAATCCGGCCCTGCCCTGGATTGCTGGCAAAGTGAGGGCGAGGGCCCAAACTCGATGCTGTGCGGAGCCCCAAAGTAACGCTAAATCCGTCACTGAGGGAGGATAACGTTTTGCCACTGGTCGTGATGTTTCTCTCGCAACAACTCGAACAACAACCCTAATCAAGCGTCGTCAACCGAAGAAGTTTGAGTGAGTGAGACCCGTCGAACTGCGCCATCTGCCGGAGCCCACAGACGGCCGCTGATGATAAGCGTGGATACCGTGATGGGGAACTTCGGTCGTGGAGCGTGTCGGCTCCCCAAGGAATCTCGTATGCGCCCACCCACCCCGATGCACTGAGGTTAAAGAATGACGACCCCCACGCCTGACTTCTAATTGTCTCTGTCATCTCCCTCTCTTTTATCAGATGAGACACTTCCATTTTATCCATCCCCCGTTCCCCTTCGTCAATGTCACCCATGCTCAATGAAGCCTGCACTGTTCATTTTACCATGCACGTCACCACCGACCGTCATTTGTAACAATCACCTTTTTTTTCTTATTTTCTCGGGGTTAAAATATGTCTGGAGAAGTCGGAGGCCTTGGAATTCAGTCTGAGAAAACCCAGCTTTTGGTAAGTGTTTGCTTCAGCAGTGATAATTTTTCAGTTGACTTCCTTGGACAGTAATAATATATCAGTCTGGACTAAATCTGTCCCGATTACAATCTCTTCTACATAATCCATTCAGCAAGGTCGAAAGCTGAATAGCAAGACGGTTGCAAACTGCTGGTTATCGCAATTTTTAAATTCAATTCATGAAGTGTTACAAAAACCGCATCTAATATACGCAGTAATGTAAACGCTATTACCCAAGGGCGTATTTACATGGGAGGGCAAGGGGCCTTGCCCCCTGAAAGTGTTTTGTTTTTAGTTAAAATGCTACTTACATTGGGAAAAAAATGCTTTAATTTTTCATGAACTTTTTTGTTTCGATGGATTTTAAAAACTTCTGTTTTTCGTCCCCCCCATTCTATAAACGCCCCTGCTCTTACCGCTGTATTGCCCCAATGGCCGAGTAGTCGGATGCGCTGCCTTCGGATCATGGAACTCGAGTTCGAGTCCTGACATGGGTGGTGTATTTTCATATTTGTGTCGTAGCTTTTTTTTTCGCGACATTCCCGTTTTCTTCTTTTACGTACTTTACAAGACGATCCAGCTGGGTCGCAGCCCCGGTGGCGCAGTGGAATTGGCTTCTGATCATTCTTCCGAGATGGGTCCGGGTTCGAATCCCGGTGAGGCATAGATGTTGTGTTTGTCTTACGGCACGGGTTCTCTCCCTTCGCTAAAACCAGGGGCCCTAAAATAGGGACGGGCGACAGCTTACAGCCCATTGTGTTGCTCACGAGGTGAGCATTAAACCTTCAATCAAAAAAAAAAGACCCAGATGGGTCGCATTTTGAAGGATCAGTGGGATTTGCCTTCTGTGTTCTCATTTAACGTTGCAGCGGGTTTTTTCTATTTCTGTTTCTTACGTCCGCCATGCCGCCCCGGTGGCGCAGTGGTCTCAGCGATGGCTTCTGATGATTCGTCCGAAAGGGGCCCGGGTTCGAATCCCGTGAGGCATGGATGTGGTGTTTTTCTTGCGGAACTGGCTCTCTCCCTTTAGAACCAGTGACCCTAAATTAGGGTCGGGCGACTGGTTATAGCCCATTGAGTTGCTCCAACCAAAAAGAAAAAAAAAAAAAGTCCGCCATTTTTTTACTATTTCATATCGCATTCAGGGACGTACCAGAAAAATGCATCCTCCCCCGGGCAAATAATATCTTCGAGGCACTTTTGCGAAAATCTATTAGCTTTCGATTACTGAAAGTTTTAAACTCTGAAATTTAAATTCTTTGGAACCTATAGGTATTTTTCGTAATGTAACAGTGGTAATTGTAAATAAACTTTAATAATAACGTAATGGAACGGGAATATTTATTTCATGAAATGTAATGTAATGTAAATACTTTTGATTGTTGAATTTTAATGAATATGTAAATAATTAAGAATCCTAGCAGTTTTAGAATGTTTTAAAAGTAATCGTGGGAAACTTCTTAAGGATATGATTTTTGAGTTCGATTTGGGAGAGCCAGTAAGTCACCAGAAACGATTAGTTATTGCGGCGAACTTCCTGGAGTAGACAAAACACAGGATTTCGTGTATGGATAGCTATTATAGAAGAAGGCTTTTTTTTTTTTTTTAGTTTTAAAGCTACTCATTAGGAAGGACTTCCGTTCTCAAGGAAGACGTGTCTTTCGGGGAGGTGATTAGGAATAAAGACGGAATAAGAAGGAGATGTTCGGACAGAGGCCTCAGGCTCGTTTTTTGGAAATAGTGCGGAAGACAATAGGAGAACGATACTTCGAGAGTAGGAAGGATGACGTGTGTCAGTGGAGAATGCATCTGACGGGAGAGAGCGAAGCGGCGAGACGTAGTAGAGAAGGAGTAAAATTTTGAGTGGGGAGGTTGTCTCCGGGTACGAGCGGTAACCATGAATGAATAGCGAGGAGTTATGGAGCAGGAGAGATGGATTCCTCACAGGTGACCAGGAGTAATAATTAAATTAAGCAAAATCACGACAATTATGTATTTTATCAAATGTCAAATGATCTATTAGTTCTCTATTAATGTGTACAGTGCTCAAGAAACCGGTTAATCTTCTGATTCAAACCTATTTCGGTAATATAAGGAAAGAGGTAAAACAGCACTGCTACAATAAAACCATCATTGTTGCACTATACTGCGTGTAACACAAATGTGCACGTTGCGATTAAAATGACTGCTCTATAGTTTTATACCAATCCAAAAGTACTACAAGCACTTACGTCAAAGCTAATCGCATGCAAATTTTATTCTTTTAGGGAAATAAAGCCATCCTATAAGGGAAACAAACTTTAATATTCTACCATAGACTGTCTCTGTAAATAGCCTCAGGGACTAGTTCTAAGTACGAAATTTAAAATATTTCCCTTTTTTTTTTGTATGCGATTTATATTCAAGCAAAATTGTTATTTTCATGCTAAGATTGAGGGAAGATATTTCAAGTTTTCGACGAAACAAAAAAGACATGTACTTAAGTACCCCTAAAATGGAAAGCCCCTGTAGTTGCGTCCCCTACGAGGGCTACGCCACCCACTGGCCCGAATACGCACGCACGGATTTTCCACATACTGTACTTTTTTCTAAATATTTCAAAAACAAATAAGGATTTTTTTACTGCGTTCCATAAATAGCCCCCAGAAGTAAAACATGAATTCGCATATGGGTCTTTGTCAATTTAGCTCAAAAATGTAACATTTTACCAGAATCCTTTTGATATTCCCGAAACCTGGTGAACTTGTAGGCTTTACATAGAAACTAATCAGTGCAGAATTTCAGTTTTCTACATAAAATACCTTTTATAGTTATGGGATTTCAAATTTGATAAAAAAGAGTCATTTTTGTGCCTACCCTGCCTATCAGAAATGAAAATAACTATAAACCTAATTGGTCAACAGAGCTCACATAGATCCCATTTGGGAGCTTATTAGATGAGTTTTCTTTTGAGATATATCATAATCATACGTATTATGGGGGGGATTTAGTTTTCAAGGTCATATATTTTAATCTTTCAAAACACACCCCATTAAAAGAGGGAGGGAGCTCTATAAGTAGTAAGAAAATTGACTGCGAAATTAAAAAAAAAATCGCTTTTATCATGTAAACAGCTAGATCTTTTATCTGCTCTATCGGGCATGTAGAAAAAATAATACTTGCCTGGACAGAAATTTAACATGTCGGGCAGTATAATTTTCAAGCCTGGAGAGCTTTTGGAAGAAACAGCATAATTTTCAAGAGCAATATGCCATTATGTCTTAAAAGAAAAGTGTTTGATCAATGCATCCTTCCAGTGCTTACGTATGGTGCAGAGACGTGGACCTTAACTAAAAGAGACATACAAAGGCTGCAGACAACTCAAAGTATCATGGAGAGGTGCATGCTTGGTGTAACCAGGAGAGATAAGAAGAGGAACTCGTGGATCAGAAAAATGGCAAGAGTGGAAGACATCATGATCAGAGTAAAATCCCTGAAATGGCAATGGGCTGGATATTACTGCCAGAAGGACAGGCCATCGATGGACAGTCGAAATTTTAGATTGGATTCCAAGGGACAGGAAAAGACCCAGAAGAAGACCACATGGGAGATGGGTGGATGAAATTCGAAAGTATGCGGTAGTAACATGGAGGAGACTGGCACAAGACAGACCATTGTGGAAGAGGCTTGGAGACACCTTCGTCCAGCAGTGGATTGATAATGGTTGACAATGATGATGATATGCACATATGCGCGTGCATGGATAAATCTACATATTATTATGCATTTGCATGCATATATGCTTATATACACCGATGAGTCATTACATTATGACCACCCCCAGCTTAGAGAAATGAGCGCTCCTGGAGATCGAACGGTGGCGCAGGTGAAATTCACAGAACAGTATACATACTACCTAAGGACCGGTTTTGGTTAGTAGAATGTTCGGAGTCAGAATGGGAAAAGCTGTCGACTTATCAGAGGGATAAAAGGCAAATTGCGGTGGCACTGTTCCTTGGAACTTACGATCTCAAACGGCGAGGCTTGTGGGTTGTTCACCTGCTGCTGTAGTGAGTGCGTATCAAAAGTGGTGCACAGATGGCCAAACTACGAACCGTTGTCCAGCCGTGTGTCGTCCGCAGCTCATTGATACGAGAGGGCAGCGGAGACTGTCGCGCATTGTTCACAGCGACCGCAGGGCCACAGTGCGACAAATCACCCGCAACTACAACAGTGGTGATCAGGACAATGTGTCACAGCACACAGTTCATCGCAACCTTCTGCGCATGGGCCTGCGTAGCCGAAGATCCAGCTAGGTCCACATGCTCACTGTATGTCATCGCCAACTAAGCATGTGAAATGGGCCCAAAATCATCGAGATTGAACCGTGAATGATTGGAAGAAAGTGGTGGTGCATCATGTAGACGGCCGAGCGCGGATACACCGATTACCAACGGAGGTTATGGCACCTGGATGCACTTTTGGGCGGAAACAGGCCGGCGGCAGCGGCGTTATGCTGTGGACGATGCTTTCTTGGGACACTTTAGGCCCCATTATCCCAATAGCACAATCCCTGACAGCTGTCAGGTATCTGAACATCGTTGCGGACCAAGTTCACCCATTCATGGCAATTGTGTTCCCTGCTGGTGATGGTCATTACCAACAGGATAATGCGCCATGTCACACTGCCAGAATTGCCAAGCAGTGATTCGAGGAACATCCTGGTGACTTCCTGTTAAATCCCTGGCCTCCAAATTCACCTGACATGAACCCAATCGAACATTTGTGGTTCGACTTGGAAAAGCGAGTTCGTTCTAAATCACAACCATTCCAAAATGTACGGGAACTGGAGGACCTGCTGTTGACACTATGGCACCAGATACCCCAGGATACCTATCGCCACCTCATCGAAGCGATGCCTCGCCGAGTGGTCGCTGTTTTGCGGGCTAAAGGCGGTCCTACAGTTCATTAGGTAGGTGGTCATAATGTAATGGCTCAATCGGTGTATATACACTATATTATGGAAAGTATTAGAACACTACCAAATATTTGCATAAGTGCAAATAACGGCTGCGCAGGAATGTTCCCTGTGAGTGTGGAGGTTTGTATATAAATCTGAGATGTTCTGTCGTTTATCAGTAACTTTAAAGCGTATATGCCGCTTGGACCTGAACTTTCAGAGTTCCAGCGTGGGCTGGTGTTGGTTTGGTTTAATTTTATGCATTGTGGTGGACGCCAACTTATCAGAAGAATCGTTGTCGGTTGCAGGTTCCTGTCATTGGAGCAGGGAAGCAAATAAATATAGTAAGTAGTTAAACAAATCGAATGTTATGACAGATGATTTCTTTCGCACGTATCTTTATTCTTCAGATTAGAGTGAAAGGGGAAATATTAGTTTGATTGAATAGTAAATACTTCCAGCGGGTTGATAGATTCTCGAGTGACTTCCTCTATGTAATTCCCGCCGAAATTTCTTTCTATTTCATCCCATGCAGAAGCGTTTCTCCCTGTCTTGTCTGAGCAAAATCCTCTGTCCTTCCCCCCCTGAAGATTTCCAACAAGACTCCGCATTCAGAACTCTTATTTGTCCCATTCCCCTACACGATCTGTCTTCTAGAGTCATCTACTAACTTTGATTACCCTAATAGAGTCATCTACTAACCTTGATTACCCTAATAGAGTCATCTACTAACCTTGATTATCCTAATAGTCATCTACTAACCTTGATTACCCTAATAGTCATCTACTAACCTTGATTACCCTACACGATCTGTCCTCTAGAGTCATCTATCTACTAACCTTGATCACCCTAATAGTCATCTACTAACCTTGATTATCCTAATAGAGTCATCTACTAACCTCCATTACCCTACACGATATGTTCTCTAGGAAAATGCTCTTGATGTAAGAAGTCGACTGTTAATTGCTTACTCCCATTGTCCCTGGTGGCTTCTCTTTAAGGGAGAGTTGTGTCCAACGACGGGGGGAAAGGGGGTGTCCTTTTGTTCGTGGATGGTCCCGATCCGTGAAAGAAGGCTTTCCCCGAAATGAATCTCCTTTTAAGTGAGAGTGATTTTCTCTAGTTGTCGTTCGCACACAAAATAACAAGGTTGCAATTTGATTAAAGTTTAAATATTTCCATATAACACTGGTCATAAGATGTCATTTGAGTAACGTTTTCATACAGAGCACTGCAGCTAAACTAAACACTGTTAGTGATGTCGTGAAGAGATGGAAGCAGGACGGTGCAACTACAGCTAAAAAACGTTCAGGAAGGCCGCACCTGACGGAACGTGACAGAAGAGCCACGTTCAGAAATATTAAGAAATTCCGTTCTTCCACTACCGTTTCCATCGCCGCCAAAGTAGGAAATGCTTGTAATGGCTCGGTTAGTACCATAACTAACCGCAGAGAGCTGCGCAGTGTGGGTTTTTATGGTAGAGCAGCGGCACACAAACCGCATATCACTACTGTGAATGCGAAGCGCTGTTTGGAGTGGTGTGTCTCCCGTTGTTCCTGGACTGTGGGTGTGTGGAACGCTGTTCTTTGGAGTGATGAGTCATGCTTTTCACTCTCCCAATATAACGGGCGTGTCTGGATTTGGAGACAGCCCGCCGAATGGTTTTCGTCGGACTGTGCTCTTCCAACTGTTAAGTACGGCGGAGGCTCCATCATGGTATGGAGTTGTTTTTCGTGGATGGGACTCGGCCCGTTGGTTATTATACCACAAACTATGAACTCTGAAGTGTACCTCGACGTTCTGGATAATTCTGCCTTACAAACAATGTGGCAGTGTTATGGAAATAAGTGTTGTCTCTTCTAGCACGATCGAGTTCCCTGCCACACTGCACGACGTGTGCAGGACTTGTTACTTTGAAAAATGGCTGGAATTGTTAGACTGGCCTGCTCAGAGTCCTGATGTTAATCCCATAGAACACTTCTGGGATGAACTGGAGCCACGGATGCGAAATCAACCAAAATGACCATTTTGTTTTCCACTCTGGCAGCAGCTTTGCAGGACAAATGGTGAGTCATTCCTGTCGAGACCTACCAGAAACTGGTTGATAGCATGCCTCGACGTGTTGCTGCTGCCATACAAACAAAAGGTGGACCGACAAACTACTAATTGCAATGATAAAGCCATGTGTCCCGTGTCCCAAAACATTGTGATGTCCGTGTACTTTTGATACATGGACACCACAATGTGCATATGACATTAGCTAAAGTCATCGTCAACCATTATCAGTCCACTACTGGATGAAGATCTCCCCAAGTTTCATCCACAGCTTTCTGTCTAGAGCATCTCTTCCATGTCACTCCAGCAAACTTTCTAATTTTCGTCCTTTCCATGGTCTTCTTCTGGGTCTTTTTCTGTACCTTTGTATACAATGTAATTCAGTTGTCCAACTGTTGTCAGTTCTTTCAGAAATATGTCCAGCCAGCCATTTCTGGGGTTTTGTATGATGTAATGCCTCTTGTCGTTTTTCTGATCTACAAGTATTGCTTTCTTTTTTTCCTGGTTACACCCAGCATGCCCCTCTCCAGGCCGCTTTCGGTTGTCCAAGGCCATAAGCTTCTGTATACTCTGTATACATGCTTATACACGGTCGAGTCACATTATTGTGACCACCAGCTAATATCCAGTGTGACCGCCGTGAGCAGTGAGGATAGCAGCTGGACTGGCTGGGAGTGACTGAATAAGGTGCTGGAAGGTGTTCACAGGTATGTGGAGCCATACTCACTGCAGTGCATCTGACAGCTGCTGGAGGGTGCGTGTTGGAGGATCCATAGAGCGAACAACCCGATCGAGGTGGTCCTGCAGATGCTAGATTGGGTTTAAATCTGGGGAATTAGGGGGCCAGGGAAGTACTTTGAATTATTCATCGTGCTCTTCCAGCCACTCTCGGACATTTCTAGCTGTGTGACACGTCGCATTGTCGTTCTGGAAGATCCCATCCGCTCCAGGGAAGACAATCAGCATGTATGGGTGTACGTGGTCTGCAAGGATGGATTCATAAAAAAATTCGATCCGTAGTGCCTTCCACAGGTATGAGCGGGCCCAGAGAATGCCACGAAAACATTCCCCAGACCCAAACGCTGCCCCATACAAGATTGAGATCTTACAGCAGTGGTTGAAGAGTGTTTGCCCTCCGATGTTTCCCCCATTATACGCGAACGTCCATCCGTTCGATGAAGCAGAAAACGTGACACATTGGAGAAAGCAATGCTTTGCCAATCAGCTGAGGTCCAATTCCGATACTGCCGTGCAAATGTAAGTCCTTTCTGCCGATGCACCTTCTTTAGCATAGGTGCAGTGACCATTAGTCTGCATCGGAGCCCCATACGCAGCAGGGTTCGCTGAACTGTCGTTTTAGACACACTTGCGGTAGCCTCCTGGTTCATTCGGCCAGTGAGTTGCTCTACTGTAACGTGTCGCTCGGCCCTCACGCACCTTCGCAGCCAACGTTCAGCTTTGACGTCAGTGGCACGTGGTGCTCCGCAGATAACACGTCGCTTATTCGCAAGGGTGCCATTTCTCCAATCGCGGTACACTTTAATCACAGCAGCACGCGAACAGTTCACAAACTGCGCTGTTTCAGAAATACTTCCACCTTTGACCCAAAAGCCGATAATCATCCCTTTTTGCAAATCTGATAAATCGCTCCTTTTATCCATGACAGCAACAAGTGATATGTTTTCAGAATGCTTACAACACACCTTATACTGTATACCCTCCAAGCCAGCTCACGACACGTACCTTCTTTCATTGGCTACGCGCTGTTGTCGTCAAAAGGACGAGGTGGTCACAATGATGTGACTCGGCTGTGTATAAATTACGTATTTTCATGTGGCAATGGGATGAGCATATTACTATAAGAACTGACAACCGTTGGACAATTGAAATATTAAACTGGATACCGAGGGATAGAAAGCGACCCAGAAAAAAACCGAGTTATGTATGCGTATGAAATGCGAAAGCATGCCGGAATTAAATGGAAGAGGATTGATTGCTCAAATCATGGATTTGTGGAAGAGACCGAAGCAGATCTTCATCCAGCAGACAACTGAGGATGGTTAATAATGACGATTGTAGCGACCCTCGCACATTTGCACTTGCTTATGATTATACTTGGGATCCCGCGAGATTCGTCACATTTTATTTATTTTGATTCGATCAACATCAGATAAAATGCTGACAGTTCCTCTTTTTCTGTTAACACTTCTAGGGAAACTGGCGTGGTGGTTCTAGACAGACACAGAATTCTACGCATGAAATATGAGTCCAGACTTTTCTTTAAAACAGTAACCAGTAAATAGTTTAACGTTCAGTATTTCGGCTTAGGGACTATCACTCCGGTGGTGAATGAAAGAATGCCCAGATTCTTGTATTCTTCCGTCTGACGGACTCAGACCGTTGCCCTGTTCAACATGCTTTTACTTAAACATCCTTACGGCGGCTCCGTAACAACAACAAAAAAAGTGAGAGCTTTCGAAACTTATGAGTCCGTGGAACCCTCGCCCGGTTCCGGTACGATTTGCTGATAAAACTTAATTGAAAAATTTCCTTCCTTTAGCCATTGCTTTTTTTTTTCATTTCCTTTCTTAATACTAAGATTTGTTTGTCACCAAAACAAACAAGTGTTCCTCCTAACCGAAAAGTTTCTACACTCCACTCTAGTCCCAGGAACAATTTCAATCTCCTCTTTACCACCTGTCTGTCTACGTGCAAATCGCCCTTAAAAGCGCATCTCCCATTCACACATACATTAAAGCGACACCGTAAGTCTCATACCTGAAAGCGACACCATATCCCTTGCAACACCATTAGTAGAATATTTCGACATACGTATATTCTTATAGCGAATCTAGTGCAGCTAATCTCTTGTTGAATGCCAACAGGCACAAGACCTGCTTATTTCGAGGCAACAAAATGCAGAACTGTCAAAATAAATATGGACTAATATACTCGTGTGCACAAGTGAGTATATTAATCCATATCTATCTACCAAGATCATTTATGCACCGGAGTTAGAGAATCTTACAGATGATTATGATATAATGTATGAATGCATGCATATACACTCAGTAAACAAAACGTTAGAGATAGGAGTGATGGCCAGTTGACATGACTGATGAATATTATCCTGTATCGCCTGGGCGGCATAACTGGGATTCGTTATTTTTAATACACCGCAATGTGAATACTCAAGAAACGCATACAGCGTATTAAATCAGTTTATTTTTATAGCGCAATAAGCACGAAGATTCGCCAAGCTTTCGTACTCCACTAGGAGGCTTTTTTCCTTGAAAAATCCTCCCAGTAGACATATGTCTACCATTGGCTTGAAAAAGCCTCCCAGTAGACATATGTCTACCATTGGCTTGAAAAGCCTCCCAATTGACATGACTGATGAATATGGTAGACATATATCTACCATTGCCTTGAAGCATCCCGGTAGACATATGTCTACCATTGCCTTAAAGCCTCCCGGTAGACATATGTCTACCTTTTAATGCATAAACTTTTCGCAAATAACAATGCGCATTTATTGGGTGCGGAGGTATATAGGAGGTGTCTGTGTCGGAGGTGTCTTTTCCTTTTGAACAACTTTATGCATTTTTGCAGACTTGATGTCATCTCAATTTCCGACAATTAAATTTACGGTGAAACTGGAGGAACAGAAATCCCTTCCTTTCCTGGATTTTTCGCCAACCCATGTCTCTGGTTCTGGGGATCTCAAACAAATACTCAGTTTATCGCAAGCCTACTTTCTGCCCTTCAATTATACCATATGATTCCGCTCATCCGTGAAGTCAAAAACTTGCTGCTTTACGCTTTTTAGTAAGGCGCTCTTATTCTCATTCCCCATCTAGTCATCTTCAGCGTTTGGAACTTGAAAAGATCATTGATATAGCACGAATGTGTTTTTTTTTCTTTTAATTGGAGGTTTGACGACCACCGTGAGCAACTCAATGGGCTATAAGCAGTCTAGGGTCACTGGGTCTGGTTCAGGGGAAGGGAGAGAGAGAGCCAGTGCCCTAAGACAAACACAACATCCATGCCTCACCGGACCCCTTTCGGACGAATGATCAGAGGCCATCGCTTAGCCCACTGCGCCACCGGGGGTCCCCGAATGTTTGGATATTCTGCGAATATCGTTCACGGTTTGGTTCGTGACTTCAATCGACTTGCGTTCCCTACTCTGCTACATGATGCATCTAGTACCAGCTTTGTGGGAGCAATCAGTTTTCTTCCACCAGTTGTGAACGTTCTAAAGAACTTTTGTGGAAAACTTGGACTAGACTTTGGTGTGCGCACAGTTAATAATTGTGCATTGGTTCGCAAAGATCGAGACAGTGTGGCCCCACATAAAAAAAAAAAAAAAAAAATCGTGATTTACCGAGTGCCTCTTTCCTCCAGTGTTCCAGGTGTCGCTGATATGTGTTACATTGGTTCTACTTTGCGCAACTTCGGACTGAGATTGTCGGTCCACAAATATGCAATACGCAAAGGACTAAACTCTACTGCCCTGAGTTGAACTATTGCTAAGGGTGAACACAACCCCAATTGGGATCAAGTTTCCACCATTACCTCCGCACCCAATAAATACGAATTCTTATTCGCGGAAAGTTTATGCATTAATAGATACTTACCAACATGCTGCAACGACGAATTTCCTGCATTCATCCCGGAACCTTGGTTAACGCTAATGAATGACTTTTTTCACAGAGATGATGACATACTCCCTGTGTGAGATGTTCTTTTGTTTTTAACTTTTAGTTTCGTACACGATCTCTGGTGGCAATAAGTAGCTTCCGAGACCGCAAGGTATTGTGGTTACCATTGACTGTATAAGTGCCCATGTTCGTGATCATTTTGTGCACTCGACCACATGGAAGCCTTGAAAGATCTTGTCGTCGTAATTTTACCTCTTTAGTGTGTTTTTAATCTGTAAATATAGGTCATCTTTTATTTAGTATACACTATGAGTTTTTTCATAAGTTTCGTGCTTAGACAGCGTGTTTTATGGATTGGTGAACTCTCGTTGCTGGGTTTCGAGATTCTATGGCTCACTCGAAAGTCTGAGTCATGGAATCTGAAAAAAATTGATTTTTGATTCCATTCCATTAACGTATTTGTTTCGCCTAGTCAATGTAGGGAAATTTCATAAATAGTAATAAGGTTGCGGCATGGTTCTCATGCTCGTTTGTTTCATTTGCAAGCTACATCTTCTACAGACTTGAAGTCTTTTTGACATGCTACACTTAATTGCCCATTCGTGTTACTAAGCCGATGCCAACCACACACTTTGCTGCGTCAATTGTTCCGCAGGCAATGGCGTCCATCCTACTATCGGCTCCTCTGGGTCATTGGTGGAATGAATGGGGCATCCTTAAGGGATGGCCTGGAACCAGTGGCCCTAAATTAGGGACGGGCGACTGCTTCTAGCCCATCGAATTGCTCACGGTTGTCGTTAAATCTTCAATAAAAAAATCTAATTTCTTCAAACTTGTGTCGTAGCAAACAAGTATCATGCTAACTGATGGATATTACTTCGAAATTATGTCGTTGCAAACGAATGTCATACTAACCGACGAAGGAGATTACTAATTTTTTCAAACTTATGTCGCTGCAAACGAGTGTCCTATTAACGGAAGAAGAAGATTATTAATGGCTTTGAGCGTATGTCACTGTAAATGAGTGTCATGTTAGCCAATGGAAGATTGCTATACTTTGAACTTGTGTCGCTGCAAACGAGTGTCATGATAAAAAAAATGGAGATTACTTTGAACTTATGTCACTGCAAACGTGGGTCTTACTTAACCGACGGAGACTTCAAACTTATGGCGCTGCAAACGAGTGCTATACCAACCGACGAAGGGGATTGCTAATAAGTTTGAACTTGTGTCGCTGTAAACGAGTGTCTAACCGATGGAAGGAGATTACTAATTACTTCAAAATATTTAGTTGCAAACGAAAGCTATACTAACCGACGAAGGAGATTGCTAATAAATTTGAACTTGTGCCGCTCTAAACAAGAATCAAACTAACCGGCGAAGGATATTACTAATAAAATAACTTGTGTCGCTGTAAACGAGTGTCATGCTAACCGATGAAAGGAATTGCTAATTACTTTGAACTTAAGTCGCTGTAAACGAATGCCATGCTAAAAAGAATGATTACTAATGTCTTACGTCGCTGTAAACGAGAGTGTCTAACTAACCGACAAAGGAGATTACTAATAACTTTGAACTTGTGCCGCTGTAAACGAGTGTCATGCTAACCGATGGAGATTACTAATTACTTCAAATTATGTAGCTGCAAACGAGTGTCATACTATAATCGATGGAAGGAGATTAGTAATTACTTTTAAGTCGTGTCGCTGTAAGCGAGTGTCATGCTAATCGATAGCGATTACTAATTATTTCAAATTGTGTTGCTGCAAACGAGTGTCATACTTACTGATGAAGGAGATTACTAACTTCTTCATGTACTCATGTACATTTGAATATAGTAACACTCAATATTGGACCCTGTGGCCTTAGGTGTCTGTACAACAGAGTTCGACGGTGAATACATACATAGCGTAGATAGATAAATTGCATTGAGAATCATTTTTTTCCGTTCACCATTAGTTCTAATATAGAGTTATAAATTTTCATTAAACTTAATGCCATGTTGCTTTGTTACGTTTAAAGGATCTTCTCAAAACAAAATATCTTCTTAAATACGTTCTAAACCCTAGAGACATCTCTTAAAAATTCTTAGATTAGGCACTGCCGTAATTTTTGTTTTTCCTTTCCATATAAATAGCTTTACGCTCTCGTTCTCTTCTTTTGAAGTCGTAAAAAAAAAAAAAAGCTACGTCTTCAGACTCATGCTTACTGTGCTTACTCATAAATCACTCTCCTTGGGTACGCTAGCTTGGAGGCGGAGATACTAATTCAATACGATCACGGTAGGCTGATCTCAAGGATTGATAATATCGCCGCCGGAGACAACTGTATTTAAAAACTCTCTCGGAAATACAGGAAATTCCGCGAGAAAAATCGATACAGGTGAGCTTTTGAAGGACGCCTTTGATTTCTGTTCTTTGTCGGTCATTTCAGCAAAAGAGAAAGATGAGAATGAACTCTGCAATAGCTGCTCCTTCCCTTCATTTTCCCTGTTTCTTTCTTTTTCTTTTTTTTTTTTTTTTCTTCTGATAATCAGGATCTAGCTTGAGCTCTTCGCAATCGAAGGTGGCGTTGACAAGCGTCTACGTGTCCCCAAAGCCCCAGCTACATGGAGAGGAAAGGTTGTGAGGGGAGGGGGATCGCAAGCGGACGGGGAGGAGGTGCACATATATTGGTTGCACTAGATTCGGGGGTCAGGCGGTAACAAAAGCCATCAACGAAAGCAGCACTGTCCTCGGGGACATTTTTCAAACAAACAATTTACGCGTGTCCCGACATCTCTTGTCCTGTGGACCCCCCATGGGG
Organism: Macrothele yani; assembly: GCA_039090855.1. NCBI lineage: Eukaryota > Metazoa > Arthropoda > Arachnida > Araneae > Macrothelidae > Macrothele > Macrothele yani. The sequence continues at coordinate 104,320,117 of CM077006.1, read as the reverse complement.
GAAAAGGCTGCGCAAAGGGACGTTCCCACCTGACCATCACAAAAATATTAACTTTTGATTGGAAGTGACGTGATAAATGTGAGGCGACCTCGGCGTCGATATTGGAACACGAAGCTCCGATATTGGTGTAACCGGTCAAGTCAACATGGGTGAGCAAGACAGGAGGCTAGAGAGAGAGAAGGATAGAAAAAAAAAAAAAGGAGGACTCGATATTATAGGTGTAACAGGCAGAGGCGCGCGCTCCGCTCTTTCAGCGGGGAACGTGTTGACGGCTACTGGGTCTCGCCTCCGCGGGTGACGCTTCACCGAAAAAACCCCTGCAGAGAGCGTTATTGGTGGAACTGTTGGCTTGTGACTCATGGGCGACGATGCCATAAATACAGCTATAAAACCTCATCACTACCATCGTCATAATCATCGTCGCTAAATTCATCTCAGATTGCAAAATGAACAGCAAAGCTCTCACGAAATGTACCTGTCGATGAAAGCTGTCTTTTTTCTATCAGTCTTCAAAGTTAACGAGGAAGGAGAAACCTCTATAAAATTCTAGCTACTGTGTTCAAGGAGAAAAGGCTTGGCTTACTTCTCCCATATAGGAAATTATATAAGTTCTAAACCCTGATATAAATGGTCTAAACAGGGGAGGATTGGATGGACGAAACTACAGAAGCACACGTACCCACACGGGAAACAACTCATATATCCCCCCATGAAAACACAGTTGGTACCGTGCCCCTTTGATTTTTTTCAGATATAACTTTTTTAAGAAATAAAACTGAAGAAATGTTTTACTTTATTTACTTAAAAGCAATTTATATACAATTCATAGTAACTTATGCTGATTTTAAATTAATGTTAGAAGTCGTAGTATCATCGTTGTCAGTAGTTATTGCTATAATTGTTTCTGAAGAAATCGGTCTTCAGAAACAATTTTTCAAATTCTTTAGCTGCCTTGTTATAAATTTAGCGATACGTCTCGGGCCTGATGTACTCTTCTTCTTGTTGCTCTTGTTCTTGTCTAGATTCAGAATGCATCGGCGTGTGTGAAAGTTTGAGACTTAATACCATTCATTATCCAACGAAGTTGTGAAGGTTGGCGATGTACACTGTTATTCCATGCTCGATGACACCAATCGTCATCTGTGCTTGCTGTTCACGCTCAATTTGTGCAGTTGAAGTGGAAGGTTGTATCTCTAGAGTCGAATTCGCATCCTGGCGCGCGGACCTACATTCCCGTTACCCTTCTGTTGATGACTTGGCGGGACCTTTTCGAATTTCTCTCGTTTTCCTCTAGTTGTTTCTTCAACTTTCCTTCGGTTCTTATAGTAATTTTCCCTGGATTTTCGTGGCATTTCTAAATTTTCGTCACCATTTTTTTTTTTTTTTTGTCTAAAAGATTTTAAATCCACTTTATTTCGGTTTATCATATTCGTCCATTAATTCCGACCGTTCGCTATGGAATGCAGGGCTGAGGTAATCGCTATCATTATCTATTCACTAGTTATCAACCTTAAAACGGTGTACGGCGTAATAAAATCACGCGAAATTTATCTTAAGTTTATAACGCTTCTGTATCGAAGGGTTAAGGGATGGAGGGTTGAAACTTGTTTTGTTATAAATGGGACTCTATAAACTATCTAATGATGTATTATTTATTACGCTACGATTATTAGTTTTGAAGATATAAGCGTTCAAAGTGTGACATGTTTTCATTGCATCCGTGCTCGCGACGTCACCACCTATCCAGCGGAGAAAGACGAATTTCAACGTTAAAAATTAACTCGTGAATGAAAGAGAACTGTTGAAATATGCGTTGTAAATCATGAATGGAATACGGGATTATTACATCATACAATACAAATTTTGGAGATGACAATCCGTTTTTTTTTTTTTGTTGTTTTTGGTGTAAATGTCAAGGATGGTAAGTCAGATAATATCCGAAAACTTGAAAATTTAGTCGTCCTGGAGCGGGAATCGAACCCGCGTCTCCCAGGTAACTCCCGGATATGCTAGCCACTACACCACCCAATACGACCAAGTCTCAAGTTTCCGATTAATTTGAATATAACCATCACAGGATTCGCTAGTCGAAGCAACCGGCATTCATGTTTAGCGAATCTCGAGGTAATATTCAAATTAATCGAAAACTTGAGACTTGGTCGTTCCGGGTGGTGTACTGGTTAGCATATCCGGGCGTTATCTGAGATACGCTGGTTCTGTTCCCGCTCCAGGGCGACGAAATTTTCAAGTTTTCGGATATTATGCGACTTACCATCCTTGTCATATTTACACCAAAAAAAAAAAAAAAAAAAAGAAAAACGGATTGTCATCTTCAAAATTTATATGCGTTGTAAAACTAATTCAATCGTGAATAAATTTTAACTGCAATTTAAGGTGGATGTCAAGTAATTTTGATTCCTATACTTCCAATGAAAAAACTTCTGTACACATTTTCTTCACAATTAATGCGTTCCCAATAATGAAATTCGAACATCGATTAAAATTGCTTCATTTTATAACTTGGAATACTTAATATTTTCTAAAACATAACCATAATTATGCAATCCAACATTTGTTTGTCTACTGACGTCATCAAAGTACAGGTCGCGCCATCTTTTTTTCTGGTTTCAACACCAGTAAATGAAAAGTTATTGATTTTTAATATAAATATGGTTTTTCAGAAAATATTAAGTATTCCAAGTTATAATATAAAGTTATTTTAATCGATGTTCAAATTTTCATCCTTGAGAACACATTTATTGTGAAGGAAATGTGTACAAAAGTTTTTCCATTGGAAGTATGGGAAGCAAAATTACTTGACGTCCACCTTAAGCGCGAAAGAATGTTGAAAATCCACTCATTATTGAATGAATCAAACCATGCTCAAAACGGGGTGTTGTACCAGATAATTATATTTGGCCACTAATCACTATTGCTCCAGGTATTCGTTCCTCCTTCTTGAGTAGACGCCCTTTTAAAGTGCACTCAGGACCAGATTGGGGGAGGGGGTCTAACGGGGCCTCTTCTAACAGTAAGTCACGTTATCAATAGGTTCAGAGGCAACAAAACCTTACTGTGGAGGAATGGAAACTAGTAGTTTGGTCTGGTGAGTCTCGTTTTTGTTTGTATACTACAATGATGGGAGGCGATGAGTGCATTGCAGGCCCAATGAAGCCTTTAATCCTGATTGTGCCGAAGGTGTTGTTCAAGCTTGATAGGGTCTGCGATGTTTTGGGAATTTTTTCGTACCTCCAAATTGGCCCTCTCGTTTGCAGTGATGATGAATTTGAACCAGCATGCGTACCTCCGCATTCTGAATGACGAAGTGTTGCCCTTTGCCCTACGTCTCAAGGAGAAGCATTATGTTGCCACTGCTGTCTTCCAAGACGACAATTGTCGTGTGCACTGGGCTAAAACTGTGTCTGAGTGGCACGACGAACAATCAGAAACACCGTCTCACCTCGACTGGCCCGCCAAATCCCCAGATTTACACCCTATTGAAAATCTGTGGGATCATTTGGAACAGAAGGTGAAACTCCCGAATAGACACCCACGTACTCTGGCGGAACTTCAGGACCAACTGACGCACGAGTGGCTGCAATTCGATGTTCAATACATCCATAACCTTGTGGAGTCTCTACCACACCGGATTCATGGTGTTATCAATGCAAGAGGCGCCGTCACCCGTTATTAGGTAAGTTCTGACTGGGGTGACTAATTTTTTGCCCGTTGTGCTTATACACTATCTACCAACAAGTAATTGGACACCTGTGATAGCAAAGGAAAACGAAGTTTATTCACCTTCAATAGTTGGTGGAGCCTCCACGAGCGGCGATTACAGCTGCGATCCTCCGGGGCATACCCTCAACCAGGCGTTGTACGACGGTTAGCGGTATTTTCTTCCACTCGGCTTGGAGAAGACAGGTCAGTTCCTTCACCGATTTCGGAAGGTGGGGGCACCCCTTAAGTCGAAGCTCCAACTCGTCGCAGAGGTGCTCGATAGGGTTAAGGTCCAGGCTCTGCGCAGGCCAGTCCATTCGATTAACCCCATTGTGACCATACCAAGCCATTGTGGACCTCGCAACATGACAGGTGGCATTGTCATCCTGAAAGTAACATGGGTCCACCCGTAAAACTGCCACAACGTAGGAAGCGCATGATCATCCAAAATGGTGCGGTAGGTCTCGCCGTTGAGTCTACCAGGAATTGCGACCAAGCGTCCAGTGCCATACCAGGAGAAACACCCCCATAGCATAATTCCACCGCCGCCGAACTTCACAGTTGGCACAATACATTCCGGCAGGAGGCGTTCTCCAGGCAGACGCCAAACCCAGACCCTGCCATCCGAACGGTAGAGGGTGAACCTTGATTCGTCGCTTCAGAGAACCTGTTTCTACTGTTCAACGGTCCACTGTCGACGTTCTTTGGCACACGTTAGCCGAGCAGCGCTATTGGACTTGGTGATCAAAGGCTTGTGGGCGGCAGCACTTCCATGATAACCGAGCAGATGGGCTTCCTTACGGATGGTATTCATCGAGAGAACACTCCCGGATGCCTGTTGAAACTCCTCGCGGATATGGCCCATCGATTTGGTGCGGTTCTTCCGAATTTCTCTGGCCAGCACCCGTCGGTCTCTAACTCTCAGTTTTGTGGGTCTGCCGGGTCGGGGCACATTCCGACAGTAACCTCTCATCTTCCACTTGCCAATCACGTAGGCCACTGTCGATTTTGAGCACTTAAACTCGCTGGATACACAGTGTGGCAAAGAATTTTTAAGACTGGGTCTGTAAAATGAAATAGAAACAAGAAATTATAATTTGTTTTGGTTTGTTATTCAAAATAAGTCCCTCCGGCTTCAATACACTTGTTACAGCGATTTAATAATGATTCGAATGCCTGTTCCAGTTCACTTTGCGGAACTGCCTCCAAAGCACGCGTCGAAGCTGTTTGTATGGCCAAAATATCATCAAAATAACACCCTTTTAACGTCATTTTAAGTTTTGGGAATAAAGAAAAGTCGCAGGGTGCTAAATCAGGCGAATACGGTGAATGATTCAACACACAGACGTTATTTTTCGCCAAAAATCTACGAACAAGAAGTGAGGTGTGACTGGGTGCATTATCGTGAACAAACACCAACTGTTTTCATCCCGATATTCTGGACGAATCGACAAATTCTGCCCATCAAACGCCTCAAAACATTTAAATACAACTCACCAGTAATTGGTTTTCCACTTGGAACAAATTCTTTGTGGATAATACCCTTACTATCAAAGAATGTAATGAGCATTGTTTTGATTTCCGATTGAACTTTTCTTGTTTTTTTGGCTTGTGGTGAGTTTTTTGACTTCCATTCCGCACTTTGTCGCTTTGTTTTAGGATCATATTAAAAACACCATGTTTCATCACCTGTAACAATCGATTTTAAGAAGTTTGGATCATTTTCAGCGGCTGAAATGATGTCTCTGCAGTGTGCACTTCTCCTTGATTTTTGTTCATTGGTTAACGTTTGTGGAACAAATTTAGCACAGACTTTTGTTTTGCCCAAATCTTCATGCAGGATGGTTCGAATAATTTCTTTGTTGATGTTTAAAGACTCTTCCATCATTCTTAGTGACGCACATCGATTGTTTGCCACAAAATCACGCACTTTTTCAATAATCTCAGGTGTCCTCGATGAACTTGGTCTTCCGGTATGCCTATCATCTTCTAGCGTATCTCTTCCGTCCAAAAAACGTTTGTGCCACAGGAAAACATTTGATCTACTTAAACAAAACTCACCGTAAACTTGTTTCATCATTTGGTACGTTTCCGTGGCACTTTTACTAAGTTTTGCGTTAAATTTAATAACAGCCCTTTGTTCCATCTTAATATTCAACATGAAAAAAATTTTACTTCTCTAACGAACGGCCGTTTTGTTTGAGTTACTTTAACAACTGCGCAGTACTTTTGGCAGAAAGCAAGCAGATGGTCATGGTTTATAACGCATTCACGATTACACTGATGGCGCCACCGTAGGCTGAAATCTAGCGCCAGTCTTAAAAATTCTTTGACGCACTGTGTATGTCACGTATGGATCGGCCATTTCTGTGATACCCGACGATTACACCTTTCTCGAAATCAGAGAGCTCGGAACTGCGTGGCATCTTGCATGCGACTGGTTGCGTTGTTGTTTCCCACACGATATTTAACGGCGTCGGCCGTGACGTGTATCAGGACCGCAAATATCGTCGATTGCAGGGGTGTCCAATTACTTGTTGGTAGATAATGTATATACTGGCAGCCATCCTAGGACGGCTGCGTTTTAGCTTTACATAAATATTCATATATAGGGAATATTGCCCGACCTAGAACGGGGAGAAATGTTTAATTGAAGCAGACTGAAAACAAATCAAATAGACGCCGTGTTTCTGTAAGAAAATATAGTGAAAACTGAAAATGTTTTTACATGCGATTTTGCTCACTTTGACATCTCAAAATTTCATTTTTTATTGTAGATTAAAACGTTTTAAATAGCTCACAGTATTTATATTTATAATAGAAAGCCCGCAGCGAAATATTTTGCAGAATGTATAAGATGATCAACCCTACACTCGGAAAGTTTGATGAAATAAAAAAAGTAAAAAATAAAGCGCACGAATTAATATTTGAATCGTGCTAAATTAAATTAATATACAAACTCAACTTGCCGTGATATTAAGAATTCAATTCGAATTTTGTAGATAGGATAAATACGACGTAGAACTCGAATCATTGATAATCCAATGTTTTTAAATTAGCAAGCGATCATTTTGACATCTCGAAGTGATCGCGTGCTATTATATAGCACACAATCACTTCGAGAGCACACACGAATTGGTCGATACGTTCAGTAGTTAAAAACTTGTTTTCCGGCTCTCAGAACAATTAAAATGTGGGGATGTGGCTCTCCTCGCTTTTGAAACTCAATCGTGTAGATATGCGCAGTCGTTTTTTTTCAAAACACTAAACTGTCAGATCTTTCCAGAGTGATTTTAATTTCAATTTGCAAGTAAGCCTGTTGCGCAATATTTTGCCAAATGTACGATAATGTGGCGTATATTTGACTGCGTTTCCCCTCAGTATCAAGAGATGGCGCCACAATGCAGACGTTGCTGTGACGTCAAGCGTTTCAGAGAGAGAGAGAGAGAGAATGACAGAGAGATCTGGCTGCTTATTATATGCATAGTATTCACAAATACCAAAAGAATTATTCGTTCTGTCAAAACTATCCAGACTAAGACGACCCGAAAAATAGTAGGCCATTCTTGAGTAGTCCATCGGGAAATACCCCGGTGGGCCAATCCGCCCATAGGTCTAAATACAAATATTTCTAATAAGGTATGCGTGTACACAATGCTTATCGATATTGCGCTTTAAATGGGGAGAAGGTTACAGTGCCAAAGAGGTATAATCGAACTAGAAGCGCACCAACATTATAATTAAAAACAATTAATGTTACGCACAGGGATTTATCAAAATAATGGATAAACTTACTGTTTGTGGAGAACTACACTGAAGTACCAGAAAAACTGGTACAGGCGAGCTTATGCAAAATACATAGCAACATCACCTATGCGCCTACTCGGTTGCATCCGTAAGTGCGTATATGAAGCGATAGACATCCTTGCCAGCTGTCATAGCTCTTTTCGGCATGAGAATTACAAGTAATAACGATTTAAGCGATTTTCAACGCGGTGTCATAGTTGTCACTCGTGAGATGAGCCATAGTATTTCAGAGGTAGAAACGAAGTTCGGATTTTCACGGAGGACCATTGCAAGGGTGTACCGTGACTACAAAACCTCCAACCTACGATACCAGTGTGGCCGTAAAAAGACATTGGGTGAATGTGACCATCGTCGGCTGTCAAGAATCGTTTCACGCGACACTCCCGCAGGTAGCATCGGAATTCAATGCTGGAACCTCAACAAGCATCAGCGTCCGGACTGTGCAACGTTCCCTGCACGATATGGGCTTTGGGAGCCGACGCCCAACTCGAGTCCCCTTGATGGGTGCACGACACAGAGCTATGCGCCTCGCTTGGGCACGGCAACACCGCCACATGGACACTTGATGACTGGAAACAAGTAGCCTGGTCTGACGAGTCGTGTTTCCAACTATATCGGGCAGATGGAAGGATTCGTGTGTGGCGCAAACCCCATGAAGCCACGGGTTCCTCCTATAAACAGGGAACGGCACCGGCTGGTGGGGGGTCCGTATTGGTATGGGGTGTGTTTAGCTGGACTTCACTGGGACCCCTGGTACGTCTACAAACGTCTGTGACCGGCCAACGCTACGTGCGCGACCTTTCTGACGAGGTACACCCGTTCATGTTCTGCATTCATGCTGATGGGTTGGGCCTGTTCCGACAGAACAATGCACCTCCACACAAGTGTCGGGACGCCACATTATGGTTAGAGGAGCTGAGTTTGGGGTGTTGCCATTCCCACCCAAGTCCCCAGATCTGAACGTGATAGAACACATTTGGGATGCCATGCAACGCGCTATCGAACACAGGAATCCGAGACCTCTGAATGCACCCAAATTGTGGAACGCCCTGCAGGAAGTATGGTGTGCTTGCCTACAGCATATTTCCAGAAGCCAGTGGAGTCCATGCCCCGTCGGATTTCTGCAGTCCTGTGCTCCCGTGGGGAACATACCAAGTATTAGACTGGTGTACCAGTTTTTCTGGCACTTCAGTGTATATATTAATAAGCTGTAGGCCCAATTCAGGCTCTCAGAACAGGAGTCAACCGACTTGCAATCGACTTATACACAAGTCTTGCACATACGATAGTGGAATTTGGCATCTTTCTTCCTGTAAAATACGAACCAGTTGTGCCGGTGATTTTGGAGGTCGAAAGTGTGATCTGGCTTTTCGTCTCAGATATTCCGACAAATGTCTGACAATATTGAAATCTGGAGATTGAGATGGCCAGGGAAGCATTTGTACCTGATCCTTATGACTTGTAAACCACAATGAGACAGGTTTCACACATTGTACGGGTGCATTATCTGCTTGGCAACAGGGACAGTCATTAAGGAACAACGCCTGCAACATTGGGTGCAGAAGAACATGCTTAGGTTCCTGCAAAATAACCAATGGCTCTAAGGAATGCCATGTTATGGCAACCAAGAGCAACAGGAATCCACCTCCGTGAACAAGGGATAGTCGTTAGGAAACAATGCCTGCAACATTGGGTACGGAACAATGGATTCGTATGTTGCAGATGTGACACGATCTTGCAGAATAACCAATGGCTCTAAAGAATGCCATGATATGGCACACCAAGCATCAGGGATCCACCTCCGTGAACCAGGGACGGTTATTAGGGAACAATGCCTGCAACGTTGGGTACAGAAGAATGGATTCGTACGTTGCAGATGTGACACGACCCTGCAGAATAACCAATGGCCGTAAAGAATGCAATGATATGGCACATCAAGCATGAGGGATCCACCTCCGTGAACCAGGGACGGTTATTAGGAAACAATGCCTGCAACATTGGGTACAGAAGAATGGATTCGTACGTTGCAGATGTGACACGATCCTGCAGAATAACAATTGGCCCTAAGGAATGCCATGATATGGCATACCAAGCATGAAGGATCCACCTCTGTGAACCAGGGACGGCTATTAGGAAACAATGCCTGCAACATTGGGTACAGAAAAAATGGATTCGTACGTTGCAGATGTGACACGACCCTGCAGAATAACCAATGATCCTAAGGAATGCCATGATATGGCATACCAAGCATGAAGGATCCACCTCTGTGAACCAGGGACGGCTATTAGGAAACAATGCCTGCAACATTGGGTACAGAAAAAATGGATTCGTACGTTGCAGATGTGACACGACCCTGCAGAATAACCAATGATCCTAAGGAATGCCATGATATGGCACACCAAGCATGAGGGATCCACCTCAGTGAACCAGGGACGGCTATTAGGAAACAATGCCTGCAACATTGGGTACAGAAGAATGGATTCGTACGTTGCAGATGTGACACGATCCTGCAGAATAACAAATGGCCCTAAGGAATGCCATGATATGGCACACCAAGCATCAGGGATCCACCTCCATGAGCCAGGCAACAACATTTGTCCGAGACTGGTCCGGGTTCGAATCTCGGTAAGACATGGATGTTGTGTTTGTCTTACGGCACCAGCTCTCTCATTTCTTTAGAACCAGTGACCCTAATTTAGCGACGGGCGACGCTTAAGCCCATTGATCTGTTCAGTGTTAGTCAAAGCCCCAAACAAAACAAAACAACAACAACAACAACAAAAAAAAGCTCCTCATCAATTTTCAAATAATCTTGAAACATCAGAAGTGACGACTCCTTTCTCTCTCAGATGACTCCAAGTTTAATTCACTTTTATTTCCTCCATCTTCGATCTCATTTGGAAATACGTCTTCATCGTTCATCTGGGAGACTTCCAAAGTTGGCACGTTTAACGCAGTTTTGAACTCTTTCTTTAAAAAAGCTTTGCAAGCAGAGCTTAGTATATCACATGCCATTCTAACGCGTCAATAACTGGTATTTCATCTTTTTTTAAACTACATTAGAACTTTCCAAAGTATACTTTTTCTGTTTACCAAACCAAATTTTCGGTTGTAATGAGCACGTCTTTTGAATCTTTTTCCAACACGAATAAAATTGATCAGTTATTCAAAGTCAATAAAACCGGTTACAATAAAAAAAAAAAAAATTCAACCGGATTTCTACGATCTATAAAACATCCAGAAATTCTTGTAAATAAAAAGAGCTACTTGCTTCCACCAGCGGCTAAAAGGTATGTTACCAAAATTAGCGAATGACACCGGACTGTAATGTCTCGGTGTGGTCGTGAGTGACGCGAATAAATGCAATGTGTTGCAGAGTTGGAAACTGGTCAAATATTTTGGATACGGACCCAGCCGTCACATTATTCGACCCAAATCGGACGTTCCCCGACCCAGACGAATCTGCTTTGAACTATAAATTCGAATATATCCTCATCATCATTGTCAATCATTGCTGTATGAAGGTCTCCCCAAGTTTCTTCAATAACGGACAGTTTTGGTCCAGTCCCTTCCATCCCCCCATCTCCCATGTGGTCTTTTTTTATGTGTCTTTTCCTGTCCCTTGGAATCCAGTCTAAAATTTCGGTTTTCCATCTGTGATTCTTTCATCTGGCAATATGTCCAGCCCATTGCCATCTCAGTAATTTTACTCTGATCATAATGTCTTCCACTCTTGTCATTTTTCTTATCCAGGAGCTCCTCTTTTTACTTTTCTTGGTTACACAAGTATACATCTCTCCATGCCTATTTCAGTTGTCTGCAGCCTTTGTATGTCTTTTTTAGTTAAGGTCCACGTCTCTGCTCCGTACGTAAGCACTGGAAGGATGCATTGTTTAAACATTTTTCTTTTAAGACATAATGGCACATTGCTCTTTAAAACTGTACTGCTTCTTCCAAAAGCTCTCCAATTAAGTTTTTTACGCTAATTAATTTCTTCGTCAATGTGGCCTTTGCTTCATATCTGCTGTCCAAGGTAAATGTAGGAATTGGTTATCTCCAGCTTTTCCCCATCAATTGACAGATCTTCATTTCTTGTAAAAGCATTGTACTTTAGTTTTGTCATAGAATAATAATAACAACGTTTCGCACAATAAAATGTTTACTATACATCGACTGTAGTTTCGCAAAGCGTTTGGCTTTGCTTCCTCAGGACGAATGGAGCGTAAACATTCAAATCATTGTGACATCTTCAGAATTCTGACGGTCACGGGTTTTGGCGAGTTGTTTCCACGCGCTTGAAAGAATTGGAGTCGACGTCATCTCGTTGACAAGCCGTGACGAGTTCCGGTGTATGTGGAAAGCTTCTAATATATTAAGCTTGATAGCCGAGTCCGGTTTATCAATAAGTGTAGCTTTTGCAAACAAAAATTTGTGGTTATTTTCGTGACAATGTTGAGCTATAGACGACTTCTTCAGTTCACAGTTCCGTACATGGGTCTTGTGTTCCTTCACACGGAAACTTAAAGCCCTGCGGGTCTGTCCTATATATGAAAGTCCACATTCACAAGGTATCTGATAAATTCCCCAGCAGTTTAAGTCTTCGACGTAGTCTTTTGATCCGTAAAAATTCATCTTGTTTATGGGTTTGAAAATAACTTTGAAAATAAAACTTTTAAGGATTTTTGAAATTCCGAAGCAAATCTGAGGAAGAAATGGGATAACTGCCCAGTTCTTTCGTATTGGGAGGTCTACAGGCATGAGCGTGCAGACAGGCTTTGGTTTCATGAATTTGTGGACAGCTTTGCCTATAACGGAAGGGCTCTATCCTCTGTGTGCTGCAATTCGTTTAAGAAAATCAAGCTCTTTCTGTAAGGAATCCTCAGTTGAGCAGATATGTATTGCACGATATACGTATGTAAAGAAGGCTGATATCTTTTTGTTTCCATGGATGATTTGATTTTGCATGAGGGGGTAAGGAAACAGCAAATGGTTTTCGATAAACTGTTGTACTAAAGGATCCTTGAGAGCGTGACACAAGGACATCAAGGAATGGTAAGCAGCCATCATTTTCAGTCTCATATAGGAACTGTATATGAGGATCAGTTGAATTGATAAGTTCAACTAATTTAGGTATTTCCGAGTTCATGCCATTCCAGAGAACAAAAGTATCATCTACATATCGAATCCACAGGTCAAATGTAACTAGCTGAAATAGTTGGTCTTCAAAGTGGCGCATGTAGACTTCGCATAAAATAGGTGACAGCGGGCTACCCATTGCAAGGCCTTTTGTCTGTTGGAAAAATCTTCCACGAAAAAGGAAACTGTTTTGTCTTATACAAATTTCCATTAGCCTCAAAATTTCTTCTATTTCCGGTTGGCTGAAATGATGTTCTTTGATACTTGCTTTCAATGCTTGGAGAGCTCCATTCACTGCACTATTAAGAGCTATCATTAAAGATACAAGAAAGAATATTGCAAACGTTGAGGTCGAACTGTACAACCTGCACCTTTTACTGGCTGAAACATTACAAGATTTTTCTGACCTGGACTGCAAAACTTGGTCTAATAGTTCCAATATGTCATTTACTCATAAAATGACATTAGAACGAAAATTTGAAAAAATTATCAAATAACAGCAACCGTAAAGAAAATTCTACTTCACAAATTGAATATATCTTTCCGGATAATGAAGCAATATCTAACCTTTCTAGTTTTAACCCGAGTGAAATTCAAAAACGGATTTTAAATTACAATTCGAATTTTGCGATTTCAAAAAAGGTACCAATATCCAATATCATTGCGTCGGTTGAAGAGACCGTGATAAAAAGCGATCTAAATACAGATCAAAAAGAAACGATTAGACATTGCGTTAGCCAGACAATAACAGCAAAGTCCATTCCACCAATTAAACCGAATCTCAACAAGGAAGAACACAATGCTCTAAAAGAATTGCAGTCAAATCGCGATATTATCATCACTAAAGCTGATAAAGGAGGACAAGTTGTTATTCTGGACAAGAAACATTACGAGGCAGAGGTCGAAAAATTTATTTCCGAGGGACCGTACAAGGAAATGAAAAATGACCCATCGGAGAAACAATTAAAGGAAGTTCGGAAAGTGGTAACAAGTTGTGTAACCCTTGACCAAAGCTCAAAAAATCATCTGAAGCCCTCATATTCCCGTTGTCCAAGTTTCTATGCACTTCCGAAGATACACAAGATTGGTGTACCCTTTCGTCCCATAGTCAGCAATATAGGATCAGCTACACATAAGTTGGCTAAATTTCTATCTTCGAAACTATCGACTTTAACTTCTTCGAACACAACATCTGTAAAAAATTCCATTGATTTTGTCAATCGGCTAAAGCGACATCCATTCGACGATCAGTTCATGTTATCCTTCAAAGTGAAATCTATGTTCACAAGTATCCCAGTGAATGGAGCTCTCCAAGCATTGAAAGCAAGTCTCAAAGAACATCATTTCAGCCAACCGGAAATAGAAGTAATTTTGAGGCTAGTGGAAATTTGTATAAGACAAAACAGTTTCCTTTTTCGTGGAAGATTTTTCCAACAGACAGAAGGCCTTGCAATGGGTAGCCCGCTGTCACCTATTTTATGCGAAGTCTACGTGCGCCACTTTGAAGACCAACTATTTCAGCTTGTTACTTTTGACCTGTGGATTCGATATGTAGATGATACTTTTGTTCTCTGGAATGGCATGAACTCGGAAATACCTAAATTAGTTGAACTTATCAATTCAACTGATCCTCATATACAGTTCCCATATGAGACTGAAAATGATGGCTGCTTACCATTCCTTGATGTCCTTGTGTCACGCTCTCAAGGACCTTTAGTACAACAGTTTTTCGAAAACCATTTGCTGTTTCCTTACCCCCTCATGCAAAATCAAATCATCCATGGAAACAAAAGATATCAGCCTTCTTTACATACGTATATCGTGCAATACATATCTGCTCAACTGAGGATTCCTTACAGAAAGAGCTTGATTTTCTTAAACGAATTGCAGCACACAGAGGATAGAGCCCTTCCGTTATAGGCAAAGCTGTCCACAAATTCATGAAACCAAAGCCTGTCTGCACGCTCATGCCTGTAGACCTCCCAATACGAAAGAACTGGGCAGTTATCCCATTTCTTCCTCAGATTTGCTTCGGAACTTCAAAAATCCTTAAAAGTTTTATTTTCAAAGTTATTTTCAAACCCGTAAACAAGATTAATTTTTACGGATCAAAAGACTACGTCGAAGACTTAAACTGCTGGGGAATTTATCAGATACCTTGTGAATGTGGACTTTCATATATAGGACAGACCCGCAGGGCTTTAAGTTTCCGTGTGAAGGAACACAAGACCCATGTACGGAACTGTGAACTGAAGAATTCGTCTATAGCTCAACATTGTCACGAAAATAACCACAAATTTTTGTTTGCAAAAGCTACACTTATTGATAAACCGGACTCGACTATCAAGCTTAATATATTAGAAGCTTTCCACATATACCGGAACTCGTCACGGCTTGTCAACGACATGACGTCGACTCCATTTCTTTCAAGCGCGTGGAAACAACTCACCAAAACCCGTGACCGTCAGAATTCTGAAGATGTCACAATGATTTGAATGTTTACACTCCATTCGTCCTGAGGAAACAAAGCCAAACGCTTTGCGAAACTATAGTCGATGTATAATAAGCATCTTATTGTGCGAAACGTTGTTATTATTATTCTATCTTAACAACGCAAGCTTTGTAGTCATAAATTATATATAATTTAGTTTTGTCTTCTGAAAGTTCATTTTTAGTCCCACTTCTTTTACTCTTGTCAGAAAGTTCCTGGATCGTACTCTGCAGTTCTGAAATATTATTTCAAAAGCCTCTGAAGTGTTCTTTGAAATATTTTTGTTTTCGTTTCAAAAATAAAACGGGGTAAAATCGGGTCAGGAACACCTTGACCCGTTGACACGTTTCTATCTCTGATGTGCTGTATGTAAATAAATGTACACTCTCGAATCCTTCGTTTTATTCCCCCCCCCCCACGAGCATCTTGGCATGCGAAAGATTATTTACAATGAGTACCAAGGTACTCTTTTTTTTTTTTTTTTTTTTTTTTTTTTGACGAACATCTAGGACAGTATGCATTCGCCTGCCCTGGATTGAACCTACTAGACACTGTGAAAAAAATCTGAAATTCAAGAGCCACTTTCTGTGATTCATTTAGTGAATTAACGAAACATATTTCCGATACCTTTTCCGTGAAATGACAGAAAGGAACTTGAATTTTTAGAATTTTTCGTACACCACAAAAATTCTGAATTTTTATAATCATTTCCTCATTGCTCTCCAATATTGATGGTAAATTGCCGTTTTTATAATACTGCATTTTCAGAAACTTTTCCGCACTTCCTTTCGTACATTAATGAAAAAACTCCGTTCTCTCTTCTCCCGTATCCCTATGACGAAAATTTTCCCGTAATAGGAGGGATTCGCGAAAATACTTGGTTTGATTAATTGTTAAATTTCCGTAGTCTGTCAAAGAATCTGATTTTGAAGTTCTCTAGCGAGATCAGATATCGCATGATTTTTTGGTTATTGTCGCCTCAGAAATGCTCGCATGTCCAGACCCACGACGTCAATATTGCGATAGCATGACTTTGTTTAAACTCTGGCCTTCAGCCAGAGCCGGATTGAGGTGGGCGGTCTATAGCCTTGGGGCCCACCACGACCAAGGGCCCAGGAGGCATGCCTTGGCAAATGATAGATAGATAGAGAGAGCGCGAGGTCCATAAAATAATTTTACTTTCGTCACGTATGATTTCCAGTTGGTCAGAAACAGAGGCTAGAAGACGAACACATTTCAAAGCATTGACTCACCAAATGTAAAGGTTTCATGTTGCTGTGTACAGAGTGGTCGGCGAGACCATTTCAGCTTTTTCATTACCATCCACCCACACCTCCCAGTTTGCACTTGGAATTGTTAATGGTCGAAGTCCCCAGTGGCTTCACATTACATAACAAAAAAGATGTACTGAGAAAAGTATACAATGCTAAATCATTAGAAAATCCAAGACAAAAATCTAGGAATCTCTGGCTTTTAACTCGTGTTCTTGTAAGAACAGTGGAAAATACAATAACTTATTATGAAAACTGTGTAGATAATTTAGTAATTACTAATTACATTTTCGTGTTTTAGTGAACTTCACAATTCCCCATTATAATTTGGGGGGGGGGGGCTCACTCAGATGTTTTAGCCTAGGAGACCACTAAGGCCTTAATCCGGACCTTCCTCCACCAATGACGGAATCCACGACGAAAAGCTCTTTTCCCAGTGTCCAAAAATATCCATTGCCTAGTACCGGTAGCCCAAAGAATACATTTACTAAAGCAAGGAAAGTACTTCCTAATGAATGGCCCTAAGAAGCAATCTCCTATATTGTATAAGCACACCAGAATTTTTGAGAACGAAATAAATGACAAAATGGATTGTTGTTCTCAATTTCAACACAAAATTACGGACAATTTTGTTTCAAACTAAGGACATAATTGAGGTCGGCGTCTGACACATGATAAAGCCGAAGATCAGCAAAAAATCTTATGAACTGTACCATAATTGTTCAGTTTCATGGTAAAACATAAGATGAATCTGAAGCATAATTTTCATGTGAAATATGTATAAAATAGCAATAAAGTATTATCACGCGGAATATTATTAATACTTCTGATAAAATTTTAATGTTACTCATAGGGGGCAGCACATGAAAACAAAGCTATTAAAATTTCATTGTAATTCTGTACAAGAAAAAATATCTGAAGCCAGAAAATAACTATACACTGAGTGTACAGAAATAATGGAGTACCTGTATATTATCTCTATGTGAAAGAATATTCCAAGTCTAATAACTTCATTTGAAGAAACAGTTTAATGAAAAAATGTACTGAACAAAAGTTGTAGAACTCAGAATGGAATCTACCTAATGTAGCCATTAACAGCAATTACTTATTTAATGCAAGAAAAACATGAGATTTACTCTCCATCCTGTAAATATTTCAGTTAAAACAGAAACGAAACAACACCACGATTATCGAGATGACTTTGTTCGATGCTTTGGCATATCTCTCATTAATATTGCGTGATTTCTAACTTAATTCAAAGAAAAATTCATCCACTTCATAAAATAGTTCCATACCTTTGTGAGTTCATTTTCTTCCAATTAAATAAAGTAACTGATGTTGAATTTAGTTGCATGTGGTTGATTCATTTGAGTTCTACGACTTTCGTTTCGCATATTTTGTTCAATTATTTTGGAAAATTTCGAAAATTGAGGACATTTGACGTCCTCAATCCGTTTTTACGGAATTGAGGACGAATCATGAAAAATTGAGGACTGTCCCCCAAAAATTAAGACGTCTGGTCACTTTACTATTGTAGGTACCGGAACACGACGTCCAGTACGTTCGTTATCCATCTCAAGGAAGTTAGCCGACATGCTAATTATTTTAGGAGACTTGCTGACCACAAATAGAACGAAAAAATATATTATTTGGTAGTTTTCCACGATTTCAACTTTTAAAACATTCTTAAAATGCAAGGTTTTTAATTGTTTACATATTAACATATTAAGCATTAACCACTAAAAGTTTCTATTTACATGATGTTAAAATTCATAAAGTTAACGTTATTCTCCGCTAGTCCGTTCCATTACAGTTATTATTACAGGTTATTCACAATTATCACTATTAGCATCTTCCTATGCTGATTGAAAAAGACTTAACGCTAAATATTCTAAAATCTTGTGAAATCTCCTAAACCCACGTAAAAAAAATACGGTACGTTACAAATACCCTATTAAAAATTTTGTGGTAGCTTCAACCAAAAAGTGGTGCTACACCACTTTCTGAGAAAAGATACACCATCGTGTTTTGCAAACAAAATCCAACAACGTGGTTCAACTTTTCATCACGTTATGGTACAAGGTTGCACCATGTTGTTAGGTTTATTTTGCCGCACAGAATGGTATATCTTTTCTAAGAAAGTAGTGTCGCTTTTGTAGCACCACTTTTTGGTGCAATATACCACACAATTTTAAACCGTGTTAGTAAAAATGTTAATATGTTTAAAATAGCATAATTATCAGTTACTGTGGTCGAAATTTATTCTTCATTCATGTACACTCACTTCCAAAAGTTAAGCACGCAGAGGGAGAAGTTAATTTCCGGAAGCCAAGCGGAATTGGAGAGGCTGCAATTCGCCGCAGCGGTAGATGGAAGTATGCAAATGTGGTAGGAAACAGCGAATCACGGTGTCTTGCCGAGAAATATGCAAAACAGGCAGTCGTATAAGAAGCCATCACTCTGAAGGGGTACAGGAGTTGCATGCAAGTGCATCTACAAGGTGTTCAGAATTGTCGGAGGATTTGTTTTGAAGACAGACTTGATTTTATGGCTTCCAGAAGACGATTGGAAGATTCTGAGTGCTAGCGTGCCGTCGGACGCATTGAAGCAGGACAGTCAATCACAGATGTTGCTGGTTTCTTCGGCATGAATCATTCCGTCATTTCACGTTTATGGAAATAATTTCTAACCAGCCAAACAGTTGTCCGCAGACTTGTGGTCGGTCGCCCAAGGGTTACGACCCCCGCGGAAAACCGATATATTGCTGTTGTAGCCAAGCGGAATCGAAGAGCGACGTCCACACGTGTGACATCTATGGTTACGGCGGCCATTGGTAAGACGATATCTGCCACTACTGTGAGTCGAAGGCTATACATGAAAGGACTGTACGCCCGGGTACCACGGGTTTGTGTTCCTCTATCCGTCCAATCCAGAGTGGCACGATTAAAGTGGTGTCTCCAACATGTCAATTGGACTGTGTCTGATTGGGGCAACGTTATGTTCACGGATGAGTCCAGATTTGCCCTGCAACCCGATGACAAGCGTGTACGGGTGTGGAGGGAAGAACGCACACGCAATCGACCCCAGAACATCCCCGAACATCATGCATTCCGAGGTGGAAGCATCATGATCTGGGTAGGAATTTCGTTGGGATATCGCACCGACCTCCACATCTACAGACGGGGTTCTGCGACGGCTGTGCGGTATCGGGATGAACTCCTAGGCCCCACTGTGCGATTGTACGCTGCAGCAGTTGGACCTGCCTTCGTTTTAATGGACGATAATGCGCGTCCCCATAGAGCTGCCATCGTCGACGACTACCTGGAGAGTGAGAGGATTGCGCGTATGGAGTGGCCGGTGTACTCGCCCGACTTTAATCCCATTGAAAATCTTTGGGATGCCCTCGGTCGTGCTTTGTGTTCACATCTCCCGCCCCCAACCACTCTCACAGCTTTGGAAACTGCTTTACAGGAGGAGTGGCGATTACTGGACTCTGCGGTGGTTGATTACCTCATAAAAAGCATGGTCAGACGTTGTAAACTTTGTATGCAGATGAGGCGTGCTCACATACCCTATTAATGTCGGGTTTTGTTGTTCGTTGTGACTTTATTACTCACTTTGTACATAACTCCAATTTGACGTCATCTTATATTTTCTGAAAATTCAATATTATTTTCATCTCTGTCTGTATTTCTTTGTTTTGATTCATTAATAAACATATTTCCTACTTTCCTGCCGCATTTCGTGTCAATCCAAGCAGTACTTCTCCATTTTTTCACATCTTACTGCTCCGTGCTTAACTTTTGGAAGTGAGTGTAATATAAGACTTATTCTATATAACGAATATTACTGCGTGACTTCGTTAAATGGAGGTTTTACTGTATTTCTATTTGGTCACTGTCTTTTCTCTTGTAGTAGTCAGATATCTCACATTTGAAGCCTTGACTAAAGTTCTTCAGATGTTTCCACTATTTTTTTCGGCTGAAATTGGGGCTCATCGTTGCAAATGTAATTCGCATACATCATGCTAGCTAGCTCGATGTAGGATTGTTATCTATCAGCGTTTAGGGGCCAAAAAAAAAAGTTCCGTAGTGAAAAAGTTGCTTAGAGAAAAACCTTACTAAAAATTTTCGGTTGGGATGAATACGATTTTCCCGTAAACCAGATTTTTGCGAAATTAAGATGGTAAAATTCTAAAAGCGCGCTTTATCCCGAAAGAGAATGATGGTGGTTATTTTCCTAAAGCAGGTTATTCTAAAACCCTTTTCTGCAAGAATAATGTCATAGGGAGAGCAAGATAGTAGGTCACGGGCTTAGTGATGTTTGCGGATTGCGCTGGGAAAGAGGGTAAAGAGGAATGGATATCTTGGTTATCCAGCTCACTTAATGAAGCATTTGTTGCAGCAGACTCCCAGAAGGTTGCATTCCCAATTGCAGTGGTCATCTATTTTGAGAAGACCTAAATATTTATGAAAGAGCCCTCGTGGCCTCCAGCACGCAAATCAACACATACAAAGAGATCCTACTCCTCCAGGGAGGGAAGGGTTGAGTCTCGGTGGGAGGGACAGTCGAGGTGTCAAGCCGGGACCATCCCCCCATTCGTTGGCTTAGCGACGACTGCCGACCGAATGAGCAAGATAAATGGAGTCGAGGTCTTGTGGGTTTCCGGAGCGTGGGCTAACCCCCCCCCTGCCCCCCTTCTCTCCGTCACCCCCACAAACCTCACAGAGTCCGATGACAACGCGAGGAACGGTTGGGTGGGATAGGTGTGTGTGTGTGTGTGTGTCGGGAGGGGGTTCGCACCAGGAGTTCCAATAAATAATGAACTCCACGATTCCCCCTGTTTCTGAGGCAACTTTAGTGTAAACCTTGGATTGTGGGAGGCTTCAGACATTGTGGGATCATTAGAAGAGCACCCGCAGTGGAGAATCCCGACTGCAATACCATCTCTGGCCTCCGTTGCCATTTAACTGTTCCACCCTGTTTCAGTCCCACCACGCTGTCTGATCATACTCAGCATCACTTTTCATGCCTCTAACTTCCCTTCCCCCCTCGTGACGTCTACTTTCTTCCCCACCCAAGCTGATTATTAAATAAGAAATCTTTTTGACTCGTACTGTTACGTTCGTCTTTCATGAAAATGTAGGTGCTTTCTTAGCTTTTTTCCCGGTGAGATAATAAATTTTACGCAATTATCAGCTCCAGAAGATTAAAAAAAATAATAATAAGCTAATTATTAAATACGAAGTAACCCCTATCCATGCTGATTATTAAATAAGAAATCTTTCTGACTCGTACTGTTACGTTCGTCTTTCATGAAAATGTAGGTGCTTTCTTAGCTTCTTTCCCGGTGAGATAATAAATTTTACGCAATTATCAGCTCCAGAAGATTAAAAAAAAATAATAATAAGCTAATTATTAAATACGAAGTAACCCCCACCCGAGCTGATTATTAAATAAGAAATCTTTCTGACTCTTAATGTTAAGTTCGTCTTTCGTGAAAATGTAGATGCCTTCTTAGCTTCTTTCCCCATGAGATAATAAATTTTAGGCAATTATCAGCTCCAGAATATAAAAAGGATAATAAATTAAAATTTTATTGTAAAGGTTCTTTCGTTCCTACTGTTATTTTCCTCACTCTGCAGGAAACAATTTGTTTTAGAACAAGGACTTGCTCACTCAGATCATGTGTTTCATCCTTGTACACACACCTGCAAGAATAAAGAATACAACTTTTATTTAATATCGAGTACGACCTCCTTTCTTGCGAGTGATTGTGTTCTAGAGTTGTTAACTGAGTCTCTCTTGGTACCTTGTAGCTTGGGCTCGTTAGACCGCTTCCAAGGAAATTAGAAGTTTCGGGGTTTCAATTATAATTTTTTTCCGATGATGAAACAAATAAAACACCAGCTAAAGTGAAGGCTCGGTTATTTTCAGTGAAGTAAATACACGGTTAACATGCTGATCTATAATAATGAAACGCATATAGCGTACGAAATCCGTTTATTTTGTGGTGCATTTTGTGTCTATTATTGCCTTGAAAAAGCCTCCCAGTGGAGTGCGAAAGCTTGCCGAGTATTTGTGCTGACTACACCACAAAAATAAACGGATTTCATATGCTATATGCGTTTCATTATTATTCAACTATGGTGTAATTGAAATAAAGGTTACGCTGATCTATTTCTGTTTATTGTTATAATGTTCGGCAATATGTCTTTATCTTTTAATATGTATAAACACCCAGATCTGTCTGTCTCTCTGGAACACTTGACGTCTCAGCAACGTCTGCATTGTTGCTCCATTACTTATCGAACAATTCGTGTGTGCTCTCGCGATGTCAAAATGATTGCCTGTTATATTATAGCACGCGATGACTTTTAGACGTCAAGGCGATCGCTTGCTAATTTAAAAACATTGGATTTCCAACAATTGGAGTTCTAATTTATCCGATCTACAAAATTCGAATTAAAATCTTAATATCGCGGCAAGTTGCGTTTGTATATTAATTCAATTTAGCACAATTCAAATATTACTCTGTACGCTTCAATTATTTTTTACTTTTTTAAATGAACTAGCTTTCCGAGTTTAGTGCTGATTATATATTATACATATTGCGAAATATCGATGTATCTAAACGCTCTAACCTACAATGAAAATTGATATTTTCAGAGCCGGCGCAGTGGTCTAACGATGGCTTCTGATCATTCGTCCGAGATGGGCCCGGGTTCGAATCCCGTGAGGCATGGATGTTATGTTTGTCTTACGGTGCTGGCTCTCTCTCTCTCTCTCTCTCTCTCTCTCTTCCCTGGAACCAGTGGCCCTAAATTAGGGACGGGCGACTGCTTATAGCCCACTGAGTTGCTCACGATGGTCGTTAAACCTCCGATCAAAAAAAAAAAAAAAAAAAAAGAATCTTGAGATGTCAAAGTGAGCAAGATTGCATCTAAAAGCAGATGTCGCTCCAATAGCACATTGTCGAGAATTTAGATAGTTCTGATTTCTAATACCAGATATCGCATTATTTTGTAGAAAAAGCTTCGGTATGAGTTTCAAACTAACCGTCGAATAGGACGATCTAAAACAAGCCGTGAAGGGATTAACAAATGTGCCGGAGAAAAAGTGATTTAACGCGAAAAGTCAAAGTGAAAGTTATTAAGGTAAGTTTACACGAAAACAACTTTCAGAATTTAGTGCTGATTATGTTACACATTTTTCAAAATATCGATCTATCTAAACACTCTAATCTACAATTGTTAAACAACAAATATTTTACACAGAATGTTATTTATCTGGAGGAGGCCTTTTGAAAAACGGAAATAAATAGCATATAATTTTTTTGTCCTAACATGAATGAGTTCTTACTATATAAGTTTTTACTATGTTTCTTTACAGAAATCCGGCGTCTATTTGATTTGTTTTCAATCTGCTTCAATTAAAAAATTTTCTCCGTCACAGGACGGGCAACATCCTCTATATACCGTATTAATATTTATTTAAAGCTTAAAAATACCTCTCCTAGGACGGGCTATCGCTTGTACTAGAATAATAATTGTTATAGGTTACTGCCGAGATAACTTATATTATACTAGTTGCAAAAATATACAGAATAATAAATAAATTTCTTGGTTGCTAACATGGAAAAAACAAACTTGAAGATATTGAATGGAGGACATAAATTATCTGTAATAACATTTGTTTTCTCTAATATAACTGACTGAGACTATCCTAGGGTCTTACTCCGTTGACTAAATATCCTACTTTCACAATTATAACCTTTACTTCTTTCTATGTTTCTTACTCGTGCTTTCCTAAAATCTTTCACTTCCCAGTGATTAACCTACTCGGTCCTCTACTAGTTCAAATGCATATTTTCTCGACGTACGCTGAAATCCTGTTTTCGGAATTCGGGATACCTACTTAGCGCTTTTCCCAAGTTCCACTCTTTTCATTCACGCTTCTCGTCGTTGACTAACCCGACGGACAAAATGCTTTCGCCTCCTCTAAAAACCTGCTCCGCCCTCGGGCGAAAGTCAAAAACGCTCCCACTCTCTGCAAGCAATCCTTCTATCACCTCCTGTCCCCCGGGCCTGAGAAAAGGCGGTGTCCGCTAATCAAAGCGAAGTCCCATTTCACACAAGCGGAGTTTTTCCACCAAAGCAATAAATCTCCCGGCTGTCTTACCGCTTGCTTTATAGAGTTATACCGAGACTTCAGACGCGCGGAATCGGTAGAAATTCTGACGCGATAGCCGCTCAGCTTCCGAAGTGTTCGCTACAAACTAAACGGCGAAAATACCGTCCAAATTAAGAGAAACTTAGCTGTAAGACAAGATGTGCACACAGGCGGCCAGCCGATCGTCTGCTACTGCAATAAAATAATCTCTCCTGTGAAAGGAGGTGGGGAACAAATTGCCACAAAGAACCACTGATAGTTCCCACTCATCTGTCATGCGTTTTTTCCTCCGTTCTAGCAATGAAACAGCTTGTGTGAAAGCTAGCCAAAAACTGCACTGCGGGACGGTTTTATTGCATCGGCGGAAAAATTCCCCTTATGTGAAACGGGCCTAAGTGCTCGGAAGGGAATCTAAAATGCGTTTCCTTTTTCGGAAGCCCGATCAAAAGACCCGAGAATCCAAAAATGGCTCTCGAGCACCAAAGGTGTCTATACAAAACAAAGGCGAATCCTGCTGAATGCTCGTCTCGTTGTTAAATTTCTAAGAAAAGTCTCTGCAAATGGGACAACGAGGCGCCTACCCGAAGATTGCTTTATCCAGATAAGCTAAGAGAAATGAAAAACGTTGCTCCCATGCACGATGAAACAAGGAAAACTAAATTGCGAGATGGAAAATGTGTTACGGGGATGGGTTTAATATCACTATCTAAACTTCCTATATTAAATCATCACAGTTTCGCATACCCGGAACCTCGGAAGAATCCAAGGCAAATTTCGAAGTACAGGACATCATGTTCAATAGTTTGAACCCATCTGTTTGCCAGTTGTTGAATTCCTGCACGGTACCAAGCTTTCGGTTTAGAGGCAAAGAACCCTTTACACTCGTGTTAGACATCGTCCAAAGTAGTAAATTGCTTGTCTCCACTTCCTAATTCCCTGTGAAAACAATGCTGAAGATTCCTGTAGGCATAGTTGCTATTCTTGGTACAGCAAAGTACGTGTTCCTTAGAATAATGAGCCTCTTCTACCATTTCGGGAACAAACTACTGTGTCCTTGTAATGCTATATAGGTAACGTTATGTGCTTGAGCAGAGGAAATGTTCTGACTAGATTTATGGATTGCTTAGTTGAAATTAAGAACTTTTTCATGAAATTAAAATATACCTCTTATTTCAGACAGTTGTAAGGACATATCAGTCAACAGCTGGTGGCTGCCCTCGATGACACAGTAGTCTAAGCGATGGCTTCTGACCATTCGTCCGCGATGGGTCCGGGTTAGGCATGAAAGTTGTGTTTGTCTTACTGCGCTGGCTCTCAATTAGGGATGGGCGATTGCTTATAACCTAATGAGTTGCTTACGGTGGTCATTCAATCCCCAATAAAAAGAAACCAACAGCTGGCGTACTTTCCTGTTTTCAACAAGTGGGCATTTTTCTGTGGACATTCTTTACACTCATCGGTCCCAATCGGGTATTTTTTTTTCAAACAAATATAATCAACTCGCGGACAGAGCTGACCTATATTGAGAAGTGAATAAGTAAAGACTACCATGATCGTCTGAAGCTATAGTCTCCCTTTCTCGATTTTAAGCCACTGTTTCCAGGTATGGGAGAGAATCATTCAGGAAAGGGCAAACACAACATCCATGCCCTTTTCCTTAATTCCAACGAAGACTGAATAGTACAAGACGTCAGAAGTGCGTGCCCTAGAAAACAGCCAAGGATCGCATCCGCGTCCAACGGTTATGTTAGAGAGATTTTCTCTCCCGTTTTGGGTTCGATTTATTTGCAACTCTTCAATTGATGAAACCATCTGATACGAAAGAGCAATGGGGACGCTTATGACTTTGTATTGTGTTCATTATCAATTCAGGCATACT
This sequence comes from Macrothele yani, assembly GCA_039090855.1. Taxonomy (NCBI): domain Eukaryota; kingdom Metazoa; phylum Arthropoda; class Arachnida; order Araneae; family Macrothelidae; genus Macrothele; species Macrothele yani. Next base: position 104,293,641 of record CM077006.1, on the reverse strand, counting down.
TTTTATACGATCAGGGTTTTTCTGAGATTATCTTAGCTATTTAATTATAACTCTATCTGTTTCCTAGTTATCGGTCTTACGTATTCACGATCTCGTTTATCTGCGGAAGCTTCAAAAAAATTCTCCGCACGCTAGTACCTATAGTATGCATAATATATCATCTATTAGATTCTTTTATTCTAGCCTTTTAGCTTTCCTCTTCCTCGGAAAAAACAGCTAGTGAGGCCGTAAAGGTTGAAAAAAAATATTGATACGTTCAGAGCCTAGTGGCAATCCCAGCGCTCGTCACCAATGTGTTGCGGCTACCAAGTAGTTATACGACACCCCTGGGGCGTTTTCATACAACTTAAATTAATTTTTATGTCAAACACAAAGTTGGCGGGACTCTAACCCCGAAAAGTATGAAAGTCGTGAGCGAGCATCCACTTAAACTTAATTTCGCATAAATTACTCTGATTCAGCATCCACTAAAAGGAGTTATGAGGATTGCAGGCACGTAAAATACACTTTTCATTTAAACAAGCATTTTACATAATTTGTGATGCTGAATAACAGGTCAATACGACCAAAATTATAACTTCTAACACCGCACTGTCCAATATTAAGTGTTAAGATAGTTAACCAAATGTCTTGTAACGGGCAAGTTGATTAGCAGCTTCTGTTTTGATTGACCATAGTGCCGAGCAATTTACCTCCAATAATTAAGAGAGAAAGTTTACTTACGGGTATGTCCTGGTATTGCGCTGTTATCCGAAAAAATGTTGTCTTACGTCACACTAGCACACTTCCTTCAGCTAACCCCGCCGATCCTCCGAGAGCCGCTCAATTCGCTGGAACTGGGCAAACCATCTTAGAGAACAACGGCACCTATGACCGCATAAAGATTCTCTCTTTTAAGGAAATGAATAGTCAGTCAAATCTTCATTTCTTCGGAAGAGAGCATCTTTCGGTGGTCATCGGAAATGAGGTGACTGGCGTTTGTCACCTTATTTTCTCCACGAGCGCTCAAACTTAGAAAGATGCTCTTTTCTGAAGAAATTAATAGTTTGCTTCTCAGATGTTTGGAACTTTCGAATGCAATGGGGAATGACTCGACCCCTGGTCACCTGACGCTCAGTCAGATCATGGGCGCAGGCGAATAGATTGTGCTTTCGAACTCAGTACTTCTTGCGATGTCCCACTAAGCTTAGCCATCCGCAACTTTTCCCTGAGATGTTAAATCAGGCAGACTTCTTCGGAGCCGGGCATGCAGCTATAGTACTTTTTCTGTCGTGTATGGGGAAGCAACTGACTTTCTTCCGTTGATTTCAACTCACACACCAGACCTTGCAAAGTTTCTTCCTTCCTTCATGAACATCGGGATACTAAAAGCACTTGGAAATGCATTATTCGGCGCTTACGTATTACAAATATACGACAATTCTTTGTCTCAAACTGCAGTCTCTTTCATAAATATGTCTGCCAGCGATGGGCAATGGAGTCTAACCCCATTCTCCAAGCGATGTAACCTGGCATTGAGAAGTCAACGTTCTGTCTCCTCCAGAGTGACTTCCTACCGTTTTTGTCGCCTTCGGACCCCACACGCAACGACCTAGCCTTGCTGGGTGGTCCCTGTTTCACTTTGGGGGCATTTTTCTTTATTCCAAAACCCGACCCGAGCCCACGAAGCAATTAACCGGCCTGATTAGCCACGCTTATTACACCCAAAATAATGAGGCTAAATTCCAAGGTCTGGATCCCTGTCGCTTTCATTTATTGATTGGTATAATAGACGATTGCTGGTACTGTAAACTTCTTAGCTGCAAGGACTCCTTTAAAGGTGAATGGCAGATTGCTCTGAGAAACACCTGTGAACGGTCACTAATTATTATTAGCTTAGCTGATGTATCCCAAACCCTTCAACCGGCTGGAACAAATTAATTTATGGTTATCAAAATGAGCGGAAATCAGATCGAACAAATATATTCGCTGTCTAAGCACGGCTGGAATCAATGGTCCTCTGCATCAGAAAGTGTTGCTTTCCTTTTAGAATTTGTTATTCAAAGTGGCCATTTAGGAGGATGATTGACACTAATCTTTTCTGGCTGACTGTCTGCTAAGGGCTAAAACAATAGCAAAGACTTAAGAAAGGAGAGAGAGAGAGTGTTTGAGTTAATAGCTTCTACCCAGTAGTATGACGTTCATGTCAGGGGGCTAACCTCCCTCATCATGCCTTGCGGCATGGAGTAGAGAATCGATGACTATATAGATGTGGGGGGGAGGGGGTTGTTTTTCCGTAGCTTCCGTAAAACCTAGCCGCTGTGGGATTTCTTTTTGTGGAGCGCTGAAAGTTAGGGGGAACAATTTCGTTCGGATACGTCGGCTATTTAAAGGGTTAATGGACGCTATACAAACGTTGCAATAACGTTACAGCATTTATACACTTCCAGCAAATAAACGTTGTTACTTCAGCAAAGATCATTAGCTGTTTCAAAATACATTGGCGGAAAAAAAAAGCGTTCATTTAGGTCAACCCTAATATCGTGTAGCAAGGTTAAATGTCTTTCCTGTTCTGGTGAGTGTTATTAATGCGATTACTTTTCAGCTGAAAGTTATCAAAATCACGCGAAGGGCCCCATTTTACTAAAACATAGGATATGCACAGGCACAGACTTAAACATTTGCAGCAACTAGTAATGTGATATTGCAGCAAATATTCAACTTCGAACGAAACCCTCGTTTTAGTGAAACATGAAAACATTGGGTTCGAAAAGAAAGTAATGACCGATGACGAAGTCGAAGCCACGGCGCACATTGGCCACTGAGATTGCGCAGTGCACCGGCATGACATCAGTAGGTAGATAGCTTAAGTCAGGGTCAGTTAGCAGTTAGGGATTGTATGCGCCAGCCAACGTCGAAGTGGACAAGGAGCACATCCGCCATTACATACTGTATGAGTTTTGGAGCGGTAGCAACCCTGTAAGTGCTGTAAGGAACATTACCAGAGTGTAACCCAGTGCCATATCACATCGCCGGTGCTGTTGTTGGTTCGAACGGTTTCGAGAGGAAAATGTTAACATGTGAAACCGTCCCAAAACCGGAAGACCCGCAACAGTGGATATGGACATGCCGAAGATCTTAGTGGAGACCGACCACCATGTTCTTGGATCGCATTGTGACAAGCGACGAGAAATGGGTCCTGCATGACAATGTCAGGGCCCGGAAACAGTGGTTGGACCCAAAACAGAAGCCCATGCCGATCCCCAAAGCCGGCTTATGCCCACGTAAGGTCCTGCTGTCTGTTTGGTGGGGATATACCGGGCGCCGTGTGTTTTGAGTTGCTGCCGGGCAACTCCACTATCACCGTCGACGTGTATTGCCGAAAGCTAGACGATCTGAACGCATCCCTCACATCGAAACCACCAGCTCTGCTGTGTAATAGTGGTAATTGTAAATAACCTTTAATAATAGCTTAATGGAACGGAAACGTTTATTTCATGAAATGTAATGTAATGTAAATATATTTTTAATTGTTGAATTTTAATGAATATGTAAATAATTAAGAATCCTTGCAGTTTTAGAATGTTTTAAAAGTAATCGTGGGAAACTTCTAAGGATATGATTTTTAAGAGCCAGTAAGTCACCAGAAACGATTAGTTATCGGCGAACTTCCTGGAGTGGACAAAACACAGGATTTCATGTATGGATAGCTATTATAGAAGCATGTTTTTTTAGAGTTTTAAAGCGACTCATTAGTAAGGACTTCCGTTCTCATGGAAGATGTATCCTTCGGGGAGGTGATTAGGAATGGAGATAGAGACGGAAGGAGAAGAATGTGTTCGGACAGAGGCTTCAGGCTGGTTTTTTGGAAGTAGTGCGGAAGACAATAGGGGAACGACAATTGGAGGGTAGGAATGATGACGTGTGTTAGGGGAGAATGCGTCTGACGGGAGAGAGCGTAGCGGAGACGTTGAGGAGAAGGAGCAGGTTTTTGTGAGGGGAGGTTGTCTCCGCGTACGAGAGGTAACCATGAATGAATAGCGAGGAGTTATGGAGCATGAGGGATGGTCTAATCACAGGTGACCAGGAGTAATAATTAAATTAAGCAAAATCACAACAATAAAAGATTTCATCAAATGTCAACTCTCTTCTGGTAAATGATCTATTAGTACTCTATTAATGTGAACCTGTCAATCTTCTGATTCAAACCTATGTCGGTAATATAAGGAAAGAGAGAAAACAGCACTGTGACAGCTGAACCGCAAGGGCGTCCTCCAACAGCAGGATGGAGCGACACCTCACACAGCACGGGTGACCTGTCACAAGATCAGGGACCTGTTCTGGGGGCTGTCGCCGCATCCAGCTTATTCTTCGGTCATTGCGACAAGCGACTACCACCTTTTCCGGTCGTTGGAGCATTTCCTGGACGTACCAACCGGAGCGATGTCGAACGCGCACTTACTCACTTCTTTGCGTCTAAGCTAACACAATTCTACAGGGATGGTGTCCTACAGCTGCCCAGGCGATGAAAGCAGGTCGTGGCAAACAAAGGCGACTACATTTTGGATTGTTTTGTTCTTGGACACTGTAAAAAAAAAATCTGAGATTTACGAGCCCCTTTGCTCCATTCTTTTCGTGAATTAACGAAGCATATTTTTCATACAACCTTTTCCGTGAAATGATGGAAAGAAACCTGAATTTCACAGATTTTTCGTACCACGGGAAAATTCTGAATTTTCAGAAACCTTGAGTAAATAAATCCATCGCTCTTTCCACGTTAAGCAACGCACAGCAACCGAAAAATTGTTATTCGGCCGCCGTCGGGGAAACGAATTCCGAATTTCTCGATATCTAGCCGAGCGCGTTAACCTTACACGAATAACAATTTTTCGGTTGCTGTGCATTGCTTAACGTGGAAAGTGCGATGGATTTATTTACTCAACTGACGCCACGTATTTAGATGTTTTTTCAGAAACCTTTCCCTAGTTTCTTTCTTATATTGACGGTACATTACCGTTTTAGAGATGTCTTAACGAAAAATTCTGGATTTCCAGAAACCTTTCCGCAATTCATATTAACGGAAAAACTCCTTTCCCAATTTTTCCATATGACGAGAAATCACCTGTGATAGGAGCGATTGGGAAGAATACTTGAGGTTCAATTAACTTTTAAATTTCAATCGTCTGTCGAATTTTGAAGTTCCGTAGCGAAATCGGATATTGTGGATAGGATATCGCATGGATTTTGTTTATTGCGGCACAGGATATCTCTTCTCCTCTCCCCAATTTTGTGCACCATCAATTTATTATATATTGTGTTACTTTAAGAAACCGGGTACTTAACTTATTGTACAGATGATTATACAATGTCTATGTACCAGTCTTTGGACAACTGAAGACAAAAGCTATTATAGCTATTAAGAGTAAATTTTATATTTAGAATTTTTTTTGTGTGAAATAATACTATAAGAAATTACATTTCACCTTTCTTAAAGATTGCTAAAAGTCATTGTCAGTTAAAAAAAATCAAGTTGTAAAGCATTTTGTTGCTTCGAAAAATCACGATTAAAAATGGTTAATTTGTGAAAAGTCCTCATATAGAAAAAAAAAAAATATATATATATATATATATATATTACAAACCTATTCAGAAAAATAATAAGCTCCAACAGAAAATAAAATGATTAAATCACTCGCAATTGACGACGAAAAAAAAAAAAAAAAAAAAAGCATCATCGTGCAATTTGTTTTAAAATGTAAGTGAGTCAGTTTACCGGGCGTTTCTCGTTGAGTGGTTAATGGCGTGCGTTACCAGTTGAACCAACCCACAAGCCGGGAGTTCTAACCTAACTGCAGCGGAAGGATTATCTGGTGTTTACAAGTACAACTTTTAAATATTTAGCTGCGACAACAAAATTTTGAATAGCTAAAAATGTTGCTCATGCTCTTGAATGCACTTCACTATACACTGAAGTGCCAAAAGTCATGGGATACGTACCTAGTATCGTGTAGGACCTCCTGAAGTGCAGCAACTCGACGTGGCGTCGATTCCACATGTGGCAGGAACACTTATGGAGAGATGTTGAGCCATATCGTCTCTGAATAACCGCCCACAGTATTTGTAGGTGCAGGATCTTGGGTGCGAATGGACCTTTCCACCACGTCCCATAAATGCTCTATTGGGTTCATGTCGGGCGAACGTGGTGGCCATACCATCCGTCGGAACTGTCCAGAATGCTCGTCGAACCAATTTTGACCAACTTGGGCACGACACACTATCCGTCGGAACTGTCCAGAATGCTCCTCGAACCAATTTTGGACAACTTGGGCACGATGACATGGTGCATTGTCCGCTTGGAAAATCCCATCGTTGTTGGGAAACATGAAGTCCATGAAACGCTGCAAATGGTCACCCAGCAGAGCAACAAAGCGATTACCTGTTAATGACGTTTACGAATACCAGAGGGCCCAAACCGTGCCACGTAAAGACACCCCATACATATATGGTATACAAGTATGTGACCACCACAGTGCCTTGTTGACAGCTTGGGTCCATGGTCTCATGGGGTCTGCGCCACACCCAAACCCTACTATCATCTCGTAACAACTGGTAGCGTGACTCATCAAACCACGCCACATGTTGCCAGTCTTCCAGGGTCCAATGAACATGTTCACGAGCCCAGGTAAGGCGCTGTGTCCGATGTCGTTGTGTTAACAAAGGCACTCTGGTGGGTCTTCTGCTCCCATACCCCATGGACGCTAAATTACGCTGCACTAACCTGATGATATGTCTCTGGTATCTCCTGCATTGGATACGAATGTTATTTGAGCCAGTGTTGCTTGTTTGTTAGCATGGACAATCCTGGTCAGACGCCACTGGCCACGATCATTCAGCATCCATGGTCGGCCACTGCGCTGTCCAGTGTGGGTGTCGATGCCTTCCATGAGGCATCATCCACAGTGTCACACGTGACATCATGGATCGAGGAATGTTGAATGTTCGCACAACTTCGTAAATTAAATGCCCCATCCGTTTGGCTCCCCTACCATGCCTCGTTCAAACTCCGATAATTCTCATAGGCTTGCCATAATCCTACTGGCGGTTGTTCAACTTGACTCACGAGATAACACTTCACAGCTGATAAAAATCGTTATACGATGGCAGCGCCAGTTAAAAATTTGCATACTGCTATCCTATGACTTTTGGCACTTCAGTAGAGAAAGGAAAAATTTCTGCTTGTTATGGCAAGTAAGTGTACTGCACAGTGTGGAAAAATTAATGCAGCAATATCTTTCTTGCTGACGCAGGAACCTATTTTTGTTTCTCCCGTGCGTAATTCAAAACTTCTGAAAATTGAGGGATTTTTACGTTGGTCACGGTTTTTTTTTTTCAACTTTTTAACCAGAGGATCTGCTTATACGTAATTTCTTTATGATGAAAATCTATATGTTAGGACAACACCTTGGTGTAGCAATGGCGATACTTTTATATCCGTTGAAAAGCTCTTTTCAAATTGTCATACTGACGACTTCGTGCTCGGCAACGGAAAAAGTTTGCCGTTATTGAAAAAGAGTAATCACCAATTTACCTTTTAAATCATCAGGAACAGAATGTCTAATATATTTATGGATGAATGCATGAGTGGTGCCCAAATAGATAATAGTGGTTTATGTCTTGGTGATATCCGTGTGTGCAGATCGCTGTATTCTGATGACACTGTCCTGTTGGCAGGGAGCGAAAGTGAGTTGCAGAGTATGTTGTCCCGGATGTGCGAAGTTTACATGAAATTCAAACTGAGTATAAATAAGGAAAAAACCAAAGTTATGGTTTTTGAGAGAGGAACTGGTAGTACTGAATGTAATGTAAGTATAAATGTCACAGTGATTGACCAGGTGAGTGAGTTTGTGTATTTAGGAAGCATGCTTGACAGAGAGAAGAAATTGGATGGTGAAATTAGTAGGCGAGTGAATCCTTTATTGAAAGTCATGGCTGCTTTGGGAGAGGTTTCACAGGAATAATGGGTTCTCAAGAGAGTTCCGCATGGCCGTGTATGAAAGTGTAATTTTTCCTACTCTGATGTATGGCAGTGAAACCTGGGTACTACACGAAAAACATAGGGGTCGTTTGCGTGCTGGAGAAATGTGTTACTTACTGCACTGTAAAAAATTGCCATAAATAGACAGAGTTTCCCCCGGATTAAGACGGTTAACAGATCGTAAGCATGCCACCTGGCGGTCAACCATAAATTTTCGGTAGATAAACTGTATATTCACGGTGTTTGAACCGTTACAGTATTTTAACCTTGCCAATCTGGCACCGTTCTTCTTAAAGTGGTTATATACCTGTTTTTTCATGTGCGATCAGTCTGCTGGTAACACCTCTGTGGGTAACACGTTCTTATTTCCCGGTCAGTAGACATATTATTTATTCCCCGTCATTACACATGTTAATGAAAATAACGGCATTGGACGTTTTTATTTCCCATTAGACATGTTAATGAACATAACATGTATTATTATTTATTTGTCATTAGACATGTTAATGAACATTGCGTCATTAGACGGTTTTTATTTCCCGGTCATTAGACATGTTAATGAACATTACGGTATGGTACTGTAAAATTACGGTTTATTGACTGGCCACTCAGCTGCCGGTGTATCTACCGTAATTTTACCCAGCAATTTTTTACAGTGTGGGGGTTTTGTGGCAAAACACGTTTTGATCGTGTGAGGAATGAAGATATGTTGCATTTGTGTAATGTGAAGCAAAATATTGTTAGCAAGGTGGAGAACTAATACTTTTCGGTGATTTGGCCATGTTGAAAGAATGAGTGATGAGATGCTTACTAAGAAATTTTTTTAGCCCAAGTGGCAGGAAGGAAAGGCTAAGGAAGTCATGGGAGGAACAGATTCAGGAGTGTCTACATAAGAAAAAGGTTAGGAGTATGAAGTATATAAGGTATTGTGTACGTCGTGTGATGGATCCCGAGTTGTGTGTCAAGATCACTGTAAATTGAGAAGTTTGATACGGCAACAATAAGTAAATAATCAGTTAGAAATGTATCTGGTAGTTTGTATTTCTTTGTGGAGCTAATCTCTGAATCTCATAGAACAGCTTAGTGATATGTGTGTGTAGGAACAGAATGCAACATAAATGCTCTCTTTAAAGAATAAAAAAAATCTAATATCTCGTCCGGTTTACTCGGACTTCAATGCAAAGTTTTCTCTAAAATTGTAATATAAACATACAATTTACTATTATTTTTATTTGCATCTTTTTCATTATCATTAATCAACTCAATTTTCTTCTTTCTTCTTTGCTAGCTCTAACTCTAGTTCCAATCATTTTTGTTCTAACTCTATACTTTTATGTTCTCTTTCTAGTTCTAACTTTCTTTGTTCTCTTTATGCCTTCTTATCTTCTAATTCTAAGAATTTTAATTTTATTTCTCATTTTTCCTGTTTCTATCTGATTGATTCTTTACCTTCACTGTGTTCTGAACCAACGCGTTTCTCATCTGTGCTTCCATCCCATTCTTCTCTAAACTCGTTTTCTTCTTTACAACCTATTTTTAAGTACTTAAACCGTAAATCAATTCAAAATACAAATATACACATGCAGCACAGTAAAATACAGTAGAGTATATAACGAACTTCCATTTAACGAAATTTTCCTCAGAAGCTTGACATTGAACGACATTTACATGTATATTTATCTCCATATTACGAAACTCAATTTCTATATAACGAACTTTTTTCGACTAAAAATTATCGTTTTGTGTTTCAAAAATTTTGCTTTACAATTCATTAGCACGCAGATGGGAACAAACCGTCCTTAATTCCTTATCTTGAAAGCTTTGCTTTTGTGCGGCGCACGGAATCTTGTTGAAAGAAGGACGCTAAGGTTGAGTCGTATTCGAGGAGACTTTACAAAGCACCTGCTTTTCCAAATTTATATAGAAAGTCATCGCAGAAATTGCATTTCACAGGGGACAAGTGGTTGTAACTGGTGTGGGCCTGACACTGTAGAAGTTACGTATTAATTCTCATTCAATTAGTGCACCTTGACTTGACTGTGTTGTTCGGTCAATATGTCGAAAAGAAAATGCCTATCTCTTGCGGATAAAGTGAAACTTTTGGATGATGTTGATCAAGGAGAAAGCTGTGGCTATAAAGTATTAAAATGGCATCAGCTGAAAGACAAAGGAAGTGTTGAAGAAGGTGTAGAGCTCTCTCATTTTCTCAACGTTGAGGAAAACGTTGTGATCGCTGTTTATCCAAAAGTTAACGACATCTTGGAAAGTGGTATAAAATGTAGTGAAGGAACTAAATGATGAAAATGTTGATCAAGTGGTTATCAAAAAACCTTCACATGAAGAAATGCTAAAGGCATTCGATATGATTCGACGAGGATTGCAGTTTCAAGAAAGTGTTGTAAACATCTAAATGAAACATTTTTGTAAACATCGGAATGTTCCGATGTTTACAAACAAAAATATGAAACTTTTTGTGAAAACTTTTTATGGGAAATTTGTACAGAATAAAATTACGAGAATGCCTTACAGTTTAAATTAAGTGCATATATATTATTAAGATAATGAAAAGGAGAGGTTAGCTTTAGTCTTTGCTTCCTTCTCTTCATAAGTTTGTTTATTTAGACAATGTATTCTACGAATATATGTATAAAACAAGATTTTAACTCATTTAAAAGTTCAATTTACTGTCCAAATTCAACTACATTTTACGGTATTTTTCATTTTACTTTATTAAGTTTTTATAATTTAAGCTTATTTCTATTTAGCAAATTTGCTTTATAATGAAGTTTTTAAGCGGAACGTAGGGACTTCGTTAAATAGAGACGCAACTGTATTTCACTTCTATAACCAATTTATCAATATATCCCGTACCACGTTCAACCTACGTATTTTCTATTTTATCCTAATCCTAAATTTGCCCGTTCACTATCCATCTACTGCAATTTATAAATATATCCCGTACCACGTTTAACCTATCGCTTCCTAAATTTGCGCGTTCACTGTCCATCTACTGAAATAAATCACGCATGCCAAAATCTCCCTAAAATGGTACTGTCGCATCATATACCGGAGTCCTAATGTGCTTGTCCTCATAAGATGTGTTTATTGCTATGAACTAACACTTAGTTACAAAACTAGGACAATTATTTTACAGAAGTCGGCGTGTTGTTTTTAGTTAATCGAGAAATTTAAGATGCGGAAAACAACAATATTTCTCCTTTCGTATTTTCTATCTCACTTATCACCGGTTAACGCAGCGACATTTGGGAATAGCTAACCAAAACAAATCATTTCCCCGAGAGAGCTGTGATACGTGCTGGCAATGTTCAAGTTAGATTCGTAATCTTACATTGATGGAAGGTGTTGCTTAATTACCCGTGCTAATGTGTTTAAATCCGAGGTGACGTTAGGAGCCCACAAGGCACGTTCGTGCTTTTTTCCTTGCTCCGACATGAGGTAATTATGTGACCGTGAAAATGGCTGCTTCTGCAAAGGATTATGGGGTATTTGTGAAGATATCGATGGTTTCTATGGGTCACGTGATCGCTGAACTGGAGCTTCGTGTCGTTTGCCTAGTGTTGTCAATTTTCGTGTTGTCAGGATGGTGTCTTTCTTACTCCTCTTTCTCTGTGGATTTTTTTTTTTAATCACAATGCAAACAGGAAAAAGAAATTAATTATCTTTATAAAGTCACAAAGCCTCTAGTATTGTACTTTATTTAAACTAAAGTAATTTTATAATGAACACCAGCCTTTCGGAAGAATTGTCCTTGTGTTCGATTATTTAATTTACTAGACACGAGTTCATTTGATTGTGTACGTCATTTTTGGAGAAGTTCTGGGATTTCCTAAAAATATTGTGTCTCAAATATTATCTTTTAATTACTTCTTTCAGTCTTATAAACGGTATAAATTTTAACGTGGCCAAAAACTGATCTTTAATAGCAGAAATTCGCAAATACTTTAGTTCAATTATGTCTCCTTTGATAAGAAAAGAAATAGTCCATGAAAAAAAATTATCCAAACTAGATTAGTTTTTCTACAATTGCGTTTCGAAAATGAATATACAGTAAAATTGTGGATTATACGTTTCTCAATGGACCAAAGAAAATTAACGTGTAATTGAAAAAACGTATAAATATGACGGGGCATGCAGTGGGTTACAAGGAAAATTTCGCCCCCCCGCTAAAAATATCTTTGACGCTTTCTTGCGAAATCTATTAGCTTGCAATTACTGAAATTTGTAAGTTATATGTTGTTACATATTTTTTATTTTATGTATTGTTGTTCTTCTTCTCAGCCTATTGGCACCCACTACAGGGTATAGGCCTCCCCCAGTCTTTTCCAACTTCCTCGATCCTTAGCCTCAGTCCACCATTTAGCACCTCTAAATTTTTGAAGGTCATCTCTCCATTTTGTTCTGTTCGTCTCTTTCCATCTCTCGGTTGCCATTCTGTTATTAATCGTGTCCATATTTCAGTCTTTCAACATGTCCAGCAATCTCCACCTTTGTTCTTTTATGATTTTTAAAGTATCTATTATTCCTGTTCTTTCTCTTATAAGTTCATTTCTAACTGTTTCTTCTTGTTATTCTCATCGTTCTTCTATCTAACTTTCTTACTGATAGGCCTACCTTTATTTTTTCACATTGTCGCTCTGTGATACTCCACGTTTCACTTCCATAAGTAAATACGGGGTTAATACATGCATTGAAGAGCTTTCTTTTTAAATCTTCTGAAAGTCTTACTTTTTCAGTACATTCAAGAATTACTTTAAGAAACTCTATCTTCTTTTCCGACTTGTAAGTATATTCTAATTCCGCACTACCATTTCATTTTGACAGAGACAGTAGCCAGTTAAATCGGTGAGTGCTTGATCCTGGGTTGGATAAGAGGAAGTCTACTGTAAAAGAATAAATAAATAATGTAAGCAAAATACTGCCTAAGTGTAACAAAAATGTACTGGAAAAAGTATACAGCTTCAGCAACTATGTTTAATAGAGTACGATAGTTTAACATAAGATTCTCATAATCTTTTACAAACCTGAAGTGTGGTTAAATTACTTTCAAACTTTATCGGTATAAAAGTAAAAACAAAGATACAGTAGAACCTCATTTATACGATTTTCAATTTTATGCACTGGTCCTGATATTTTATCACCCTAACGTAATTCATTTATACACTTTCTCCGATTATATCCTAAATTTTGAATTTTAGATAATCAAAAGTACCCGGTTCTTGGATTCCCTTATACGTAATCCTGTATGCTGCAACTTTGAGTGAACGGAAACAGGTTGTTTTTTTTTCGGTCATGAAATTGATAATGCAACTAAAAATTTACTAAATAGCGTTCAAAATACTTTTTTTTTTTTAAAGTTCAATAAATTTGAGCCGCAGTGGTGTAAGCGCCGGCCACTCGCCCGAGATGGGTCCGTGTTGGAATCCCAGTGAGGTGTGGATGTCTTGTTTGTCTTACGTCACTAGCTTTATCCCTTCCCTGGAACCAGTGGCCCTAATTTAGGGATGAGCGACTGTTTATAGCCCACCGAGTTGCACACTATGATCGTTAAACACACAAATAAGCAAGGAAAAAAGGAAACATTCTTCCGAGGTGGGTCCTGGTTCGAATCCCGTGAGGCATGGATGTTGTGATTGTTTTACGGCACTGGCTCTCTTCCTTCCCTGGAACCAGTTGCCCTAATTTAGGGATCAGCGACTGCTTATAGCCCACCGAGTTGCTCCCTATGGTCGGTTACACCCACAAACAACCAAGGAGAAAAAGGGATTATTCTTCTGAGGTGGTTCCTGGTTCGACTCCCGTGAGGCATGGATGTTGTGATTGTTTTTCGGAACTGGCTCTCTGCCTTCCCTGGAACCAGTGACCCTAAATTTCAGATGAGCAACTGCTGATAGTCCACCGAGTTGTGCTTAACGATGTTCATTAAACCATTAAAAAAATAAAAAACATGGGTTAGTGAATATTTTACTCGAAAATAATGCAAAATCAACTAGTGGACTAATTGCTTTGAAAGAGCGATGCTTATAAGTAAAGAATGTCTAAACAATGGTATTGAATATAAAACAAGAAATCGTACTGGGTTATAAGCTAATGTGTACCTGTATTCCAAAGGTAAACTTTGTTTTTCGTCTATTGAAAATATGAAATCATATAGAATTTCTTAACTACTTTTTTAATGAAATTAAAATAAAATATTAATACAAAAGTCCGAATAGTCATAAGCTTAGGGTAGAGAACAAAGTATTGATGTATGTGTCTTACATTATAAATTAGAGAAATCTGAAATTATGTATTTCTTTTTTTCCTCTTTAGAAGCATTCAAAATTTTGCAACTGTATTTTACATTTTCACATTTATGCGTTTTTGAAGGTCATCCGTTAGAAAAACGATTAACTGAAGTTCCATTGTATTTAGATTTTTTCTTTTTTATTGGAGATTTTAACGACCACAGTGCGCAACTCAATGGGCTATGAGCAGTCTCCCGTCCCTAATTTAGGGCCGCTGGTTCCAGGCAAATCAGCAAGCCAGTGCCACAAACACAACATCCATGCCTCACAGGATTCGAACCCGGGCCCATCTATGACGAATGTTCAGTAGCCGTCGCCTTAGACCACTGCGCCACCTGGGCGGCATTTATAATTTTAGCAAATACTTTTTAAAAACGGTACGCGCTTATAGTATCGATATGTCCCTTCGTCTGTCTTTGAACAGCATCTCTCTGAAACCATCTGCCCGATTTGAAAAATTATATTCGCAATCGAAAGTCTGAACTGCACAAACGACGGTTCATACCTTTGATCTTTTTCCTATGCATTGCTTCGCCGATAGGAGGCGTACATGCACATGCTTCTAAATTCAAAAGGTATTTTACTCTGAATATAATGAATTCAAAAATTGTTTTTACACTGTAAAAAATAAGTGGCGTGATTTCACGGAAAATTCCTGAAAATAACGTGCAGCAAAGTTGCCGATAGGTATCAGTCTTTTAACGGAATTTCCAATTTTAAAAGTTCCCGTTTTTTTTTGTTTTTTTGTTTTTTTTTAAACTTCCGTAGTGAGTAATTCCATTTATTACAGAAAAGTCCGTTTCAGATTTTCCGTATTTATACAGAAATTTTGCAAAATCGAAGACGCTGAATTTTTCAGCAACACCACAAGAGAATCCTTTTGCGCCGGTGGTGGGGTTCAAACAGAGGTTGTTTAGGTTTGAAACTGTGCTTTCTAACCACTGAGCCAGAATGTTTTCCGAATAGCACTCTCACTCAAGATAAAACTGACTGCGCGATGATGATCTTTTTTTTCCATTAATGCGAGTGATTAAGCCATTTTATTTTCTGTTGGAGCTGTTATATGGAAATATTCAAACTTTATTTAAATTCTAACTTTTGTCATTCTGTGGGCCAACGACAGTGAGAAATTTCCTCCCCAGTCAGAAAGACGCCCAGCACAGATCCATTTCGGAGAAACGTCATTCTCTCGTCGGACCCCCCCCCCCCGGACAAAAGGATACCCCCTTTTTTCCTCAGTCGTCGCCAGAATCTCTCTCAGAGCCGACGGGTACAAAAGGACCAAGCAATTAAGATTTTCTTCTTACGTCAAGAACAGATCGTGTAAGGGAATGAGACAGAGAGAAGTCTTCATGGAGATCTCGAGGAAAAAGTAGGAAGGATTTTGCTCGGAGGCGGCAGGACAAACGACGAGGTAGAAAGAGATTTTCACGCGGGCTTTTAGCCACATAAGATATAAACAGATTTTGGCGGGGAAAACGTAGAGAAGGCCATCCATAACATCCAACTCCCGCTGGAAGTATTTACTAACCGATTAGACCAACTATTATTCCAATATTTCCCTCTCCCCCATCTGATCAATAAAGATATGTGCAAAAAGAAACATCTGTCATAATGTTCAATTTTTAACTACTTGTTTATTTGCTTCCCAGCTCCAACAACAGGAACCTGCAAACGAATCTTCTGATACGTTGGCGTTTACCACGATACTTAAAATAAATCAAGCCAACAGAGCTTATTATTTTTTTGAATACGTCTGTGGTATTTTTATTTTTTCTGTAGGAGGACTTGTCACAAATTAAGTATTTTTTTTTCATCGTGATTTTTCAAAGCAACTGGATTCTTTGGAACTTGAGATCTTTTTAAACTGACAATAACTTCAATTATTTTTAAGAAAAGGTGAAATGTAATGCTTTATAGTGTTATTTCATAAAACTTCTAAATATAAAATTTGCGCTTGATAGATATAACAGCTATAAGCACAAGAAAATATTAGAATATGTGGAAGAATACACATACCTTGGAAAACTAATTACCACAAAGAAACAGGTCATTATGGAAGAAATCAACAGAATAATAGAAATGGGGTAGACAGCTTTTGGGAAGTAAAAGTAGATTGTACATAGTAAAATCTAAAGCCCGAAACAGAGCAAAACTTTTCTATCAGTGTATAATACCCATTATGACATGGCGCTGAAACCTGGCCTATCAAGAAAAAAATCTTAGACAAATTGCAAAAAACACAACGTTAAATGGAAAGATCCGCGCTAAATATAAGACTTCAAGATAAAGTAAAGAATACAGATATAATATCCAGAACAAATTTTTTAGACAGGTGAAAATATACTTAATTTAAAATGGAAATGGGCTGGCCGTATAGTAAGAATGGACTAAAATCGTAACAGAATGGAGACCATATAAAGGAAAGAGAGGAGTAGGAAGATCAGAGGAAAGATGAAAGGATGTTATAAACAAAACTGTAGGAAAGCTGTGGAAGAGACAAGCCCTTGAAAGAGATGAGGGATTCTTATAGCTTCGATTGGCTATAACAAGAGTTGGGAGAAGAGGTATAATAGCTTTTGTCGTAAGGACTCCACAGACTAATACATGGACATCGTACAATCACCTGTACAATAATTTAAGTATCCGGTGTTTTACGGTAATAACGCAATATCTGGTGCACAAAATAGGGGAGAGCAGAAGAAATATCCTGTGCCACAATATCCGATCTCGTGAAGAACTTCAAAATCAGATACTTCGACAAATGATTGAAATTTAATTGTATGTATACACTATATTGACAAAAGTTACCGGACACCTAGAAGAGGAAAACAACATAGCATTTATTGACATACATTAGTACGGCGTCGGTCCACCTTTGGCCTTAATGCATGCACTGACCCATCGAGACATGCTTTCGACATGGTTTTGGAACACAGCGATAGGCATGCGCTTCTATTCAGTACATAATGCTGCCCTCTAACTGCTACTTAGTAGTAGGCCTTGGTTCCAAACTTCTTATGCGGCACTCTAATTCATCCCATAGGTGCTCTATGGGATTAAGATCAGGACTCTGTGCTGGCCAGTCCACACACGATACGGAATTATCATCAAACGCCGCCGTAACAGCCCTTGAATGTGATGTACCTGCCTCAAGGAAGATGTACATGTCAATACGGCAAGGTTGCTTGCGGCGACAAACTTCGTCGGTGTAGCTTGATTGAGAATGTATTCGGCTCCGGCGCAAAAGGATGCAGGTTCTGTTTCCACCAACGGCAAAGATGTGTTACGCTATAAGATGTGATTGGAACTAATGCTTTCTGGCTGATTTCCTGTGCTAAAAGGGCCATTGCGACAAACCTAAGAAAGGAGAGAAAAATTTCAGTAACTTGTTTCTACCTAGTGGCATGATACCTGTGTCAGGGGAATTAGACTATCTCTATCATGCCTTGGGTTATGGAGTACAGAATAAAGGACTATGGAAAGGAGCACTTACCTTTGACAGGTTTATAAACGGCACAGCTGAAACTAGAAAGGATCTGCTTTTCCATAGCTTTCGTAAAACACGGGCGTTATGTGAACGTTTTTGTTTGGGGAACGCGGAAAATTTTGGGCAGCATTCAGTTCAGGTACATGGCCGCTTAACCCTTTGAGCAGCAGATGTATCTGAACCAAATTGTACCCAAAATGTTCTGCACTCATCAAACAGAGATGTTCACATAGCGACCCAGTTTCACGAAAGCTACTTCCAAACAATACCGGCCATAAACCTGCCACAGTCGATAAGGTATTATCTACTCTACAACACATCCAATCAGTGGAAAGATGAAGATGGGCTATTCCCCCGACACCAAGGAATAATGGCGAAGGGCTAGTACCAAATACACGAACTTCATGCCACTGAGTCGAAACTAGCGACCGAACATCTTCTCTCTACCCTTTCTTAGGTTTGTCGCCATTGTTTATTTCAGCACATTTCTTTTATCCCGAGTTAAGGGTTAAAAAGAGTGAAACGAAAGAAAGGAACGACGTGGAGAGTTGGACTTTCACCCCGCATTCTATCATGTATCCGTGCTTGGATTCAGTGCAGACGATTAGACTTTGTGCGAAAAAAATATTGTTGTAAGGGAATTTTATCTTGACGCATATGAAGAACGTAAACTCAGTGGAAATGTTATGTGCTTAAGTGGGTGTGTTCACTTCGTAGACTGGACTTTTAATAAGCATTTAATAGTTGCGATTGCACCACCTTATACATCGTTTTATCAGAGAAGCTGCACTTGGTTTTCGAGATTTCCTGTTTCTGAAGTCTTCTATCCATGTGAATAGTATCTAATGTCTTTTAGTTGAGAGCCTTGAGTTGTGTCTTCCTTTCTCTTCATGCCGTTAAAACGCCAAGCTTCAGGAGATCTTGTCCTGCAAATCGTCTACTCCTTTCTTCCCTCTTATTAACAATCTTCCTCTTCTCCGGATCTTCAGCTTCCACGGCCTCCTAATAAAACTTTAATTCCCGCATTAAATTCCCTTCGGCGCAGCCGAGCTCTTTAAATATTCATGGGTCTGGCGTTTTCCCATCATTTTATAGCGAGCTTCGGGAACGGCTTAATTAAAATTTATCGAAGACCGCTCGAGCTCAAAACGTGAAAAATTTATCAAACGAATGAATACGTTGGTCCAAAAAGGGGCCTGCGTTAACTTTAGAGGTAACCTTAACAAGATTTATTCATTCCGGAATAGCACCTCTTTTGTTCCGGAATGTGGAGCAGAGCAAGGGAGTCCGTAATGCAGCCCATAAATTGAATTTATTAGGGAAAGATAACATTCGATTATACGAAATGGTTCATTTTAAATTCACAAACAACGGCGTCTTACTCTCATCCAATCAGCCGCACGCCTCATCCTTATACCGACGAGCCATTATCTGTTTTAGGTTGGTTCGCTGGGCGGGTTTGCAAGCAGGACTTCCTTTCGAATTACTTCCATATTACGGTGAAGACATTCTTGAAGACGCCGCTTCGATGGCAACTAACAGACGCAAATGAAACTAACTATTCAAGACGGCAGGTTTTGAAGACGTAACCCGGATATAACAGGACATTTATTCTAATTATCAAGCAGTTGGTGTGAAATTCACGGATGATGGCTAACTAAATGGCTTAAAACGCGTGATTGTGTGGCAGGCGGAGCATTGGGGTGTTCGAATCCCATCGCCGAGCAACCAGTTTGAGGTTTTAGAGAGGGAACACGTCTGGATGGATACCTAAAATCAGACTTGGCCGTGCTCAGCCCCTTCTAGCGGTTGCTTCGTTGGACTATCGTCGGCTACGACTCTGCGATTAGGAAGGAAACTACTTCGTTGTAATCCTTATTCCCCCGGGATTTTTGGTTTTCAAAAACGCTTTACTAACAGAATATACACATAGTTACAGGATAGGCTTATATACCCTTTATGAATGAAAGATTATATGTGCAGTGAGTAATGATATTTATAATGTCAGCAATTGAAATGTTAATTTGCAGAGTCAATTGTAACAAGAATGCAGAAAGTTCTGTGAAATATCGACTAGGGTTTGTGTGTATCATTATAATGGGAAAAAGGATTCATATTACATCAGAATCGTTTGAAGGAAATTCTGTAGTTGGTGATTGAAAGCCAATTGGGGTGTGGAAGCCAGGTGTTATTAAATTTTGTATAAGTTTCAGTTCGTTTTGCTTCAGAATAATCTGCTTGTAAACGAGCAAAGACATCTGTGTTTGAAGTGGTGAAGAAGATGTTACCCTGCTTGCTGTAAGGGAATGGTGCTTGAATTAGTGAAAAGGTCACGATGAAGTCTGTAGATTGCCACACCGGTGGCGCAGTGGTCTAATAGCCGACTTATGATCATTCGTCCGTGAAGGGTCCGGGTACGAATCCCAGTGAGGCATGAATGTTGTGCGGCAGTGACTCTCTCCCTTCCCTGGAACCAGTGAGCCTCAATTAGAAACGAGCAACTGCTTACAGTCCATTGATTTGCTCACGGTGGTCGTTACAACTTCAATCAGGAAAAAAAGTCTGTAGATTTTATATTTTCCTGGTACGAAGAAATATGAGGAAGCTGAGGCGTGATGAACTGGTGCAGTCGGTCGGATTAGAAATTGATAATTATCTAGATTATGGTTTCTTGGGCACACGTTCCGAACGAAGGAAGGAAAACACCCAGGAAAATCTATTATAGAAAAATTCAACCAGACTTGAAGGACCACACACACAATTAATTTGAAGATCGGAGAAATATCGCATTTTGATGCTTTGCATCTTTCCCGGCAGTGCTAAAATAAGTCTCATGCAAAAAAATTAACAATATATTTTACTTAACTATCGCCAAACATTATTTCATCGCGTTTTATATAAACGTAACAATCCCTCATTGCAATCTGCGTAAATTACGAGAACCTGATGCTAAACGTGATAAAAGCCATTGCAGAAGTGCATTTTTTACGCTTTCCAACCGTAGGTTGAAGTAGCGTATATGCTCCAGCTTTGTCCGCCTGTCCGCACGATAACTCGCGTAAAAATGGTTCGATTTCGATGAAATTTTAGTATCTGGTAGGGGACAACCTGGGGATGAACAATGTCGAAAATGGGGGAAATGGGGCCAAAGATCAGGGCATAGGAGCGGGATCCATTCCATCGCCCTTATGCGTCATAACTTACGTAAAAATACTTCGATTGCGACAAAACTTTATAATGTTGTTCCATAAATACACTGAACTGGTTCTATTGAATATCATCGAAATGAGGTCAAAGGTCAGGGCACAGAAGCGAGATTTATTCCACAGCCATTATTCTCATAACTTGACTAAAAGTGCTGCTATTGCAACAAAACTTTAGTATATTGTTTCGGAGGTATACTGAACCAATTCTGCTTAATATCATCGAGATGGGGTCAAAGGTCAGGGCACAGGAGCGAGATTTATTCCACAGCCATTATCCTCATAACTTGAGTGATTATTTCTGGTATGTTGGAAAGCGTATCATAATCAATGCATTGCATGATTTTACTAACTTGTTTACTAATCAGAAGAAATATATGTGTGAAAAGTGAGAATCTTAATTTTTCATGTCAAAACAGTATCTGTACACACAGAACAATGCTCTGTTTTAAAGCAGTTAAACATTACATTATGCAAATGGATAACAAATGAAAGACTCGCAGTGTTTTAAAAGACATGTTATAAGATCTTTGGAGCGGCAATTTAGTTTGTTTCAGCTGTCATGGCTCTGAAAAAGTGCGAGTGTTTCATTACAAAGCGGGGTAGGATTATAGATCTTCATGACTGTGGTTTAAGTTATCGCGAAATGGGTAAGAAGTCAAAATTAAACTTCTCTAGTTTCGGCACGTAATACAAAAGGAAAAATAATGGTAGCACAGAGAATAAATTGCGATCTGGTAGTCCGAAGAAGCTAAATGCAAGGCCGCGCTGGGATATCATTAGGAAAGTATCGAAAAACCCTCCCCTCCGTAAGTGCTCGGGAATTGGCAACTGATGTCGTTTCAAAATCGCGGACCATAGTAAGTTCTCAAACTATTCGTAATATTTTTCACGGTGCATATATTCGAAGTAGGACACCGAGAAAAAATAGCTTTGTACCAGTGAAACAAATAGGCAGAAAAGACTTGAGTTTGCCAAAGCTTATGTCAGCAAACCAGCAGAGTTTCAGCAAAATGTGATGTTTTCCGACGAAAGCAAGTTTAATGTTTTCGGTTTGGATGGAAAGAAATATGTATGGCGAAAGCCAAACACTTCCCTTGAAACAAAAAATTTAAGACAACCTGTAAAACACGGCGGTGGTCGCGTATTGGTTTAAGGATGCATGGTTTTTAATGGAGTTGGCAATATGGCCTTTATTGAAGGTAATATGAATGCTAGACAATATATTGATATATTGCAAGTCAATCGAAAATGTGAATAGCAAATTCATTCTATTTTCAACAAGACAACGATCCTAAACACATAGCCAAAGTAACAAGGTCGTGGTTGCTTCATAAAGTGAAAAATCAACTTAAAACACCACCACAATCTCCAGTACTCAACCCTATTGAGAATTTGTGGGATTTGCAGGTGAGGAAAAAGAAAATTTCCAACAGAACAGAACTTTGGCAAGTGCTCAGCAAAAAATGGCATAAAATTAGTAGAATAAATGCCCAGGAGGTTACAAGCCATAATCGAAGCAAAAAGCATGCATGCTAAGTACTATACTGTGCAAATTAATTGGGACAAAGTAAAAAATCACTCTTTTTTTTTTCCAAAACTATGCCTTTATATCATTCTATGTCTTGATATACACTGATAAATACCTGTATTAGTATGAAGTATGTCCTCCTTTAGCAGAAATGACCTCTTGAATTCGTTTTGGCATTGACTCCACTAATTGAGAGCACATATACTTTTTGACTTCATAATCATGGAACCACACTTTTATAGCATTCGTTATCATGCGTTCTTTGGTTGTACAATCCATTGTACCTAAACGCCTCTTCAAAATATTCCACAAGTTTTCTATGGGATTTAAGTCTGGTGAACTTCCAGGCCAATCAAGCAAATGAATTTGATTTTCCAGCATGAAATTCTTGACCAATTTCGAATTGTGACATGGGGCCAAGTAATGTTGAAATGTCCCGTCAAAAGTTTGCAAGAATGGAACAATCCTACGTTGTAATATTTCTACGTACTTGGCTGAATTCACCATACCTTGAACAGGAACTAAGCTTCCAGTGCCATTCGATGTGAAAAAACCCCAAAACATCTGTTTCATAGGGTGTTTTACAGTTTGTTTGACATGCTCAGATCTTAAGGGTTCACAGTTTCTTCGTCTAACGACATTTGCTTGGTAACCCTGCACAAATAAATGAGTTTCATCACTGAAAATTACCTTTTTCCAGTCGTCAGCAGTCCATGATTAATATTTTTTGACCCATGCTAAACGTTTTATCTTCATTTTCGCATTCAAATATTGTTTTTTCGTTGGTCTTCTTGCCTTCCGGCCAACTTCCAGAAGCCTACGGCGTACAGTTGAATCACTAACATTACAACCACTAGCTAATAAATCTCTTTGAAGGTCGGTGCTTTTTTTTTTTTTTTTTTTTTTTTATTCATTTTACTATTTCTGATAAGATATTTATCGGTTCGCGGAGTTGTTTTTCGTTTTCTTCCACATTTACCTCTCCGTTTTGGAGACGATGATCCAGATGCATTGTATCGCGTTAGCAGTCTTGATACACTTGATTTGCCTACACCAACTGCAGAAACAATATCTCTCACTGTCATAGAAGTGTGATCCTTCAGAGCAATTATTTTTACACGCTTCCTTGGGGAAATATCCATTTTTTAATACACGAAAGCAACACGTACTCACAGAGAGCAAAAACTAACATCCGCCTGTCACACACGAAAGCTCACAACTGAAGCTGAAGTGCCCATTTCCTGTTTAAAACCGGTCAAACTACATTCTTACTATCAAGTTCTAACAGTCACACCACCTCACAGCTGATAAAAACCGGTTTACGTGGGTTTCCGACATCAACTGGGGATCACATTACAATTCTGAGAATAAAATAGCTTGCTCCAATTAATTTGCACGGTATAGTAATCGTAACATTTTTTAAATTTCGTTTATCTTTGCTAGCGTGCAGATACTTTCTTGGCATGAAAAAATAAGAAGCACGTGCGTGAGTGTTTATTGTAAAAGTAATCCAGTGGTTAAAAATATTTCGTCGCAATTGCTTTCAATGTTTATTTATGCAAAGTAATATATGTGTACAAATATTATTTTGCCCACTGTACGTCTTGCGCGTCAAATAGACTTGCTCCCCCCCCCCCTCGCCCTTTGGGGAAGTTGGGATCAGGTTCATCAAACAGTACCTCTCCCATGAGAGCAGGAAACATGGACGGGATCCATGGCTTTCTCATGTTGGATGGACTACACTAGCATTCTTTAATCTACCTATCTAAATACCGCTCAATGTCAAGAATTAGCAAAACCTCATTGTGTGTTATAATTTAATTTCACACATTAAATGTTGTGAGTGACGGAAATAAATGTATAACTGTAGAATCATACCCACAAAGATGCTACCCTAACTGCGCCACTTTGGGGACGAAGCTAAACCATTGTATGATGCACGAAACATACAAAAATATTATGCAATTTTGCACCATACACTGTAAAAAAATTCTGAAATTCACGAACCACTTTCCATCATTTCTTTCATCAATTAACGAAGCATATTTCTGATACAACCTTTTCCGTGAAATGACAGAAAGAAATCTGAATTTCACGGATTTTTTGAACCACCGGAACATTTGGAATTTTCAAAAAACCTTTCCGCATTTCCTTTCGTATATTAACAGAAAAACTCCGTTCTCACTTTTTTCGTATCCGTATGACGAGAAATTACCGGTAATAGGAGCGATTGGAGAGAGTGCTTGAGGTCTAATTAACTTTTAAATTTCAATCGTCTGTCGAGTTTTGAGTTTCGTAGCGAGATCGGATATTGTGCATAGCATCTTGCATATTGTGTGGCACAGGATATTTCTTCCCTTCCCTATTTTGTGCACCAGCTATTTATTATATACTTTATTGACAAAAGTCACCGGACACCCTTTCAAAAGCAAATGAATGGATCCGCTGCATTGTTGAGATGCGTGGTACAGCTGCAAACGGTATAAAAACAAATCTGAAGCTGACAGCAGTCATATCGCACTGTGAGGTTGAGTAAAAATATCGCGGCGCGCGAGGAACTAACTTTGAAAAAGGAAAGATTGCTGGGTGTTACATTACTGCGCTGTCCATAAGAGAAACTGAAAAGCTTTTAAATATACCCAAATCAACTGTTTTGGATATACTGAATGAGCGGAAGATACATGGCGTGCCTGAAGCAGCAAAACGTACTGACAAACCAAAGAAAATCAGTGATAGAGGTCTCAGGAGAGTCGTTACCACTAATCGACGGAAACACTCCACATGATCTCAGTGTACAGGTGAGTAAAAATGCTGGAACCTCGGTATGTACACGTACCATTCGTAGAGAACTTCATTCCATGGGTTACCGTGGTCGTGCGGCTGCTCATGAGCCTTTCATCTCCACTCGGAATTCTACTCATCATTTAGCATGTGGTAAAGAACATTTATCGTGGACCGTAGATCAATGGAATCAGGTTTTATGGACTGATGAATCCAGATACACGATCCATCAGTCTGATGGCAGTGTGTGGGTATGGTCGCAGCCTGAGGAACGCTATTTACCACAGTGTACAGTTCCTACGATCAAGTTTGGAGCTAGCAGTGTACTCGTGTGGGAGTGTTTTTCGTGGTATGGTCCCGGCCCATTGGTTATCGTGGACAAACCTATTAACCAGCACGTCTACCTCGATATTCTGGACAATTATGCCATACCAACTCTATGGCAATGCTATGGAACCGAGCCTTGTTGGTACCAGCAGGATAATGTGTGGACTGGCCAGCACAGAGCCCTTATCTAAATCCCATAAAGCACCTCATAAGAAATTTGGAACCAAGGCCTACTACTAAGTAACAGTTAGCGGCAGCATTATGTACTGAATGGAAGCACATACCATTCGGTGTGTTCCAAAACCATGTCGAAAGCATGTCTCGAAAGTTAAGTGCATGCATTAAGGCCAAAGGTGGACCGACACCGTACTAAAGTATGTCAGTAAAGGCTATGTTGTGTTTTTCTTCTAGGTGTCCAGTTACTTTTGTCAATATAGTGTATATTGCGTTGCTGTAAGAAATCGGGTACTTATTGCATAGATGATTATACGATGTCTATGTATCAGTCTTTGGAAAACTTAAGACAAAAGCTATCAAGAGTAAATTTTATATTTAGGAGTTTCTTTTGTGAAATAATACTATAAAAAAGTACATTTCACCTTCATCAAAAATAACTGAAAGTCATTGTTAGTTTTAAAAAAATCAAGTTGCAAAGCATTTTGTTGCTTTGAAAAATGCTTAATTTGTGAGAAGTCCTCTTACAGAAAAAAAAAAGGTATATTACAAACCTATTCAGAAATAATAATAATAAGCTCGAACAGAAAATGAAATGACTAAAGTACGCTCTTCAATGGCAAAAAAGAAATTAATCGTTGCGCAAATCGTTTTACGATGTACACGATTCGGATTTCCGAGCGTTTGTGGCTGAGTGGTTAAAGGCGTGCGTTACCTCTCGAACCAACCTAAACGGCGGGGAATCGATCCTGACTACAGCTGAAGGATTATCTGGGATAAGGGCTGAAAAGTACAGGGTCGTCGATTTAGCGGAATTTCAGTTTAAATACAGAAAAATTTGAAATGTTTTTTTCTGAGGTAAACAGAATTTCTAACTGGAGGTCTGCACAGGCCGGACCGGGCTTTTCCCCAGACACTTACGACTGGGCTAGGCCAAGTCGACCCATTCTTTTTATCGCAATGGTAAAGAAAGAAAAAAGTGTTCCCCGATTTCCGGGTGTGCATCTGTTCCTATTCACCTTCTTCATTTGGCTTTACGTACTTCCATGACATAGCCCAGGACGTAATCAGAAAGGCAAGGAGAGGCACTCACAGTGTTTTTACCGGTCTGTAGGTATTAAGATGGTAAAACCATTTTGGGGCTTGTTGATAACAAAAAAGATTCGACCCCGAGCGTGTGTGTGTGTGTGTGTGTGTGTGTTGTGTAGAGTGGGGGACGGAGGATGTCTGAAGTGTGATGAGGGGGAGTGTGTGCGGGACGATATGGATTTTTTCTCCTATCCCTAATCTGTATAGGGATTTACTTTTGTAGTGTTACCGCTTACTAGTTCAGAGAAAGTCTCTCTTTTTTAAAGTTATATTTTTCGATAATTATCAAAGTTTAGTTAATATTTTTAGGCTTACATTCAACTAAATATTTTCAATAATATCTCATTTCATTATTTAATTTTCACATTTTAATAAAATACAATGAAAAGACAAAATAATACCAAATGGCACATCACGGGCCGGACCTAAATAAGAGCTGCAATTGTCGGGGCCGGGCTGGGCCGAGTGTCTGATATTTGAAACGGGTCGGGACGGGCTGAGTTGGGTCTTAAACACACAGGCTTGGGTCGGGCCGTGCAGACCTCTATTTCTGACTGCGGAAACCTTGCTGCACGTTATTTTCAGAAATTTTCCGTGAATTCACACCACTTATTTTTTACAGTGTATAATAGATTCCATCCTGAACATATGCGTCCTTAGTTTAGTTTTCAAGAGGGGGCAAACAGAAATTGTAAACGTATATAAACACCATACGCAAATTTCGCTGTACCATCTTATAATCTAATAGTTTTTACCGCACTCTCAACTCAGAAAAGTGAGAAATTACATAAAAAAAAAGGAGGATAAATTTAATTTGACAGCATGTTAGAGCAATAAGGAAATTTGTTTATCGTTCTTTTTGCTAGAAATCACCCAACTGGTCAACAATGATGAAAAAATACCTTTTCGACAAATTTCTGAGGAAAATTTCAAGAGATCTTTGTCCAGTAGTTAATAGCTGTCACGGATGATATAATTTTCATTTCTTCGCGTTTCATACTTTCCCACACTGTCCTCCAACCTACAGTGGGAAATTTTAGTACTATGTATAACGAAGTAAATTTCTCCGTCATTTCTGTCCACGCCAGGATTCGAACCCGGATCCCCTCATTCCGGAATAAGTTGCTCTACCAATTGAGTTACGCGGACGTTTGTTCTGACTACTATCTGCCTTTATGTCGTGTGCGTCCTGCTGGCAGGTACGTCACATCTCCCCCCCCCCCCGAAAGAGGGCCGGGGCATGGCCCACGGGTCAGCCGTGACCATGAATCGTTGCAGGCAGCCATCCACTGTAGAACGTGCACTTGAGAACTCCCAGTCAATCTGGTGTGTGGAATGCAACGTCACACACATTTATTTTTCGAAGCGCTGGAGAAGGGATTCTCTGATTTTTCCTATCTCGCGGTGTGGAAAGAACATCACACCAATGCGAGATTTTGAACGGTCTGGTCATCCGGATAGTTCGGGCGCCATTATATCGAAGTAAATTTCTCCGTCACTTCTGTCCACGCCAGGATTCGAACCCGGATCATCTCATTCCGGAATAAGTCGCTCTACCAATTGAGCTACGCGGACGTTTGTTCTGACTACTATCTGCCTTTATGTCGTGTGCGTCCTGCTGGCAGGTACGTCACATATATGTACTTTCCATTTTAAATGTCCGCTTTTTTTAGTAGAAATTCCCCGTTTTTTCTGCGTAAACACGCATCTGGAAGTTCTACAGTAAAATTAGCAATCAGAATTAGTATTCTCGCGGAAACCTCTGTAGTGCTTTCCAAGAACACAAACGGCGTGATCCTATTACCATAGGAGGGCAAATAACCCCTCTTGCCCCCCCCCCTCCGTGCGGGCTCCCATGATCCTGAATGGGGGCGAAGTTGCATGTTTTAATAATTACACAACGTAATTTTTCCCAAAAGTGGTTCAAGCTGGGGTAACACCACGCTATTAAAAATTTTACGGTAGGTCGCACCAAAAGGTGGTGCTACACGAGCTGCGCAAATTTTTGAGAAAAGATGCACCATCGTGTGGTGCAAACAAAACCCAAAAGCATTATTTAACTTTGCGCCATAATGTGGTGCAACCGTGTGGCATAACGTGGTGCAAAGATGCACCATTTTGTTGAGTTTTGTTTGCACAAAACAGTCGTGTATCATTTCTCAGAAAGTGGTGCAGCTGGTGTAGCACCACTTTTTGGTGAAACCTATCACACAATTTTTTAATAGTGTACGGTTGCTCCTAAGAACCCAACGGTTCTTACCACTTGGACGATAGAATGACCAATCTGTCTTGCGCCGATAATGCATCAACGATCAGAGTCGCCCAGATCACCACGTTTACCCATGTTTGTCGATTGCGATACATTGTTGGTAAGCCCTGCTGTCAGTCTATCGCCAACGTCCGGTTTGGTCTGTTTCATTCTGTGCCAGGGATGCCCAGGTGAACTGTTCAACATCCATATCTCTAAAGTTTTGGCTACTGAGTGTATTTTGATTTTAATAGCATGTGCATTTGCCCACACTAGCAACTTGGTTACGGGTCGTCCTTTCTTAACGTTTTCCAACCGTAGGTTGAAGAAGCGTTTATGCTCCAGCTTTGTCTGTCTGTCTGTCCGTTCGTCCGCATGATAACTTGCGTAAAAACCGTTCGATTTCGATGAAATTTTAGATTGTGGTAGGGAACGAACCCTATTGAAGATGCGCGAAATGGGGTAAAAAGTCAGGACATAGGAGCAGGATCCATTCCATTGCCCTTATGCGTCATAACTTGCGTAAAAATGGTTCGATTTCGATGAAATTTTAGTATGTGGTAGGCGACCACTTGGGGACGAATTCTGTTGAAAATGGGCGTAATGGGATCAAAGATCAGGACATAGGAGCGAAATCCATTCCATTGCCCTTATGCGTCATAACTTAGGTAAAAATGCTTCGATTGCGACAAAACTTTATCATGTTATTCCGAAGGTATACTGAACTGGTTCTGTTTAATATCATCGAAATGGAGTCAAAGGTCAGGGCACAGGAGCAAGATTTATTCCACAGCCATTATCCTCATAACTTGAGTAATGATTTCCGCTATGTTGGAAAGCGTATTATAATCAATGCATTGCATGATTTTACTAACTTGTTGGTTGTTACGTTTCCAACCGTAGGCTCAAAAAGCATATATACTTCAGCTTTGTCGGTGTGCCTGTCCGCACAGTAACTCGCGTAAAAACGGTTCGATTTTGATGAAATTTTAGTATATGTTAGGGGACAACCTGGGGACGAACCCTATTGAAAATGGGCGAAATGGCGTCAAAAGTCAGGATATGGGAGCGGGATCCATTCCATCGCCCTTATGCGTCATAACTTACGTAAAAATATTTCGATTGCAATAAAACTTTTTCATGTTATTCCGGAGGTATACTGAACCGGTTCTGTTGAATATCATCGAAGTGGGGTCAAAGGTCAGAGCACAGGAGCGAGATTTTATTCAACAGCCATTATCCTCATAACTTGCGTAAAAATGCTTCTATTGCGACAAAGCTTTAGTATGTTGTTTTGGAGATATACTGAACGAATCAAATAGTCAGGGTATGGAGGAGGGTTTGTCTGCGCGTGATTTCTGGTATATTGGAAAGCGCATCATAATCAATGCCTTGCATGATTTTACTAACTTGTTACAGTTAAGGCATGCGACTGCAGAAAGAATTTTTCCAGTCGGAGTAATAGTTGCAGAGATATGATGTTCACAGAGAGACGACGCACTGAAAAAAAAAAAAGGGAAAAAGCTGCTTCTAATGACATTGGTGTATTTTGAAACCTGGGAAGCTACCTCTGCATGCATCGGATCTTTTCAATGAACAGTGTAGTCAGTTGGTAAGCTAGCAACTAAGCACTAAAACTGTTTTCTCTGAGCAACATGATTTACGAATCATCTGTGCGTATGTGTGTGTGGGACACTCGGGAATATAATATACGAAGGTGTGTCATAGCATTATGACAAGTATATTGACCAGAACTCACTTGAAGTGAACCACCAGCTGTGGCATATGAACAAACAACGTGTGGTTTATGGCAGGAAAACACCTAATGGTGCGATAGATAAGATTCTCGCAGCAGCGGAATGTACCTTCTTCACATCAGCATGATGGGGAAGGTGGACTTTGTCGAACTCAGCGCCTGAGAAATCTAAGATAAACCATATCATTAGTAGTCACTGCTCAGATGAACAGGGACATCCCAAAGCGAGGCATGAACCGATCTCTCGCTTTCTTTCTTTTAATTTTCTAATCTCTCTGCGTCTTTCTCTCCAACCTTCTCTTTCTTTTTGTTTTATTTTTCTCCTTGTCTGTTTATTTTT
This sequence comes from Macrothele yani, assembly GCA_039090855.1. Taxonomy (NCBI): domain Eukaryota; kingdom Metazoa; phylum Arthropoda; class Arachnida; order Araneae; family Macrothelidae; genus Macrothele; species Macrothele yani. Next base: position 104,262,383 of record CM077006.1, on the reverse strand, counting down.
AAGGAACATAATTCACAGCCAAATTCGGCTGTGGGAAAATCACAAGACAAGGTGAGAAAAAATTATTTAAAAGAACTGCGACGGTATGATAAAATGCCACTGAGAATTCCCAAATCATAGTGTGGTGTGAATTCTAGGAAAATTCTTGAAAACATCGTGCGCACCGAAGTTGCTAATAGGTAGGTGTTCGTCTTCTAACCAGAATTGGAAACGGTTTAAAATTTTTTGACCAGACCCGGACAAATCTGCTGTAACATATAAATTCGAATATGTCATCAGAAGCAGCATTATCAATCACTAAAAATCAGAGACGCCGACTTCATCTTATTGAGGGGGAAGGCGTGAAAAGATCAGACGTGGGAGGAGCACGTCTGTTCCTTTGTCAGAAGAAAACAAAAATTAAATGGGAGGGAGGGGGAGCAAAAAAATAAACTACGAGATTTGACGTATATTTTGAAACGCAATTGTAATTGCCTATATGCAAATGAACAAGGAAACAGAAATATTAGTTTGCTGAATATTAATATTTTAAAAAATGAAATTCAGCCTGCAATTTTATAAAAATATCCAGATAAATTTTATTTCCAAAAATATGAAAAATTTGCACTGTTACTCAAAGAACGAGAATCGAAAAAAAAAAAAAAAAGATACATAAAGGCGCTAGAGATTATACGTTTCTGTATTTTTATTTTTCATAATTATTTTAAACATCGCGAGAACATGTCCAACAAAATACGGGACTGACAGTCAAGTGTGTTATCAAATAAGCAATGCTTTATATGATAAAACAGTTTTGTTATTTATAAATTTTTAAGAAATAAATCTCTGGCTTCATAAGGTGGAGCTTGGTCCACTTCATGAGGCCAAAGCGATTATTTAATTAAACTGGGCCAAAAATATTTGGTGGGCACTGCTCCCCTAGTAAAATTATTAGGGGGCAAGTTCACCTTGCTCCCTATAGTCAGCTCCTATGCTAAAAATCCACTGCTGGATGAAGGTCTCCCAAATTTTTTTCCACAACGGACTGTCTTGGGCAAGACAGTCCGTTGGCAACGGACTGTCTCATCCACCCATTTCATACGTGGTCTTCTTTTGGGTCTTTTCCTGTCCCTTGGAATCCGTCTAAAATTTCGGTTGTTCATAGGTGGTCCGTTCTCCTGGCAAATATGTTCAGCCCACTGATATTTCAGGGATTTTACTCCGATCATGATGTCTTCCACTCTTGCCATTTTTTTGTTCCACGAGTTACTCTTCGTATCTTTCCTGATTACAACAAGCATGCATCTCTCCATGCTCTTTCAGTTGTCTGTAGTCTTTGTATGTTTTTTTTTTAGTTAAGGTCCATGTCTCTGCTGCATACGTATGCACTGTAAGGATGCATTGATTAAACACTTTTCTTTTAAGACATAATGGCATATTGCTCTTAAAAATTGTATTGTTCCTTCCAAAAGCTCTCGAACTAAATTTCATACACCAATTAATTTCTTCATTAAGGTGACCCTCGCTTGATATCTGCTGCTCAAGGTAAATGTAGGATATGGTTATCTCCAGCTTTTCCCCATCAAGTGATAAATCTTCCTTTCTTGTAAAAGCATTGTACATCAGTTTTGTCTTCTGAAAGCTCACTTTTAATTACATTTCTTTACTCTTCTCAACAAGTTCCTGAGTCGTACTCTGCAGTCCTAGAGTATTATTTCAAAGACCCGTGAAGGGTTCTATGAAATATTTTTTTTACTATTCGAAAATAAAACCAGGTCAGGAACATCTTGACCCGACCCGTTTCTATCTCTGCTTCTAACTTCAGAATTTCCGCAGTACGTTTATTTCAGAAAAGTCCGTTTCGGTTTTTTTGTATTTACTGAAATTTAGCAAAATCCTCGATTTTGACTTTTTCAGCACTTTCACGAACCCCATCCCTTTGCTTCTGATGGGTTTTGCATCAGGGACCGTTTCTACGGAAACCGTGCGTGCTAACGTTAAACAAAAAAAAAAAAAAAAAGGCAACGCACTTTCACCTCCAATCGCGCGATGATAAGATGTTTTTTGCTATCAATGCGGGTGAATGCCATTTTATTTTTTGAATAGGTTTATAATGACTTTATTTTTTCTGTAGAAGTGCTTATTACAATTGTTTTCATCGTGATTTTTCGAATCAATTTTCTTTAAGAAAAGGTAAAATATAGTGTTTTATAGTATTTCACAAAACTCCTAAATATAAAATTTACTCTTGATAGCTATAATACCTTTTGTCCTGAGGGTCAACAGACTGATACATAGGCGTCATACAATCCCCTGTACAATATAACTGAAGTATATATCCGGTTTCTTACGGTATCACAATATGCAATAGTTGGTGCACAAAATGGGAGAGAAGGAATATCTTATTCCACAATTACAAAACTTCATGCGATATGCTACTCACGATATCTGATCTCGCTACAGAACTTCAAAATTAGATCGTCCGACAGACGATTGAAATTTAAATTAATCAAACTCAGTAGCGCACCCAGAAATTTCCCCAATGAGGGGAGTGACCCCCATAAATTTACCTGGAAAAAATAGATGCCAAAACAATTAATAGGGAGGTTGTCTTTTGTACCCAGTTACTAGTAATGTTACAGTACAAGAAAGTTAAATGATTAGGAGTAGACGAAATTCTTTTTCTGGTTAGATTTTTCTAAATTTATTTAACAGAACTACTCCCGTATAATTATTGTATGTTTTAATTATACGGTACATGATGAAGAAGTACAGTATATATAGATTGCGTATCGTGATTTTTTTCTCTTTTTCGTTTCAAACTTCGACGTAATAATTTTCAGCTCTCTAAGCCCGGGGGGGGGGGGGGGGTCATCGGCACTCCCCGTGGGTGCACCACTGATCAAACCTCAAGTATTCCTGCAAATCTCTCCTATTAACGGAAATTTTCCGTCATATGGATACGGAAAAAGCGAGAACAGAATTTTTCCGTTAATGCACAAAAGTAATTCCGGAAGGGTTTCTGAAAATCCAGAATTTTCTTTGCGTACGAAAAGTCCGTGATATTCAGGTGTTTTTCCGAAATTTCACTGAAAAGCTTGTATCAAGAATGTGTTTCGTTTTGAAAGGAATAAAGTAAAGTAGGTCGTGAATTTCAGAAATTTTTTACAGTGTATATATATATTCCGTCTTGCCGTACCATTAGGGTGACGTTTTAAAAAATGAATTCGCTGGTGTCTCGTAACTCGCGGGTTCGTTCTTAGCTGGCAATTTCGTCGATGACGACTTGCTATTCGGAAACCTTGCAGTTACGGATACTGATCAGAGTTAGAAACCGGACAAGTGCTTTGAGCTATAAACTCGAATATATCATAATCATTGTCAATCCACTGCTGAATGAAGGTCTCCCCAGGTTTCTTCCTCAAAGGATCTCTTGGGCCAGTCCCCTCCATCCACACATCTCCCACGCGGTCTTCCGGGTCTTTTCCTGTTCCTTGGAATCCAGTCTAAAATTTCGGTTGTTCATCCGTTCTCCTTACAACATGTCTAGCCCATTGCCAATTCAGGAATTTTACTCTGATCGTGATGACTTCCACTCTTCTCATTTTCCTTTCTTGGTTATACAAAGCATGTTTCTGTCGATTGTCTGCAGTCTTTGTGTGTGTGTGTGTTGTTTTTTTTTTAGTTAAGGTCCATGTCTCTGCTCCGTACGTAAGAACTGGAAGGATGCATTGATTTAACACTTTACTTTTAAGACATAATGGCATAGGCCTATTGCTCTTAAAAATTGTACTGTTTTTTCCAAAAACTCTCCAACCAAGTTTTATGCGCCAATTTCTTCATCAATATGATCCTCGCTTGATATCTCCTGCCCAAGGTAAATGTAGGAATTGGCTATCTCCAGGTTTCCCCATCAATTGATAAATCTTCATTCCTTGTAAAAGCATTGTATGCACCAGTTTTGTCTTCTTAAAGTACATTATAATCCATATTTCTTTACCCTTCTCAGCAAGTTCCTGCATCATACTCTGCAGCTCTGAAGTATTATTTTAAAGACCTGTGAAGGATTCTTTGAAGTATTTTCTTTTTTTGTTCAGAAATAAAACCGGGTCAGGTACACCTTGATCCGATAGAAAATGTCGACCCGTTTCCATCTCTGATACTGACGTGACGTGTTGCTGTAAGATCTCTTAAATCCACACAAGAAAAGTACAGCTCTATTTCATGTGTCTAATTCAGGAAAAGGAGGAACATGTATTTAAAAGTAATAATCTCTGCATACACCAAAGAAAGTAAACTACATATGTGATATTACTTAAATAGATAATTGAGAGAGCTGGATTTGTCAATGCCATTTAATAATGTAATATGGACAGTGTTTTATTAATTCATGTGGCAAAAGTCACAGATTTGGGTCTAAATTTATTAATGTTTGCAGCTGAATTGCATTGATCAGGCCTGAAATGTAGATAAGACAGACTTGCTGTCGTATTACGACTTTGGTGTAGAAATTATTTTTATACTGCAGGCGTGAGATAGAAATATTTTTAAGGTCTTAAACAGTCAGCCTAAAAACATTGCATGCCAAATTAATGGGGCTCAAATTTTTTAGCCATACAAGCAAAGCTATTTAGTTTACGTTACAAGAAGAAAAAAATGTGTAGGAACACAGCCCTCCAAATTTATCTTTAGCGAAGCGAATAAAATTCACTGAGCACTTCTCCTGCACTAAAATCCCGACAAGTAGTTGACGTGCTAGTCAGTACTTGGTACAATAGAAAACAAAACTAAAAAAAAAAGTACTCACGTATAGCAAAATTTGTAATTTAATCACAAGTGACAGCATATCTCACACGCACCAATATTTTGCATGAATATCGTAGATAATCCGGTGGAAGCTAGACAATGCCTTAGGCAGCTAGCTCCACTACTACACCGGAGAGGCTTCCTTACAACACGGCACAAAGTGCTGCTGCACAAGACGGCCGTCAGGCCAATGCCTCTCCCATCTGGATATGTATTAGTAGGAATCGGCGAGAGAGAATCCAGAGGGTGCAGAGCCGAACATTTCGTATGATCACTGGAGCTCCGCCTTGGACCCCACTTCAGAACCTGAGGAACAGACTTGGAAATGGAGAAGGTACATGAGTTTTCCACCAGACTCACCAAGAAGTTCTTCAAGAAAGCGGAAATCCATCCTAATGGACTTGTTAGGGAAGCGGTTGATTACTGTAGGGGTGAGCGTATCGCCTGTGTGCTATTGTCCACCCTCACTCCGGAGGGCGTCAACTTATTTCATTCAGCACCTACCCACACACCAGCAAACTTAAATGAGGTTCGTTCGTACCTAACCTTCGTATGCAGAATGAATGCCTAGGTGCTCTCTTCCTCAGCTTTACTATGGTGATATGCTAATCGAGGAAGGCAGGGAAGGTTTTAAATAAGGCATTTGATACTAGTTGCAGTAATCACTCCGTAATATAAACTCAACAAATTTATTAAAGAAATTTCAAGGTCTCAGAGTCTGATTTCGTACGACTGACGGCTTCGTTGGAAATGACATATGGTTTAGTAGGTTTGACACAGTATTGCTCGAACCTGCGTTCCTCCAATCGGCTCATCTCCTCCAGCCACCTTCGTTCGGAATCTATCCAACTCTCTAGACACGTTCTCCGTGCTTTGCTTCTACTCCTTTCGGGAAACTTCGGTATATCCGCACACCAACCAGATACGATTTATTGCAACTCAGTCTTCAATCATGAAACACTCTGCCTCATTCCTCCTCTCAACATTTGGTACGAGAGCTTCTGCCCCACCTCCTAACGCTAGTCAATCCCACTCCACACACTGCCTACAACTCTCTTCTTGCCCACGTGACATCCTTCCTCCTCCTAGGAGAACACCCAGTATCCCTCTCGGTTCGCTTCCCCTAAGTGCTGCGACCTGACTCTGCAATTTTTGGTTCCTCCTAACTTACGCCCTCCGGCTATAATGGCTCTCAACTCGAATGACCACACCCTGGCCGGTCCCCCATAACGCAACCTGCCGTCCTTATCTCACGTCGGGATCACCACGTGGCATTTCCATTTCCGCCGCCTTCGTTTGAAATCAGACTCTCCAAAGTTACATCAATACTAGTATACAAACATTGGCTACATACTTTCGTTACAAAAGAAGAATACAGTCTACTAGACAGACTGGCGATTTTCGCCATCGAGCTTTGTCCAGCTGTATGAGAAAACGTCGAAATGGACGGTTTTATGTAGCCGCTAATGGCTCTCTGAAAATTTCGTGTTTCCGTTGCGATTGTCCGCCTCGTACTTTGTTGTCGCCATTAGAACAAAGCTTGACATTCACAATTTTTACCAATGGCTTTGAAAAGAAAATTATTTCCTCCGTGAAATTCAGTCTCTCATAGGTGAACACGTAGCATATTTTCTTCATGAATATGCATAAATTAAAATAATTAAATACCATATCTAACATACTTTTAATAATTAATTTTCGCCCTTACAATTACAATCCCAGCGAATTCCTTAGGTATCACAGAACTAAGGCGCCGATCGTTGACTCCCCTTGACAGAGAGAGTAAGTGTGTGAACAATGGTGGGTGTTTGACAGACCACCACCCCCTTCTTTTACAAATTGGCATCGAGATGGTGAGAATGGATTCTGCTCCGGAAAGTTTTCAGTCATCCCGCTGACGTCGGCGGCCGGGTGGTATTGTGGCTCTCTGTGATGTTGTGCGGTGCTTGGTTCCCCCTCCCCTTGCCCCCTACTCCCCGAACTAATGTCACGTTTCACAGTTTGAAAGATATGTCACCCTCTTCTTTCACTCAATTTTCTGTTTATCTTTCCTATTGAGTTCACCTACTCAGATCTCCTAACTTCCTATTTCTAAGGGTCGTTTTAGACCTGGGGTGAGACACTCCTTTCTTCAAATATCGTATCGTAATCCGGTGGAGTTGTGCCCGCACATAAAGGAAAGCAAAATAGTATAGATGAGAGCGTGGTGAAATCGCCGGATGGGCGGCCGCGAGTGGTTTAGTGGTTAGAGCAACCGTCTTCCGACTACATGGTCGCGGGATCGATGCAAGTTTGGTTGAGTTGCTCTGAACTACTGATTACTTGCCGTGCGTTAAATTAGAACGTTACACCGTCTGCCGCGAAGTACCGGATAGACCCCATTACCGATAAGTTCATGTGTTCACTTCCCCTCCTTTGTTCCTGTCCCTGGAATGTCGAGTGGGGTAGACTCCCAACTATGTAGACTCGCACTTTCAATTTGTTACTCCTACTTCTTTGGCGTATCTAGGTTCCATCTAATGAAACTTCCTCTCTGATACTCAGCACAAAATACTGTATGTAGTTGAGGGTGTAAACTCTACAAGGAATTTCTGGATGTCTCTCTCGCAAGATGGGCGATTGCTGGCCCCGTGACTCGACTTGGCAGAGGTTCGCTCTGTAGTGTCCAGCGTTCGAGATTCTAACGAATTTCCAGATGGCATCTGTGAAAAGATGATAAACGTGTGTCTTTTTTCATTTAATTCCGATGGCAGCAATAAAACAAAAAGGAATTTTTCAAATCAAACTTGGAGTAGCGGAGGTGTCGTGCAAGGAAAAAAAGTGCTTGGAAAGTTTTACATCCCAGCAGAACGGCTGGCCGCCAGCTGCAGTGATGGGTCACTGCTGGCTGAAATCTGCCGCTCACATTACGATAGCGATCCATTGGTGGCAGCGCCATCAGTTGGCAGCCGTTGATTGGCATACCGCATCGTTGTGAATTATGGGCCTCCAAGCAAGCTCCACGAGTGACTCCGAGCTGGCAACCAAAACAACTCCCACACGAGGTGCAAGCAGCAGGGCTACGCATGCGCCGAAGCAACACGCGCACAGTCTCTCGTGGTACAGTTAGCCGAAGTCGACGTCATCGCCAGCGTGTTGTTTTAGTGGATGTTAAGAAGGAAGAAAGCCATACATAGAGATGAATGAATTTCCTTATGAACTGAAGCGCTGTGGAAGATTAACGTCGGACTAAAATCACATAAATAATGAATGAACTGTAAGAAATATTCAATTACTTTCTTGTATAAACACATTTCACGGCAAATTTCCTTCACTAACACGCGAAGAAACGAGAATACTACAGCCATGAAACATACCCACTCCATTGCAATGAGCAACAAGAAATAATTTCTGAATATTTAGTAAATGCATCGAATCGTTAACATACACTAAACCACTTCAAACAAAAGTCCCCCAAAGACATTAAAAAAATCACTATGTTGGAAAATAATTAAAATTATACAAAATGGGAATTTCTGGAAAAGATAACTATATAAATTCATTAGAAAATGAATAAGTGTTTGAAAAAATTAAGTACACTGCTGAACAATTGCTAAAGACGGATCATAAACGGCTATATAGCGCATGAAAAAGTAAGTGTGGTTGGATGCCAAGTGAAATAAAATAATGTCAGAATGCCAGGACATTACAAGAAAGACAATTTTTGTGCTCTGAAATCCAGAAGGCTTTGGAACGTGTTCAAGGGAAAAACAGGCCATTTTGTGCAGAATACGTAAACGTGAAAAAAATGCAATTACCGTCCGCAGGTGTTCCGACGTAAGATGTCAATACGGGATATGGCAACCATGGAGGGCGATGCAAGATTCAACACGTCGTGTCATGATTTGCACAACATTATCAAGCAGCTGTTGGGGTAATTTATCCCACTCCTCTGTCAGTGCACGGATGAGGGTGTCCTTGTTTATTGGAGGGCATTGGTGACCAGCAAGACTCCTCCCCAAAGCACCCCACACATTTTCAATGGGATTCAGATCTGGAGAACGTGCTGGCCATACAAGGCGTTGAATATCCTCGCTCTCAAGACACTCCTGGACAGCGACTGTTCGATGACATGTTGCGTTGTCGTCCACGAAAATGAATCTATCACCGACAGCACCACGGAACATGCGAACATGAGGTAGCAGAACATCATTAATGTATCGTTGGCCAGTCATAGTCCCAGTTGGAAGCACAGAGGGACGTACGGCCATTGATCATGATGCCAGCCCATACCATGACACTGCATGTCGGATATCGGTCCCTTTCCTGTATGTTTGCTGGACAATATGCAGTACCACTATCACGCCAGATCAGTTGTCGTCGACAATCAGACGATAGACTGTATCTACTCTCATCTGAGAAGAGGACAGCAGACCAGCCAGTCGTTATCAGTCCAATTGCGATGTTGATGGCACCATTGCAAACGGGCGGTACGGTGACGTCTGGACAATGGGATGCACACAACAGGACGGTGGAGCTTATAGTCCTCCTTCATGCAAACGTCTGGCGACAGTTTTTCGGGAGATCCGCTTGCCAGTAGCAGCCATAAACTGATTTGCTACCTCACTAGCTGTGCTGCGCCGGTGTCTTTTTGTTGATAGCACTATGTACCGATCTTCTGCAGGTGTCGTACTGCGAACACGACCTCCCCCGTGACGTTTGCTACACTCTCCATTTGTTTGAAATGATTTCCAAAGCCTTGAAACAATGCTGTGGCTGACGTCGAACTCCCTGGCAACATCTGTTATTTTTCGCCCTTCTTCAATCTTGCCAATAATACGGCCACACGTAAAATCATCTAGGTGATATCGGGAAGACATACGGAAAATTGCAAGTTCGTCAATTGATTCTTTCCCTTTCAACTTTGCGTTTGAACAACAACGGTCAATACGCGTCAAATCCTTTATATCTCTTATCAGCGCTATGACGTCACGAACAAGTTCGGCAATCCAAAATTTGCATACGCACAACACGTCTTACTGTATCCCGCACTTATGCTAATTTCCACATTTTCCTGCCTTCCATTTTATGGTTGCTATCGTTGCTATTGTCATCCGTCCATAGCAATTGTCCGGCAGTGTAACTCTATGTGACTATAATGCACTTATCCATGGGGTGAGTACACAAGGTTGGAGAAATTCGCTGCCAAAAATAACGGAAATTTGAGAAAATATCTTTCTTATTTAGAACACATGTAGCTTCGGACCGTGGAAAAATAAAGGTATAATGTTAAAAAAGTGAAAGAATGTCACATGAACACGTAAATATATTAAACAGTCTCCTTTCAAGACCGCAAAGGCAGCACAAAGCTTTAGAAAACGCCTTTAAGTTAGTACACTTGTTGAAAACTCTCTCAATGAAAATAAAAAAAATTCCGTTACATTGAAAAAATAAATTTATGAATTAAAGAAAACAGACATTTATGAAAAACAACTCGCAATATTGTAAAATTAAAAAGAGAACACTTTGTTTCACATTGCGCAGGAAAGAGGCTCACCTTCAAGCAAACTCCGACACTTGGCAATGCAGTGTTGTGGTTAAAGCATCTGCTTTGCAACCAAACTGTCGTGAGTTCGATGCTACACTGAAACACCGGCCGTTTTCCCAAACCGGCTGAGAACATTTCCCAGTACCGTGAAGTCATGAAGATAAATTTCCAGTAGGGTGAAAAACAGTGCTGACCGAGTCGTGACGTCATTCAACATTTACTACGTGGTGAAAAAAATGACGCTGACCAGGGTAACATTGGAGGGTTTTTTTTTTTTTTGCCATTATTGGGCAACTGGCGGATCAGATTCGGCAAGCCATCAGCTACATCACCCGATTGCAGGGAAACTGGAGGATCACATTTGGGTAGTCACCGTTTGTGGCACGTGCTTGCAGGACCGCGGAAGGGTAGCTTGTGGCAGCCACTGCCTATGATGGATAACTGATGGGGGTGCCCATGTTATCCATCATATGGGGTGGTGGCCCATGTGTTGGCCGCCGGGACATTTCATTGACTTTTGTTCACCGGCATCATATTGCTGGGCCGCTGCTGGCTGCCAGTCCAGCAAGACGTTTTGCTGGGATATAGTCCCAGTTATGGAATTGCAAAAGTAAAAACACATTTACACCACCTAGTGTATATCGCAGAAATGCGAACTCGTCTTTCTCACGAATAGCAGATTTCATTTATACACTCATGGGAAACACTAGCAGAAAGGACGACCGTAAAACTAAGAGATTGTTATTCTTTTATACTAAAGAAAGGGATTAGGGATAGGCAAAAAGAGTTTTTCGGGTTATGTGCGGTCTACGTACGGACAAGGCGAAAGAGTTCCTTTTTTTTTTTTTTTTTTTTTTGTGCTACAAGTGAAAAAAAAATATAAGTTTTTAAAGTTACAACGAATTACATGGCCTTTTTATAATAGTTTCCTTCACTTGGTTCCAAGATTTCATTTATAGAGGCATGGGAAACACTAGCAGAAAGGACGATCGTAAAACTAAGATATTATTATTCTTTTATAAGAAAGAAAGGGATGAGAGTAAGGCTTTCAAGGCTATTGAACTTTAGAATTTTTCTTAAATATTTACACAGGAAACCTTTTATTGCGCGAGAGCTCTTCAATTTACGATTCCTTAAGAGGGACGTTTTAAGAAAAAGGATGCGAGGAAAGAGTGGGAAAGTTATATTGCTATGAGTGACGCCCGTAAAAGCAAAAGTTTTTGTTGTAAAGTCTGGTTCTTTTAACATACGCGAATAAAAAAAAAAAAAAAAAAAAAGAGATCCGAGACTATTTTTTCTGACTTTTATTTTTCATTTTTACAATCTCGGGTGGCAAAGTCCAAGAGGGAAAAATATTTTTGTTAAATGATCCCAGCACAAACAGCAGTTATGCCACTGGCAATGGTGTTGGCCAAGAAAGGGGAAAGGGGAAGGGGGGGTGAGATATCAGAGGTAGAGGAGGAGGGGAAGGGGTGGGGGCTATCGTAAATTATAGCACAGGGTCGTGATAAGCCCCGCGTCGGGTCTCCAGATAGGAAGGAGACGGTTGCCATGACAACGTTCCCGAGATCGATAAAATGGCGAAGGAGGGTTTTGATTGAGTCTGCGATCCTAAGATCGAACACTGATGCGGAATTCGATAAAAAGGGAAGCGCTGAACGCTTCGCCTCCGTAAGAATGAGATAAGGAAGAAAATAAATAAATCGGTTGCAGCTTTGTGTTCCATTTTCCCAGTTTATTTGCCTCTGAGGGGGAAAAAAAATGTCTGAGATCGGAGATACATATATATCTTTGCGTTCAAAAGACAAAGATTTTAAAAGCACAGCTTGGCTGCTTATTCCATTCAGGAGGAGGATTTTTAAATCGGGGGTGGGGGGATTGTACTTCATTCTATTTCACTTTATCGCTAGTTTCTTTAACTTAGGGATATTTTGAGGCTTAAGCAAAAAATGTGTGCCTCCCCTCTCCCTCCAGCCAAGTACAGGTAAATTTTCCCATTTCCGCGATACACAAGCCTTACCTGAATTTAACGTGATGTGTTAACTATTATCAGTCCACTGCTGGATGAAAGTCTCCCTAAGTTTCTCCCACAACTGTTTGTCATGAGCCAGCCTCCTCCATATTACACCAGCATGCTTTTAAATATCATCCAAGCATCTCTCACATGGTCTTCTTGGTATCCAGCCTAAAATTTCGGTTGTCCGCTCTTCTAGCCTATTGCCATTTCAGGGATTTTTAAAACCCTTACCATTTTCCTGATAACACCAAGCACGGATCTCTCCAGCCTTTGGATATCTTTTCTAGTTAAGGCCTATGTACTCAGTCTTTGGATATCTTTTTTAGTTAAGGCCCATGTCTCTACTCCATAAATAAAAACTGGAAGGATGCATTGATTACACACATTTCTTTTAAGACAAAACGGCAAATTGCATTATTTCTTCCAAAAGCTCTGCAACCAAGTTTTATACACCGATTTATTTCTTCATCAGTGTGCCCCTGGCGTGATATCTGTTGGCCAAGGTAAATGTACTAGGGAGAATCGAAAAGTAACGCACAGCAATTTTTTTCTCTTTGCAAGCTGCAGTTTGGCAGACGAGTTTGAATATATCATGCTACAGGCCGGTTTGGCTGGATCAGGTGTCACCTTGGTGGAAGACAGTATGAATTAGAGATGGAAACGGGTCGACAAATTCTTGCGGGTCCATCGGACCTGGTCAAGGTGTTCCTGACCCGATTTTGACCCGGTTTTATTCCCGTTTTATTTTTGAAAAGAGAAAAATATATTCCAAAGAAAAATGCGCGTTGTGAAATTCTGTAGTCGATACTGGTACCCACGGAGTGAATAATGATTTGCCATACGAAAATATTGTCGTCTCTTTCTTAAAGCGACGAAGATTTTCACCGACCGACGTTAGACACACCGACACCATATCGTAAAAGATGCTTCCTTTGCGTTCTTTTACAGAACGATTGTCCAGGGCAAGGTACAGGCAAACACCATTCGCCTACTTCTCAGCTGATTCGCTCTCTCCGTGCGAAGTTAACTGTATGACTAAAAGTTACTTTACACTGAGCATTCAGAGGTTTTCGATTGATGTGCTAACATCCCGTTCCCGTCCCATGACATGTCGAAATTAACTCATTTTGTTTATATGGATGGATTTAATAATAAGGAGTTCGAGAAAGGCGTCGAGGCCAGCAAATACGTTCTTGTTGAAAACCACAAGGGGAAGAGTGAATGCTGGAAATTGTTTCGTCTCATTAAGGAAAAGGTGAATAATTCTGTGTTGTTTGGTCTTTCTTGTTGTTCAAAATGTGGAAAGTGTATAATTGCAAAGAAAGATGTCGACGGTGTAATAAAAGATTATGGAACCAAAAATCTAACGGACCATATGAAAGTATGCGCATCTCCATCAAAGCGTGAACAATCTAAATACATTTAAAAAAATACATTTGTGTAATAATAAATAATGATTCCCATTTGTAATATACTCTATGGTCACGGTCATAATCAGCCATTACTTCTGGATTACGCAAAATAGGGGCACTAAAATTTAGCAAGTAATTAAATTTTATTATTAAAAAAGGGTTTCAGTTATTAAATATCAAGCAGTTATTGGGATGAATATATATGTACATATATATAAATTGAGTTTCGAATTTATAGTTCACAGCAGATTTGTCAGTTACAAGTCGGGTCCGGTTATGAGACGTCCGGGTCGGGTCAGGTCAGGGTCCGAAATTTTTGACCCGTTTCCAACTCTGGTGTGAATGACGACACAAAGATGGCGTGTTTTTTAGCATCATATACTAATGAAGAGCAACGCGGTGTAGTACGATTTTTGTGAGCTAAACGGGAAACTCTGACGAAATTTCACAAAGAAATGTTTGAAGTGTGTGATGGTGATTGCCTACACCGCCGTAATATCTCTAGATGGTTCAGTTTCTTTGCACAGAGCCTTGGCAACCTTACAGATTCGCCAGGTTCTGGTCGACCTGTAACCGGGTCATCACCTGCCACTGTGAGGGGCATTGAACAGGCAATTCGGAGTGACCAGCGGATTCATATGCGAACAATGGCACAGAAGTTCAACATTTCGTACGGTATAGCGTACGATATTGTGCTCGACAAATAGCAATTTCGCAATGACAGTGCGCGATGGGTGCCCGAGAACTTGAAAGAAAACCAGAAGGGACAGAGAAAATTGCGCAGCTTGGCTAGGAGGTACTCCAGCACCCACCGTAGAGTCCGGACCTGGCTCCTTCGGACTTTCATGTGTTCGGTCCCTTGAAAGGATTCCTGGGCAGCCAACGCTTCAATTCGGTTGATGAAGTCGAATCGGTTGTCCAGGAAACGGACTTTTAATGAACAAGGTATACTAAAACTGGTACCACGCTGCGATAAATGTATCGGTTCTCATGTTGAAAAATAGCTAAGAAATGTAGTTTCACTGTATATATGTTTTGTTTTGCGTATCTATTAAACTGTTACCCCCCCCCCTCCCCAATAGTGTGCATTACTTTTCGATCCACCCTCGTAGATATAGGTTACCTCTCGATTTCCCCGATTAATTACTAAATCTTCATTTCCCTGCTAAGCTGAGCCAAGGGGCCAACAATCGAGCACTGTATAAAATTTTCTAAAGTTCACGAGACACTTTCCATCATTCCTAACGTGAATTAGTGAAGCATATTACTGACATATTTTTCATACAACCTTTTCCGTGAAATGAAGAAAAGAAACCTGAATTTCACCAATTTTTCGTACCACGGCTGAATTTTCAGAAACCTTCCTGCAATACCTTTCTCATATTGACGAAAAACTACCGTTTTCAAGATGTGTTAACGGAAAATTCTGAATTTTCAGAAACACCTTCCTGCAATACCTTTCTTATATGACGGTAAATTACCGTTTTCAAGATGTGTTAACTGAAAATTCTGGACTTTCAGAAACCTTTCAGCAATTCCTTTCATATATGTATTAACGGAAAAACTACGCTCTCACTTTTTTCGTATTTATATGACGAAACATTTCCGGTGATAGAAGAGATTCACGAGAATACCTGGACATTTGATTAACTGTTAAATTTCAACAGTCTGTCGAAGTATTTGATTTCAAAATTTTGTACCAAGAGCGCATGAATTTTGTTTATTGTGGCACGGATTTTTCTTCTCCTCTCCCCCATTTTGTGCACCAGTTATTTATTATATATTGTGCTACTGTAAGAAACCGGATACTTAACTTATTGTACATGTGATTATACGATGTCTATATGTATCAGTTTTTGGACCCCTTAAAATGAAAGCTATTATATAAAGAATAAATTTTATACTTATGAAGTTTTGTGAAATAATACTTACTATAAAAAAAGTACATTTCACCTTTTTTTAAAGATAATTAAACGTTATTGTCAGTTTTAAAAGATCAAGTCGCAAAGCAATTTGTTGCTTCAAAAAATCACGATGAAAAATGCTTAATTTGTGAGAAGCCCTCCTACAGAAAAAAATATAATTACAATCTATTCAGAAAAATAATAAGCTACAACAGAACATAAAATGACTAAATAACTGTGATTATACGATGAAACGTATAATCACAGGAAACAAAAAAATTTGTTTCCTCGTCACGCAATTTGTTTTACGATGAACGTGAATTAAATCCTGGAGTGTTTCTGGCTGAGTGATTAAAGGCGCGTGCGTTATGTGTTGAACCAACCCAAACGACGGGGGTTCGGTCCTGACTGCTCTGGTGTAAGGGCTGAAAAGTGCAGCTTCTTTGATTTTTGCGAAATTTCAGTTTAAATACGGAAAAGCCTGAAACGGAATTTTTTTCTACGAAAAAATCTGTGAAAATATGGAAGTTAAAATAAACGGGTACTTTTAAAAACGAAAATTCCTGAAAAACACTGACACCTACAGGCAATTTTGCTGTTATTTTCAGAAATTTTACGCGAATTCATACCACATATTTTTTACGGTGAGAGAAGGTTAAATAGTTCATGTGTGTGTGGGGGGGGGGGGGGGCGTGTGTGTGTGTGTGAGCGAGAGAGAGAGAGAGTCATGAAATGGCTAATTACTCATCTAAACCGAAAGTAAACAGCGTACCTTTCTGATGGGATCAGGGTTCATTTTGGCTGAACCAAGCAGGAACACAGCATCGCTGTCTTGATTCTCTCAAAGTTGTAACATACTGGGTTATGTATAAAAGAACGGTATATTTTCGTTAATCTGAAATCCAATTTATAGCAAAAAGCGTATAAATGAATTACGTTTAACCAAATTAAAAAAAAGGTAATAGAAACTGCAATAAAATATCGGGACAAACGTAGAATTCTGCGTAAAACGTGTGACTGAAAAACATAACTCAGGTCTCATTGTATTATATTTGGCATTAGCAAAATGCATTTCTGAATTTAAATCTTAGAAATAATCATGAGCTTTTTAATTTCTTTTTTAATTGGATCCTTAACGACCACCGTGGTCAACTCAATGGGTTATGAGCAATCGCCCGTCCCGAATTCAAAGTCACTGGTTCCAGGGAAGGGAGAGAGAGCCAGTGCCGTAAGACAAACACAACATCCGTGCCTCAACGGGATTCGAACCCGGACCCCTTTCGGACGAATGATCAGAGGCCATCGCTTAGACCACTGCGCCAGCTTTTGAAAATGAAAAATTTGGAGAAGTATATTATTTCGGGGGATAAAGCCAGAAATTGAGAAGGGAGATCCCCTAAGAAAATGTTCAAGGGGAACCCCTCCCCCCGTTCCCGGACGATTCTGCGTTCTTGGTTCTGTATGTTGGTACATCCAAAACAGTAACGAGATACACACTGCTTTCAAGCAAGGCAGCAAAACTTACAGCGTCCATATCATTGTAATGACATTGCAGAAAAACGATAATGAAGCGATATCTTGGATCATCTTACGGTCATTGACACTAAGCCCATTTCTGGTAAAAAAATAAAAAAAAATGTAGAAATGTCTCTTACGTACTTACTCCACGGATCTTGAAATTAAGGTACTCAATTATTCATAACAAATTCAGAATTTTTAAGAATAGAACTCTAAAAATTCAGAAAGTAAATTGTTCTTAACAAAACATTTAGAATCATGAAGAACAATACAAGCCTTGAAATCCAGATCGTAAATTGGTGCTAAGCACAACGGAAGTTTTTGAATACCGATTGTAAACTCTTGTTGAGCTCAACAGAAGCCTTGAAATCCAGAGGGTCAGTTGTTCTTAACAGTCCTTAACTATTTCAGAATTATGAAGAAATATAAACGTCTTGATATCCAGATAGTAAACTGTTCGTAAAAAATTCAGAACTGTTAACCACATTAGTCGTTTGGAAATGCAGATTGCGAACTCTTATTAAGAATACTATCTGTCTTGAAATTCTATCAAACTGTTTGTAACAAATTCAGAACTGTTAACGACAATAGTGGTTTGGAAATGCGGGTTGTAAATTCTTGTCAAGAATGATAGAAGTCTTGAAATTCAGATAGCAAACTGTTGTTAAAAAACAACAGTATTCTTGAAATTCGGATAGTAAATTGTTCTTAACAATTTCAGTTTGCTTTAGTGCATGACAAGGAATTTAAATAAGTGGGGTGTATTCTAAACGAGATATCATGTCTTACTAAGCGAAGTGGAGTTTTGATGCTCGAAAATTTCCAGAGTTACGCAAAATGGAAGCGAAAAGCTTCATTGCTGTAGAAGTGATTAGTTAATAAAGCTGAAATCCTTGGCGTGGTAAAACGAGATGCGATTCGATTTTCATAGCTCATAATCCTCAGATTTATGGCGAAATAAGAGAGAAGCAAAAAGTAAAATTTACTTTATTAAAAAAATATATTGATTTCTGTTGCACCATTGAATTAAACTGTCAGGACTATGCAGTGAATTTGATTCATCATCACGACGAATGAACATGAAGTGTCACTGTTAAAATGTATGATTTCTATTATCATATCTATAGGTTAACATTATGGTCGTGCGTTATCAAACTTAAGACAGTTACTTAGAATTTCGTGAATTATAAGAGCACTTCTGAAAGACAGGTTTCAAGTAGCAATGTTTAAACTCTTTTCACTTTACCATTTCAAAAAGTAAACAAAATTTTACTTTATTGTACACTGAGTTAGCTTTACATTAAGAACACCTGTAGTTCCACATATTCGGGGCTATAAAAAAGTACCACGTGATATCAACGTTACCTGCGACTACTATTAATTGCGTACACGTATTCTCTGTTCGTAATCGGGCCGCAAATGGCATAGTGCACGGTAAAAAAATTCTGAAATTCACAGACAAATTTCCGTCATTTCTTTCATGAATCAACGAAACATATTTCTGATACAACCTTTTCCATGAAATGACTGAAAGAAACCAGAATTTCACGAATTTTTCGCACCACGGGAAAATTTTCAATTTTCAAAAGCCTTTCCGCAGTTTCTCTCTTATATTTACGGCAAATTACCGTTTTAGAGATGTGTTAACGGAAAATTCTGAATTTTCAGAAACCTTTCCGCAATTCCTTTCGTATATTAACAGAAAATCTCCGTTCTCACTTTTTCCATATCCGTATGACGAGAAATTATCGGTAATAGGAGCGATTGGTAAGAATGCTTGAGGTATGATTAACTTTTAAATTTCAATCGTCTGTCGAATTTTGAAGTTCCATAGCGAGATCGGATATTGTGGATAGCATATCGCATGGATTTTGTTATTGTGGCACAGGATATTTCTTCTCCTTTCCCCTATTTGATGCACCAGCTACTTATATATTGTGTTACTGTGAGAAACCGGGTACTTATTGTACAGATGATTATACGATGTCTGTGTATCAGTCTTTGTACAACTTAAGACAAAAGCTATTATAGCTATCAAGAGTAAATTTTATATTTAGTTTACTGTGAAATAATACTTTGAAAAGTACATTTCGCCTTTTTTTAAAGAAAACTGAAAGTCATTGTCAGTTTAAAAAATATCAAGTTGCAAAGCATTTTGTTGCTTTGAAAAATCACGATTAAAAATGGTTAATTTGTGAAAAGTTCTTATACAGAAAAAAAAAAAAAAAAAAAAAGCTCCAACAAAAAATAAAATGACTAAATGACGAAAAACAAAATTTCATCGTCGCGGAATTCGTTTTACGATGTTCGTGATTCGGATTGCCGAGTGTTTGTGGTTCAGTGGTTAAAGGCGTGAGTTACTTGTTGAGCCAGCTCAAACGCCGGGGGTTCGATCCTGACCTCAGTGGGAGGATTATCTGGCGTAAGTGTCGTTGATTTTGCGTAATTTTAGTTTAAATACGGGAAAACCTAAAACGGACTTCTCTGAAATGAACGGAATTTCTGTGTACGGAAAATCTGTGAAAATACGAAAGTTTAAATAAACGGGCACTTTTAAAAACGGAAATTTCTGAAAAACTTTGATACCTACCGGCAAATGTGCTGCACGTTATTTTCAGAAATTTTCCGTGAATTCACACCACTTATTTTTAACAGTGTGATCAATGTTCGTGACTGCTACGGAAAAGTCTCAGGAACTATCCCATGTAGGTACGAAAGGTCAAACCACTAAATATATATCCGCCGTGCGTCGGATGGGCACGTTAAACCGTCGGACCCTGAGTACTGGCACCCCGGCTATAATTAAGGGCGTCTTTCTACCTAGCTTCCGTGCGCCTTTCCCGTCGGGCACTCTAGCCCAGCTCTCCTAATTCTAAAGGTTGTTTAAGACTAGGTGTCATACACTCCCTTTCTAAAAGAGCCGCTGATGGCTTAGTGGTTAGCGAATCAGACTATCGATGCAAGGTCCTCAGGTTCGAACCTGGGCTGATCTTTCAGAGATAGTATGATTTACTAACAATCGCTGAATATCCGCCGTGCATCGGACGAGCACGTTAAGTGACGGCCCCCGGGCTGGACCCACTGGTTAAATGGGTATCCTTTCCTATGACCCCCCCTAAAATTCTCGCACCCCTTTGCGTGCAACATCGTACTTGTACGGTGGCGCCATCTATTGTAGTCTAATCCCAATCTCACTACAAACTGTTCTGTCAAAGTCACTAGACTTGCTCTTATTCCTTCCGTTTATGTGTCCTGCCCAAAAGGCGATCTCGCTGTAGGTGGCTGGGACCTAAAACTCTACTTACCGTAGACGGAAGTCTTACAAGAAAATGACAAATACAAATGCAAAATCCCTTTCTAAAATCCTCTGCATAAATCTCTTTTCGTAATCAGTAAACGTTTGCCAGTAATGAGGAAACGTGGCGACTTAAACCAATTTGACCGCGGCCATATAGCTGCGGCCTGGAGGGCAGGTGCCAGTATTTTGGAAACAGCAGCACTTGTTGACTGCTCCCGTACTGCTGTGTCAAGGGTGTACACCAGGACTGAAATAACGCGCTCACAGGCACGCGGTTGAACCTATACTCGAGGCAAGGCTAACCTGACTATGGACTTTAAGTTACAGAGTGTGTACTTCCACTGCATAATATAGTTCCAGTTTAAAAGCCGCGTTCGAGCTTGAACTGAGACCTAAGAAAGCACAGGGATGTATAAATGTTCTAAATGTCGTACGTACACACATAAAAAAAAATGAAGATCCCAGTTTCGGTCGCGTTTTAAAAAAATACAAATATTTGAATTTTGGCAGCATCACTGTCCCTTCTGTTTTGCTTCAGAGAGGCTATACAGCAAATATGAGGATATTTACTGCGACTGGGAGAGTAGAATTGTTAGTCGGAGGCGGGGTGATAATGGCTTGGCGGTCATTGTAATGAGCATTACTGTTAACTTCCATAGTCTTGCGTGGTTGAAGATAATAATAACTATAAATAATAATTTTTATGCAATCCTTTAAGATCTCTTAAAAGCACTTTAATCTTTTCTGTACTTAATCGCAGAAAGGTTGTCCTCAGCTTTGCAATTCTTCCTCCCTGTTCCTCTGAAACCAAGATTCCCATCCCTAAAATCGTCTTGTTACCTTCTCCTTTTCGGCCATTCCTTCCTCTATCCCTCGCGCACGTGGAGAAAAATCTCCATTCTCCTGGTTAGCTTAAGACGTGCGTTCTAACACCTAAGGCGTTCCTCGCCACCTCTCCCTACGACCGCTGGCCTACAATTCCCCAAGTCGACTGTCCTAACTACTTCCTTGTTTCCACGCAAACTTTTACCCCCTTTCTTCCACAAAAACCATGGGAAAACGCCAGCTTCACAAAACTTCAAGGTAGAAATTAAGAGGGTTTGTGCTTTGAAATTAAGAAGGCAAAATATCAAATGAGCTGGATAATACCAATGCGTCAACGAAATATAAAGGCCCAGACTCTTAAGATGCGACAAACTGGCGTCTCTAAATAAACCGTGCTTGCGATGTCTCTATAGTTTGGTGACGAAGCAAACTTTTCTCACGCATCGTGGAAACAAAGAAAATGGAAAGTAAAGTTGCGAAATGAGATTCAATATCCTAAAATTCTAGTATTAAATCTCCATAACATTACTCCTTTTTTCGTGGTTGCTGTTTTAAAAACACTCACTCATAAATCGTTTGTCTGGTAGTCGGCAAAGTTGAGAAGGTGTGAGAAGACATCGTGATGGAACGCGGAAAGTTGCCTTCAGTCACTCTTAGGGGGAAGGGTCCGCGACATATGGCACCCCATTAGTGCGCGAAGAAGTACTGATAAACAAGAGATTTCATGTCGGTGAATCGGTTTCACAAACCTTTACAGTGTAAGCAGGTTAGCTTTACCCCGAGTATAGAGGTGAGCGTAGGGTGTCACGATTGTTATCTCAGCAACTAAGTGCACCAGTCAGCCAGCTCACAATTGGTGCAGTTCGATTTATTTCGTCATGCACAATGCGCCAACACAGCTGGAGACCGACGAGAGAACCCATGATAACGCCCAATTATCACAAACAACACCTCCCATGGGCCAAAGAACGTCGGCAATGGACCCTTCACAGATGGAATAATGTAGCCTGGACGGGTGAGTCCCATTTACTGCAGAACCATACTGATGTCCGGGCCCGCATATGGCGTAAACAGCATGATGTTCCATCCCCTGGTTGGAACAGTTGGAGTTCAACAGGCCGGTAGGTGGTGTTCTGGCCTGGGAAGCTTTCTCCTGGCAAGCCCTAAGTTTTTTTTTTTTTTTTTTTTTTTTTATTGAAGGTTTAACGACCACCGTGAGCAACTCAATGGGCTATAAGCAGTTACCCGTCCCTAATTTAGGGTCACTGGTTCCAGGGAAGGGACAGAGCCAGTGCCGTAAGACAAACACAACATCCATGCCTGACCGGGATTCGAACCCGGACCCCTTTCGGACGAATGATCAGAGGCCATCGCTTAGACCACTGCGCCACCGGGGCGGCCAAGCCCTAAGTTCGTTGGCTATCATCCCACAAACACTGAAGTCTACCATCTCCATCCATTTCTGGAGGTCTACCCGAACCGCAGTGGTATCTTTCAACAGGACAACACACCGTGTCATTGGGCTTGTAAAAGTAACTGAGTGGTTAGAGCTGGGACATCGCTATAGGCTTCGAAATGAGGATGGGAGATAGGTGAGCTAGCATTATTTTTGGTGACCCATTACAAAGGAATTCATGCAATCCTTGCCCCTCGACCTGAACACTCTCTCTCTCTCTCTCACACACACACTCACACTGACTAGTCACGCCACTGGTGCAAGATACAAGTGTTACTAGAATGTCGCTTTCAGCTATTTTGCTTGCTCTGAAATGCATTCTCTTAAATTGCTTTTCAAAAGTTTACATTTTTGCTTACGAAAATAGTACTTTACTTGAACAGTTTAAAGGAAAACGTAGTTTTTTACGCTTTCCAACCGTAGGTTGAAGAAGCGTCGTATATGCTCCAGCTTCGTCCGCCTGTCCTCACGATAACTCACGTAAAAATGATTCGATTTCGCTGAAATTTTAGTATGTGGTAGGGGACGAATCCTATTAAAAATGGGCGTAATGGGGTCAAAGTCAGGACATAGGAGCGGGATCCATTCCATTGCCCTTATGCGTCATAACTTACGTACAAATGCTTCGATTGCGACAAAACTTTATCATGTTATTCCGGAGGTATACTGAACTGGTTCTGTTTAATATCATTGAAATGGAGTCAAAGGTCAGGGCACAGAAGCAAGATTTATTCCACAGCCATTATCCTCATAACTTGAGTAATGATTTCCGGTATGTTGGAAAGCGTATTATAATCAATGCATTGCATGATTTTACTAACTTGTTTAAATATATATCAGATTTTAACGTCGTGCTACGCAGACACAATACCTTCCTCCCTTCCTACAAGCCAGCGACTTTGTCTTACACTCTTCTCCTACTTCCTGCACTTTCACTGTCGAGGGGCGCTTTAAGACTCCACTTTCCGTGTTGAAATCCCGTATTTTGTAAAGAAAACAAACGGCAGAGCAATTAGTAGTGACTCCCTTAATGAATTCTTATCCACTCTCCTCATTAACCCCTGCCCATACAAACATGAAAAAGAGGCTTAAATCTAAGGAATTGGAAGAGTGGAGAACAATTGAATTTTCATGGCCCTGCAGATGCTATTTTGATAACCTTTCTACGGAGACGAAAACAACGCACATCCTAGGGGGAAATACGTAGGGCTACATGATATAAAACACAAGACTTATTACTTGGAAAGTCCAGATTATATTTTAAAGTTAAATACATTGAAAATGATATAAAACACAACTTATTACTTGGAAAGTCCGGATTATATTTTAAAGTTAAATACATTGAAAATTATATAAAACACAAGACTTATTACTTGGAAAGTCCAGATTATATTTTAAAGTTAAATGCATTGAAAATTACATAAAACGCAAATTCTAGGGTGGGCTTAAGCCCATCCTCGCACCCCCATGGCGACGTCCCTGGACTGAAGGAACACAACGAATTCACCACATTGCCTTGGCCTCCAACCTACCGTAACCCAATTGAGGATTTGTGGTATATGCTAGAACAGCTAATGATAATTGTTGATCCTGCGCCACGGAATGTGCATGAACTGACGAAGTTGCTGCAGCGGACATGTATCAAGTGACGCATGGAGATTGTTCGACACCTTGTAGAATCATTTCCTAGGCGTCTGCGAGCCGTGATTGCACAGAAAGATGGAACAACCTATGATTAGGTAGGTGCACTTAATGCAAAGTTAACTCAGCGTAATGACATGTAATAAGGAGGAAATCGTACCTCAGATTTTTCTCCATATTTAGGAGAAAAAATCTTGGTACGTTTTTTGTTTTGTTTTTCAACAAATATAGGAGGAAACGGCAAACTGGTACTCGGTAAATTTAAAAGTTAACGGTGTTGCTGTGCCGTTACGGAGGCGAATACATACTGCATAAATGCTAACTCACCTTCCTACCACCCTTAACCACCCTTACATAACAAAACGCATTTTTGTGTAAATCTGACTTGCAAGGTAAACATCATTGTCATCTATAATAAATTATTTTCAATTGGGGAAACAAATTGCCGTAAATTTGTAGATCTTTCAAAGATATGGTGTTCGGTGAAACAAACAAATTACAGGTGAAGTAATTTTAATTCGGCAAAAGGTTTTTTTTTCTTTCGGACAGGTTAAATTGCAAAGGATTTGTCACTACCGGTGACCTCACTCCTACTAAGACCAGTGAAATGTCACATTTTAACTCAGGCACAAAAAAATAATTATAAAACCCTACACCAGGGCAGTTTTAGCAAATCTGAATCGTCCGTGCTCATATCCATATAGTTTACATAGCAAGACAAGTTAATAATGCTGAGCTTACAAAAAAAAAAAAAATCCAAAAAGGCGGTAGTTACCTTATAAACAGCTGAAGACTAAACTTCTGAGTTTCTTTTAGCAGCTTTTTTTCGTGTATACGTACCAAATATTTTAGGTTGAAACTTTAAATCTTCCATGAAGGGCCTCAAGAATAATGTTGAATACTTTTTATTAGCTTTTATCGCTTGTTTACACATACAAAATATATTTACACTGTAAAAAAATTTCTGAAATTCACAGACAAGTGTCCGTCATTTCTTTCGTGAATTAACGAAGCATGTTTCTGATAGTGAAATGACGGGGAAAAAAACCTGAATTTAACGGACGTTTCGTGCCACGGGAAAATTCTGAATTTTCAGAAACCTTTCCGCAGTTTTTTTTTTCTTATATTAACGGTAAATTACCGTTCTCACGTTTTCCGCATGACGAGAAATTTCCTCTAATAGTAGCGATTCGTGGAAATACTTGAGCTTTGATTAACTCTAAAATTTCAATCGTCTGTCGAATTGTGAAGTTCCGTAGCGAGATCGGATATTGTGGATAGCATATCGCACAGATTTTGTTTGTTTTTTGTGGCCCAGGATACTTCTCCTTCCCGCTATTTGGTGCACCAGCTACTTATTATATATTGTACAGATGATTATACGACATCTGTGTATCAGTCTATGGACAACTTAAGACAAAAGCTATTATAGCTATCGAGAGTAAACTTCATATTTAGTTTTTGTGTGATTGTGTGTGTGAAATAATACTATATAAAGTACATTTCCTTTTTTTAAAAAGATAAATGAGTCACTGTCAGTTTAAAAAAATCATGGTGCAAAGCAATTTGTTGCTTCGAAAAACCACGATGAAAAATGCTTAATATTTGAAAAGTCCTCCTATAGGAAAAAAATAAAATAAATTACAAGCCTATTCAGAAAAATAATAAGCTCCAACAGAAAATCAAATGACTAAATCACTCACATTAATGACAAAAAACAAAATTTCTTTGTCGTGCGATTCGTTTTATGACATACGTGAGTCAGGTTGCCGAGCGTTTGTGGATCAGTTGGTAAAGGCACAAGTTGCCTGTCCGCCGAGCTATAACGTAGGGTGTTCGATCCGAATTCTGCGGGTAAGTGCTGTGCACGTTTGTTGATTTTGCGGAAATTCAATCTAAGTACGAAAAAACCAGAAATTGATTTTTCTGAAATAAACGGAATTTCTGTCTACGGAAATATCTGTGAAAAACGGAAGTTAAAATGAACGGACACTTTTAAGAAAGGAAATATCTGAAAAACACGGATACCTACCTGCAACTTTGCTGCACGTTATTTTCAAAAATTTTCCGTGAATTCACACCACTTATTTTTTACATTGTAGGTCCTAACTTCAAATCTCCCAAAACAGCCAGTGGCCTGAAAGCAGCTTTGCATAAGCACCTGAAGGTTGAGTCCTTTTTGTAAATATTAAAATCATAATTCAAGGTTTAGGAAGTCGGAAAACTTTTGCGTTTCCCCTTTACGCCATAAGAATCTTACACGCTCTTTTATGTCACTAGGAAATCTCCTACATTTCGTTTTGTGCCCCTAGAAAAATTTGTACGAAATGCAGTTTGTGTACATTTCCTCGTAGGAGTTTTCCGCCAAGCTGAGAATACAGCTAATGATCTTCCTTTACTGCAATTAATATACGCTCCCTTGGTTGGAGTTTTCTAAATTTTTATTATACGCCGTGATTGCTTCAATTTACGAATCTGAAGAAAGAAAAATGTATTGGGATACTTCGAAGGGGTGAAGATGATGCTAAAACCTAAATTTCAGACATTAAAATTGAACAGAAGGGGGTGAAACCGCGTGGGTTCGAGTTTGGTGGGTGCCAATCTCCCTCGAGATCCGAACATAACATCCATGTCTTACCAAGGCCGTCAAGAAAGTATAAGGATGACCTTAGAGAGACGAGTTCCCTCTTTTAGTGACGTCATCCGGACAACCAAGCCTTCCAATTGGTTTCCACCGCTTTCGTGTATGACGTCACAAACGGAGGGAATTCATCTGTCTAATGACATGGCCTTGTATTTTCTTGACTGCCTTGGTCTTACAAGAAATTCGAGCCCAATAGTAAAAGAAAGCAATGCCCATTAGGAGACTATATTGAGGTTTCATCTACGGGGGCGTTACTTTGTTTTCTATCCATTTAGAGATAAAGTGTTAGTACGTACCCCTGAACTACTTAACATGTGACCGATAAATCTGTCGAGTCGTCATGACTTGCAATGAGATAATATTATTTTGCTTATCTAATCACTACAGGAAAGTCTTTAAGATATACGCACTGTGACGTCAAGAATTACTTTTAGTACAGAATCTTGTGTTCCTCTTTGAGTCTTCCGAATATCATATCATCACTGTTTCCCCTAAAAATCCGAGGAAACGTTTTTTAACTACATTCACTTGAGTTGTACAGGAATGTCATTTATACTCGATTCTAAGATATAAAGCAGGGTTTTAATTAGTAATAACCACAATAGGATCACTCACTAGAGAATAAAATTGAAGTAACATTTTCTTCCTCAAAAAAAGTAGCAACTTTTTAAGCAGTCAACCAAAAACTTTTGGTTTTTAAAATACAGTCGAAACTCGGTGGAACGTGAGTGCTCGTTGTAACCAGACGGAGATTTTTTTTTTTTTTGAGAGATCTAATACGCTGGATGATCCAAAAGTTGCGCAAAATTTTAAAAGTCAATAATTCGTTGAGTTTTGACCATAGAGCAATGCAGTTTGAACAGAATGACACGAGATTTTTTGTGAAATGAAAACATTTATTGAAGATTTTATTCATAATCGCCAGATGCCTCTACAACCGAATGACTGGTGGGTTATACAAGGTAAACTGACGTAACGTTCTCAATCCTACTTTCACTACCCCAACTGGCTTGCCAGGTCTGTGGTGAGGGTCTCTCAGCTGGTCCGCCCGGATCTCACGTGGAAAAGCCTCACAGAAATTTCTCCTTTTTTACGCTTTCCAACCGTAGGTTGAAGAAGCGTATATGCTCCAGCTTTGTCCGTCTGTCTACCCGTCTGCACGATAACTCGCGTAAAAATCATTCGATTTCGATGAAATTTTAGTAGGTGGTAGGGGACTACCTGTGGACGAACCCTATTGAAAATGGGCGAAATGAGGTTAAAGGTCACAACACAGGAGCGGGATCCATTCCATTGCCCTTATGCGTCATAACTTGCGTAAAAATGGTTCGATTTCGATGAAATTTTAGTATGTGGTAAGGGACCACCTTGGAATAAATTCTGATAAAAATCAGGGAATGGGGTCAAAGGTCAGGACATAGGAGTGGGGTCCATTCCATTGCCTTTATGCATCATAACTTGACTAAAAATGCTTATATTGCGACAAAACTTTAGTATGTTGTTTCGGAGATATACTGAACCAGTTCTATTGAATATCATCGAAATGGGGTCAAAGGTCAGGGTACAGGAGCGAGATTTATTTCACAGCCATTATCCTCATAACTTGACTAAAAATGCTTCTATTGCGACAAAACTTTAGTAAGCTGTTCCGGAGGTATACTGAAACGGTTCTGTTGAATATAATCGAAATGGGGTCGCGCACAGGAGCGAGATTTATTCCACATCCATTATCCTCATAACTTGAGTAATGATTTCTGGTTTCTTGGAAAGGGTATCATAATCAACGCATTGCATGATTTTACTAACCTTTTTTTTTTAAATTCCGTAGTCAGAAATTTCTCAAAATCCAACACGCTGAATAATTCAGTCCTGACTCGAGAGAATTATTTTGCGCCGGTGGCTGGTATCGAGCCCAGGTCTTCTGTTTTGAAGCTGAGCGTCTTAACCTCTCAGCCAGAAAGTCACAGGAACCAGACTCACGTTCAAGGTGAAACTAATTGGGCGATGATGTTTTGTTTCTTTTTTCTTCATACGTTTGTTATAATTTCAATTTTTTTGTGGGAGGTCTTATTACAAATTATCGTAATTTTTCGAAGCAACATAATGATTTGGCGTTTCAGATCTTTTTTTTTCAACTGACCATAACTTTCAATTATCTTTAACAGAAACAATGCACTTTTATAATACAGGGTAATTCAAAGTGATTGCCCGATTACAAATGACAAAAACATGTTTATGAAGATAAATAGACAGCTGATATTCTTACACAAGAAAGAAGGAAGTTTAGAATTTTATTGGAACCTACTGCTGTGTTGCTATGGTGACATAGGAAAGCGAACTGCCCACCAATTTTTGAATGAAATTCTTCCGAACCGTTGGATTGGTCATTATGGACAGGACGACAAGATTTTCTGCAAGTGGTCCCCCAGGTCACCGGATCTTACTCCTTGTAACTTCTTTTTGTGGGTGTAATGTGCCACCTTTGCCGAGAACACTGCAAGAACTAAAGATGCGCATTCAGCTTGCACTGGCATCAGTGACTACGGACATGCTTCATAATGTATGGCGTGCAATGGATTACCGTTTAGATGTTGCCCACGTGACACAGGGGAGTCACATAGAACATTTGTAAGGTATAGAAACAAAATTCTAAACTTCCTTCTTTATTGTGCAACAATGTGATCTCTGTATCTATGTCCATAAACCAGGTATGGTCATTTGTAATCGGGGCAATCATTTACGCTTTCCAACCGTAGGTTGAAAAAGCGTATATACTCCAGCTTTGTCCGTCTGTCTGTCCACACGATAACTCGCGAAAAATGGTTCGATTTCGATGACATTTTAGTATGTGGTAGGGGAACACCTGGGAAGGAACCCTACTGAAAATGGGCGAAATGAGGTCAACGGTCAGGACATAGGAGCAGGATCAATTCCATCGCCCTTATGCGTCATAAATTGCGTAAAAATGCTTCTATTGCGACAAAACTTTAGTATGTTATTCCGGACGTATACTGAACCAATTCTGTTTAATATCATCGAAATTGGGTCAACGGCCAGAACACAGGATCGAGATTTATTCCACAGCCATTATCCTCATAATTTGAGCAATGATTTCTGGTATGTTGGAAAGCGTATCATAATCAATGCATTGCATGATTTTACTAACTTATTTTGAATTATCCTGTATTATTTCACTAAACTTCTAGATAGCTATATAGCTTTTGTCTTAAGGACTCCACAGACTGATACATAGACATCGTACAATCACCTGTACAATAATTTTAATAACCGATTTCTTACAGTAACGCAATATGCAATAGCTGGTGCACAAAATTGGGGGAGAGGAGAAGAAATATCCTGTACCATAATAATAATAATAATAATAATATTAATAATTCATGTGATATGCTATCCACAATACATGTGATATGCTATCCACAATATCCAAAATCAGATCCATCGGCAGACGATTGAAATTTAATAGTTAATCAAACCTCAAGTATCCGCACGAATCGCTCCTGTTACCGGAATTTTCCATCATATGGATACGGAAAAATGAGATTTTCGGTATTACGAAAGGAAACGGCCGAAATATTTCTAAAAATTCACAATTTTCCCAGCCACTGGTTCCAGGGAAGGGAGAGAGCCAGTGCCGTAAGACAAACACAACATCTATGCCTCACCGGGATTCGAATCCGGGCCCCTTTCGGACGAATGATCAGAAGCCATCGCTTAGACCACTGCGCCACCGGGGCGGCGAAATTCAGGTTTCTTTCCGTCCCGTCATTTCAAGGAAAATGGCTCGAAAATTTTAGAAATCTTTTTACACCGTGCGTACTCTTTCTTGACCTTCGATGTAATTATTGCAGCGATAGTTTTGAGGTTTTAGTTGACAGACAAATACTAAAACATTAAAAATTAGTCTTTAAATTTTGAAAAACTGGTCTCACAATGCACGCAACTTGAAAGCTAAAGTATTTTGCTACTTGCACCAAAAGATTCAGTGAAGAACGGTGAATTTTTTTTTCCGAAAAAAACATCACGCCGTGCACCGAAACTCCAAGTCTATCATAACTAAAATATTGAAACCGAGAATATCCATGGACTTGGGGGGGGGGGGGGGTTGTCTCAAAATTTATGATGGGGTGGTGAAATGTTAATTTATATTCATGCGATTCGACGCAGAATGAGCCTCTGTCTTCTATGGGAAAGCATAGAGTTCAGGTAATATTTTCAGTATCACTTCTTAATTCGCACAAATGCCGATGTCAGTAAAACTGATACTGGCGTGTTCAATAAGTAACAACTCAGCGCAAATGTCTGGCGCATCACTTGTCGCCTAGCAAAGGCAAACGATTCTTTGTGCAATTAGCTTCATTTTACTACGTACTTAATTGTGTTCAAAATGGATAAGTTGTTTAACTGTATCGACGGGTGTCTAACAACGATCAGTTATAGAATTTTTAACTCATGAAAATGTACTCCCCAAAGAAATTTGCGCTAGATCAGTGGTAGTTCACATTTCTGGACATAAGCACTGTTCGTCGTTGGGTAAGCAAATCAAAGGAAAATGGAGGAATGTTGGCCGTAAAGCATCAGTCGCGGAGTGAAAAGTAGAGCTGAGTTCGGGTTCAATTTTCGGAGCCCAAGCCCGCGGTATATCAGCACGAATTTTATATTGCAAGATAGAGCCCGAGCCTGAATTTTGTATTGCAAGATAGAGCCCGAGCCCGAATTTTATATTACAAGATAGAGCCCGAATTTTATATTACAAGATAGAGCCTGAGCCCGAATTTTATATTGCAAGATAGAGCCGGAGCCCAAATTTTGTATTGCAAGATAGAGCCAGAGCCCGAATTTTATATTGCAAGATAGAGCCCGAGCCCGAAGGCTGCACTGAGAAAAACGTTTTGTTAATTCAACAAAAAAATTTGTCGATATACATACAGTCAACAAAATTTTTTGTTGAAAATTATGGTTGATTTAACAAAATTTATTGTTATCACGACAAAACGATTTGTCGATTTTGGGAATTTGTTTGATCCAACAAAACATACTGTTATCATGACAAAAATGTTTCGTTGCTGCAACAAAACATATTGTGTCACGATAACAAAATGTTTCGTTGCAGCAACAAAACATTTTGTCATGATAACAATATGTTTTGTTGGATCAAACAAATTCCCCAAAATCGACAAATCATTTTGTTAAATGAACAAAACGTTTTGTCGTGATAACAATAAATTTTGAACAAAATAATTTTGCAAATTCAAAAAATCGTTTTTCTCAGGGTGCTATCTAGTATCCAATATCTATAGTTCTTGGAAAAGCTTTTTTCTTCTATGCAGAAACACGCAAATGCGTGGCTTATGGCATTTTCTACCCAAGCCCGGAATAAATAGCCATCCCGAATGCCCGCTCCCCAACCAGAACCAGTTGCCGAAGAATTCCCTTTAAAGTGTCATTTGCTAAATTATATAAAATCCCATTTATATATAAAAAAAATTATCTCGCTCTCCCTTTCTCTAAGATCCCGAGCCCGTCTCAGCTCTGGTGGAAAGATGTTAATCGCGACTTGTGATTTGAACAGGTAAAAATTAGATGAGCTCACCAGGGAAAATCGAAGAATAACTCAGAGAACATATAATGTGGAAGAAATGTTCTTTGGGCGGTGAAATTTTCAAGTTTTCTGATGTGATTGATACTATGTGAAGAACATAGTATCAATCACATCAATTCACAGATGCCTGATTGCTGTTTTAATTATCATAACTCAGAGAACCATAACAGGTAAGCTGAACATTAGTTTTAGTAGTGGCAATGACATTGTTAATGTTTTAAAACACAACAACGCGTGTGCTCAAGGTTACGCCCATCCTGCACTTCCGGTGATTGCTTTGTGACATCACTGTCCAAATCGCCATCGTAAGACTACCTAATCGCCACGTTTCTTTGTATCTGCACCACAGCAGCGTGTCAGAATTTTTATTCGTTAACCTGCTGGAATAATCTTCATCAATTCTACCAGATTTTGTAATGCATAATGTTTTCAATTTTTATTTTTAAAAACTTGGGGAATGTTACCGAGATGCGTTTCCTATTCCTCATAAAGAAATTCTTTATTATGTGACAATAATATGTTCTTCTGTGCGTTTTGCCTTCTAAATTTATGTAAAAATAGCAAAAATTCCTCTCGTAACTAAATTAACATTTAAAAGTACAACCATTTTCCCGCCCTTCACGTAACCAAAATGTGCGGGAGGTATTTTTGAAATCTCCCTAATTAAAATATTCAAATGACTGTGAATTTCTTCTGTATTTAATGTAAATGTGCTTTTGCAGAGGTGCTTTTGCTTTTGTTTTGTGTTTGAGTTATAAAAATTGTTGACGAGACATCTTCTACCATAGCTACAGTTCGGATCTACGACTCACATGTTAGGACGATGACGTCACTTAGTGACGTCACGATTACTCGTCTGCGAGGAAGGAAGTCATGGGATGAGCGATGGATGAGCAAACCTTACTGAACGTTGGCATGTGCTCATTGGATACAGCGTCACCTAACGACTGAAATGAAGAAATCAAGACTTGAAATATGCCCAAGGTTACTTGCTCGCTATGAAAAATATGGAAGTGGTTTTCTCCAAAGCATTGTGACCGGTGATGAGAGTTGGGCTCACTATTGTGTCTCAGAAATGAAAAATCAATCGCTGGAATACCAACATCCGTCTTCATTTCGAGAGAAAAAATTCAAAATTTCTGTCGGTAAGCGCATACTCACTGTGTTCTGGGACTACAGAGGCATAATTCATTAAGTGTACATGGTCAAAGGTACGACTATCAACTCTGAAAGCTACGTGCATACTTTAAAGCAAAGAATAAGCCGCGTGCATAGGACAAAAAAAAAAAAAAAAAAAAAAGGCAATGAATTTGTAACACTCCTACGCCACACAGATAATCGGGTTTGAAGTTCTTGTACACTTTACTTACAGCCCAGATTTGTCACCGTCCTACTCTGGTTGTTTTTTGCTCTCAAGAGAAATCTGAAAGGAATTCAGTTTACCTGTGATGAAGATGTTCAAGCCATTACAAGAAAATTATTCGGAGCACAACCTGAAGATTTTTACAGAGACGGGTTTAAAAAACTTGTTAAACGTTGGCTATCTATATCGAGCGTGAGGAGGACCATACATAAAAATAAAATATGTAAATTAAAGTCGAAATTCTTGGCTTTGTTCTTGTAAATAGACAAAGTCATCGCTCTTTCCACATTTATCTTTAATTAACACACAGTGACCGAAAAATTGTTATCCGGACACCGCTTGGATCGAATCCCAGATCTCTCGATAACTTGCCGAGTGCGTTCGTTTTACGCTACGGTGGCCAACAACCCACGGCGCTATGTGTGTTTATCTGTCAGCAAGATTTTCGCCCCTTTGTTTTGTTTTGATTTGATTCCTTGCACACTGGGCTTGTATATAAATATGGAGGCATTACTTTCTGAACTCCCTCTGCATGAGCTAAACGAGACGAGTTAGTCATTATCCTTTTCTTCTCCCCCAGCGAGTTGATGAAAGAAGTTGATATTTCTTGCTTGAGCATTTTATCAATTTCGTAATTTTTATCAAACGAAGCTGTACCGCATTTATTACTTATTGGGATTTCAAAAGCTAGGTTCATAGCTTAAAAGAAAAATTACTTCGAAAAGTGTTTGGTTGCTCTTGTCATTGGAAAGAGATTAGTCAATAATGCAAGTTGAATACTAGGATAAAATGCATTTCAAACGTTTAGTTTCGAACAATGGAATTTCAAAGAGCTTAAAGAGGAATTCCTTTCTTTTCACAAACACGCACTCTCTTTTTTTCAGTTGTTGTTATTTAGCCTCAGAGCTGAATTCCAAATGCATGACGTTTCATTCCTTTGAAAAAGAACGATTTTTTTTTTTTCTAAATTTGAAAGAAAGCCACCTAGTTCATCATATCATTCTGTTCGACTCCTGTTCCCGCCCAGCGAACCGGCCTCAATTTCATTCATAATTAAGTACGATCTTTTGTGCCTTAGTTTCAAATTCACTGCAATTCGGATGTGATTCATAAAACACTAAAGTTGGGAACACAGGAAGAGGTTTTTTTCTTTTTCTTTTTTTCGTACGTTAAGTCGCGTATTCACCCACTCGGGAAAAATATTTAAAGAGTAGCTATTGATCATCACCAGGTGGCGTCCCACCCGCTGCGGTGTAGTCATACATCATCTGCAAACGTCGACTGCTGGGTTTAAAACGGTTTCTTTTTTCCGTCTCACTGTTTTAATATTTATTCATGAAAGGGGAAGTGAAGACTTTGAGTCTTCCCGTGCCGGGTGCCTCCTAAAATGCTTTTAAATCCCGCCTGAAAAGTTATGCAACTTAGACGGGACTTGGACACAATTGATAGACACACGAAGGGACTTAAAATCTCATTAGGAAGGGTACGTCGCACCAGTTCGATTATACGCCACCGAGTCTACGTCGGAGCAAGAAAAAAATATATAATAATACACACACACACACTACAAAAAGAGAGGCGTCATTTTTACCTCCTATTTCGAATCAAATGCAAAAAGATAGAGGAATTTAGACTTAGGTGTATGTGCCGAATAAAATGGTGAATAATGACCATGAATATTTTTGCACTTTTGATTCCTATTCCCCGTGAGAGCGATCCCGATTTTAATGGCTTGTCACTCGAACAGGTAATCGACGAAAACATTCCAACTGACGCATTGGAACATTACTGCGGATTACGTTGGAAATGCGACTCTCAGAAAAATGATCCGGTCCCTGCGTGTTTTTGCGCTGATTACAGATCATCCAAAAACATCAATTCCAAGAAAGAGACAGAAGAAGAAGAAGAAGAGGAAGAACCATGAAAGGAAATATGCGCGTTTGATAATGGAAAGAGCAGGCCGGAGCTTACTGGAGAGTTTTTAACAAGAGCACGTGTGAATATATATCATCGTGTCCAATCACCACACAGAAATGGCTGCAACTGGAAAATGAACTTCGGGCATAAAGGTTTCCGGCGGTGTCTATAAATAAGAAATATCGTTAAACAAACAACTCTGACAAAACTTCGCTTCGGTTCCGCTTTTCGAAAATTCCATTTAATTCTTCGATGCTTCGGAAAATCGCGACAGCCTGTTTCGTAAATATACTTGCCTCTCCTACGCTTTTTCTTCCTTCACTACATACACACTTTTTTATTGCTTCGAATGCTTTCCGGAATTGGTTACGATAGAAGAACGGCGGTCTTTAAGAGTTATAAATGCCACGAATTTCGCCTCGTGTAAATGTTTGACGCAATATGGCACAGTTAAAGTAAAAAAAAAAGGGGGGGGGGGGGACGTGAGTGTTAAAAAATAAATGTAACAACCTAATTCTTGGGTGTAATGAGCACGTCTTTTAAATCCATTCCAACGTGAAAGGAGTTTTTCGAAGTACATTTCTAGAAAAACAAAAAAGTTAAGTAATTTTTGTTTTAGGGAGAACTAGGCATTTTTAAATACTGTTTTGAATTTACCCTCATTATTTTGAATATAATGGACGTGGCTAATCAAATTGATTAATTAATTCGTGGGTTCTGCCAAAGCAGTCTCGAGTACTCTTAGTCCCCGATTCGTGACGTCATCAACAGGGTCACAACAAACGCCACCGTGACTACCACCTTAGTCTAGCAGCGGAGTTACAGCAAGGCGATATCAGTATTCTAATTTTTCGTACCTTCACAACATTGATGGTAAAAAGTTATAAATTTTGGTGCATGCAAAACACTTTATGAGCCATGGGAGAAATGAATTAAGTGATTAATTCATATTTATAAACTAATTCAGATATAAAAGAGCTCTAAATTTTTCTTTTTACATCAATGGGTTGTTGCTTTGCACTTGCAAATTCACCGGTATTACCGTAGCCATTACGCATTTTTTAAACAAATTATGAGGGTTGTATTGAAAGTAATGCAAAAATAGGCATGACTTTTTTATTAACTGACAGAGGTCGTTCAAATGGCACATGTTGGTAGAGTAACTCTTTCTCTACGCAAAAGTACTACTCAACATAGTCTCCATCACATGCAATGCATTTGTGCCATCGTTCAACCCAACTCTCGAATCCTCTTTGAAAAAAAAATCAGGTGTAGACTGTTGTACCCATTTCTTCACCGCCACTTTTGCCTCGTCTGTGTCATCAAATCGGTGTTCTCGGACACTGTCCCTTCATTGGACCGAACAGGTGGAAGTCGGAGGGCGCCAGATCTGGGCTGCACGGTGGATGGGGGACCACCGGCCAGCCGAATTTGCTGATCGCTTGATTTGTTGCCAAAAGATGTGTGTGGTCTCGCATTGTCATGGTAAATGTGGATCCTTTTTAGATTCCTGTTCGGCTTCCTCCTCCTTATGGCTTCTTGAGTGTCTCACTATACCGCTCGCTCGTCACAGTACGGCCACGTTCCAGAAAATCAAGGAGAATGACACCGCTGCAATCCCAAAAAACAGTCACCATGACTATCGGGTGTTGATCACTGACTTTTGAACTTCTTAGGCCTTGGTGAAGAGGTGTGACGCCATTCCATGGATTGATTCTTTGTTTTCCGGATCGTAAAGATATGCCCACGTTTCATCCCCTATCACCAAATGGGGGAAAAACGTGTCTTCATTGGCTTCAAACATTTCCAGCCGATCAGAGCAGACTCCCACCATTCTCTCCTTCAGATCGGATGTCAACTGCCGAGGCACCCACTTTGCACACACTTTTCGATAGTTTTCCACCATCTTCTATATGGAATTGTGGCAAGAGTCCAGTTGTGTAACAAGCTCACGGATTGCAACTCGTCTCTCCACACGTTTCAATTCATCCACTCGCTCACGACTCGTGTCAGTGGTCGCAGATGATAGCGTGGTTTGACTTAAATGCTGCCCCCCCCTCTTTATCCATCTGTGCACATTGCTCTTACCAATGGTGTCATTTCCGTAAACATTCTGTAGCCTTCTGTGGATGACGGACAGCCTGCATCTTTCCTTCGTCAAGAACTCAATGACGGCACGTTGCTTCTGCTTGGAATCCACTATTCACCTGCAATGGAGAAGAAGGGTTATTATAAAAGAAGAGTTACTCTACCAACATGTGCAATTTGAACGACCTCTGTCAGTTAACAAAAAAAGTTATGCCCACTTTGGCATTACTTTCGGTACAACCCTCGTATATTACATTTCATCCAAATAAGTTAAGGAAAAAGATAAACTTAATCTGATACGTTAATAAGGAATATTCCATGCATCACATTATAATTACAGTTATTGCTATGGTAATTCTACATTCTTTCAGCAACACAACTGCGACTGACAGATATTTTCTTTAAATTTCAGCACGATGTCCGAAAAGTGCACATCTAAATATTTCAAACAAAACAAGGAAACAGCATTGGACAAAAAAAAAAAAAACCCCCAAAAAAAAACAACCGCATAGTTATTCATGAAACGTTGTTTAAGCCTACTTAGTTTTACGTGAACTATTATGTTTTCAATAATATATCCCAGTTCATCAATTCTTAAGAAATATATAATCTAAATTAATAAAAGTACTAACTTCTGTTCTAATCCTCATATAGCACATCAACTCTTCAGCACACACCTAGCAAACAGACTAACAGACTGCGATCCGATTGGTGACGTCACAAACAGGAAACTCGCGTGGGCTTAGGCCTCTAGTACTCAAGACGGCTTTGGCTCTGCTTGGGTTTTTGGACAAAGAAAACAGAAGTCTCAAAGTGAAACAGGGACCACCCAAAAACCTTTTTTTTTCTTTTGTTGCCTGTGGGGTGCGAAGGCGACGAAAACATTCGTAATTCAGCCGATGGTGTCAGGCTTCTAGATTAAACGAAGAATCGGAACAACGTTTGCAGTACAGATTAATAGGACACGACCGCAGTTTGGTCAAAACACCCTCGTAAAATCGTGTCACTCGTAAGGCAGGATGGTAAAAAATGCACCCCGTGATCTTGTGTGTCCGAAGGGGAACAGCAAAGTGAGGGACAACTGAAGGAAGAACCAATTGTTTCCCAAGACTATAAGAAGGAAAGCTGGCAGTATCTTCGTGACAAGAAATCACCGATTGGAAAGACAATTGAACCAGCCGTGAAGAAATGCTATATGAGTCTTCGTGTACAAGGAGCTTCCTGCAAGAACATGGTCAGGAAAACGTTGCCTGACCGCACTGGTCAGCCTTCCTTACCTAGCTTTCCCAACGCATTCGCGGAGAAGGAAAGCATCGAAATAAGGAGTCGGAGGGTGACCTCTCTTGTTTGTCGCCTCCACGTGAACAGGGATATGTTGGCTGATTCTAATTCCAAACGAACGTTTGGTCACTCAGTTCGTTTGGAATTAGAATCAGCGAGCATAAAAGGGATGCAAGGGACAGAAAAATAACCACTGCCCTATCAAGAGAAGTCAAGTTCAAGTCCGCCGATCCTATATGGAGTGATGTAAAGAAATTAGCTTCATACTCCACACCCAAAATCTTGGAAATCTTGACTAGCTGCGAGACTTGCAATGATAGCGTCTCTTTGGAGTTGCCACATATTTGGAATCAATTCTTCAAATAATGCTGCGTTTTCTACCATGGTACCGCGTGCCCAACCAACGTGACCTCGTTTCCTCGAATTATCACGTTTGTGCCTATTAATTTATTGTCTAGTCAAGTCATCGCGTTCAAATTGTTGAAACGTTCTATTGTCCAGTTAGCTGTCTACCTTCCTTGAAAAAGCCATCTGGTTGATGTGCGAAAGCTTGGAAAGTTTTATTTCTATTCTACGCCAAGAAATTTTGGATTATTAGTATAGTTATACTATTTTGAGTCTTCCCCGATGTATCGTGTTGTTCAGTGCTGTTGTGGGAATAACAGAAATACCAGCCAGAGAAGGCAAGGAATGATTCGTGGTGCGCTGGCTACCTAAGGTTTGTGATGTGTGCTACTTTTGAAGCATCCTTAGAGTTTTCTATGCAGCAAAAACAGTTCAGCCACTGTCCAGATCACTTACAATTGTTGTATATAGCACCCATTTTTCATCACAGGTTAGAATGCGAACAAGTAGGGGCTCCTATTCGTTGCGAAACAGAAGGTTAGTCTCAACCATTTGTTGTTTCTGATGCTCCGTCACTTCGTGTGGGACCCACGTCTCAAGCTTATTGGCCTTATCAATTTGGTGGAAATGTTTGACACCGACACAATGTACTGTTTGGCGAATTCTCTGACTGTGACGCGAGGATTTCCCTCCAGAGCTTCGTTAACAATGACCGAATGTTGTCCTCGGCCCTCATCATCTTGTGGGCTCGTGTCACCAGAACGAAACTTTTCAAACCACCGACTAACAGTAAGTTCAAATTTTGCCTCCCGGCCTATATCTCGACCACGTGACTGCAGGTTTGTGCAGCATTGCGACCCAATTGGAGCTCGTGAAGCAGAATCAACCCGCAGCTCACTCCTTCCTAACGTGTTGTACAGACCACTCTCATCGTCTGTAAGGGGTCCGGGTTCGAATCCCGTGAGGCACGGATGTCGTGTTTGTCTTACGGCACTGGCTCTCTCCCTTCCCTGGAACCAGTGACCCTAAATTAGGGACGGGCGACTGCTTATAGCCCATTGAGTTGCTCACGTTGGGCGTTAAACCTTCAATTAAAAAAAAAGACCACTCTCACACCAGTAGCAACGGTTGCAGCTCAACCGATTATGGTGTGTATGTGGCATCTGAGCCGCCCTTCAATTCGTACGAACGGCGCTGCGAACGGGTTGTTGTGAAAGCATCGTGGTCGAGTTGAATCTGGCACCTCGGAAAATCGGCCATTATTTTCCGAACGACCTGATATAAAGGAAAATAAGGATGTATATGCTGAAAAAGAGAAGTTGTACTTTAGTACTCATGTAGTATACTTGCCGAACGGAGTGGAATTAAATGATAACAACAAACAAAAAGATTTTCCAATTGCAGACATTGAGTGGTACCAGAGTTGGGCAAAATCGTAATTGAATTAATTGGTACTGCATTACAGCGTATCTAGATGCAATTCTCTCTCTCTCTCTCTCTCTCTTTTCATGATGAACTTGATATGGAAACTGCACACACATATGATAATATTATTATTATTATACTATTAAGCGTAAAGTTTTGCCGATTATGGTGTGTATGTGGC
The DNA here is from genome assembly GCA_039090855.1 of Macrothele yani. Classification (NCBI taxonomy): domain Eukaryota; kingdom Metazoa; phylum Arthropoda; class Arachnida; order Araneae; family Macrothelidae; genus Macrothele; species Macrothele yani. The sequence continues at coordinate 104,221,136 of CM077006.1, read as the reverse complement.
GTCTGAGTCGCCCTTCAATTCGTACGAACGGCGCTGCGAACGGGTTGTTGTGAAAGCATCGTGGTCGAGTTGAATGTGGCACCTCGGAAAATCGGCCATTATTTTCCGAACAACCTGATAGCTATTGACAATCTATGAACTTTTATTTGAGCACAATAAACAAATCTTTTTCAAACATTCAATTTCCTGATGTGACTTCGGAAACTCGCATGAAGAACAGCAAGGTGAATTTAATGGTTTATGGCATGTTAAGCATATGACCACTAAAAATTTGGTCCACTTTTAAACAGGTGGATCGTTCTGCTTACCTGATCTATATAGTTTTCTTTGTTCTTAATCCGAGAAGGATATATGTATGAATATTTTCTAATAAGAATATTTTTTTGCTTTCATTTCTTGTTAGGTGTGGTTTAAAAACCGACGTGCTAAATGGCGGAAACGGGAGAGGAATGCAGCAGCTGAATTGAAGAACGGTTTCGGCACGCAGTTCAACGGTCTGATGCAGCCTTTCGACGACTCCCTGTACTCGGGATATTCCTCGTACAACAACTGGGCAACCAAAGTACCCAGCCCTTTGGGCGCCAAGAGCTTCCCGTGGCCTGGACTCAACTCTGTGAATGTCAATCCTTTAACGTCTGTGGTTCCGAGCCAGGGTATGGCCTGCTTCAACACTTCCTCCCCGGCATCACCAGTTCCAGCATCATGCCCAGCGTGAACATGCCGGCTAACAGCCTCAGCAATCCGGCTCCGCCGTGTCCTTACGCTACGCCGACGCCTCCTTACGTCTACAGAGAGCAGTGTTCAACTATGACCTCCAGCATAGCATCGTTACGGCTCAAGGCGAAACAGCACACGGCGGCAAGTTTCGGGACGTACGGCCCTGTCGTTTCACCCCGTCAAACGCCGACGTTGTCTCCATGCCAGTATGCCACCGTGGACAGACCGACTGTTTAATACTATCAGATTCAAGCTTCCCTAAATTACCCTCACGTTTTTTGACCCCTAGGCGCAAGTGCGAGAGAGGATTGCGCCGAAGAAAGCCATCACCCGTTATGAATATAGATGTAAGACGCTGCATTGCGCCACGTGTTATGGATGAGGTAAACCGACCTGCGTCAAGCGGCTGCCCTGTAAGGTTGATGTGCATGAGCAAACCTAAGAATAACTGCAGTAACATGGAATCACAGAATTTTATTAATATTCAATAGCAATAGAACTGTTTATCAGTGTTCTGAAAGAGAGGAATACCCATTTTAATGGGAAAGATGTGTAATGCTTTTCGAATCAAAGTAAAAGATGTAGAATCTCGTTTATCCAATCAAATTCGGGCCACTGTCGGTTAATCGAGCACATATGATATATTATGCTGTCGATTATCCGAAAATAGAATACATACTATGACATCTTACCAATCACATGTAAACAAATGGAATTTAACGTAATATAAATTGGTTTATTCATTAGACTTACAAAATCCGTACCCGTTATTCGCATGGCTTTTACACTGGTTTAAATGGAAGGTTTTGTTAGCGTAGTTTTAAAAGACTTCTTCCTTAAAATTATACGCTTTCGTTTGGGGAAGGGGCTCCATCTTACAGCTGGCTTGTTTACTTTTCCGATTAGTTAGCATCCGCGTGATTGAAGAGGGAGATAATGTAATGAAAATGGTACCTGACCTTGACCACTCGCGGAAAATTACAAAAGATAACACCAGAGGCCTCTGTTAATAGAGAGTTCCGGATAAACGAGGTTTTACTCTATTATCGAATATCAGAAAACATATCCACGTAGGATACTGAGCGGTGTCGCAAATTCCACGCCAGTTAGACCTTTTCTATGCGCCCGCGGAACTATCTTTATTTTCTAATAAAGTTCATAGCATAATATTTTAGAATCCCTAGAACTTCAATAGAATTCTTTCACAAAACAATCTGTTTATATATATTCGTGACCAACAACCTAATAGAGCGTTGAGCCGCATTTCGCCGAAATAACCACTTGCACTTTGCGTTGATTTGACTGCACTGGACCGCAGTTGTCCTAAGGAATTTTGTACCAGCAAGTTAGAATTACGGAGCGGAGCTTCCAATACATCCCAGAAATGTTCGATGGGATTTAATCGGAGAATATAAGAAGAATCTTGCTGGCCCTTTGTTTTGCGGTTTAACAACACCGTGAGAAACTTAGGGCTATAACACAGTCGCACGCCTCCAATTTAGGATCACTGGCTCCAAGGAAGAAAGAGCCAGTCATAAGACAAAAAATTTTCCCTTGTGTGTGAACTATTTATCCTTACACAATTGGGGCTTGTAAGACGGAGAGTTGTCTTTCCAGAAAAGTCCAGTACGTTCCCCATTAAGGGCAACTCTTTGTTCACAGCAATTTATAGGTAAGATCTAGCGGTGAGAATGTTCAACGGAAATGATAGCGATGCCCATGGGAACAACCCACCGCCTCTTTTCTGCTTCCGTCTAACCGTGCTATCTGAATGCAGCTGCTTACCCTCGCGGTGTCAAATGCGGACCTATCCAACAGCAGGTTGGATCTGGACACATCTGACCATGTGACACTTTTCCAGTCGTACAATGTCCACTCATCGTGCTCTTGTGACTAGTATAAAATAGGAGCTTCTACGTACATGAGGTTCTATGAGCTGGTCGGCCGAGCTGGCCAAAAATCCCATGTACGCAGAAGCCTCCTTTTCATACTACTACTGTTCCCACTGCAGACGGAGCTGTCGATAACTGCCGGTGAACGTGGGCACATGAACAGTCCTCCTACTACTTAGTTCCATCCATAAGAGCGCCCGCGGAATTGTTCGCTCGGGAACGTTTTACTGTGCGCCCTGGTTGAGGGATCGTAAGCCTTCCTTACTCTGGGACAGTGTGTGCCATCTTCTTTTCACACGGCTGTATCTCTTTTCTTAACGTTGGGTGGATTTGCATCATTTTTCGGACAAGCATTAAACAAAATTAATTGTAGGCTTTTCTGGGCCACGAAATACGATTTCAAAAAAATAATTAAAATAAACCTGTGCTTCCAAATTTTCTCAAAAGATAGGTTTTCTGTGGTGGAAATGTTGTATTGCTATTGGAAGTAATGTAATATTTCCCAAATCAGCTTGGAAAACCTTTTTCACGACACAGAAGAGCTATTTATACAGCACAGAAAGTAGAAACATTTTGGTACGGTAAAAGCTACCAAAAATGGTTGTAACAACTTTTCTCAAAATTGCGTTTTTTGTAGAACATAATCCAGACTGCAAAAAATAGCCGCAGTATAATATCTGAAATAATTGCAATACGACGACTGTTCAGGATATCATGAATAATGGCTCATAGCTCAAAAATTGTCACAATATCGTATTCAAGTTTATCAAAGCCCGTTTGGCGCAGTCGGTAGTTAACTATTTTTGTGGCGCAATAAATGCAGCAGTACGGCCGTTTGATTTCCTAACATGCCCTTGTGAGCTGTACAGTTCAAGACGAAGAAGGTACGATACCTGAACTTTGGAAAATTTGATCAACATTCAAAAGTTTTTAGCCTCATAAATGAGTTTAAAAACTAAGGAGGAAGATATAAATATATATATACATAAATAAAAAGCCCTAAATAGCTTCCAAGACTGACGAAGGAGACAAAAGACTCCAATATAAAACAGTCGGGATATTTTGTATCCCATATAGAAAAACTTGTTCCCGTGGACGTGTAACAGAGACAGAAGAACTGATCGTGATAACAACGCATGGTAACAAAGGAAGTTTCAGAAAAGGGGAAGTCGTAAACACAACGGCCTTAATATTGTAAAATGCAGCTGCAAAAGAACTCGAATTTTCTTTTCCTGAAGTGCAGACATTACAGGCCTGTACAAATTAAATTTTTTAGAATTGTGTTTCTGACCTATTACTTTACCTCACATGTGTTTATTGCGCTGAGTTCAAAACTGATATCCATGTTGTGGAAAAGAAATAAGATTTGTTTTATGTTTATTTTATCACATATATGTAATTTATACAATACCAAGCGACAGAAGAATACCCACAAGAATGCCACGTTGGACAAAAGCGGTTGTAAGTCGAAGACATACCTGAATTAAATGGAAGAGAGTTGAAGACATTTGGGGAGACCTTCATCCAGCAGTGAATTGAGAATGGTTCATGATACGATAACTGTACTTTCTACAAAAATATACAAAATTCATCGATGTATTCAATTTCTTTAGAAAAAATTTCACTCCATTTCTTTGTGGAACCTCGGTAATTCGTAATTCTGCGTTAGTCCCGATATTTTATTGTTGTTTTTAATATGTTTTTTTTTTTTAAACTCGGTTATACGTTAAAATTTGAATTTCAGGTAATCAAAAATACGCGGTTCTTAATTCTTTTGTATACGCAACCAAGTATGTTACAACTTTGAGAGAGTTGAGACAGCGTTACTGTGTTCCTTCTTGGTATAGCCAATGTTGATCCTTGATCCCATCAGAGTTAAGGGCATGTTGTTTACTTGTGGTTTGGATGACAAATTGTGGCTTCCACGTTTCATAACTCACACCCATAAAGGATATTTAAAAACTGATAAATCTTTGAGACGTGACTTTGCTCCTCCACTATTTCGTGGTGTAGTAGAACAGGGTTCCCAATCATTTTCTCCCAAAAAATATAAGCACTTGTGACCTGTTACAGAGGTGAAAGTATGTGTCAAGACGACAAATCTGCAGCGAGACATTCTGTTTCACGTAGCTCAGTTGGGTGAGCGACTTACTCCGGAGTGAACGGACACTGATTCTATGCTCGTCGAAGACAAACTTGTGTTTTCACATTGGCACTCGATTGTGGAAAATGGATCCACTGGCCGTTGGGTACTTCGAAAGATGTGTGATGTTTGTTCCACACATTGTTTGGAATTAATGAAAAATTCTTATTTTGCTTCAAATACAAAAATTAAGAGGGAGATGATGTGACGTACTACAGATGTGAAAACATGTGTCAAGACGACAAATCTGCAGCGAGACATTCTGTCTGCGTAGCTCAGTTGGGAAAGCGACTTACTCCGGAGTAAAGGGAATCGGGATCGATGCCCTTTTCGGACAAACTTGTGTTTTCACACACTTTTTAAAGACCTTACAAATTGCACACGTGAAAATAACATATATAAATTTACTTTTACACATGACTTAAGTCTGTTGATGAAGCTTGCAATATTGTTGGATGTAATAAATCACAATTTAAAAGACAGTTCTGCTGGTCAAAGGTCAAATCAGTTTTCTTGTGAGAGAATAATCATATTGTTACACGGCACTAGTAGTGTTCCTGCCGAGTCTGCCGGTAACGGTGCTTGAGACCTGAAGTACAATTTAGTTAGCCGCGGCACCAGGTGAGAATCTCAGGTGCACTGCTGCACTCAAAGATTCACACCAGAACATAAAAAATGAAAAGTTGAAGAATGACCCGAAGCATAAAAGGCTTGGGTGAATCCACCTTGTGAACAAAATAACAACAACAAATAAAAAATAAAATAATCTAAAAAAAATGATACTTTGGGATCAGAGTTGTGATGAGGTTCACCCGCAATCACCAATTCGTGACTGAGTGTAGTGGTCCGGATCTTACTCCGGTACATTCAATCCCCAACCAGCCAGTACAACACTCACTTTCGCAAATAACACATGATTCTCAAATACACAACACAACATTTAATAACGTTCTGCGAGATTTAAACAGATACGGCGCTCTCTAGGCGCATAGACAATTGCCCCTCATATGTGGGCAGCATACGGTGTCACACTTTACTGTCGGATAACGCAGCCGACTGAGTCTCCACCGGACTATCTGAACAAGAGATACTACTCGTTTACACACTAAATAGAGCTGCAGGTGATATTCATATACAATTGCTTAGAGAATGAAAAAAAATTATATGCAAACGATCACATTAAAAATACTCGCGACACAAAATACACAAGCACGTTAATTTGCGGTATAAGATTATAGGTGCGAAATACTGCCAAAGTTAATTAACTAAATCTAATAAGCATGCACATGCAGATCCCTTCCCGCTCGCTTTGGCCCTGAACCAAAGTTAAAAGAAACTGTCCCGCCCAGCGGAATTTGTGGCCACACCTTCTCCCTTATTCATGTAAAAAAAATAATCAGGAAATGGGCCCGGTAAGAAATTGAAATCTGTATGTGCAGGTATTTCCTCTGAGGTTCAGTCACTCAGCATTACTGCATCTATGTCCATGCAGCTTTGGGTGTCGGGATGGCACAAGTTCGCAGATGTGCGAAGAAAGAAAAAGGAAATATTCATCTACTTACAGTTTTGTGACTTTGCTGTGCAAATCCATTGTGCATCACATAATATCACACGACAAAAAAAACACGCACACACACAGACACTTGCACCATGTGTCAGCACCGATGATTCAACACTTCACTTTGACGCTTGATGTAAATGAAGCACACAATTAAAAATGGTAATATCACGCCGCCCTTTGTTGCAATGATTAGAGTGCACACTGATCTATTCTCGTGACGATTTGAAGGTGGCCGTTAAGCAAAATAGGCCCTCTCACATCTGCTGTTGCGGTTTCCAAGATTGATTTTCTGTGTTCCTGGGAAATGATTTTTGTTGTCGTGAAGAAATAATTGTGAACGTCGACTGCTGGGAGAGTGGGACACATTCAATTCTGCTGCTGCTATAGTTGATTCCGTCCGTCGCTACCTTCCGTCCTTTTTGACCGTTCATTCCCAATTCAGTCAGTTCCTTTCCGTTCGCAAACCATCTATCTATCTACCCTGCCTGAGTACGCAGTTCAAATATGCCACTCGCAGGTTTCGTTTCCATTTTTTTATCGAGTTGCGACCGCCAGCCCTGAGATTAATTTTCTCGGCCGAGCGAAATCAGACGTGCTTTTACCTTAAGCGTATATCGGCAACTCAACATTTCACCTGTATATTTGTTAGGTATCGAAGCCACCGCTCTTACGCTCATATTTTTCTTTTGCCATGTTTTTATTCCGTCGCACTTACACGTAGTGGCTTCGCTGCTTACGTGATCACACACACGCACACATGGGGCCTCGCTTCGCCCCGTAAGACAAGCGCGTCTCTTCACTTCCTCCACAGTAGGGGATGAATGGGGGTGACGATTCCACACTGCAGTGGTTGGCATCCGAACCCGACTTTGCTTGGCTTCGCTTCTCATTGGAATGACCACTGTCCACTCGCAGACTTCTTAATTCCTCTGTAACTTGGCTTTCACTAGTCCAAACAGTCGCTGATTTCCATTTACGCTCCAGCCTAGAAATTTCTGCTTTATCCCGCGGATTCAGGCATTCTGCTGTCTTTATGGCAAACTGGCATCTCCAGCTGCCTCGAGTTGTCTCCATTTCTTACCAAATGCGGGGAGGTTTGCTGCTTCATTTTCCCCAATTCATTTGTTTGCAGATCCAAGGCATCAGCCTTTCACATCGGAGAGCGTACAGACAACTAACTTTCTTCCTTATGTTCATGCCAAGTGCGAACTCTTATTTTTCTGCACGGACCACACAGAGAGCAATTGTTCTCGAAAATGCCCCAAACAATCGACGAATTTACGATTATTCGCTAAACCTTTCGTCCCCTATCTTCATTCATTCCTACTCAAGTGGCTCATTCGATACGTATTCCTCTTTCCCTTTCCGTGTTGCATAGGCTGCCCGTCAGCTGCGCCCTGATATTTATGACCTAACAGAGCTATTCTGAGACCACCCAGCCAGAGAGAGAATTCTTCGCCTCTTTTCTTTCCAAACCCCCAGATAAAACTTTATCTGCTGTTTACACTTTTAAACTCCAATCAAGCCTCGAACATAATTAATACTTAATTAATTTCACACATCAACCACGCCCATTAATTACTAAATTAATGGCGGGGGTGGGTCGTAACATCGGCCCCTCCTCAAGAAATCTAGAAGTCCTCTTCTGGGCCTATCGCTTTGCTCTTATCAATTTCCAGAGCAGCCATTGAGTGCTACCTTTTCCCACAGGTAGAAATAATTCAAAATGGCAAAAATATTGCGTTTCTTGCCTTCAAAAGCATTGGAGCGACTTCCCAATTATCCCGCAATTTTGTTAATTAATTTTAGAGAACAGCCGAAAGAAAAACAACGTAAATGAGAAATAAATAAAAAAACTGAACTGTAAAAGAACATGTGATCCTGCCGAACTGTGATTCCTAGCTGCCTCATACCATACGCGACATGGCGGACAAATTTTAGAGTTTTCTTCAGGTTTTAGGTTGGGAGGGGGGGGGTGTCCACTGTAACAATATATACAACAAAAAGAATGTAAATCATAAAACTGTAGTTAAAGTTTCAAGATTTGGATATTGCACGTAATTATTTCATGACTTGAATTGAAAATCAAGTCATGAAATAATTCAAGTTCACCGTGAATAAGTCAAGTTCACCGTGAATAAGTCAAGTTCACCGTGAGTCACTGACCAGAACTCCTCCTGCTCACCCACGGGATTTCTACCGACATCATCACCAACATAGCCAACCAGCAGCAGAATTTGTACACACTTTATAACTTCTGCATTTCATTCAGGCAGTTAGGAAAAAAATAAGTACTTATTAAGCACTTTTTAAGGATTTATAAGAACCGTAGGAACACTATAGAACAGAATCCTAAATGTATCCTCACAAGATCCACAGAAAATAAAAGTTAAGTCATGATATCTATACTGAAGCACTAATCTCAAATTTTTGGTTGAGAGCATTTCACTTAATATAGAGACAGGGTTTTTATAAACATAGAATCGTTAGAAGAGAAGTTTCATTTTGATAGACTGACTATTGCAATGCGACATATGACAAAGTAAATTTCCCCATCATTTTTATGCCAGAGGCGGGATTCGAACGCACAACTCTCGGCTCCGGAGCTCCGAGTGCCATCCACTATACTACATGGGAATGTGCTTTCACTGATATCTGCCTTTGTCTCATGGGAGTGTCCTGCGGGGCAGGCACGTCACAGACAATATATTACAATTTGCAACTCTTTTTTTCCTTTCACTGCCGATTCGACTTTAAATAAGTCATTATTAAGGAACATCTTATACTCCTTCAAAGCATAATTTTTGCAATAGTACATAACATTATGAAATTACGTTTTTTACGGCCGTCCCCTAGAGAGAAGAATAACCGAGGTTTCGCTGTATTTTGGATTTCCCCTATCGAGCGCCATCATGTTTTTTATGAGTTTTGAAAACTTCCTTTTTTGTAAAATGGCGTTAGCTATATTTTTTTTTTGAATGAATTTCCTATTTTTCAAAAAATGTTGCCACGTCTTTCTACATAGGGCTTTTACCAGAAGTGCAATATTTTTATTTCAGTGGTACAGAATCTATCTTAATTTGTTCAAAATGATAGAACAGACTTAAATGATACCGTTATCTAGCATCAACCATTCTGTACAATTTTGGGTAGTTCTATGTTTTCGAGAGATTTGGCTACTAGTAGTGACCAAATCTCTGAAGTAAGAAAAATGTGATGAAATTTCACTTGCTATTTTCCAAAAGGTTAAAAAAAAAAAATCTCTTATTCACGCCACAGTAAAAAATTGATATAATTTTTGAACTCAATGAAAACTGGTTAATAAAGAATGTATTTAATTAACTTATTGTGGATATATATATATATATTTATTTTGTTCTTTTTCCGCACCTGGTCCATGTAGTCAATAATTCAAAAAAATGATACTCATATTTTTTCAGAAGTTTTGTGTGCATTTGTCATGCAGGACTCACCTTTGACTTGTACCAATTGCATCTTTCGTCAGCGAGATTATTTCAGTTGTCTGCAATAAAGGATATGATCAGATAGCTCGACGATTCATCAGAAACAATTTGGTTGCTTGTAAAAGACTAAAGTATTGTAAAAAGCAGCATCACAAAGATGCTGTCTTGAATAAATCGGACAAATGATTACTCCTGGTACATTCATAGAAAAATGCGCATCGGGCTATTGCTGAAGAACTTACGGGCCTCGAATGGCCTACTGGTTAGAGCAACCGCCTTCCTATCAGATGGTAGAGCGATCGATCTGAGGTAGGTTGAGTTGCTCTGAACCACTGAATCCTCGCCTTGCGTTGAATGAGCAGTCGGAATCGCCGGCCCCAGAGTATTAAACCCAAGAGATCTGCACACGCAGTAGTTCCAACCACGAGCTTGATATGAAATGCCCGGCCCGGCCCAGAAGTTTCAGTTTATGTCCCGACCCGTTTCCCTCATGTTTGTACCCGACCCGTTTCATATATGGCTTTAAAACGAAATGCCCGGTACGGCCCAAAAGTAGTTCCAACTACGGGCTTTAATATGAAATGCCTGGCCCAGCTCAAAATTTTCAGTTTATGGCCCGACCCGTTTCCCTCATGTTTATGCCCGGCCCGGACCAAAAGTAGTTCCAACCACGGGCTTAATATGAAAGCACTGGCTTTAATATGAAATGCCCGGCCCGGCCCAGAATTTTCAGTTTATGGCCCGACTCGTTTCCCTCATTTTTGTGCCTGACTCGTTTCATATATGGCTTTAATACGAAATGCCTGGCCCGGTCCAGAATTTCCAGTTTATGGCCCGACCCGTTTCCGATTTTCATCAGGCGTTCTCTGCCACTCATTGCACATAATGCGAGGCTTTCTGAGATAAGGAGGGGGTCTTCAATCAGTGGCCCGTAAGACCTCCACGAAGGAAGTTCTAAAATATGGGAAAAATACATTTCGAAATGGAAAAAACGAATATCCAATTACCTCGGGTACATGGATTTCATATTACCGAATCTGCTATGAGCTATGCTGCGATAGAGTGTACAACTGGAATTTTTAAAGAGTACTAAAAAATGTAGGCATCTTAGGTACCTACTTCGGACTTCTTTGTATTGATATCACGTTAACTGCATCGCTTCTTTTTACCGAAAATTAAGTTTTAGGATTCAAAACCACTTTGAAATAATCGATATTCATCTGTACTCTTCTTCTTCATGTGGCTCACGAGTTTTATTCTACTTTGTTATGCAGCCTGCGATTCAGGAAGGGCTGAAGAAGACCCATCGCTCTAGAGCAGGGGTCAGTGGCCCACCGTCGTCTTATGCTGCCCGCGGATGCCTTACCAGTCACCTTATTTTTTATTTTAAAATGACCTACCTATGCCCTAAAGACAGCTAAAAATTGGAAGTAGGCTCCACTCAATATAAATATAGAATAAATAGGTATACTAAATGTGTATTATATACTGCACTTGCCGCCCCTTGCTATAACTTAAAAGTAAAATGCGGCCCGCATGTGCCAAAAGGTTATAGTAAAATGTGGCACGCATGTGCCAAAAGTTAATACCTTAAACGCAGAAAGTAGAGATCTGTCGTTCGCGAACGATTCCTTCGAAAGGAACGAATCAGCAAACTGGGTCATTGACAAACGAATCTTTCTTGAAAAGAATCGATTCCGCGATAGATCCGATTCCTGGAATGAATCAGTCACAACTACTTCTTACTAGACATAAAAATTTCACCACGGTGTCTGGGTGAGGTTCGTGTTCTAGTCAGAACATCTTACATTATTCAGAAATGTACAAATGTAATAAATAACGTGAACGTTTCGACAAGAATTTATAAGAAAACTGAGAAACATATAACAAATTTAAACTTAAAAATAGGCTATTAAACCTGAACTTATCACCAGCGAAAGAATCTGACTCAATCGTTTTCCTAGATACAAATCGTTCTCTACACCGGAAGAATTACTGACCGAAACAAACGAATTGGTCCGAATAAATCTTTTTAGCGAATCGAATCAAAGGAATCGGTTTGCCCATCTCTAGCAGAGAGACGATATCCCACTGCGAGGAAGTGGCGGCTACTATTTTTTCACCTCGATTATTGAAGTCACTGGTTGCCATAGAAACCCTTTTATTCAGGGAAGTTCAGGTTCCTACGTCGGCGCTCTTCACGGTCCCGGAGTGAAGTGATTTCAAACTGCTGCTCTTTTTTTCTTCGCATTGCCTACGCATAGTTACACGGTCGTCTGTTCAACAATTCGTAATGCTATTTGAAACGGCGTACTCACACTTACTTTTAGAAATCGGAAAGCTTTCGTTTCAAATCCAGAGCATTTTCCAGAAATTATTCTTGTAAACGAAAAGGTTGCTAATTTTGAGAATCCGCTAAATCATTCAAAGAATTTTTTATAAATATTAGGTGAAGTGGCTCTTCACCCGACGAGCCGCCACTGAAAGTTATCCACTTTAATGTATAAGTATCAGAAAGGGAAAGATCAGTAGAGTGTTACGAGGATTTAATATAGGAGGTTTAGATAGTAATATTAAATGCATATTCGTAGCAATTTTTCCGTATTGCAATATATTTTCTGTTTCATTGTGCTTCGGAATAACGCTTGATTTTTTTTTTTTTTTTTATGGCGTCTGGTTGTCCCGCATGCAGACACCTTTCTTAGGGATTTACCAATGAGACAGGCATTTCGTAGGTATTACCTTAGGTGATCGAAAAGCCATTTTCAGTCTTTCGGTTTCTTTGATCGCGTTTTCCGAAAGCGAGGAAGTGTCGCAGGTTTGCTTGCGAGTGTGGGAGTTTTTACTTTCGCCCTAAGGCAGAGCGGGTTTAGAGGAGGCAAGGTTTTTGTCGAGGAGAAGAGTCTTCACGGAGAAACGAGATAGGAAAGTAGGGAACCCGCCCTCCGATCACGGGATTTCAGGTGCGTGGAGAAAATATGCATGTCAGCTAGCCGATGACGCGAATAGTTTAATATGCAGGCAACGAAAGGTTTTAGGAAAGCACGCGTAAGAGATTTAGAAAGTAATAAGGGTTAATATCACGAGAGCAGGATTTTGAGTTAGCGGAGCAAGACCGTTAACTCACGACCTTGGAGCTTTACCGTAGTTAACGGAACAAGACCTGAGTCAGTATATTAAAGAAAATAAATTTTGTTAGAAGTATGTCATGTCCTCCATTCAATATTCTCAAGTTTGTTTATTTTTTCTGCGTATTTTTTGCAACAAGTTGATTAGGAGTTATCTAACGGGTAACGTGGAATAATAATTATTTTAATATAAGATGTAGACATATCACCGAATATCGTTACAAGTAACACCGACCTTTGTTACAAGAGCTTGAGAGTCTGTTTGTTGGAAATTTCATGGTAAAATATCAAAGAATTTTTTTAGGAGTTTTGCGAAAGGGCTGTTATTAGGTGTAAACAGTTTCAGATTAGGGACCACGGGTTCCAGGGAGACGGAACCACAACGCTCATGCAGGATTTTAGAGCAAGGACAGCACAGATGATTAACCAGTATCTTCAGCCTCTGACCACTCGGCCATCTCGTTTTTTATTTATTCAGTACTATACTGATTTCTGTGGAATTAGAAAACCGCATGCCCCGGTGCGTACTGTACTTTTCATTGCGGGCGGAAAAAAAGAACGAACAGATGATTCTCAGTACTTTTTTTTATTTTTATTTTACAAGACTAATATTGCGTATTCCATTTACGGTAAGATAGATAATCCATCGATCCGCGTTACTCTTTTGCTGTTTGTGAATTTGAGTACACACATTTTTAGCGTATGCCGACTAAAAACAGGTGATAATGACGCACATAAATTCGCTAGGCAGAAAAGTTTCAGCGAAATAACTAGAAAAGCAGACTATTTTGTTTAACTTTATGAGTAATGTGCAGTTAAAATCTGACTCCTGGAGTAAACTGCTGCTGACGTTTTCGTAAAAGCACATGATTTCGAACAAAATTCTCATCAAGGAAGGTAGAGCTTTGCTGTCTACTTTCCTTGAAAAAGCCATCTGGCTGATGTGCGAAAGCTTGGAAACTTTAATTTCTATTCTACACTAAGAAATTTCGGATTACTAGTATAGTTATACTATTTAAGTACAGTTGGTGTACAGTTCCTTGTTATTTAAAATTCTCACCGATTTTCATCGAAAAAACGAAAACGGTACATTTTAATGGTGAGTTCTGGCACGATGTTTAATCACTGCCTTCACTTCTAAAATCTTCAAGGCTCAACTGATGTTTTTTTATCTGTTGTTGTATGATTTTATCACTTAACAAATAAACATATCAATTTATTTAAGAAATCATCACGAAAACCCAACTGTTTAGATTTTGAATAACACATCATGTCGTATTTCATTGGAAGTTAATGTTTGGTTCCTTACATGCCTCGTATTTATTTACATTCTTTTTACATGCAATTATTCGAAAAAGTTGTGTGACCACATTATTCATAATCTTTCCAACTGTATCCGTCTGTTACTTTTAATACAAAAAAAAGGAAGCTTTTCTTTTGTATAAATAATTTATGACAATCGTCGATTCCTGCAAGAAATAAGAAAATGTTATATATTTAATTTACCTGCAAATACATTTGTGCGAGTCTTTAATTACACAGGCTTACAGCCTTTCGAAGACTAAATATCTTCTTATAACTCACTACTTTAAGAACCCACTTTCGAAAATAACTTTTCGCTGGTTAAACGCACAGCTATGAATTCATTAATAAAGATCATATTCGATCTATCCCTCCATATCTCCCTTTTTCTTGAGAAAACGAAAGATACTTGTTGAGGAAATGTTCCCTGATTTCACTGATAGCAGGTTATAAGAGTCTGAAGGCCCTATCTGTTTCCCTTCGCTGGAAGTAGCAGCCGAAAATTAGGGACGGGCGACTGCCCTTAGCCCCTTTAAATTGCTCCTAGTGGTCGTTCTACTCATTGAAAAAAAAAATGGTGAACATTCAATTTCAAGGAAATTTTTTACAGGTGAAAAGTGTGTGTTTCTATACCACAAAATTACTTCCAGTGGTTCATTTCCAACTTCAAGAGCGATATCATTCCAAGCTTTTCGGTGGCCACATAGACTGAAACCTTGGGGGCTTGGGAGTGGGAGGCCTTCATACCGGAACTATCGGACTGGTGTGGTTTTGGAACCACGGTGAGAGTTTAGCCACACGTGGGCTCAAACCAATCAAAAAAAAAAATTCCATGAGCAAACTTCCTGTTCTTAATATAGTAGCACGTTTACTTGTCGCTGCATATAAGGTGTTATGTAAAATCAGAGCTGAACTAGCAAACTCAGTCCATGCCATTACATAAGGCCCAATAATCACGTGCATTTTCGCTCTCTACAGTTAAGATTGCACCAGGATCACATGCACGACTGAGTCAACGATCAGAAGTATGGTTTACACCACACATGGAAGATTTAGATGAAAGAAAAGAAAGGGACGGGGAAGTAAATAGATGCCCCCTTTTTTTCTGGGAGCGTGTGTGTGTGTGTGTGTCGGTGCGGGAGGAGCAGTGCCACTGAACCGCGTACCCATCCGACGCACGGCGGATATTTTATGATTCAACACATCACAACCTACTTGGGGTCCAACCAGAGATTCTTTTTTCAGTCGTCATACCACGGCATTTTAAGCCCTGGACAATAACGACATATAGAGGAGAGCACACCCTATCATCCACCCTGTTGCAAGAATAGATTGTTTTTTAAACTGAGAGCCCGGGGCCACGTCTTTCAATCGTGGCTTGAAGATTTTCCCGAATGGTCGAGAAGACAGTAGTAACCCATTCTGGAAGACGAGTCAGTAGCGAAGGCGGAGAAATGTGATACACGTGTTGGCCACTGAATTAGAAACTTTTATTCAATACCAACATAATTAGCCTGAATGTGATTTGGCATAGATTCCACAAGGTGTTGCAGTGCATCTTCGTCTACAGTATACCACGCGTTCACCAGATAGTCCTGTAACTAAAGGACTTTGCTCTCGAATCTGTTTTTCTAACATGTCAAGTACATTCTCAATGGGATTCAGATCCGGGCTTTGTGGTAGCCAGGGAAGATTGCGGAATTCGCTATCGGGCGCGATGGGCAGTAGCATTGTCGTCCATGAAACAGCCGTCGCCTGCTGGACAAAAAGTCAAAGGTACTTAATAGGCAACACGGTTCAGATAATCTTTGAAGAACACCCAACCTTTCAGCAATATCAGCGGACCCGTTCCATACAAACAGAACGTGCCCCACACCACGACACCACCATTAGAACCTTGAGTTGTGTTTACAACGCAAGCCGTGTCCAATGCTTCATGAGGCTCCAGCCAAACTCTCTTCCTACCGTCTGCACGGAACAAGATGAAATGCGACTAGAAGGGATCACATGACTTTTTTCCACGGCCCAATCATGGTGCTCCCGACACCACTGTAGACAAACTTTCCGGTTCTTCGCAGAAATCAGTGGTTTCCGTATAGGTATGCGACTGCCAGTACCGATCCTCTTCAATTTCCTACGCATCATTCGCTGAGATATGGATCGGGAACAGCCTTCATTGAATGCTTCGATCAATTGTTGCACACAGAAAGTCCTGTTTCTCCGTGCAAGCCTTCTCAGACGACAGCGATCTCGTCTCTGACAGATTATCATCGCGACACAGTTGCGCCTCTTAGACAAGCAATGCAGGTTATGTTTCCACTGATTAAAGACTCTGGATATCTCACCTTTTGAGAAACCAGTCAGCTCTACTATTTTCCAAATCGTCGCTCCAGCCAGACGGACACCCACAATAAGCCCTTTATGGAACTCCTAAAGATCCTTTTTTTGTTTACGCTTTCCAACCGTAGGTTGAAGAAGCGTATATGTTCCAGCTTTGTCCGTCTGTCTGTCTGAACGCATGATAACTCGCGTAAAAATGGTTCGATTCCGATGAAATTTTACTATGGGGTAGGGAACAACCTGGGGACGAACCCTATTGAAAATGGGCGGAATGTGGGCAGAGGTCAGGACATAGGAGTGGGATCCATTCCATCGCTCTTATGCGTCAAAAACTTACGTAAAAATGCTTCTATTTATTGCGACAAAACTTCAGTATCCAGTTCCGGAGATATACTGAACCGGTTCTGATGAATATCATCGAAATGGGTTCAAAGGTCAGGGCACAGGAGCGAGATTTATTCCACAGCCGTTAGCCTCATAACTTGAGTAACGATTTCTGGTATGTTGGAAAGCGTATCATAATCAATGCATTGCATGATTTTACTAACTTGTTTTTTCCATTGTGATGATAGTTGCCTAAATCACGTGGTGGCGCACGTGATCACGTGTTTTGCATGTAAGACATCAGCAAAAGGTTTGTAGGAAAAGCTACAGTTTTTTCAAAATGACTGCGTTTTATTTTTATTTTTTACTGAGGATTTAACGACCACCGTGAGCAACTCAATGGGCTATAAGTAGTCTCCCGTCCCTAATTTAGGATCCCTGGTTCCAGGGAAGGGAGACAGCCAGTGCCCGTAAGACAAACAACATCCACGCTTCACCGGGATTCGAACCCAGACCCTTTTCGGACGAATGGTCAGAAGCCTGCGCTTACACCACTATGCCACCGAGGCGGCGTTTTATTTTTCTCACACTCCAATAAGATGGTACGAAATTTTATTTTGTTGCCTACACTTGGTCATACCACAAGTTCCACCGCCATTTATTTATTTTTTTAAGGAAAGGAGATACCAATGAAAAATGCAGAGTCTTTACTAAATCATACCCTGCGTACATCCCCTAATCAGCGGGATGTAGAATTAGGTTTTGGGTTCATGACAAACCATTTTGCAGTGAATTTGAGAAGGATCGTAAAGTGAGCTCCTTATAAAACAGCCCATTCAGTTGAGCTAGTGTATTTTAATGCAAAATAATGTTACACATATAGCATCGTTATTTTCTGTTCCCAAAATTTAAATAGGTACAGAAAAGAAATAGCTTCGATTTAGAAGGAAAACTACGCAACAAAACCATAAGAAATCGGTCAGAATAGCGATCTTGAAGAGCCAAAGAAAGGAACCTACTTCTAGGGAGATTAACATCCTGCTTTTGCAAATGCATCATTGTATTTAGGAGTTCAGACACAAAACATTTCGATCGGCCCTTGCACATTACCGTGAAATAGCGACCTATGAATTCATTTATATCTTTAATTACTCAAGAAAAGCTATAGAGGTTTCAATGACAGGGCGAAGTTACTTGAGGTTAGAGCCAAGTACATCATAAAAATGTGTGCAATATGAACCCATTTATTTTGAAGTCATAAATTATTTATTTCATTCTTCCTCTTTTGAGAGCCTAGCTCTTAATCGAAGTTCATTAGCATATGTTAAATTTTTTAAACCCAGTTTGATAAAAAAAAATGCTGTTGTGAACACGAAACAACAACAAAAAAGAGACATAAATAATAAAGGTATTTTGCAGAGCTGCTTACTTATATGAAAATAAAAACATATTAAACGTGATTTACTGATAATCTTTTGACTGGAGAAGGTATTTGTAAAATGACGTGGTTATTTAATTAATTCAGTGAAAGGAAAACCCTGTTGTTCTTGCATATCTTTTCGGTGTGTATAAAGAAGAATTATGCGAATAAATTATTTATTCGTCTAAAAATGTGTTGTTTTTAATTTTTTCCGATTCTTACTATGTACTTTTCATTCCTTATTTACACAATTTTACATCCTGCAGCCAAAATCAAAACTTCCTCTAACGTGAAACCACCATCAAAAGAGCATAATTACGATACTACGAAAGTGCACTGCTGGCCACCCAAAATGCAACACCAAGAAGGACACGAGATAGCAAAGCCAGATTTTCTGGACACATAACAACAGATACAAAGACGAAACGATTGAGCTTACAGGGCCGTACGACTTGCAGAACACGCAGACATCAATAGTTCGTGTGGCCCCCATTGCTGGCAATAACGGCCGCTACACGCCGCGGCATCGAACGAAAGAGACTTTGGATGTGGGCTTGGGGTATGTCGGTCCAGGCTGCTTCCACACGTTGCCACAGTTCATCAGGCGTAGCCGCGGGTGGTGCTTGCCGGGCCACTCGGCTGCCGACCAGCGACCAGACGTGTTCGATGGGCGACATATCGGGAGAACAGGCAGGCCATGGCAGCAGTGACACCTGGTGGGCCGTGAAGAATTGTTGCACGATGCGTGCCACGTGCAGGCGCGCATTGTCCTGTTGAAACGTGGTCGCTGGCAGGTAAGGAAGGACTACAGGCTCCAAAACGTCGGAGATGTAGCGGTGGCTGTTGAGTGTCCCGGCGATTCGTACCAGAGGGGTGAGGGTGTCATATCCAATTGCGCCCCAAACCATAACGCCAGGCGACGGACCGGTATGGCGATGCATAATGCAGGCGTCATACAGTCTCTTGCCGCGGTACCGGGACACGCGGATCCGACCATCGTGGTGTTGCAGGCAGAAGCGAGATTCGTCGGAGAAGACAATGTCGTGCTATTCCGTAGTCCAGGTGCGGCGTTCAACGGCCCACTGCCCCCGCACTCGCCGGTGGTGTAACCAATGGTAATCGGAGCAATGGGCGCCGTGCGACAAGTCCCCGCTCCTGCAGATGACGTCGAACGGTACGTGCTGACACAGGTTGTTGCGCAACACACCCTAATTCCTGCGCTAACGTTCGTGATGGGGCGGTGCGAGCTGTCAATACCCGCCGCACAACATGCCGGTCCTTTCGTTCGGTGGTGTTCCGTGGCTGCGGCAATCGCTCACGTTGGTCCGTCCGTCCCTCCTGCACCCACCGAATCAACACTGGCCTCATTGTGGCTGGATGTAGTCCGGTACGATAAACCGCTGTCGCGATAAGCCACTATTCGTCCTCTGTCGAACTCCGAAACGTGCTGGAATGACTGCCGTATTCTGCGACGAGGCATCAGGAAGCTTCCCACGCACAGGTTCGGCAGCACCACACACTTCCACTACTTACACCCGCCTTCTGTGCACCCTTCTTGTAGTGCTTCTCGGTGGCGTGCCGAGCGCACATGATTTGCATATGCCCTGTAATGCTAATCGTTTGCATGTCCTCTCGCGGGCGACACATGCTGCGAATTTCAGGCCAATCGGATGCTTCCTTCTTGGTGTTGCATTTTGGGTGGCCAGCAGTGTATTTAAATGTACTAAGTGCGTCTACTAAGAAAAAGAGGGGTAAAAACAATAACGCAGAAAGAATGGTAGTTCCTATACACCACGAAGAAATGGGAAAAAACGTGTTGCAGGAAAATTAAAAGGAATGAGGAAACTTTATCGGCGGAAATGCGTATCGAATTTCATTCTGTAAGGCATAAAAAGCTCAACTTGGAGTACATACAGGAAACTCGATCGTGAACAGAATATATGGAAACACAATATAAAACGTATACGATGATTCAATTGTAATGGTGTACAGTTGTACGCAGTGGCGTAACAATGTTTCAAAATCTGGGGGGTGGAGGTCCGATCACACATACACGAAGTCCCTTTAGCTTGAAATAACTTGCGAACGGAGAGAGGTACAGTTATGTAAGTGAGATAACGGTATAGTAAAGCGGCTACGCCCGATCGAATGCAACCAATAGCAGCGCCCCTTGTGGCGAAATGCGTAAGTTAACGATTGGAAAACGAAAAGAGATAGAGCAAAATTTCCAATTAGAAAGTTGTAGAGCATCAATTAATTACTAAAAAACAACATTTGTTTCACGTGGATAAGATAAATTGTCGCCTGATTACCCTAAAATGTCCGAAATGGATGCGCGACCTTCTGTGTGAACGTTTGAAGGGAACAGGCATCGGTGTGAGCAAATACACACAATTTATTGCATAAATGCGTACTTATGTCAAACCAGTTTGATGACGTCAGATTTAAAAAAGAAAAAAAAAGGCAAACTGGCGCACAGTGATAAAAAGTTGATGTCGAGTATGTTCGCAGAGTTCGCCATTGCTAACAAATACACTTTTGTATTCGTGAAAACACTTGGGATGGTAACCGCACTTGGATGTGGCCCAGCTGGAAAGCGAACGGCATATTCCTGTGCAACTAGCGCCGCGTTTTGTTGGCATTCCCCGTAAATAAGCACCATCTCGCAATATTGGGAGTTAGTGAAGCTCGCCATTCTCACACAGCGTACGTAGACCTAAACTTCTGATCAGAGTACATCTTGCTACTGGTTTTTATATCGTAAGTACGGTACAACGTCACATTTTACATACGGTTACATTTGCGAAATGTGAATATGCAGATTCGAATCGTCTCGCATCGATTTCGGATATTTTTAGGGTATTCAGGCGACAATTTTTTGTATCCGTGGGAAACAAATGTTGTTTTGTTCTAATTAATTGATGCTCTACAACTTTGTAATTGGAAGTTTTGCTCTATCTCTTTTCGTTTTCGATTTGCAATGGCTAACTTCCGCATTTCGCAACTAGAGGCGCTGCTATTGATTGCATTCGGTCGGGCGTAGTCGCTTTACTATACGGTTATCTCACTTGCATAACTGTACCTCTCTCCGTTCGCAAGTTATTTCAGGCTAAAGAGACTTTCCTATGCACTCTGTATACACAATATTATATACATACTGTATAAAATAGTTTGGACCCCCCCACACACACACACACGCAGGAGCAAAGAAGTTGCTGAGGCGCGATCTAACGGGCACGGCATATGCGCCTCTGTTGGCGAATTGTTGAACTTAGCGAACACAACTATAAAACTATGATAGATAGGGCAGAAATGTAAATTACAAAGTTGTAGAGCTGACTTTGCTTATTAGGAATCGATATCGCTGTTTTATTAAGTACACATTATACACTTGTTTGCATTCTACGAAAAATCACAATCTTATATTATTAAATTTAGTCGGTTCACATTCCCCAAACAAAGTGTGCATTATAACGTTATTTTTAATACACCACAATATGAATATTCAATAAACGCATATAGCGTATTAAATCCGTTTATTTCTTATGCTGTAGTAATAATCACAGAGATTCGCCAAGCTTTCGCACTCCACTGGGAGGCTTTTTCAAGGCAATGCTTTTACATGTCTGCCATTGCCTTGAAAAAGCCTCCCAGTGGAATGCGAAAGCTTGCGAATCTCTGTGATTACTACACCATAAGAAATAAACGGATTTAATACGTTATATGCGTTTCTTGAATAAGTGTGCATTATATTCACTAAATTTTTTTTTTTTTGGGGGGGGGGGTCCTTTACATTGGGGATCCCCGACTCTGAAAATCTGGAGGGATCCTGACCCCCTCTCCCCCAGTGGTTACGCCTATGGTTGTACGAGGAATGTATACTTCCCGTTTGGGTTCTATATTTAAGCCTAATTGGTGATCGTTACGAAAAAAATTTTCGTTGTCACGAAGTAAGCGGTATTAATTGAAGAAATTGTACAAAGACGGAGGAAATACCATAGTGACCTATAGTAAACTCAGAATGATCAAAATACTGCAACGCAGGTTACCAAAGAGTTAAAGGAAATATCACCACCAACCACAGATTTTAAGAATGATATTTTGGAAGATGAAGTACGGAAGGCAATAATGAAATTAAAAAACAACAAAAGTACTGGCAATGATGGCATAATGGGCGAAATGATAAAGAATGGTGGCTACATCTTATTTCAAGGATATAGCACAAAATCTTCAACAAGATATGGAATAATGCATGCACCGCAAAAGAATGGAAGAAATCAATATTGATAGTTCTCCATAAAAAAAGGAAATGCATTGCAATGCAACAACTATAGAACTACTGCGCTGAGTAGTCATCTGAGTAAAATTCTGATGATTATATTAACTGAAAGATTAAAAAGATAAATTGAAAATCACCTAGCAGATGAACAAACAGGCTTTCGAAAAGATAGGAGTATCATACAGCAGATATTCGCTTTAAGACTCATTGCAAAAAAGGCACGAAGAAAGAACAAAGAAGTATTCACATGCTTTATGGACTTCCAAAAACCTTTTGACAGTACTAAAAAAAACATCCCCTGGACTGTACTGGAATCATATGGCTTGGATGCCAGGATAATTCAGCTTCTGAAAGATATAAACATGAATGTATAGGCACCTGCCAGGATAGGAGACAGATTTCTAGCAGAGGTACAAGACAAGGAAATCCAATATCGCCATGCATCTTCACCTCACATCTGGAGAGAATGTTGGACAAAATCAATTATGAGGACACGGGAATTTCTATTGGAGGGTAAAAATTCAACCATCTATGTTTTGCAGATGACATTATACTGATTGAAGAAGATAACATGAAACTGTACCAAATGGTACAAAAACTGAATAGAGAGGGTAAAGGATATGGACTAAAGATGAGCTGTAACGTACCAGGAGATGTGACGTACCTGCCAGAAGGACGCACACGACATAAAGGCAGATAGGAATCAGAATAAAACGTCCGCGTAGCTCAATTGGTAGAGCAACTTATTCCGGAATGAGGGGACCCGGGTTCGAATCCTGGCGCGGATAAAAATGACGGAGCAATTCACTTCGTTATAATGGCGCCCGAACTATCCGGATGACCCGACCGTTCAAGATCTCGCAATGGTGTGATGTTCTTTCCACACCGCGAGATAGGAAAAATCAGAGAATCCCATCTCCAGCACTTCGAAAAAAAAATAAATAAGGGGGAGATGATGTAACGTACCAGGAGATGTGACGTACCTGCCAGAAGGACGCACACGACATAAAGGCAGATAGGAATCAGAATAAAACGTCCGCGTAGCTCAATTGGTAGAGCAACTTATTCCGGAATGAGGGGACCCGGGTTCGAATCCTGCGCGGATAAAAATGACGAAGAAATTTACTTCGTTATAGAGCATAGAAAAAACAAAAACAATGGTATTTGGTGCAAAAGAGATCAGAAAGGTCATTCTGGAAGGCAAAGAACTTGAAAATGTAAAAAAATCACTTCTCTCGGAAGCTACAATAACACATGACTTAAACAGCAAAAAAGAAATTTTAATTAGAATTGCGAAGGCTATATAACACTGTTAAGAGCCATGGATAAAATTTGGAAGAGCAGAGCTATTAGCCTCAAAACTTAGTTAAGCATTCTCGAGACATGTATCTTCAGCAGCATGCTATATGGATGTGAGACTTGGACATTGACAAAGGAATCAGAGAGAAGATACTTGCCTTTGAAAGAAAGTGCTATCGTAAAATTTTAGGAATCGGATGGACCCAGAGGATAAGAAATGAAGAAGTGTACAGAAGAATACAACTAAAAGAGGCCCTGTTCCAAAAAATCATTCAGAGAAAACAAAGACTCTTTGGACACATTTGCAGAATGAAAAATGACAAAGATAAAGACATTGGTTTTTGGATTAATGAACGGAAGAAATGCAAGAGGACGACTTCACCGTGCGTGGGCTGACGATATTAAAGACAGGTGCGGTAGAACTCTTTAAGAACTGAGCCACTCTGCAATGAACAGACTTCAGTGGAACAATATACACTATATCGACAAAAGTCACCGGGCACCTAGAAGAGAAACACAACATAGCATTCATTGACATACATTAGTACGGTGTCGATCCACCTTTGGCCTTAATGCATGCACTGACCCTTCGAGACATGCTTTCGACAAGGTTTTGAAACACAGCGATAGGTATGCGCTTCCATTCAGTACATAATGCTGCCGCTAACTGTTGCTTAGTAGCAGGCCTTGGTTCCAAACTTCTTATGCAGCGCTTTTATTCATCCCATAGGTGATCTATGGGGATTAAGATCAGGGCTCTGTGCTAGCCAGTCCACACACGATACGGAATTATTGTCAAACCACGCCGTAACAGTCCTTGCTTTATGGCTCGGTACATTATCCTGCTGGTACCAACAGTACCGAGTTCCATAGTATTGCCACAGAGTTGGTAGGGCATAATTGTCCAGAATATCAAGGTAGACGTGCTGCTTAACAGGTTTGTCCACGATAACCAATGGGCTGGGACCATACCACGAAAGACACTCCCCACACGGGTACACTGCCAGCTCTAAACTTGACCGTAGGAACAGTACACTGCGGTAAATAGCGATCCCCCGGCTGCCGCCATACCCACACATGGCCATCAGACTGATGGATCGTTTATCTGGATTCATCAGTTCAGAGGACCCGTTTCCATTGATCTACGGTCCACGATAAATGTTCTTTACACCATGCTAAACGACGAGCAGCATTCCGAGTGGAGATGAAAGGCTTATGAGCAGCTGCACGACCACGGTAACCCATGGAATGAAGTCCTCTGCTAATGGTACATGTACATACCGAGGTTCCAGCATTTTTACTTACCTGTACACTGAGGACTTGTGCAGTGCTCCGTCAAATAGCTGTAACGACTCTCCTGAGGCATCGACGTCCTCTATCACTGATTTTCTTTGGTGTGCCGGTACGATTTGCTGCTTCAGGCACGACATGTGTCTTCCACTTAACAACAGATGAGAAATTTTCTTTGTACGAGAGTCGTTCAAAAAATAACCAGACTGATTTTACATGCGGTAGAAGTGCAATGCGGTAAACATACGTACTTTTGAAGTATTCTTCCTTTACACTGTAAAAAAGAAGTCGTGCGAATTCACGGAAAATTTCTGAAAATAATGTGCAGCAAAGTTGCCGGTAGGTATCCGTGTTTTCCAGAAATTTCCGTTTTTACAAGTCCCCGTTTATTTTAACCCGTATTTTCACAGATTTTCCGTAGTCAGGAATTCCGTTAATTTCAGAAAAATCCATTTCAGCTTTTCCGTATTTAGACTGAAATTCCGCAAAACCGATGACCCTGCATTTTTCAGTCCTTACCCCAGATAATCCTTCTGCTCCCGTCAGGATTGAACCCGCGCCGCTTGGGTTGGCTGAACAGGTCACGTACGCCTTTAACCTCTGAGCCAGAGACACACGAAAATTCCAATTACGTACATCGCAAAACAAATTGCGGGACAATGGTTTTTTTTTTTTTTTTTTTTTTTTTTGTCATTAATACGAGTGATTTAGTCATTTTATTTTCTATTGGAGCTTGTTATTTTTCTGAATAGGTTCATAATTTTTTTTTCTGTAGGACTTTTCACAAATTAAGCATTTTTAATCGTGATTTTTCGAAGCAACAAAATGCTTTACAACTTGATTTTTTTAACTGACAATGACTTTCAGTTATCTTTAAGAAAGGTGAAATGTACTTTTTTTATAGTATTATTTCACACACAAAAACTCCTAAATATAAAATTTACTCTTAATAGCTGTAATAGCTTTTGTCTGAATTTGTCCAAATACTGTTACGTAGACATCATACATTGTATAACCATCTGTGCAATAAGTTAAGTTCCCAGTTTTTTACAGTAACACAATATATATATTAAATAGCTGGTGCACAAAATAGAGGAGAGGAGAAGAAATATCCTGTGCCACAATAAACAAAATTCATGCGATATGCTATCCACAATATCCGATCTCGCTATGGAACTTCAAAATTCGGCAGACTGTTGAAATTTAAAAGTTGATCAAACCTCAAGTATTATCACCAATCGCTCCTATTAATAGTAATTTCTTGTCATACGGATACGGAAAATGTGAAAACGGAATTCTTTTTCCGTTAATATACGAAAGGAATTGCGGAAAGGTTTCGGAAAATTCAGGATTTTCAGTTAACACATCTCTGAAACAGTAATTTACCGTAAATATAAGAAAGAAACTAGTAAGGTTTCTGAAAATGCAGAATTTTCCCGTGGTACGAAAAATCCGTGAAATTCAGGTCTCTTTTCGTTATTTCACGGAAAAGGTATCAGAAATATGCTTCGTTAATTCACGAAAGAAATGGCGGAAAGTCGCTCGGGAATTTCAGAATTTTTTTTACAGTGTACCTGAATGCACCGGTCCCACCTTTCTTTCCACTTCCGGAAGGTGTGTTTGAAGGCCTTCCTTGAGTTGTGGTTCAGGATACTCATCACAGCATTGTTCAGTTCAATGTTTGATACAAACCGACGCCCACGAAGTTGTATTTTCATTTCAGGGAATAGGTGGGAGTCACACACGTCGCAAGATCCGGTGAATACGGAGGGTGCGACACCATTTCGATGCCTAGATCTTGGATAACCTGCTGGGTAAGCAAAGCCTGATGTGAAGTGGAATTATTCAGATGCAAAATCCAACAAGTCTGTGTATATTCTGGACGTTTTGGTGCTTTGGGGGGGGGAGGACCATTTGCAACCTTCTCAACGGTCATTCGGCGTTCTTTGCGCAGGAGTACCTCGATGGTATTGACATTAACCTCCTTAGTCGATGTGGAAGGCCTTCCAGACATTCTTCACTATTCACAAATTTCTTGTGCCACTAAAAACGTACGCAAAATTTTATAGCTGTTCTTTGCTCCAGTTTTAAATCCATACTGGGTTACAGAAACACGTCTGAACTCTACGCCGTCTACTACAAGAATGAACTAGCGGAGCGCTGTAACGACGCGTCGTCACATGACTGACCATGCAGCTGTTCCGACACAGGCAGCTGCATTTTTCTGTGTGGGTTCGTTTTGGAGCTATGACGTCAGTTTCCTTGCATTTTTAACGAGCTACGTATAATGGCACGCATTAATGAACACATTCGAGCTTTCTTTGCATCGAATAAATTCTTTCGACAACATTTTGCTACCCACTGCTTCAGTAAGTCCTTACCAGACAGGAAAACATAATATGTAGCATCTAACTTCCTTTTCTTCAAACTCTGATCGTTACAAACCGCGACAGCGCATACAAGCATTTTCACGGTATTTGTAGGTTATGCAGAAAAAACAAATAAACGAAAAGGGGCAAAGAAGGTCTAAAATTAACAAAGAAACGCAGCGAGTACTGTACACTACAGCATAAACTATTGAACGGCCTTGGCTTTGCTCCAACGATCATTTATGGCAGCTGTGACGTCATACTCAGGCATGAAAACGGGTCACGGTCCAGCGTGTCAACAATTTCTTGCGGGTCAAACGGGTCGGGTCAATGTGTTCCGGACCCGATTTCTACCCGAGTTTATTTCAGTTTTATTTTGGGAAAGAAAAAAAGTATTTCAAAGAACCCTTTAGAGGTCTTTGAAATAATACTTCAGAGCTGCAGATTACGATTCAGGAACCTGCTGAGAAGGGCAAAGAAATTGGATTAAAATGAACTTTCAGAAGACAAAACTGAAATACAATGCTTTTACAAGGAATGAACATTTGCCAGTTGATGGGGGGGGGGGAGATGGAAATAACCAATTCCTACATTTACCTTGGTTAGTAGATATCAAGCGACGGTTACAGTGATGAAGAAATTAATTGACGTAAAAAACTTGGTTGGAGAGCTTTTGGAAAACACAGTACAATTTTTTAGAGGAATGTGCCATTATGTTTTGAAAGAAAACTTTAATCAGTGCATCCTTCCAGTGCATACTTACGGAGAAGAGACATGTACCTTAAGGGGACTAGGAACATTTGAAATATCGAAAAAATCGATTTCGGGTTTTGTTTTGTTTTTTTTTTTTTTTTTTTTTTTTTTTTTTTGCATATTTCGACACTGCAATCCTTTAAGAATATATTCTCGTTTGAATTTTCGAAAAGTTCACAAAATTGTGGTCAGGGGATCATAAAACGTGATGTGACGCGCGGCTGGCAGAACGCAGGTAGTCGTGCAGCCAGTGCTACCTCCTTATCCGAGTAGAATAGAACGGTCCTGTAGGCTTTAAACCAAAGTGCCGGAATTCTATATTGCAGGAACTGCATTCTATAGTGCAGAAAATTTTAACGTGTAAGTACGACTGTTCTAGCCTAAATATTGTACCGAATATTTGAACGCGATTTTCTCGAAACTAAATGTTTTGTTGATTTTAGCACGATATCTCGAAAACCGCTGGAGATATGAACTTGAAATTTATACCCGAGTTGTAAAACACGATGATGTATTAATTATACGCTGACATCTGTTTGAATAAAAATGTTTGCACGACCCAATATGCATAACGAATAACTTTCATTTTTCCACATTTTTCGTTATCTGGACGACATTTTTTGCATTTTGTTTTCATTTTCAATGTTTCATGTATAATCAATAGAGAAGAAGAAATATCCCTGGAATTTCCCAAAATCTTCAAGTGCATTCGACGGTAATCGTGGTAAAATGGGATTTTACTTAGTTTGCCTCATTACGCTGGAGCGCCAATATTATTTACCTGCGAGTAAATATCGCGACATTTTCTTATTTTATACTAAATACAACTACACAGACAAAACGTTTTATATTTATTCACGGCCTTGTTATAAACTATTAAACGCAAGCTCCTTTTTGAAATGTCAAACCTCCCTAGTCGCCTTAACTAAAAAAGACATACAAAGACTGCAGGCAAGTGAAAAAAGCATGGAGAGATGCATACTTGGTTTAACCAAGAAAGGTAAAAAGAGGAAATCGTGAATAAGGACAATGACAGGAGTGGAAGACATCATGATGAGAGAAATATCCCTGAAATGGCTGGACATATTTCCAGAACATACCACCAGTGAACAACCGAAATTTTATACTGGATTCCAAGTGACAGGAAAAAAAAAAAACAGAAAAAAGGACCTCGTGGGAGATTTGTGGATGGAGGAGACTGGTCCAAGACAGTTCGTTGTTGAAGAAACTTGGGGAGACCTTCATCTAGCAGTGTGTTGATAATGATTGACAATAATGATGATGATATATTCGAATTTATAGTTCAAAGCAGATTTGTCCGAGTCAGGTCTGAGTAGGGTACAATTACGTGACGTTCGGGTGCAAAACTTTTGACCCGTTTCCAACTCTAGTCATATTCAGCGCGGTAGAAGATTAAAAACGATTGCATCTGCCTTATTTCTTCTAAAATCCTTGATCCCGGACTGTTTTTCTATCTATCAATCCAACGCTGAAACTATCATAGTTCTGCCAGTATCAATGTGCACGATAATAAAAAATTTCCTGACTCCTTTCAGTGAATTAACAAGACATTTTCCTGATTCAACCTTTTCCGTGAAGTGACGGGAGGGAAAACCTGAATTACACGGATTTTTCCTACGCCAGAAAAATTCTGAATTTTCAGAAACCTTACAGAAGTTCTTTTTGTACACTGAAGAGCAATTGAATTAGAGATACCTGTCACCTTTCGCCCTGATGACGGTGGCGATTCGTCTCCGCATGGTCTCGACAAGACACCGGAAGCGTTGGGAAGCCATACGGATCCACGAACCCTGAACAAGCTCCCACAGTTCACCAAGATTTCATGGAGTAGGGTCATCTCTCTCGATAGCATCACAGATGTGCTCGATGAGATTGAGGTAGCTGGCCAAGGAAGCGAGGTCGCGTCCGTGGAGTGTTCATCCAACCATTCGGATACAAATCGGGAACTATGGCACGGTGCATTGTCTTGTTGCAGGATGAGGTCCCCAGTGGGATGTTGAAGACGCACAAACGGGAGCAAATGGTCGTCCAGGATATCCCGGTAACGTTGACCTGTGAGGGACGATGTCACACGTACCAGGGGTCCCATTTCAGTCCACGTAAACAGTCCCCAGACGAGAATGCCACCCCCACCAGCTTGAAGAGTACCCTGCTGGCAAGAAGGATTCATCCCTTCATGTGGTTTGTACCGTACTCGTATCCTGCCATCCATGCATGTACCAAAGTGAATTTCGACTCATCAGTCCAGGCAACATTTTTCCACATGTCTAGGGTCCAGTGGCGATGTTCCCGCGCCCATGCTAATCTTTGCACTCTGTGATGTGCGGTCAGCAGCGGTACCCTCGTGGGACGATGACTTCTGTTACCCCATAGCGAGGAAATGGTTCTGGATGGTGTGGCCGCTTACACGCTTTTGTGCACCAGCGTCAAATTGCCGAGTGATTTATTACACTGGGCCCGTCTATCCGCTGCTACAATGCGAGCTAGCCGACGATGACCCCGCTCATCCGCACGCTGTTGTCCACGGCAGTTGGCCCTTGCAGGGATCGTTTTACCGGATTCGATGTACTCACGGTGCACCCGTGACACAGTGGCTCGTGAAAATCTCAGTGCCTGCACGACTTCTGAGATGGAGTGACCCATTCGTCGAGCCCGACAATTTGCCCACTATCAAATGTGCTTAGATCCTTCGTCTTACCCATACTGCGTCCGACTCTTACTGATTCCCGTCGCATCACTTCTTATATTGTCGGGTCGCTGTATACGTCATGTCGTTTCCGTTCAGTTGCTCTTCAGTGTATATTAGCGGTAAATTGCCAATTTCAAGATGTGTCAACAGAAAATTTTGAATTTTCTGAAACCTTTCTGCAATTCTTTTCGTATATTAACAGTAAAATTATGCTCTCACTTTTTTTCATATCCATGTGACGGAAATTTTCAGCTAATAGGAGCGTTTAGCGAGAATACTCGAGATTTGATTAACTGTTAAATTTCAATCGTCTGTCGGAGGATCTGATTTTGAAGTTCAGTAGCGAGATCAAACAGTGCGGATAGCATTTTCGCATGATATTTATGTTATTATGGTGTTACGGAGATTTAATACTAGAATTTTAGGCAAACATATTAAATCTCATGTCGCAACTTTATTTTCCATTTCCTTTGTTTCCCACCATGCGTGAGAAAATCTTGCTTCGTCACCAGATACAGAAACATCGGAAGCACGGTTTATTTAGAGACGTCAGTTTGTCGCATCTTAGGGTCTGGGCCTTTGTATTTCGTAGACGCATTGGTATTGTCCAGCTCATTCGATCTTTTTGCCTTCTTAATTTCAAAGCAGCCGACTGAAAGTGCAAGCCCTCTTAATTTTAATCTTGAAGTTTTGTGAAGCCGACGCCGGCATTTTCCCATGGCATTTGTGGAAGTAAGGGGGTGAGTTTGCGTAGGGACAAGGGGGAAGCAGGACAGTCGACTCTAGGAATTGAAAGCGAGCTGTCGCAGTGAGAGGAGGCGAGGAAATGCCTTAGGTGTTAGGAAGCAGGTCTTAAAGCTATCCGGGGGAAAGGAGGTTTTCTCCACGTTCACGGGATAGAGAGGAACAGGGAGGAAGAATTGTGAACCTGAAGACAAACTTCTGCATTAAGCAAAGAAAAGCTGTGTTACCCGATATAGAAACATCGGTAGCACGGTTTATTTAGAGACGCCAGTTTGTCGCATCTTAGGGTCCGGGCCTTTGTATTTCGTATAGACGCATTGGTATTGTCCGGCTCATTTGATCTTTGGCCTTCTTAATTTCAAAGCAGCCGACTAAAAATGTAAACCCTCTTAATTTTAATCTTGAAGTTCTGTAAAGCCGACGTTGGCGTTTTCCCATGGTCTTTGTGGAAGTAAGGGGGTGAGTTTGCGTAGGGACAAGGGGAAAGCAGGACAGTCGACTCTAGGAATTGAAAGCGAGCGGTCGCAGTGAGAGGAGGCGAGGAAACGCCTTAGGTGTTAGGAAGCACATCTTAAGCCAGCCGGGGGAGTGGGGGGGTTCTCCATGTGCGCGGGATAACGAGGAACAGAGGGGAAAATTGCAAAGCTGAGCACAACCTTCTGCATTAAGCAAAGAAAATAATAAAGTATTTTGAGAGATCTAAAAGGATTGTATAACAATCATAGTTTATAGCTATTGTTATTCTTATATTATTATCTACAACCATGCAAGACTATGAAAGTTAACAAAAACAAGTTAACAATGACAACGAATATTCCTCCCCCCCCCCCATTGGTGTACCAGCTGATGTGTATTGTGGTATCGTAAGAAAGTAACACAATATAACTTATGCAATAGGTTTGTGAGGAGAATGATAACTTCTACCAGGGGCTACGCCAACAGTTCATACCTGGGTGGGCTGTTGGGAAGCTAAGTATGGTACGGGGATGGGCACAAATTTTGAAGAACTTGGCAATAATTTTGCCAAAAAAAAAAAAATCCGTTGGTGCAGATTTTACTCCCCACTGATGATGTTATCCCCAGTGAAAAAAAACGTTTTCAGGTATATACAGTGCCGTAACTAAGGAGGTGCAATAGGTGCACAGGCACAGGACCCAGAACGAAGGGGCCCTAAATGGAACTGACAAAAAAATTGTTTTGTGAAAATGCGCAAGTGATGGGATAAACGCAATTTCATGAGCATGTTGATGAAATAAAACTTTTTTTCACTGCGTTCAGTTAAAAATGTTTGCTGTTAAATAGACTTGTATCAGTGAGTCATGATTAGAAGCTGGGCCAGATTAAGAGGGGAGGGGCTGATTTATAGGGGATATACAGGGTGATTCATAAGGAAGTATACAGTTTCAACGCACTATAAAACAAGAACAATGTAAGATATTTTATGTTACCTGTAGTAGAATTGTAGGAGAATGTTTCATGTATTTTTAGAGACAGTTACAGATGTCTATGTGTGCACCCTTAGTAACACGACATACATCGAGCCGGTGATCCATTTCCGCCCAAACTTGAGGTAAGATATCTGAATCAAGTGCAGTGATAGTGGCTGTGATACGCTGTTTCAGCTCCGCTAGGTCAACAGGAAGGGAGGTGCGAATACCTTGTCCTTTACATACTTCCACAGGAAAAAGTCACAAGGTGTTAATTCAGGACTTCTGGGTGGCCATTGGGTCAGTGGCGTGTTGTCCGGGCTCATCCAATCCATCGGTGAGGAAGATGTTCATCGACTGACTAGTCACGTGACACGCGCTATCGCCTACGTCACTTCGCTCAGTAGCGGGACACAAACTTTATGAGTACATCTTCCTAACGGTTTGCAGTTATGGTCCGTGTCTTCAACTGTTACTGTTTTACAGCATCTGGAAACTGTATACTAGAAACTGTATACCACGCGTGAAAGTGCCGAGATCATGAGCCACCCACACCCATGCAACGAAAACTTGTCTTATGAGATATCAGATGCCTGGAGGGATCTCCTGAACAAACAGCAAGGGAAGAACAGGTGATTCCTCTCCATGCCATATGGTCACGTTTTAAAACACGGATTCCACACGTGAGTATGTCTAAACATGGACCTCAACGTGAAATGGAACTGTTTGGTTCTATAATATAAATTTTTGGAATTGTAACAACATTGTAATTTCCTATCTCTAATATGGCTTTGAAAGCTTAGCCCAGATGAAGCCTCCCGGTGGAGCGCGAAAGCTTGGCTTAAATTGTGTATTAATTTTACGCCATTAAAAGCAAGTGCTTTAGAAAATTATTTTCATATAACAACATTTCTGTGAATTTAAAAACTTCAAGTTACCTAAAACCGTAGATGGCTGCACTCGTCGTGGATTATAACTTCCTAAATATTTTTTGAGGGGGGGCTGAAGGAAAGATAAGTTGGGTGGGCTAAAGCGCACCATAGCCAATCTATAGCGCGGCGCCTGACTTCTACTTCGGTTCGCCAAGAGATATACCGTTTGAGGAAAATTCTAATGGAAATGCAGGTTGATCAGCAATGTTTCTACTCACGGTAATAACCATGAATTTGAAAACTATATATTTAAGCGGCAGCATAACACAGCTAACTGAGTGCTGTGTTGCTGGGATTACATCCGAGTTTTTTAAAGTTTCCAGACCCATGCGTTCCCTCTTTTTATGTATGGCGCATATGGTTGGTTGTTAGACAATACTTCAAGAAGAAACAAAACAAAATAAATAAAGAAACAAAACAATTACTTGCCTGAATGTCGCAAGGGTAACCGTAGTGATAGAAGTCGATGTGTTCTCCGAAAACCAGCACCTCTGCCGGATGTCACGTGGTTTATTTTGGTTTGGCACCTAGCAAAGAACGCTGCTCTGTATCTGTACCTAGTTGTACAAGATTGGATGCAGACGTACACTTTAGGATGTTCGCTTGCTCCAGTCTAAAACAGAAAAAAAAAAAAAAACTTATGGAAGGATAATGCATGCATATTCATGTAATATAGTAAATAATTTAGGAACTGTTAACTTGATTTATATAAAAAAAAGTTTTTAAAAAAATGGATTCCTTCGAGTATCGTTTGCTCTTAATCTGTACAGTTAGAGAACGTGAAAAGGTATGCACTGAGATGTAGATGGAATGAATATTAAGCAGAAGGATCTGTACGGCACTTTCATGAACGGGCATAACATTAGACGCGTTGCATGATTGTTATAGTGTACGGGATCCTGAAGGAGATACAGCACGCGCTGACAGCATTTTGGAGTGTACGGTGAACAAAATCCAGAAATTCACGAGATATTTTTCATAAGCTTAAGACAAAAGCCCTTTGGACAACTTAAGGCAAAAGCCATTATAGCTATCAAGAGAAAATTTTATATTTAGGATTTCTTTTTGTGAAACGATACTATAAAAAAGTGCATTTCATCATTTTTAAAGATAAGTGAAGGTTGCTGTCTGTTTAAAAAATCAAGTTGCAAAGCATTTTGTTGCTTCAAAAAATCACGATGAAAAATGCTCAATTTGTGAAAAGTACTCCAACAGAAAAAAAAAATTATAACAAGCCTATTCAGAAAAATAATAAGCTCCAACAGAAAATAAGATGACTAAATCACTGGCATTAATGACAAATAAAAAATTCACTTTCGAGCGGTTTGTTTTACGATGTACGTGATTCAAATTACCGCCCGTTTGTGGCTCAGTGGTTAACGGCTTGCGTTACCTGTTGAACCAACCCAAACGACGGGGTTCGATCCTGACTGCAGCGGAAGGATTATCTGGGGTAAGGGCTGAAAAATGCAGGGTCGTCGATTTTGCGGAATTTCAGTTTAAATACGGAAAACACTGAAATATAATTTTTTATGAAATAAACGGAATTTCGGACTACGGAAAAACCTGCGAAAATACGGAAGTTAAAATAAACGGGCATTTTTAATAATGGAAATTTCTGAAAAAGACGGACACCTACCATCAACTTTGCTGCACGTTGTTTTCAGAAAATTTCCGTGAATTCACACCACTTATTTTTTACAGTGTAAATAGATATCAATATAGCCGCAGTAGGATGAGAACGACTAGGGAAACGTAATGCATATTGGCGTGCTGCTTCTCTTGCCCGACGACCGCATTCCCCGTTCAACATAACCATCTCGCAGTTACTCCTCGTTGGAATAATGTGTAGAGGTCATTCGTATTAAATAAATCTAACATGCACTGACAGATTATAAGAGGTGCAAATGTATTTCTGCTCGAGGTTTAGCAACCGCCGTGTGCAACTCCAAGGGCTATAATATAGTCGCCCGTTCCTAATTTATGGACACTGGTTCCAGGGAAGAGAGAGAGCCAGCGCCGAAAAGCAAGCACACTATCCGTGCGTTATTCGGGACTTGAACTCCAGTCCTTCTCAGATGTCTAAGTATTTCAGCTATAATGGAAAAGTTGTTGCTGCTAAATTTACACGTAGAAAAAAAAAGTAATCTATAGGGAAACGAATAAAAGATATCAATTTTTACAGTTCAAAATTATTACGTTCATTAAAAACATAGTGCGTCGCCCCGGTGGCGTAGTGGTCTAAGCGATGGCCTCTATCATTCGTCCGAAAGGGGTCCGGGTTCATATCCCAGTGAGGCATGGATGTTGTGTTTGTCTTACGGCACTGGCTCTCAGCCTTCCCTGGAACCAGTGGCCCTAAATTAGGGACGGGTGACTGCTTATAGCCCATTAAGTTGCTCACGGTGGTCGTTAAACCTCCAATCCAAAAGAAAATAAATATATATCATCATCATCATCATTGTCAACCATTATCAATCTACTGCTGGACGAAGGTCTCCCCAAGTTTCCTCCACAACGGTCTGTCTTGTGCCAGTCTCCTCCATGTCACTCCCGCATACTTTCAAATTTCATCCACCCATCTTTCATGTGGTCTTCTTCTGGGTCTTTTCCTGTCCCTTGGAATCCAATCTAAAATTTCGGCTGTCCATCGATGGTCTGTCCTTCTGGCAATATGTCCAGCCCATTGCCATTTCAGGGATTAAACTCTGATCATGATGTCTTCCACTCTTGTCATTTTTCGGATCTACGAGTTACTCAGGGTTCCCACTCAACCTGGAAAACAGGGAAAACCTAGAATTCTCAGGGAATTTGAAAATGGTTCCAAAAATCAGGGAAAACTCAGGGAAAATTACCCTTTTTTGTAAAAATCAGGGAAAATTACCCTTTTTTTGTAAAAATCAGGGAAAATTACCCTTTTTTTGTAAAAATCAATGGATACTTTATTTTGCCAAAAAAACTTATTTTTTCAAGATTTCAAACTTTTGCTTGCGAATTACTACCTGCCTAGAATTTGGTAGATCTTACTTTCAGTTTTATTAAGTGTTTCCTTTATTCTCTTAAAAAAAAAAATGCAAAATTGAATTTTTAAAATTTGCAGTTATTAAGCTTTTGTTCAATTTCTGTAGACAGTTGTTATAACATGAAACAATTAGGCACAATAGCTCCTGCTTGAAGAAACACTTCACAAGAGAACCAACTAAATGCTGGATCAAAGTCCTTTGTTGGTTCTCTTGAAACACGTTTCTTTGAACATAGCCATTCCATCATTAAGCTTAGCTGCATTGTGTTATAGAAAAACTGAAACTTTTCAACTGACAGATTTTTTCTTACATATATATGACCTGTTTCTATGGGACTGTATTTACAAATTCCCTGTGGGTAGTATTCACAAAAGTTCACGGAACTTTGGTACAGAAAATAATGTGCACAGTTGTTATTAATGAAAAGCAGACAATTTTATAAAGACAAATTACTTAAAGAATTTACAAGTGTGTGCTTTGGTGAAAAAAATGAATGGAATGGAATGAAATGTAACAATTCTTTGCAACATGCCACTCTGGAAAACTTTTAAAAACCACCTGGAGAACCTGGAAAAGTCAGGGAATTTTTTTATTACTTTTGAGTGGGAACCCTGTTACTCTTCTTATCTCTCCTGGTTACACCAAGCATGCACCTCTCCATGCTGCTTTGAGTTGTCTGCAGCATTTGTATGTCTCTTTTAGTTAAGGTCCACGTCTCTGCACCATACGTAAGCACTGGAAGGATGCATTGATCAAACACTTTTCTTTTAAGACATAATGGCATATTGCTCTTGAAAATTATGCTCTTTCTTCCAAAAGCTCTCCAGGCAAGTTTTGTACGCTGATTAATTTCTTCATCAATGTGACCCTCCCTTGATATCTGAGTGTCCAAGATAAATGTACGTGTCTGTTATCTCCAGCTTTTCTCCATTAATCGATAAATCTTCACTTCTTGTAAAAGTATTGAACATCACTTTTGTCTTCTGAAAGTTCATTTTTAATCCCACTTCTTTACTCTTGTCAGCAAGTTCCTGGATCATACCCTGCAGCTCTGATGGGGTAGTTGCAAAAATGACTACGTCATCAACAAAACGAAGGTGGGTTAGATAATCTCCATTAATCTTTATCCCTTTGTTTTCCCAGTTAAGTGATTGAAAGATATTTTCCAATGTGGCATTAAAGAGCTTCGGAGATATGGTGTCACCTTGTCTCACTCCTTTTCCAATTTTTATGTGTATTGTATTTTCAAACAGCCGAATCTTTGCACTTGCATTTTCATAGATGTTATTAATAATATTAATGTATGCATCTTCAATACCGCAGGATTTCAGAGCCATTGTAACTGCTGATGGTTTCACCGAATCAAAGGCTTTTTCATAATCGATAAAAGCCATGCACAATGGAAGTTCATATTCCCTCGCTCTTTCATTTAGTTCTCTCAGTACGTGGATATGATCTATTGTGCTGCAACCACTCCTGAATCCAGCTTGTCCTCTCGGTTGAGCCATGTCCAGTGTCACCTTGAAGCGGTGTGAAAGAACTTTAGTAAAGATTCTATAAACCACCGATAGGAGGCTGATAGGTCTGTAGTTCCTGAGATCCTCAATGTCACCTTTTTATGTAGCAAGATCATTGTAGCGTTGTTCCAATCCTCAGGAATCTTCCCTTCATTAAGGCATCGGGTGAAAATTTGGGCGAGTACTGTTTCGATTTCTCCACTTGCTTCTTGTATGATGTCTACAGTAATTCCATCTTCTCCTGGAGCTTTCCCCCGCTTCATGTTCTTGATTGCATGTGCAACTTCTGCTGGAAGGACTGGAAGAACTCTGGTACTGGTACCTTTAATGATGTCTGGAGTACATGTATCATCCCTTTCATATAATTTGGAGTAGAAATCTTTCACTCTTGTCAAAATTTCGCCTCTATTTCTTGTTACAGAACCATCTTTTTTCTCAGTGCCATAATCTGTTTTCTTCCCTTACTGAGATGTCCCTTTGCTATCTTTAGGCTTTGGTTGTTTTCAATTGCTTTCCTTACTAGTTCACAGTTGAATTTCCTTACGTCTTCAATGATACTTTTCGTACTGTCTTGCATAGCTCTATATATTCCACTTTAGAAGTCACATCTTCTTTAGTTGTCCTCATCTCTCTTTTTTTTTTTTTGCATCAACATTTTGGGTTTTCCTGATAATTTGTTCACATGCAACTTGTTCTTAAACCCAGCTAATTTTGTTGCTGTTTCCATAAGAGCTTTGGTTACTTTTCTGTTACCTTCAGAAATACCCACTTCTTCCGATGTTAGGCTTTCTAAAGCAGAGAATCTGTTCTTCAATTCCAACTTGAAGGCATTATGGTGTTTTTTAAGGTTGGTTATGTCAATACATTTTGTTTGTCTTATGAGCTTGCCACGTTCGAGTTTAGTGTTGAGGTGCATCTTACATTTCACCAATCTATGGTCACTACCTGTGTTGAACTTGTTCAGCACACTGCAGTCTTCGATGACAAATTTTTTGTTACACATAATAAAATCAATTTCACTTTTCGTCCCATTTGGATGTCTCCATGTCCATTTCCTGTGTGGCTTTTTCTTGAAAAAGGAGTTCAAGATGAAAAACCCTTCTGCCTCTGCAAACTCTACGAGAGTATTTCCACGCTGGTTTCTGTTGCCGTGACCGAATTTACCTACTGAAGTTTCATTCTGTTGCCGTTGCCCTATTTTTGCATTGAAATCTCCCATAATTATCTTTAAGTACTGCTTACCTTTATTATTTAGATCACGAATTTCCTCATGAAATTCTTCAATTTCGTCTTCAGGATGACTTGTGGTGGGTGCATAAGTTTGAATAATCTGAGCCTGGTATCTTCTCGAGAGTTGGATAACGAGTCGTGCAGCTCTGTCAGAGGAACTTTCAACTTCTACAACTTTATCCTTCAGTTTCTTGTTTATTATAAATCCAACACCGCTAGCCCACGATAGTAGAAGAGATGTCCACTTTTCAGTTCAATGAGATCTTCTCCTTTTCTCCTTACCTCACTTAGCCCTACGATGTCCCACTTGATCCTTTGTAATTCCTCTTCCAATTCAAGAAGCCTTGAATCAGAAGATAAGGAGCGTCCATTATACGTAGCCAAGGTCAGCATCAGATGGCAGCCTAGTCCGGTCCTACGGGGATTCTTAGCACCCTCTGCCTTCATGTCGCACTGGCCGCTGCCTTGGCCAGGTACATTCCAGCTGCCGGAGACTGAGGGCCAAGATTTAAGTTGTGGAGTCATTTTGGAGGGGTTTGGCCATAACTCACCACGCTGGCCAAGCGGGTTGGTGAGTGTGGGATAGCATTTCCTCTAATCCCGATGGTATAGTAATACTGCTATTGGCGATCGTCAGAGCCCCTTTAGTGGGAACAGGATGTACCACGAGAAGGCGGGTGTTGACATTTGTCAAACAGAGGCTGTGATGTTACGCATCACCTGACCTTACATACTCATGTGTATATATATATACGTATAGTGCCTTTTCATACAGCACATCTTTCTATATCGGGCCACAAACTTACTGATACCCTTTTCGTATAGCTAGCCAATTTTTGAAAAAAATAAACTCAAATAAAGAAATGAAATTTCACAAAGAAATCGAAGAAACAGCAGCCGGAAAAAAAAACTGTACCAAAGAAGTCTTAGAAAAATTAATAAACGAAGATTACAGAAGAAATCCTAAACAACTAAAGTAAAATTTACCAGAAAAATAACCTAAAACAAAGGGTCTCTGAAAAAAGTATCGCTCCAAATAACAATATTGGAAATGTATTCCTAACGTTGATAAAAAGTGAAGAAAATACCTTGGAAATGCAAAACAATATATGAAGTTGAATTACCAATGGGAGAGAAAGGATGCAAACAAGAGATTCGCATAGCAGGACACAAAGCCGCAACAAGAAACTGTTCAAATAAAACTCTGGGCCGAACAGACGTACTCGGAAAATTGGTCAGAAAATGAACTAGGGCACTCTAAAAATCATCAGCTATCAAAGTAGCCTAATAAAAAGAGAAATTAAAGAATTAAAGATAGAGAACGTCATCCCGCTGGCCAAGTAGTCGGAGGCGCTGGCTTCGGACCATTCATCTGAGACGGGCGAGGGACTCAAGTACCTGATAGCATGGATTGTATGTATCTCTGATGGCGCTGGCTCCCCCCTCCCCCTCACTGGAACCAGGTTCCCAAATCTGGTAGGGAAGACTCCTTACAGACCAATGTGTTGCTCATGGTAGGAGTGTTACGACGGTTTAGGAGGTTTTATAGCGCTAAGATTTTTTCAGTCTGCAAGGGAATGTTCGAAGGGACTAACTACGGCGGCCAGAGTTGTAAAAAAGTGTCCCCAGGCGATCGTTCTTTGTATTGAAGAGCTTGTTCAAAATAGTTAAGTGCTTTTTATGGTTGCATTGGGCTACGCAGCTTTTATTGTGATCCGAAAAGCCCATCAAGACGGATAATTTAGTTTATCGCTCAGGAGGCGTCGGAAAAACGCTCGCCACTTCGAGCTAGGGGTCAGGAGAGAGGCTCGGACGACAAATGTCAGGCTAGGAAAGGAGTAAGAGAGGGAGAGGTCGTGAGACGATGGTCTAAGGAGAAACATTTTTTCGGGTCTCCTGACAAGTACGAATTGAAGCACGAAAGAGCGAATAATTAGGAACCAGAATAAATAGCGAGAGAACTGAGGGATTCATGTAATACACTATATTATCAAAAGTATTCGAACACCACGAAACATTTGCATAAGGACAAAGATCGGTTGTGCAGGAAGGCGCGCTGTGAGTGGGGAGGTACTACATAAAGCTGAGATATTCTGTCGTGTTATCAGTAACTTTGAAACGGATATGCCGCGTGGACTTCCCGAGTTCCAGTGTGGGCTGGTCATAGATGTCATTTGAGGAATGTTTCCATACGGAGCATTGCAGCTAAACTAAACATACCAGAATCAACTGTAAGTGATGTCGTGAAGGACATAGAAGCAAGACGCAAAAAAAAGGGGGGGGGGCGTTCAGAAGGGTTGCACAAACTGACGGAACATGACGGAAGAGCCATGGTAAGAAATGTTAAGAAATCCTGTTTTTCCTCTGCAGTTTCCATCGCTGATGAAGTAGAAAATCCCTGTAATAGCTCAGTTAGTACCGTAACTATCTGCAGAGAGTTGCGCAGTGTGGGTTATATTGGTAGAGCAGAGGTACAAAAGCCAAACATCACTACCATGAATGCGAAGCTCCGTTTGGAACGGTGTGTCTCCCGTCGTTCCTGGACTACGGGCGACTGGGAAGCTGTTCTTTGGAGTGATGAGTCGCGCTTTTCACTTTTCCAACAGAACTGTGGGCGACTGGAAAGCTCTTCTTTGGAGGGATGAGTCACGCTTTTCACTCCTCCAATAGAACTGTGGGCGACTGGAAAGCTGTTCTTTGGAGTGATGAGTCACGCTTTTCGCTCTTCCAATAGAACTGTGGGCGACTGGAAAGCTGTTCTTTGGAGTGATGAGTCACGCTTTTCGCTCTTCCAACAGAACTGTGGGCGACTGGAAAGCTGTTCTTTGGAGTGATGAGTCACGCTTTTCACCCTTCCAATAGAACTGTGGCCGACTGAAAAGCTGTTCTTCGGAGTGATGAGTCACGCTTTTCACTCTTCCAATAGAACTGTGGGCGACTGGAAAGCTGTTCTTTGGAGTGATGAGTCGCGCTTTTCACTCTTCCAACAGAACTGTGGGCGACTGGAAAGCTGTTCTTTGGAGTGATGAGTCACGCTTTTCACTCTTCCAATAGAACTGTGGGAGACTGGAAAGCTGTTCTTTGGAGTGATGAGTCACGCTTTTCACTCTTCGAATAGAACTGTGGGTGACTGGAAAGCTGTTCTTTGGAGTGATGAGTCACGCTTTTCACTCTTCGAATAGAACTGTGGCCGACTGGAAAGCTGTTCTTCGGAGTGATGAGTCACGCTTTTCACTCTTGCAATCTGATGGGCGTGTTTAGATTTGGTGACAGACCGGCGAACGATTTTCGTCGGACTGTGTTTTCTCCACAGTTAAGTTCGGCGGAAGCTCATTCATTTTATGGAGTTGTTTTTCGTGGATGGGACTCGGCCCGTTGGTTCTTATACCACAAACCATGAACTTTGAAGTGTACCTTGACGTTATGGATAATTCTGCCCTACCAACAATGTGGCATCATTATGGAAATAACTGTTGTCTCTTCCAGCATGATTGAGCTCACTGCCACACTGTGCGGCGTGTGCAGAACTGGTTTCTTGAAAATGAGGTGGAATCGTTACACCAGCCTGCTCAAAGTCGTGTTGTTAATCCCACAGAACAACGAACTCGAGCCACAGATACGAAATAGACCACAACGACCTTCTTCGCTCTCCATTCTGGCAGCAGCTTTGCAGGACGAATTGTGAGCCTTTTTTGTCGAGTACCGGAAATTGGTTGATATTGTTACGGTCCCTGGGCCGAGCTAGGTTATACATTCACCGCTCGTCACCAAAATGTTACGACAGTGGGTCATTATCCCACCGCTGTCATTCAATTTAACAACCGTAGCCAAGTAATTAGTATATTTCTTCTCTGAGCTCCTTCGACGTAGTTCTTGGCGCGAAAACTGTATTATATGGGCATACACTTAAACAATTTGAGCCAATCACATGCGTACACATAAACAATGTGTTCTATGACTGCGCTGATTGCCTAAGCAAATATTTAATTGGCTACAAAAACATAACAATGGCACACATACGAATGAAATTTAGCTGTCTTCTGAACATAAGTATTGGGTCAACTTGGACCTAAATCAGTTCCCGCCAGATAGTTTTAATGAACTTAAATTCCACAGTTCAATCTTACTATTTCTCAGTTCAGTTCTTGCAATATATTAGTTCAGTTCTTGCAATATATTAGTTCAGTTCTTGCAATATATTAGTTCAGTTCTTGCAATATATTAGTTCAGTTCCTCAACTAATTGCGTAGCAGAAGTTACAAT
Organism: Macrothele yani; assembly: GCA_039090855.1. Classification (NCBI taxonomy): domain Eukaryota; kingdom Metazoa; phylum Arthropoda; class Arachnida; order Araneae; family Macrothelidae; genus Macrothele; species Macrothele yani. The sequence continues at coordinate 104,177,009 of CM077006.1, read as the reverse complement.
AAAAACAAAACGTTTCTACTTACATGGATGCTGTCAAGAATAAATCCAAATTGTGATTGCACCAGTAAAGTAATACACACCTCCCTTTTTACATGGAAGATTTCATTGCAGGAGCTGCGTCCGCTGGCGCTACCGTAATCATACACACACACATCCAGACGTGTGTTGAGGGAGCCTCGCTTCGTCTCCTAAGATAAGTGCGACTCTTCACTTCCTCCACAGTAGGGGATGAATGGGGATGATGATTCCACACTGCAGTGGTTGGCATTCGAACCCGAGCTTCGCTTCTCATTGGAATGACCACTGTCCACTCGCAGACTTCTTAATTCCTCTGTAACTTTGCTTTCATTGGGCCAACCAGTCGCTAATTTCCATTAGGCTCCAGCCTAGAAATTGCTGTTTTATCACACGGATTTAAGCATTCCGCTGTCTTTATGGCAAACTGGCATCTCCAGCTGCCCCGAGTTGTCGTCTCCGTTTCATTTATCCCAATTCATATAGCAGATCCAAGGCATCCAGCCTTTCACATCGGAGAGCGTACAGACAATTGAACTTTCTTCCTTCTTTTCACGCCAAGTGTGAAATCTTATTTTTCTGCACGGACCACACAGAGAGCAATTGTTCACGAAAATGCCCCAAACAATCGACGAATTTACGATTATTCGCTAAACCTTTTGTCCCCATCTTCATTCATTTCTACAAGTGGCCCTCCTCGATACGTACCTCTTTCCCTTTCCGTGTTGGTTAGGCTGCCCGTCAGCTGCAACCTGATATTTACGACCTAACAGCGCGCAAGGAACTCTAGACCACCCAGACAGAGGGAATGCTTTGCATCCTTTCTGTCCTATCCCCAGATAAAACTTTCTCTGCTGTTTACACTTTTAAACTCCAATCAAGCCTCGAACATAATTAATACTTAATTAATTTCATACATCCACCACGCCCATTAATTCCCTAATTAATGGCGGGGGTGTATCGTAACAATATTATGCCTTGACGTGGTACCGCTATCATACAAGCAAAAGGTGGAAAGATTAACTACTAATTGCGAATAAAGCCATTTGTCCCAGAATATTGTGTCGTCCGAATACTTTTGACAATATAGCATATCATAGGAGTGAGTGTCACTCACTCACTCACTCACTCCTATGATACTCGTGGTGGGTCGGGTTTTTCTGCCCCGTCGGCTCGTACGGGTCTAATGTTTAATAATATTAATGTGTTCGGATTGCGTGAGTGGAATGGATTATCGTTGATTATTAGATCAGAGGCACGTTATCCGCTATTTAAGCGAGTGCTAAGCAGTTTTTTGACGGGAAATTGAATATTTGAATTTATTGCTTCATGATTTGTAAAAGAAATGCATTGTAAAATTGCTTTCGTTGTCTTGACTGGATTGAAATAATTTTATTTTAGAGGAGATCAGGGGCTTGTCAGGCAGCACTTCAGCTTGGCCCCTTGCTGTACATTTAATTATTTTTAACATTTAATATTTGATTCATATTGACAATACGTAATTGGTCTATTTAATTGACATTAATTTTCAATGGAATGAGTTTTGTTGTCATGCAGAATTTTAATTATTTTGAAAGTTTTGGTGATTTTTGTATTTTGTGAGTTTTACTGATGAATGTGTTTGCTTTATTTGTACAATTAGCTTGTGATTGTGGTATACATTGTATTTTTACTGAGCGTTGAACAGCAGAAATTTTACAAAATAAAATAAAAATAAATAATTTAGTAAGATAATTCTAGGACAACATGCACTAAGTTTACGAAAATAATAAATTAATTGAAACTACAACTTTCTCAACTACTCCTTTGCTATATATTTTCTGCAACGAGCTGCTATTAGGCCTAAACATAGAAACCGAACGGGGCTTAACTACAGAATTACGAGAGCCATCGTACAGGAGTTTCACTCCGAAATAAAAAAACTCGAAAAAGAAAGAAAAAATTCGATTAGTTTATGTACGTTGGAGAAATGATTCAAAATTTAGACTATGCTTGATTTGATTTCCTGCTTAAACTAAGCCCAAGATAGTAATGAGCTGGATTTGTCGAAATTATATAGGGACATTATCTCTTTCTGCATTTTTGTAAACTCAACCATATTTTCACTGCATCACTGCTTCAGAATTCTCTAACATAAAATTATGTTAGATCGACGCATACACGGGAGAGTTTCGGAAACTTTGACATATTGCCTGCATAGGTAGGTATAAGCCAGAGATTTTCCACTAGCTGACGAACGTGTAAAAAGAAATAAGGGAAAAAGAAATAAATAAAGGGAAGGGATGCGGAAAAACAAATCCTTGTAAAATAAGTGCAGAAAAAGGAAAGTCTATTCCCTCTTTCACTTATTGGTTATTCCTTCATCTTGAGGCTGTTGTTGCAGATTGTAGGCTACTCGATGGCAAATACGATAGCAAACGTTTCTCGTGCTGTCTTCGAGGGGCTTGGAAATTCTTCTCGATTTATTTATTATCCAGCCTTGGTCTCAAAGCATCGAGTTGTAAATAAATCTCGTACGCATTTGATATTTTCTCCGCGCGCTCTGTGAAATAAAACTGCATATCGAACGATTTCCAAATGCAGATTCAACGGACTGTGAAGCGCTGGCTGTCGAAGATAGGTGCACTGGGGGTGGAGAATACAGGAGTCGGGAGGAACGCGAGGCTAATAGAACCAACGAGATTAACAAATGGTGGCGCCGGAAGCGGAGTCAGCCAATGGAACGCCGCGTCGCCGCGCGCTGCCATTTTCGAAGACCAAACGATACGGAAAAATTCTTGCGACGTTGAGTTCTTCCGCTGGCAACTCGTTCTCCGCTCCTGCTTCAATCAACCACAACGATAAAGCCACTTAGAAATGGAAGACGGGGGGAAAAAAGCTAGCTACACGCTATTCTAGTGGGCAGAACTTTAGTTCTTCAACAGATATGCGTTGAGAAATTTTAAACTATTAACATGATTCCTGTTATACACAGTTAAACTTCATAGGGTTTTTTTTTCTTTGTTACAAGAAAGTGATCAGAAGAGCTGAAGAACATTTCTTCTTGATTTAAACAGCTGACAATAGCAATGCTAAAATATGAAAACAATCATGTATTGCAGCGATGAAAATGGACGGGAATGACTTTCCCCTAAATGAAATAAATACAAAGGATGCTTACACATTTTTAGAATGATTTCCCAGCAATATAACTAATGTTTAAAATAAAATTATTTCCTTCTTAAATGCTCTATCTGGTAGCCCTTTCTGGACTATGAACCTACATCTAGATTTCCAAGCATTTAAAAAGAATTAGTTGTGGTATGAAGCAAGCAGCAAAAACACTCGTGCTGAAATAACACTTGGTAAAATAAAAGACTGCCCAAGCACGATTCAAAATCAAAGCATTTAGCCCAATCACGTTTAAAAGATAAAATTTATTTATAGCTAAAAACACCAGTTAAAATAAGTAAAGGCGAGATCTTTCGAGGTCACTTTGACCTCATCCTCAGGCCGAACACCATAAAGATCGGATCAGATCATATGTAGAGGATTTTAGGAAGGCAGTGTCTAACCCTAGGTCTTAGACAACCCTTAGAAATAGGAAGCTAGTAGATTTGGGCTGGAGTGCCCGGTAGGAAAGTGACACAGAAGCAAGGTACTGTAGTAGAAGACGCCTTTATTTATTACCGGGGGTACACCACACAGAACGATTGCACACTATATTGACAAAAGTCACCGGACACCCCTTCAAAAGCAAATGAACGGATCGCTGCTTTGTTAAGATGCGCGGTACAGCTGCAAACGGTGTAAAAACAAGCCTGCAGCTGACCGCGATCATATCGCACTGTGAGGTTGAGTTAAAATGTCGCGGCGGGAGAGAACTAACTTTGTGAAAGGAAAGATTGTTGGGTGTTATATTAGTGAGTTGTCCATAAGAGAAACCGAGAGGCGTTTAAACATACCCAAGTCAACTGGTTTGGATGTACTGAATAAGTGGAAGACACATGGTGTGTCTGAAGCAGCAAAACGTATCGGCAGACAACTGAAAATCAGTGATAGAGGACGTCGAAGCTTCAGGAGACTGGTTAAACTAATCGACGGATTACTGCACAAAACCTCAGTGTACAGGTGAGTAAAAATGCTGCAACCTCGGTATGACACGTACCATTCACAGAGAACTTCATTCCATGGGTTACTGGAAGGAGAGCTTACTGTAAAAGAAGGAATTCGGGCTAATTCCAGACGATGTGTGGAACGAACATAGGACATGTCACGTATATCCTTCCTTGAGAAAAGTCTGGGACGGAATCTTAGGTTTCCAGATCAGTCGGCAAACCATACTTCAAGGAGAGCTCACTGTAGAAGAAGAAATAAATTCTGACTAATTCCAGACGATGCGTGGAACGAACATAGGACATATCACTAAACCCCCCCCCCTCCCTTGAGAAGAAAAGTCTGGGATGGAATCTTAGGTTTCCTGGTCAGCAGGCAAACCACGCTTGAAGGAAAGCTCACTGCAGAAGAAGGAATTCTGACTAATTCCAGACGATGTGTGGGACGAACATAGCACATGTCACGTATATCCTCCCTTGACAAAGGGCTAGGACGGAATCTTAGGTTTCCGGGTCAGCCGGCGAACCACGCATGAAGGAGGTCACTGCAAAAAAAGGAATTTTGACTAATTCCAGACGCTGTATGGAACGGACATCACATTTTTCGAAGAATCCAAGGGCCAGGAGTTTCGTGCGCCAATACAAACAAAAATAATTTGCCGATGGCGCGAAACAAACCGGCATCTTTCTGCTCCGGAACCGAATGCTTTCCCAGATAAGCTACATCGACGAAGTTTGTCGCTGCAACTTTGCCATCTTGATATGCGCGTCACACCCTGACACGGACACAATTAATGCCACTGGGAAAAAAGGGAAAAAACAAGACACTCCAACATATCTTTTCTTTCTTAAGTTCGTCGACACTGTTACATTCCCATTAGCAGGTAGTCAGTAAGAAAGAATTAGTGTCAGTCTTACTCTTAAATGACCATTTTAGATAACAAAGCTAAGGGGAAAGCAAAGATTTCTAATGCGCGGGTTCACTCGTCCCAGACGAGTTTTCCCTGCTTAGACAGCGATATTCGTTCCATATTTGCTAACCCCGAGTTATTCGTTTCAGCCGGTTTAAGTGCTAAATTTGGACTGAATGAGGAAAAAGATATTTTAAGGGAATGGTGGGAGGTCATATTAAATACTGAAAAGCCTAATTCTAACGCAAATAAACAACAAGAAAGATGACACCGGATTTCGGGTGTAATAAAGCACGTCTTTTGAATCCGTTCTGAAGCAAATTAAATTTATCAAAGCTATTCAAAGTCAATGGAACCGGTATAGAAAACAATAGTATCTGACGGAAGAAAGAAGTTTTTCAACAGGGTTTTTAATCTCTCAGATATTGCTGTAAACGGAATCGTGAGCTTACGCCCTCTGGTTGCTGACTTGTGCGTTAAGAAAAACATGAATTTATATGAGAAACATTTCGCACCGGAAACACTCTCCAACACAGAAAGAACTTTTCAAATCGGACTCTTAGAAACAGAGATATCGACAAAAATAAGGTGTAACTTTACGTCCTTTTGTGGGAAAACCATGCATTATTATAGGAAGAAAGTATTCTCAAAAGGTTTTTCCATATGAGCGGTATCGGTCCAAGAAAAAAAATTAGTCGAGTTTTCAGGAGCCCAGATCTTGCTACAAATACATCAGAAGCAGAAATTAAAACTTATGCCCCCTGGAGGCCAAACCATTCTTTACCAAACATTAGAAATTATGTGAAAAATATTTTCCATCAGAAGCAAAAATAACGCAGAAAACGCAATTTACCTCTACGCCCCTAGCGGAAAGTCTATGATCTACTTGAAAATTTTGAAATCATATGAAAAACATGTCACACTGAAAACACTATCCAACAAAGAAGGAAACTTTTAAATCGGACTCCTAGAAGTAGAGATATTGAAAAAAAATAAGATATACTTCTATGCTCCCTGGTGGAGAAACTGTGGAATATTTTAAGAAGAAAATATTCGGAAAAGGTTTATCGATGTGAGTGGCATCAATCTACGAAAGAATTTTTTCAATCGATATTTTAGAAGCTCAGATTTTATGGTTAATACGTCAGAAGCAAAAATTAATACTTACGCCCCCTGGTCGCCAAAGTATTCTTTGCCAAATATTAGAAATTATACGCAAAAGATTTTCCATCAGGAGGTGTATCCGCTGGAGAAAACATTTTTCAAATCGGAGTTTTAGAAGAAGAGTTATCGGGAACAAATTTAATTTACTTTTACGCCCCCTAGCGGACAATCTATGCGTAATTTGAAAAAGTAACTATATCTAAAATACTCTTCGACATAAATGGAATCGAAATACAAAATAATTTTTCCAATCGGTTGTTTAGAAGCAAATATGTGGAATAAAACGTATTTTTGAATTCGACATCATCTGCACTTACGCCCTCTTGCGGCGAAATTGTACATCATAAAAAAAAAAAACGAAATAAAGGATCATCATTCGTATATTTCAAGCTTCCCAATGCAAAAATAATTTTTCAAATCGCACTAATAGTTGCATAGATATCGTGGGTTCAGACAGACGGACGGACGGACGGACAAACCGGTAACATCAGCACGATCTTTTTTTACAAAAGACGTGCTAATTATTAATTAAATTCTAAGTCAATCTGCCAGAAATAACAGCTCAATTTCCGTGTAGTATTAAGTGCTCTCTAAATGATATTCAGTCAGCGTGCATTCAAGCTAGAAAATGAATGCTCACAAATAACATACTTCGAGTCAGGGCGAAGGCATGCTCCCAAAACCCAGAGCAGCGCATCGATTCTTCACTCCTTTTTCATCAAATAGAAGTCATCGCTCTTTCCACGTTTATAAGTGAGTCACGGAAAAATTCTCATCGGCCGCCACCGGGAATCGAACCCAGGGTCTTCCAGTTACCCGCCGGATATATGCTTCCTCTGCACCACAGCATATCCGGCGCGTAACTGGAAGACCCTGGGTTCGATTCGCGGTGGCGGCCGATGATAATTTTTCCGTGACTCACTTATAAACGTGGAAAGAACGATGACTCCTATTTGATGTTCCTGATATACGTCAACTGTGTATTTATCTCCTTTTTCATGCTGTGAGTCTTTCTCGACAGTAGTAAAGTAAATATTCCAATGAAAATTTTCGATGCAACAAAAATGGGTAACAGAAGTATTCGGTGAGACACCTAGGTTGATTTCCTCAAATATATAAAAAATTATGCGTCTTAAAGAAATTTGGCTTAGTGTCGACTTCCCCAGGGGATGGGGTTACCTGCCATTAACGAGAGCTTTACAATGACATACAATGGGATGTAACTTGAAGATATTCTAGACCTAAAGTAAACAATACCCCTCACTAACACACTTACGATTCAGCTTTTCTTTCTATCTTGAGCTCCGATTTTAGCTTGCGCATGTGCAGATGGACTTTTATATACAAAGTGCATAGGCAAGTCCCTTTATCCTGGAATAACTTGCGAACGGAGAGAGGTACAGTTATGCAAGTGAGATAACGGTATAGTAAAGCGACTACGCCCGATGGAATGCAACTGAGAGCAGCGCCCGTAGCGGCGAAATGCGGAAGTTAGCCATTGCAAATCGAAAACGAAAAGAGATAGAGCAAAATTCCTAAAAACAAAGATGTAGAGCATAAATAATTAGTATAAAACGACATTTGTTTTACACGGATAAGATAAATTGTCTACCCTAAAATGCCCGAAATCGATGCGCGACCTTTTGTGTGAACGTTTGAAGGGAACAGGCATAGGTATGAGCAAACACACAATTTATTGCATAAATGCGTACTTATGCCAATACAGTTTGATGACGCCAGACAAAACAAAAACGACAAACTAGCGCACAGTGATAAAAAGTTAATGTCGAGTATGTTCGAAGAGTTCGCCACTGCTCACGATACACATTTTGTATTCGTGAAAGTAACTCTACATGCACATTCCTCAGTATGGAAGGTGTTACACTGTTGCAAGCATCTGCAACACGACGACGTAGATCCAGCAGACTTGTAGGCGATGTTGCATACACCTGATTTTTTACGTAACCCCAGAAATCCAAGCTCGCCATTCTCACACAGCGTACGTTGACCTAAACTTCTGATCAGGGTACATCCTGCTACTGGTTTTTATATCGTAGGTACGGTACAACGTCACAATCTGCATTTGCATACGGTTACATTTGCGAAAAATGAATATGCAGATTCGAATCGTCGCGCATCGATTTCGAACGTTTTAGGGTATTCAGGCGACAATTTATCTTATCCGTGTGAAACAAATGTCGTTTTGTACTAATTAATTGATGCTCTACAGCTTCGTAATTGGAAATTTTGCTCTATCTCTTTTCGTTTTAGATTTGCAATGGCTAACTTTCGCATTTCGCCACTAGGGGCACTGCTATTGGTTGCATTCGATCGGGCGTAGTCGCTTTACTACACCGTTATCTCAGATGCATAACTGTACCTCTTTCCGTTCGCAAGTTATTCCAGCCTAATGGGACTTTCCTATGCACCGTGTACACACTGAAGTGCCAAAAGTCATGGGACAACAGTATGCAATTTTTTAAATGGCGCTGCCGTCGTATAAAAACTTCAACGCACGCCTCGATTTTTATCAGTTGCGAGGTGTAATCTCGTGAGTCAGGTTGAACAACCGCCAGTAGGATTATGGCAAGCTGACGTGAATTATCGTAGTTTGAACGAGGCATGGTAGTGGAAGCCGGACGGATGGGACATTCAGTTTCCGAAGTTGTGCGAACATTCAACATTCCTCGAACTACGGTGTCACGTGTGTACCGAGAATGCCTTATGGAAGGCATTATCACCCACCGTGGACAGCACAGTGGCCGACCACGGGTGCTGAATGACCGTGACCAGCGACGTCTGACCAGGATTTTCCATGCTAACAGACAAACGACAGCGGCTCAAATAACATCCACATTCAATACAGGAGGTACCAGAGACATATGCATCAGGTCAGTGCGGTGTAATTTAGCGTCCATGGGGTATGGGAGTAAAAGACCCACCAGGGTGCTTTGTTAAAACCACGACATCGAACAGAGTGCCTCACCTGGGCTCGTGAACACGGTATTTGGACCCTGGAAGACTGGTAACATGTGTCGTGGTCCGATGAGTCACGCTACCAGTTGTTACGTGCTGGTGGTAGGGTTCGGGTGTGGCGCAGACCCCATGAGGCCATGGACCCTAGTGTCAACGAGGCACTGTGCAAGCTGGTGGTGGTTTCATACATGTATGGGGTGTCTTTACGTGACATGGTTTGGTTCTTGCGGTCCTCGTAAATACGTCATTAACCGGTAATCGCTTTTTTGCTCTGCTGGGTGACCATTTGCAGCCCTTCATGGACTTCGTGTTCCCCAACAACGATGAGATTTTCCATGCGGAAAACGCACCAATGTCATCGGGACTAAGTTGCCTAGAATTTATTCAAGGAGCATTCTAGACAGTTCCGACGGATGGTGTGGCCATCGAGTTCGCCCGACATGAACCCAATAGAGCACTTATGGGACGTGGTGGAAAGGTCCATTCGCACCCAAGATCCTGCACCTACAAATACCAGGGAACTGTGGGCGGCTATTCATACGGCACGGCTATTCATACGGCACGGCTCAACATCTCTCCAGAAGTCTGTTGGCCACTTGTGGAATCGATGCCACGTCGAGTTGCTGCACTTCACCGGGCTAGCGTAGGTCCTACACGAACTAGAAACGTATTCCATAACTTTTGGCACTTCAGTGAACCATCACATTTCGTCGGTGTTTCTTACTTTCGTCTAAATCTGAATAATACATAAGAATGATAAATATTGTTTTGTAAAACTAACCAGTCAAAATATTTACTATTGCCGCCGCCATAGCTTAATAAATATTTACTTTTATGCCTCACATATCTTCTTAAAGAAAATGTTCTTACTATACATGCAAAACATTGTCACATTATGTTAAGTGTATTTTTTTTTTATTCAAGAGTAAATAATTTTAATCTCTCTCTCTCTCTCTCTCTTTGTCCCACAATTTTTAATTAATGCTTATCATTTGCTTACTCATTAGTGCTTTTTCGAATAAATATAATTTTTTTCGTATAATATATGTATATGAGTACATACAATTTGAACAAATTTTATTAATGTATTGCTATTATTGGCATATTTTCACTGTATTCCATGTAACCACTTCCTTCAGAAAACTTAAATTTTCATCGTCCTGGAGCAGGAATCGAACCCTCACCTCCCGATTTCCGGTCGAGCATGTTAGTCATTACACTACCCAGGACAAGGAAATTCCAAGCAACTGAACTTAGATATCTGAGAACCTTCAGATTTGCGCTAGTCGAAGCTGTCCTGCCCCATCATAGCGTCTCACAACCTTTTCTCACATCCAGGGCCGGATGCAGGTCACAAATTCCAGTGATGAAAGTACGTCATATACACTGATGAGCAATTGAATTAGAGATACCTGTCTAGTAACGTGTAGCGCCACCTTTCGCCCTGATGACGGTGGCGATTCGTCTCGGCATGGACTCGACAAGACACCGGAAGCGTTGGGAAGCCATACGGATCCACAACCCCTGAACAAGCTCCCACAGTTCACGAAGATTTGATGGAGGGGTAAGGGGGGGGGGGTCAGAGCCTCGAACATCTCTCTCGATGGCATCCCAGATGTGCTCGATGGGATTTAGGCCAGGTGACCTAGCTGGCCAAGGAAGCGAGGTCACGTCGGTGGAGTGTTCATCCAACCATTCGGATACAATTCGGGAGCGATGGCACGGTGCATTGTCTTGTTGCAGGATGAGGTCCCCAGTGGGATGTTGAAGACACACAAACGGGAGCAAATGCTCGTCCAAGATATCTCGGTAACGTTGACCAGTGAAGGACGATGTCACACGTACCAGGGGTCCCATTTCAGTCCACGTAAACAGTCCCCAGACGAGAATGTCACCCCCACCAGCTTGAAGAGTACCCTGCTGGCAAGAAGGATCCATCGCTTCATGTGGTTTGCGCCGTACTCGTATCCTGCCATTCGCATGTACCAACGTGAATCTCGACTCATCAGTCCAGGAAACATTTTTCCACATGTCTAGGGTCCAGTGGCGGTGTTCCCGTGCCCATGCTAATCTTTGCACCCTGTGATGTGCGGTCAGCAGCGCTACCTCGTGGGACGATGGCTTCTGTACCCCATAGCGAGGAGATGGTTCTGGATGGTGTAGCTGCTTACACGTTTCTGTGCACCAGCGTTAAATTGCCGAGTGATTTCTTGCACTGTGGCCCGTCTATCCGCTGTTACAGTGCGAGCTAGCCGACGATGACCACGCTCATCCACACGCTGTTGTCCACGGCAGTTGGCCCTTGCAAGGATGGTTTTACCGGACTCGATGTACTCACGGTGCACCCGTGACACAGTGGTTCGTGAAAATCCCAGTGCCTGCACGACTTCCGATATGGAGTGGCCCATTCGTCGGGGCCCGACAATTTTCCCACGATCGAATGCGCTTAGATCCTTCGTCTTACCCATACTGCGTTCGACTCTTACTGATTCCCGTCGCATCACTCCTTATTTTGTCGGATCGCTGCAGACGTCCTGTCGTTTTCGTTTACAGTGCCGCCCACAGCGCCACATTTGTCTCAAATTCAATTGCTCTTCAGTGTTCAATTGGGATACGAATTTCTCCAGCGTTGGTGGTTTAGCTTTTTGGGGCGGTGATGCCATGGAATTCAGGACTTTCAGAGACAGAGTTCTGCTGCGGTGAGGACTTTGAGCAGTGCTATAATGGGTTCTCTTTCAAAGGACAGAGTGAACAGTACATCATATGTGTTCTCTGTATGCTGGCTGAGTGGTGTCTTTTATTGAGGTGGCGGCGTCACTGAGTTTCAGGCTTTTGGAGACAGAGCTTTGCTACGGTGAAGAGTACTGAGTAGTGCTGTAGTGGGTTTCCTTTCAAGGGACAAAGTGAATAGTCGATCCTATGTGTTTTCTGCATGCTGGCTGGGTGGTTTCGTTTATTGAGGAGCCGACGACACGTTGTGTTAGGCTTTCGGAGACAGAGATTTGCTGCGGTGAGAAGTATTGAGCAGTGCTGCACTGGGCTGGCCTTTCTTCTGCGTAGGAGGATTTTTATTTGTGACTTTTGTTAGGACGAGCAACAAATTCTTTATGCAGACTGTATGGAAGCCAAACTTTTGATTTTAGTGTCCCTTGTTTAAATTGCCTCATTATATGAAGCCAAACTTTTTCATTGTGCCCCTTGTTTAAATTGCCTCAACAATTGAAACAAATCTTTTACAGTTTAAATTGCCTAAGCAATTTAAACAAGAGACACAATGAATAGTGGGTCCTATGTGTCCTGTACGTGCTGGCTGGTTGTTCTGGTTTACTCAGGTGGCGACGGCACGAGATTCCAGGCTTCGGAGATGGACAGAGTATCCTAGTTAACGGCAATTAAAAGAGGAAAACTAACCGCAGAGCAAGAAAAGTAACCCCGTAACACCTAATTCAGCGTATCAGATCAAAATCTCTCAATGTCCAATTTCTGTCAACGTCCACAAGGCCCATAGTTTGTTGCCAACTCATAAGAAGAACCTATGGCTAAAAAGGAAAAAAATACAAACAGCATTACACACCTGACGAACCCCGTATACGCGTCCTTCGGTAATATGTGATGATCAAACCTAAATTTGCCCATCATTTTTTTTATCTTTTGATGACTGATCGCTGATTTAAAATACATAATAACATTCCGAACTTAGTAAACGTTTATAAATTTACTTTTAACTCAAACGAAAACCTTATTTCCTGCTTATTGACTGGAATGAAAAAATTGTCTGAAAAAGGTTCACACGTTATCATAGATTTTTTCAGTGCTGATTCTAGGAAAAATAATACAAACATTTTATCATGCCAGTTTTACACAAAATAAAAATTTATTTCCGGTGTCTATTAATTCATCTGTTCTTACGTACAAAACATTTTTTTTATTATTTTAGCTCCTTTATTAACTGAATTTACTATCAACTGACAATTTGCTGCAAAAGGATTATGTTCCCAACAAAAAGAAAGCATTAAGGTCGAGAAAACTTTGTTACCATATAATGAATAGAATTCTCCCGCTGGACGTGTAGTGCAGGAAAGCTTACGTTAAGTCACGTTAAGGTTATTGAAAGGTTACTTGACGAAGCTAAAGTGTGCTTAATCTTCAAAGTGCTAGAGTTTGTTTAGGTAAGACACGCCGTGCAATAAATTCCAAGAATATGGAATTTATTTTTACTCAGAGTTCCTCATTATCTTGAATATCAGTAATATAACTTCGGTTTTAGTACATTAGTACCTTGAAGGCTCCTTATTAGAGCGGTAAACACAATATTCCCTGAACTTAACGTAAACACTCAATGAAATAGACTTAACGGCCAGACAGAGGTCTGACAATAAAATGAACTAAGTAAACGTACTCACTTTTAACCTTTTATTGGGGAGCTCCTGGTATTACTCAAATACACACTCCAAAATAACACAACTACTGATAGCCCGAACTTTCGTACTATCGTAATATCGTAGAAAAGTAGGTAAATCGCATATCAATAATCAGGAAGAACCTATCACATATAAAACGAAGCACTCTGGTCTCTTGAGCGCGCCTATATATATATATATGGGATGTAAGGTCAGGAGATGCGTAACATCACAGCCTCTCCTTGACAAATGTCAACCCCGCCTTCTCGTGGTACATCCTGTTCCCACTAAAAGGGCTCTGACGACCGCCAATAGCGGTAGAACTATACCATCGGGATTAGAGGAAATGCTATCCCACACTCACCAACCCTCTTGGCCAGCGTGGTGAGTTATGGCCAAACCCCTCCAAAATGACTCCACAACTTAAATCTTGGCCCTCAGTCTCCGGCAGCTGGAATGTACCTGGCCAAGGCAGCGGCCAGTGCGACATGAAGGCAGAGGGTGCTAAGAATCCCCGGAGGACCGGACTAGGCTGCCATCTGATGCTGACCTTGGCTACGTACAACGGACGCTCCCTATCTTCTGATTCAAGGCTTCTTGAATTGGAAGAGGAACTACAAAGGATCAAGTGGGACATCGTCGGGATAAGTGAGGTAAGGAGAAAAGGAGAAGATCTCATTGAACTGAAAAGTGGACATCTCTTCTACTATCGTGGGACAGATACTGGCAGAACTAGTGGTGTTGGATTTATAATAAACAAGAAACTGAAGGATAAAGTTGTAGAAGTTGAAAGTTCCTCTGACAGAGCTGCACGACTCGTTATCCAACTCTCGAGAAGATACCAGGCTCAGATTATTCAAACTTATGCACCCACCACAAGTCATGCTGAAGAAGAAATTGAAGAATATTATGAGGAAATTCGTGATCTAAATAATAAAGGTAAGCAGCACTTGAAGATAATTATGGGAGATTTCAATGCAAAAATAGGGCAACGGCAACAGAATGAAACTTCAGTAGGTAAATTCGGTCACGGCAACAGAAACCAGCGTGGAAATACTCTCGTAGAGTTTGCAGAGGCAGAAGGGTTTTTCATCTTGAACTCCTTTTTCAAGAAAAAGCCACACAGGAAATGGACATGGAGACATCCAAATGGGACGACAAGTGAAATTGATTTTATTATGCGTAACAAAAAATTCGTCATAGAAGACTGCATTGTGCTAAACAAGTTCAACACAGGCAATGACCATAGATTGGTGAGAGGTAAGATGCACCTCAACACTAAACTCGAACGTAACAAGCTCATAAGACAAACAAAATGTATTGACATAACCAACCTTAAAAAACACCATAATACCTTCAAATTGGAACTGAAGAACAGATTCTCTGCTTTGGAATTCCTAACATCGGAAGAAGTGGATATTTCTGAAGTTAACAGAAAAGTAACCAAAGCTCTTATGGAAACAGCAACAAAATTAGCTGGGTCTAAGAACAAATTGCATGTGAACAAATTATCAGGAAAAACCAAAATGTTGATGCAAAAAAGAAGAGTGATGAGGACAACTAAAGAAGATGTGACTTCCAAAGTGGAATATATAGAGCTATGCAAGACAGTACGAAAAAGTATCACTGAAGACGTAAGGAAATTCAACTGTGAACTAGTAAGGAAAGCAATTGAAAACAACCAAAGCCTAAAGATAGCAAAGGGACATCTCAGTAAGGGGAAAAACAGATTATGGCACTGAGAAAAGAAGATGGTTCTGTAACAAGAAATAGAGGCGAAATTTTGACAAGAGTGAAAGATTTCTACTCCAAATTATATGAAAGGGATGATACATGTACTCCAGACATCATTAAAGGTAGCAGTACCAGAGTTCTTCCAGTCCTTCCAGCAGAAGTTGCACATGCAATCAAGAACATGAAGCGGGGAAAAGCTCCAGGAGAAGATGGAATTACTGTAGACATCATACAAGAAGCAAGTGGAGAAATCGAAACAGTACTCGCCCAAATTTTCATTCGATGCCTTAATGAAGGGAAAATTCCTGAGGATTGGAACAACGCTACAATGATCCTGCTACATAAAAAAGGTGACATTGAGGATCTCAGGAACTACAGACCTATCAGCCTCCTATCAGTGGTTTATAAAATCTTCACTAAAGTTCTTTCACACCGCTTGAAGGTGACACTGGACATGGCTCAACCGAGAGAACAAGCTGGATTCAGGAGTGGCTACAGCACAATGGATCATATCCACGTACTGAGAGAACTAATTGAAAGAGCGAGGGAATATGAGCTTCCATTGTGCATGGCTTTTATCGATTATGAAAAAGCCTTTGATTCGGTGAAACCATCAGCAGTTGCAATGGCTCTGAAATCCTGCGGTATTGAAGATGAATACATTAATATTATTAATAACATCTATGAAAATGCAAGTGCAAAGATTCGGCTGTTTGAAAATACAACACACATAAAAATTGGAAAAGGAGTGAGACAAGGTGACACCATATCTCCGAAGCTCTTTAATGCCACATTGGAAAATGTCTTTCAATCACTGAACTGGGAAAACAAAGGGATAAAGATTAATGGAGATTATCTAACCCACCTTCGTTTTGCTGATGACATAGTCATTTTTGCAACTACCCCATCAGAGCTACAGAGTATGATCCAGGAACTTGCTGACAAGAGTAAAGAAGTGAGATTAAAAATGAACTTTCAGAAGACAAAAGTGATGTACAATGCTTTTACAAGAAATGAAGATTTATCGATTGATGGAGAAAAGCTGGAGATAACAGACACGTACGTTTATCTTGGACAGCAGATATCAAGTGAGGGTCACATTGGTGAAGAAATTAATCGGCGTACAAAACTTGCCTGGAGAGCTTTTGGAAGAAACAGCATAATTTTCAAGAGCAATATGCCATTATGTCTTAAAAGAAAAGTGTTTGATCAATGCATCCTTCCAGTGCTTGCGTATGGTGCAGAGACGTGGACCTTAACTAAAAGAGACATACAAAGGCTGCAGACAACTCAAAGTAGCATGGACAGGTGCATGCTTGGTGTAACCAGGAGAGATAAGAAGAGG
The DNA here is from genome assembly GCA_039090855.1 of Macrothele yani. Lineage (NCBI taxonomy): Eukaryota > Metazoa > Arthropoda > Arachnida > Araneae > Macrothelidae > Macrothele > Macrothele yani. The sequence continues at coordinate 104,160,370 of CM077006.1, read as the reverse complement.
AACACGTGGATCCGAAAAATGACAAGAGTGGAAGACATCATGATCAGAGTTAAATCCCTGAAATGGCAATGGGCTGGACATACTGCCAGAAGGAACAGACCATCGATGGACAGCCGAAATTTTAGATTGGATTCCAAGGGACAGGAAAAGACCCAGAAGAAGACCACATGGAAGATGGGTGGATGAAATTCGAAAGTATGCGGGAGTGGCATGGAGGAGACTGGCACAAGACAGACCGTTGTGGAGGAAACTTGGGGAGACCTTCGTCCAGCAGTGGATTGATAATGGTTGACAATGATGATGATGATGATGATGATGATATATATATATATATATATATATATATATATATATATATATATATATATTCTATAAAGAAGATACCTAAGCAAAAAAATACACATATAATTTTGACTCACACCTAGTACAACATAGAAAAGGTTATGTATCTACCTGTGTGAGTAAAAGGAGAAAAGATAAAAAAATAAAATAAAACAACTGAATGTAGAAGGGTATTTTAGCAGTGCTTTAAGTGCATAATTAATTAGTTATTAAGAACTTAACTACTTTGAAAAAACAGCGCATAGACAGCGCATAGAAAAGGAACAAGCTTAGCCATCTTCTGTTCCTAGGTACCCCAAAAGACGCTCAAAGTTACAAAGAAAAGAAAGAGTTAAAACCCGCAAAAATGTTAACAGACAAACCAATGCCTAAAAGCTGAAAAGCTAAAAAACGACAGAGAACAAGTACATGAAGTACAAACATTGAACTTATAAAACCTAGAACCCAAAAACAAGGAAGAGAGCTTACCTCTTGTGTGACAAAAACTTTTCTCCTCACAAGAGAAGAACATGGCTGACCTCTTCCGCCACTCCCTAGACGCTGGGGGGCAGTGGGGGTGGGGCTGATGGCCTCCTCATACAGCAAGAAACCAACGCGCGGAGATTTTAACCAGAGAAAAAAAAAAAATATATATATATATATATAAACTTAAGACTGTGGATCTGTATGATCAGAAAGAGCAGAATTAACTCTCCAGAATACATGAGAAATATTATAAAATACACGAGCAGTGTATTTAATAATCTTTGCATGTATTAAATCACCTTAGTGAGCTTCTATAGATTAATCAGAATCTTATTAATTTTAATGTTGGTTTTACTATTTTTAGTATAGCTATCCTAGTGATGAATAACTAGTTTTCTTTTTTATTTGTTTTTATTTTCTTTTATAAACAGATTTTTAAGCTTTTTTTGTGATTTTGTTTATATTATTTAATTTTTTGTTTTAATAGGACCGTCATATCCATAGCACTAAGGTTCCTTTAGGTAGTTAATAGGCATCCTCTAACCAACTTCCTTACGGCTTTGATTGGTCAGAATCATATTATTAACTGTGTAGAAAATTAAAGCAGATCTGCCAACCTTACTCTATTATTCAGAATAATTTTTCTTCAGAATAATTTTTCTTAAAGTTCTTTTGATGAAAGAAGAAGGAATTTCGTTCTCTAGAAAACTTTCTAATAGTATATTAATGTGGTAATTGAAGTCCAAATTGTTGCTGCAAATTCTTGAAATTCTTAGGACCTGAGAAATTAGTACATTCTCAATTACTTTGGTTGAAATGTTATTATTCCAGTGTAGATATTTAATTACTTTGAAAGGAAAATTAACTCTTTTATCAAAGAGGCTAATAGATGGGTTACCTCTGTTGAGCTTAATGCTTAAGTCTAGGAACTCAAGTTCCTGATTACTGTGGTTGGTTTTACATAAGTTAAGAGAGCTAGGATAGATATTATCAAAATCACTCTCTATAACTTCTGAATTATTGATACACAGCAGATCATCAATATATCTAAAAGTGTAAAGGTAGTTATCTGAGCAGGTGGGGTGATTTTTAATGAATTTATATTCCTTAAAGAACAGGAATAGATTAGCGATATTCGTGGACGTTGATGTTCCCATGGGAATACCGTTCACTTGCTTATAGAGAGTATTATTATATAAGATATGGTTATTTTTTATGCAGCAATTGAGATAAGAGTTCCAAGTTCCTACATCAACAAATTGGTTAAGTTTAAATTCTGCATACAGCTCTTTAAAGGTAGTGATTATATCTGATAGAGGCAGATTAGTATATAGGTTTTCAAAATCATAACTATTAATATCTAGGGGACAAACTTTGAGTATAGTAGAAATTACTTCTGCATTATTATTAATTATCCAAAAATCTCTGTACATCAAGTTAGAACAGTTTCTAATGTGTTTCAAAACCTTCTTTAAGACATCTTCAAAAGCAAGATCTATTTTCTTTTTATGACTCCTTACTCCACTAGCTATGAACCTGAACTTCACGGGATCCTTATGAAACTTAACCGTTGCAAAAAGAAATGGAAATTCAGGCTCATATCTTCTAGTTTGTGGAATTTTAAGTTTCTTGAAGAATGCCTTAAACCGATTTTCTAACAGCTTGGTAGAATAACTTACGGGCTCGTATGTTACTCTATTATTGAGTTCCATAGTTAACAATTCAAAATAGAACTTCTTACAGATAATTGCAAAATTATTGCTAGCTTTATCCGTAGTGGTAAAAATAAATTGGTCTTGTAGATTGGAGAGTGACCTTTTAGCTTCTCCAGAGAAAAAGAGATTTCTGTCGAAACAAAAGTCCAGACCTGCCAACTCACCGGTGAAGCTATTGATTATATTATATTTCCATTCTGCGAAGTCCTCAATAGGCTGATTGTACGTTAAACTGGTTTTTACGATGTACCTATTAACATCTTGAGTGAAGCTCTCAAGAATCCTTTCTTTGGAAATAGTGAAGGAAGGTCTGAATTTAGAGCCATACTCTAATAAATTCCTAAGCTTTTCATTTTCAACAAAACTCAAGTTTCCGGTGATAATATGGTTGTAATTCTTATCATAGTGAACTGTTTCTTTATGTTCATCACAAGAACATGTAGTAATTACAGGAATGTAGCTCGAAGAGTTAAGTTTGTAGTTTTTAACTATTGACCCTAAGGTCTTAACATATTTAAAACTTACAATAGACTGGTGCCTGTGGATGGGAAAAAAAATTGCATTATTGTAGAACAGCTTCCTTACATTGAGATTATCGTAGGCTTTATTTAGAAACCTGATGGTAACAAAATTACTGGAAAATTCTTTAAGAGAAATTTTATCTTTAAGAATATGTTTAAGAATGTCCAGAACCAAAGCAAAAACATGCTTATCAACATGGTCAGCAGTTTCATTCCAGAATTTGAAAAAACTTTTAAGGACAGAGTTCTTGAAGGACTTGAGAATTTTGTAAGTATTTTTAACAAAATTAGTGCCAGTTTTAAAGCTTTCCAGAGTTTTTAGCAAGTTAGCAAAATCAACTTTGCTTGATGTGCGAAATAACCTCTGTCCTCTATTACCTCTAGAGCAGCTCTTATTATTAACAAGAAAGAAGAGTTCACGAATTGAAAATTTATGCTGATTATGCTTATTGTCAGATAGAGTGGAATTAAGGCCATAGGGATAAAGAGACTGATGCTGCAAAATTTCAAGGGATTCAGTTTCTAGCCGAGCATAGAGGTCAGGGATAATATGTAGTACCTCTATTTTCACTTTGTCAAAACCATGAGTATGGAAATGCTCTAATTCAAAGGTAGAGTACTGGTTGGCGTTTGTGGAGGGGTTCACTCCTGAGTTAGAGAACTTGTTTACTAGAGACCTGTGACCATTAATCCTAAGATGAAGAGGATTTTTACTTTGGCCAATATAGCTAAGGTTGCAGACAGTACAGGTGAGCTTATAGATGGTATTGTAGGCTTTGCAAAACTTGTTGGAGCAATTATCCTCAACAGAAGAATACAGGTTAGGATCTGCAGATTTACATGTCAAACAACGTTTGTCATTTCATAACTTTAGATTACCTTTGCCAGCGAGTTCATACACTATGGGAAAGGGTGCTAGCCTAACCGAGCGGGAGGACTTAAAATATCTGAGCTGACCTCCAATCCTTTCATCGTCCTTAGAACTCCACTTGGGCCAAAACATACAAATTCTGAGCAAACCAACTAGGAAAAACTTTTTAGAAATAAGCAGTCCAAGAAAAGACCAAACTCGAGTATAAACTACACTCCAAAAAGCTGCATCCAAAACATACTAAAAATAAAAAATTAGAAAATGAAAAAAACCTCAAATAAAAAAATAGTAATAAAAAAAAAATAATAATAAAACATTTCAACTAGAATTTGCGCATGAGCTGCTAAATAATAAATTGAAATTAGTTACTTAAGAGCAAAACTGAAGACTAAGGAAAAACTTTAGAATTTAAAACGAAGGTTGCAAAATAACCTGAAAATCAAAACGCGCAACGCAGCAGTTTTGAAAATTCAGAATTCACATTCTATAAAGAAGATACCTAAGCAAAAAAATACACATATAATTTTGACTCACACCTAGTACAACATAGAAAAGGTTATGTATCTACCTGTGTGAGTAAAAGGAGAAAAGATAAAAAAATAAAATAAAACAACTGAATGTAGAAGGTGTCGAGAATACTGAGCCTTGGCTTTATCAAGGACCAGCAAAAACTCTGCATTTTCTCACTTCCACAAAGACCTAGTTGGAAATGGGTTTCTGCAAGGCCATAGATGCAAGTAACATTCACACCTAAAATAGTTTAAAAAATATATATATGTCATGTCCTCCGTAGAGTTGCATGACCTAGCACTAGTTAACAATTTCGCTTGCATCCATTAACCTTCCTGGCCCGACCCATGCTCTTCTTCTGTTACTATTAAACAGAGAGAAGAAGATTAAAGAGAACTCAAGCTGTGAGAGTGACATAATAATTAGAAATGATTTTCAGCCATAACGAAATGCCAAGTTCGTTTGAGAGAGAATTTAAACCTGAAAATCAATGCAAAAGAAATCCAAATTTTTACATTGCAATTAAAAAAGGAAATATTAATTTTTAACGAACAGATTTTTGAAAGAAAACTTGAGTCTAAAACCCCCTACTCTACAACTTATGACAGCACGAAAACGAGAATAAGTTAAAGATAATAATTAACTAAAGAAAACTTTGTGAAAGTTATATACCTTAAACAGTTAGTTGCAATATGTACAAAGTATTTTAGCAGTGCTTTAAGTGCATAATTAATTAGTTATTAAGAACTTAACTACTTTGAAAAAACAGCGCATAGACAGCGCATAGAAAAGGAACAAGCTTAGCCATCTTCTGTTCCTAGGTACCCCAAAAGACGCTCAAAGTTACAAAAGAAAAGAAAGAGTTAAAACCCGCAAAAATGTTAACAGACAAACCAATGCCTAAAAGCTGAAAAGCTAAAAAACGACAGAGAACAAGTACATGAAGTACAAACATTGAACTTATAAAACCTAGAACCCAAAAACAAGGAAGAGAGCTTACCTCTTGTGTGACAAAAACTTTTCTCCTCACAAGAGAAGAACATGGCTGACCTCTTCCGCCACTCCCTAGACGCTGGGGGGCAGTGGGGGTGGGGCTGATGGCCTCCTCATACAGCAAGAAACCAACGCGCGGAGATTTTAACCAGAGAAAAAAATATATATATATATAAACTTAAGACTGTGGATCTGTATGATCAGAAAGAGCAGAATTAACTCTCCAGAATACATGAGAAATATTATAAAATGCACGAGCAGTGTATTTAATAATCTTTGCATGTATTAAATCACCTTAGTGAGCTTCTATAGATTAATCAGAATCTTATTAATTTTAATGTTGGTTTTACTATTTTTAGTATAGCTATCCTAGTGATGAATAACTAGTTTTCTTTTTTATTTGTTTTTATTTTCTTTTATAAACAGATTTTTAAGCTTTTTTGTGATTTTGTTTATATTATTTAATTTTTTGTTTTAATAGGACCGTCATATCCATAGCACTAAGGTTCCTTTAGGTAGTTAATAGGCATCCTCTAACCAACTTCCTTACGGCTTTGATTGGTCAGAATCATATTATTAACTGTGTAGAAAATTAAAGCAGATCTGCCAACCTTACTCTATTATTCAGAATAATTTTTCTTCAGAATAATTTTTCTTAAAGTTCTTTTGATGAAAGAAGAAGGAATTTCGTTCTCTAGAAAACTTTCTAATAGTATATTAATGTGGTAATTGAAGTCCAAATTGTTGCTGCAAATTCTTGAAATTCTTAGGACCTGAGAAATTAGTACATTCTCAATTACTTTGGTTGAAATGTTATTATTCCAGTGTAGATATTTAATTACTTTGAAAGGAAAATTAACTCTTTTATCAAAGAGGCTAATAGATGGGTTACCTCTGTTGAGCTTAATGCTTAAGTCTAGGAACTCAAGTTCCTGATTACTGTGGTTGGTTTTACATAAGTTAAGAGAGCTAGGATAGATATTATCAAAATCACTCTCTATAACTTCTGAATTATTGATACACAGCAGATCATCAATATATCTAAAAGTGTAAAGGTAGTTATCTGAGCAGGTGGGGTGATTTTTAATGAATTTATATTCCTTAAAGAACAGGAATAGATTAGCGATATTCGTGGACGTTGATGTTCCCATGGGAATACCGTTCACTTGCTTATAGAGAGTATTATTATATAAGATATGGTTATTTTTTATGCAGCAATTGAGATAAGAGTTCCAAGTTCCTACATCAACAAATTGGTTAAGTTTAAATTCTGCATACAGCTCTTTAAAGGTAGTGATTATATCTGATAGAGGCAGATTAGTATATAGGTTTTCAAAATCATAACTATTAATATCTAGGGGACAAACTTTGAGTATAGTAGAAATTACTTCTGCATTATTATTAATTATCCAAAAATCTCTGTACATCAAGTTAGAACAGTTTCTAATGTGTTTCAAAACCTTCTTTAAGACATCTTCAAAAGCAAGATCTATTTTCTTTTTATGACTCCTTACTCCACTAGCTATGAACCTGAACTTCACGGGATCCTTATGAAACTTAACCGTTGCAAAAAGAAATGGAAATTCAGGCTCATATCTTCTAGTTTGTGGAATTTTAAGTTTCTTGAAGAATGCCTTAAACCGATTTTCTAACAGCTTGGTAGAATAACTTACGGGCTCGTATGTTACTCTATTATTGAGTTCCATAGTTAACAATTCAAAATAGAACTTCTTACAGATAATTGCAAAATTATTGCTAGCTTTATCCGTAGTGGTAAAAATAAATTGGTCTTGTAGATTGGAGAGTGACCTTTTAGCTTCTCCAGAGAAAAAGAGATTTCTGTCGAAACAAAAGTCCAGACCTGCCAACTCACCGGTGAAGCTATTGATTATATTATATTTCCATTCTGCGAAGTCCTCAATAGGCTGATTGTACGTTAAACTGGTTTTTACGATGTACCTATTAACATCTTGAGTGAAGCTCTCAAGAATCCTTTCTTTGGAAATAGTGAAGGAAGGTCTGAATTTAGAGCCATACTCTAATAAATTCCTAAGCTTTTCATTTTCAACAAAACTCAAGTTTCCGGTGATAATATGGTTGTAATTCTTATCATAGTGAACTGTTTCTTTATGTTCATCACAAGAACATGTAGTAATTACAGGAATGTAGCTCGAAGAGTTAAGTTTGTAGTTTTTAACTATTGACCCTAAGGTCTTAACATATTTAAAACTTACAATAGACTGGTGCCTGTGGATGGGAAAAAAAATTGCATTATTGTAGAACAGCTTCCTTACATTGAGATTATCGTAGGCTTTATTTAGAAACCTGATGGTAACAAAATTACTGGAAAATTCTTTAAGAGAAATTTTATCTTTAAGAATATGTTTAAGAATGTCCAGAACCAAAGCAAAAACATGCTTATCAACATGGTCAGCAGTTTCATTCCAGAATTTGAAAAAACTTTTAAGGACAGAGTGCTTGAAGGACTTGAGAATTTTGTAAGTATTTTTAACAAAATTAGTGCCAGTTTTAAAGCTTTCCAGAGTTTTTAGCAAGTTAGCAAAATCAACTTTGCTTGATGTGCGAAATAACCTCTGTCCTCTATTACCTCTAGAGCAGCTCTTATTATTAACAAGAAAGAAGAGTTCACGAATTGAAAATTTATGCTGATTATGCTTATTGTCAGATAGAGTGGAATTAAGGCCATAGGGATAAAGAGACTGATGCTGCAAAGTTTCAAGGGATTCAGTTTCTAGCCGAGCATAGAGGTCAGGGATAATATGTAGTACCTCTATTTTCACTTTGTCAAAACCATGAGTATGGAAATGCTCTAATTCAAAGGTAGAGTACTGGTTGGCGTTTGTGGAGGGTTCACTCCTGAGTTAGAGAACTTGTTTACTAGAGACCTGTGACCATTAATCCTAAGATGAAGAGGATTTTTACTTTGGCCAATATAGCTAAGGTTGCAGACAGTACAGGTGAGCTTATAGATGGTATTGTAGGCTTTGCAAAACTTGTTGGAGCAATTATCCTCAACAGAAGAATACAGGTTAGGATCTGCAGATTTACATGTCAAACAACGTTTGTCATTTCATAACTTTAGATTACCTTTGCCAGCGAGTTCATACACTATGGGAAAGGGTGCTAGCCTAACCGAGCGGGAGGACTTAAAATATCTGAGCTGACCTCCAATCCTTTCATCGTCCTTAGAACTCCACTTGGGCCAAAACATACAAATTCTGAGCAAACCAACTAGGAAAAACTTTTTAGAAATAAGCAGTCCAAGAAAAGACCAAACTCGAGTATAAACTACACTCCAAAAAGCTGCATCCAAAACATACTAAAAATAAAAATTAGAAAATGAAAAAAACCTCAAATAAAAAAAATAGTAATAAAAAAAAAATAATAATAAAACATTTCAACTAGAATTTGCGCATGAGCTGCTAAATAATAAATTGAAATTAGTTACTTAAGAGCAAAACTGAAGACTAAGGAAAAACTTTAGAATTTAAAACGAAGGTTGCAAAATAACCTGAAAATCAAAACGCGCAACGCAGCAGTTTTGAAAATTCAGAATTCACATTCTATAAAGAAGATACCTAAGCAAAAAAATACACATATAATTTTGACTCACACCTAGTACAACATAGAAAAGGTTATGTATCTACCTGTGTGAGTAAAAGGAGAAAAGATAAAAAAATAAAATAAAACAACTGAATGTAGAAGGTGTCGAGAATACTGAGCCTTGGCTTTATCAAGGACCAGCAAAAACTCTGCATTTTCTCACTTCCACAAAGACCTAGTTGGAAATGGGTTTCTGCAAGGCCATAGATGCAAGTAACATTCACACCTAAAATAGTTTAAAAAATATATATATGTCATGTCCTCCGTAGAGTTGCATGACCTAGCACTAGTTAACAATTTCGCTTGCATCCATTAACCTTCCTGGCCCGACCCATGCTCTTCTTCTGTTACTATTAAACAGAGAGAAGAAGATTAAAGAGAACTCAAGCTGTGAGAGTGACATAATAATTAGAAATGATTTTCAGCCATAACGAAATGCCAAGTTCGTTTGAGAGAGAATTTAAACCTGAAAATCAATGCAAAAGAAATCCAAATTTTTACATTGCAATTAAAAAAGGAAATATTAATTTTTAACGAACAGATTTTTTGAAAGAAAACTTGAGTCTAAAACCCCCTACTCTACAACTTATGACAGCACGAAAACGAGAATAAGTTAAAGATAATAATTAACTAAAGAAAACTTTGTGAAAGTTATATACCTTAAACAGTTAGTTGCAATACACTGTTAAAAATTCCCGTAAAAAAAGTCTTGTTGCCCGTGTATTTTTTACGATCAAGGCTCGTTTCTGCAGTTTCAAGGCGATGCCCGTATTTTAACGGGCATGGATATGTAGGAAAACGGTTCCTATCCGTAATTTTATGGGCGTTGCTAAGAGGCACGGGTTAGCCAATGAACGATAATGACAGAAAAGGAATGCGGCATGCGTCGCTTTCTGCTATTGGTCAGCGAGTCGTCACGTGATTTTACGGGGATTGCTCGTTTTTTTACCAAGACGAAGGGATGGGCGATATTTTCAAAAGTATGATGATATCTTTTAATATTTCTGAGACCGATATATTGAATCGAAAATATCTGTATTTAAAGATCAATATATCAGATTGATTTTTCGATATTTTTCAATACTTCTGATCTCAATAAGACTGATATTTCGGTTTATTCACTGCATACTGCATCAGGGTTATCACTGAATCCGATCCAATGTTGTGCTAAGTATTGGCTATTGGGAACTTGGGACTAATTGGCTGTTGGCTTGTTCGCACAAATCTCAGCCATTACTAAATTATCCTGCAGCTTGAAAATATAGCTGCAATCAAGTTTTGTTAATACCATTAAAATAGTGATATCTCAGAAAAGTACTGTATATTACTAACTTCGTACCTTTTACAAGACAGTCGCTGTACTTGGAAATAAACGTAGTGCGTTTATTTTGCCATTTCAGTCGTTTTGTTGTGTAAATAATTATTTCCGATAGCGGAATTGATATTTAACGTTTTTTTACAAGACCGACGCCATGGGTTAGTGCTTTTATTTTGCCCTTTTACGTTGTTTTGTTACGTAAATAAATATTTTCGACAGCGGAATTAACATTTTACGTTTTTATAATTCATAAAAATTCGCTAAAAATATATCTTGTATGCTGAGCTGGAAAGCCAACATCAGGGTTGTTTACATCGTAGCCAAGGTAATGTAAGGGCGTATTTATATTATATATTTTATACATTTATGTAATGTAAGGTGGCATATATTTATGCCCACTCCCCCCCCCCCCCCCCCGAAAGTGTTTAAATGTGTTTTATTTATTGTTAAAATGTGCCTTACATTGGAAACAAAAATGCTTAATTTAATAAAAAAAATCATTAATTTACGTTACAATTTTTTTTATTTTTTTCTATTCTCATTGTTTTATTTTGTCCTGGTGGATTTAATTTTTTTTTCATTTCATTGGCACGCCCTCAGAAAAAATCTATATATGCCCCTTGTTGTATTTCTTAATGAAGGGGCAGAGCACAGATGGGATGAAAGTGGCCAAAGGGCAGGAAGTTGTCACATAAATTTACAGAACATAAATGCAGAAACTTTTTTTTTTAACAAAACATGTTATCATGATTCTCTGTACTTAACATTGCTACCTATGCAAGATTGTTGATACAGCGAGACAAAATTAGTCAAAAAAGCAATCATAAAAGTGTTGTGCACTTTTGTGTTTATATAACATCTGCACTCCCCTTCCACTAATGGGGGGGGGGGGGGGCTGTGGTTGTGGATAGTATCAACTGTCACCAACAATATTTGAAGGTTTTGGTTATCATTTAAAAGTAAACAAATTAGATGTCAACTTTCCTGTTAAGCACACTCAACATCTTTTTAAAGAATATATATGAATAAAAAAACACACTTGAAATGGAATTTGTGGCAGAAATATTTTGCTACATAGAAGACCAGTAAACCACAGGCAATTGGGTAAATAAGTCTCATTGATTTGATTATTCTACACATGTTAAGGTTTTTCCATTATTCGAAATGTTTATTTAAGTACAAAAGTGGAGTAAAATGCCTAAAACAAAATCACTGGGTTACTTCTGTCTGAAACATTACCCCCTTAGCCTGTAATCACAGCATATTATTGCAATTTCTAATGCAGAATGTTCTGCAAAGTCATAATATTGTTGAGAAGTAAATGGCTAGAGCTTTTTAATGCAATTTTGAAGAAGTTTGCACACATACATGAAAATATATTATTTCAAAGTTAGTGTGCATATACACTGTAGATACATATATAATTTATTTTTTTTTTGTAAAAAAATAACAAAAAAAAAAAACTGAAAATACAACAAACCTTGTTAACAGGTTTCGGCCTAATTTGCCCAGTGTTATCCATTTTGTCATTATGTCTCTTTCTCTCTTGATAAAAACTGTGAACATATTTTTTTTTTGTGAAAACTGTTATTCTTAAACGGAATGGCATTAACAAAATTCTGTTGTCCAGAAAAGTTTTAACGTGCAGTGCTCTTCCTCATTTGATTTCTCTAGTGTTTCTTTACAGTATACAAGGTTACTTTTTTCAAAATTCTTTTCCTGCTAAAATCTAATAAATGTGCAATGTAAAAATTGCATTTGTACTCATAAATATGGGTTCTTGGTTTGATTAAAAGGCAATACATTGTGCCAAATGTTTGACACTAGCTGTAGGAAGGGAGTTCTTAGACTACCATTAAAGACTATATTAATATATTAGCTGAAACAATGCTCGGATTATATGAATACCTTGCATTGCGCCCATCGGTTTTACATTTGATCAAGTTTGCAAAAAGTGTATGTGATTTTATACCTGCTACAACTGATTCAGCATCAATATCAGGAAAATTCTCATACAAAAAGATTACTTCTTCCTCAGAAACTGCTAGAAAACAGTCAAATTTTCAAAATAAGAAGCACTGTTCATTAAATGTGAAAATCCTCCAAATATGTGGTGTCAGTGAATAAACAAAGATGTCGCTCTTTCCAGGTTTTAGCAATTAAATGTCATGAAATCTATTCAGTCAAGAAATCTATTTATTAAATGTCATGAATAAAATCTATTCAGTCATGAAATGTTCATTAAATGTCATGGAAACTATTCAGTATCTAAATAATCATGGAAAATGTGCCTACCAAGTGGTAAAATACATAAAGAAGTTGTTCCTGTCTTGTCTTTCCTGGAACCACTCGCCCTAAATTAGGGACATGTGTCTGCTTATGGTGAATCAAGCTTCTACACATTCGGGAACAACTTTAGATGCTCATGGAGATCAACACACACACCACTTCACTTCAAGCATTTTTTTCCAGTTCTCAGTCCATTTCTTTGGATTTCTCATCTCCATTAAAAACTTGTACACAATAAATATCTGAAGTATTCTTTATCAAGTCTAAAACACCTGAGTCAGCAGATTTAAAAAAAAAAATTTACAGTTTTGAACTCAAATGGGATATAGCATTTAATGTTTCACTTATTAACACCAAAACAACACAAAAATTAGTACTGATTCCTCACCTCTAGTTATATTTAACTTGCTGTAGATGAGGATTTTCTCTTTACATGCATATATATCACTAAGCTGTTCTCTAAGATCATAGGTTAGTTTCTTGATGAGAGCTTATCTGCTGGATTAAAGTTTAAAACTGATGGAAATACATTTTATTTACTCTTGATGTATCAAACATCTGCATTTACAGTGATCTCAGCTCACAACTTGAGCTTCACTGACATCCATCACACACAAGACCATTTGTACTTCACATTTATTCTCTTTTTCTCATGCAGGAATTCCTGAATCTGGTCCTCCCTTGATCTTCTACATTTTCTTTCTGTCACTTGTGCAGAATAAATTCTCCTAGTAATCATCTCACCACTCATTCTCCAAACCACCCAAGAATATTTGTCCCCACCTTACAAACAATATTTTGCTTCACACTACTCATCTACAAAACCTCTTCATTCCTCACATGATCAAAACATATCTTGCCCCCACCCCCATAAGTAACACATCTCTACAGCTCGCAAATCATTCCTATGTTTCGTCTGCAGTACTCCACCTTCACTGCTGCACATCAGAGTAGGAACAATTACTGTACTTTTTCACACACAACTATTAGGGACCTTTTTGAGAACCTATCATTCATCATTTATTCAAAATCCTCCTGAAGCAGCTGTGACTTTCAAAGATTAATTTACTAGCCTACTAATTTCACCACCTAATTTGTTTTCTCTGTCAAACATGCTTCCTAAATATGTAAATTGATTTACCTGGTCAATCTCTTTGCCATTTAGACTGATCTGTTTGATTTAATACTAACAATTCATCCGTCAAAAACATAACTTTGGGTTTTTCCTTTCATATACTAAGTTTGAAATTCATACAAACTTCATACATGTGGGACAACATACGCTGCAACTCACTTTTGCTCTCTGCCAACAGGATTGTTTCATCAGCATGAGCAAACATAATTGAGTAACTACTCTCCACAGATAGCATTTACATAGTCTAATGACGACTCAACCATATGTGTCTCTTAAGACATAAAAATATTCTTTACCTTAAAAAATTGTTTTGGTAATAAGTAATAACTAATTATAATACACAAGCTTGGCAGTGAATGTGGGGAATAAATATCCTACCAGTTGTCTCAGATAATTTCTTAGAAACATCAGCTGAATTTTTTTTTTTTTTTCAAGAGCTGCTTTCTCCTGCTAAAAGGGAGCAATTTTATTTGTCCTTTATTATTACATTTTATAGCTTAAAACTATCTTTATGCAAGATTGCAGCTCTCAAGCTGTATTTTTAGTGATATGAAAAACACATAAAATATTGTTTTTCAGATCCTAAAATAAAAAAAAATATATAGAAGAAAGTTTTGATGCAAAAATAAATAAAAAAATCATGCAACAGAAGTGAGCTTGTAATTTGCAGAAATGCTGAATATACTTTCCAAAACCCAAAAGGTGATTTTCTTGTTTCATGTGTGGGCATTGCTCGACGAGCAGGGATATGGTTTCTGCCAAGAAGTTTCCAAAAATCCCAGTTGCAAAGGAATGTTTTCATGAGTTTTTCATCAATGTGAGATTATGAGAAATATGTATTTCCAACATTTCGAGGAAAGGTAAGTTGAAGCTTCAGTATGGCATAAATGACAAAAAAACAAAAGTACTTATTAATCCCAGCAGACTGGAATCTTAACCATCAATTAACTTGGGAATAACTGAAGTATAGAAAGAATAACTATTTTTATTGGGATGCAAATGTCAAAGTTAACAACATTATATCAGCTTGCAAGGAAATGTTATGGAAAAAAATCTTTAAAAAAACTTTGTTATTGTAATTTTTAGAGCATTTTGTATACATTTGTATTTTTCAGAAGGTGTGAACAATGTTTGCTATTTTTTTATCGTTTAAGACAGAACACAATGTTAATGGAGTATACAGATATAATTACTTCTATGGTGTAAGCAAAAATAGTTCCCATGGCATAAGCAAAAAAATTAAAGTGCTTATAATATGTTTACAAGTGACATTTTTGTTAAAAACAGTAATTAGAGTACGAATAATTTGTGATGGCCTTTTCATAGAAAGCAATTATTTTTTCCAGAAAGATATTTTAAAAAATGCTAATGATTATTAGTCCTCCATTAAAATATGATTATAAAAATAAAAACATAAAAAATATCGTAATCCAAATTAATCAAGTATATATATTTACTAATTAATTAATGAAAGCCATACTAATTAATGTATGAAAACATAAAAAAATATCATAATCCAAATTCATCAAGTATATATTTACTAATTAATGTATGAAAGCCTGTCTCTCCTAGATAACAAAAAAACGAATGGACAATCAGAGGAAATTACATGCTGTAAGTGTGGAAAAATCAGCAGATCAAGACGAAAGTTGTTATGCTCATATTTTTACCAGATTATATAATTACTTCAGGAAGTTTCACTATGTATTTACAAGATAATTATCAAAGGATGACAAAAAAAAAATTACGTCTGATATATACATAGCCTGAATTACAACAAACTTTATACTACATAACTTGTAAGACATCAAGAAAACTCTCGAAAAGCTGTTTTGCATTTCCTTACCCAGCTGTTAAGATCTACATAATTTATCACTAACAAAAAAAAAAAAAAATGCTTAACTTCAAATTGTGTGTCATTGGTATGTATTTAATTTTGGTTAAAGTGCCAGTTTACTTCAAACATAATGCTCATAGGCAAAAGAACAATCTGCTATCAACCGTTCCTTAAATTTGTTTTCTGGGTGCCTACTGTCAACTAATAGTTAAAATTTTCAACACAGCAGATATTTTTCCTTGTAAAGTTCTAGAAATCGGAAGGTGACATAATATCATGTGAATCTCGATAATGAGATCGCAGTTTGATAGTCCTCAAGCAACATAATTTTCGTGACATGCCAGAGGAAAGAACACAGATTTCATTCCACAAGTTAAATCACATCAGCCATAAGCTGATATATTGAATATCGCACCGATATAGTGATTTTCTGATATATCGTAACTTGGATATCAATACTATATATCGAAATATCGGACAAAAATATCGATATTTCGAGATATTGATAAACATCGCCCATCCCTAACTGACGATGACGAACACGAAGTCACGAACATGTACTGGAAAGACGCCAGCAACCCAGCATGTTGAAGAAACAAAACATGTGAGTAGACACTTTTTAAAATTAAGTTTATTATGATATGTAAAAGTAACGAAATCAATTACACACATTTTTGTTTGATAGTAAGCTCACGAACTGTGTACATATATATATATAATTTTAAAAGTTTCACCACCAAACGAGGGTGGCTGAAGCATTGTCACACAGGAAAATCTATGTAGTAGCTAAGATTTCATTTGACGGGTAGGGGCATAAATCTCACATCCATATATGTTTTACTATCTGTGCAAGTCTTTATCGTCAGGTATATACCTAGCGTTGTCTAGGATGTCGAATAAATTCGATCTGTACATGCTGATTTGGGAATTACGTAGGGCAGCATTGTTTTCGTATGTTTGTAGTCTGAAATGAATGCCATTTTGCAATATAACACGCATAAATATTGTCTTACCGTTTTGTGCTTTTTTTTTTTTTTTACGGCATAGTGTTCAACTCCTGAAGTTAGACAGAATTATTTCTAAAGCACAAACTGGCTGAACAATACTTTGGTTTTTTTTTTAAGACTCCTTTTCATTTGCTCATGTACTTAAGAACTTGTGAAGTATTATATTTGCACCAATAAATACAAAGATTAGCTATGGAGTACAGATATGTACAGGCATATTCTTTAATGAAAAATTTATTCCAGTGTGTTTATGTGGGTATAAAATATATAAAAAATACAAATACACACTTATATTTGCTAAAATTACATACACTGATTTCACAGAAATTGCACAAATGGCTAAAAAAAAAAATCAAATAAAACTGGTCAAGTCATTTGTTTAGTATCAGTAAGATGTATGAGCTCATTTACTCTTGCAAAGTTCATCAATATTTTGAGTTTTCTTGCTTATGTACAAACAAGTTATCTTCAACATCCAGCTTATTTCAATATTTAGTTTTCTTGGTGGTTAAGGATAAAACACTTGTTTCACATAAATATGTAGTTGTAAAAGGCAACAAATACTTAATTAAGGCAGTGCTCGACAATGTTGGAAATTCTTTTTCCATTGGAATCCAAAAACTAGTCAGTGATTTCAAAGAACAAATGCTTTTCAAACCAACCAGAGTTAAAAGATGTCTCATAAGTTTTTTATTTGGCAATAAAAGATTACACATTTCTGCATTGTATGTGAATGAGTAACTAGTTCATTCAGTGGGAATGGGAAATACTGCCTTGTAAATGTTTGGAGAGTGCAGAGATGGACGATTATTAGCTGTTTAACATCAAGTTTCCAATTGTTTGCTCATTTTCTAATGATAATGAATTCAGTTATGAAAATTGGTCAGAGCTGTTCCCTGTAATTTGGTTTTCTCATAAAGTTTTTTGGTCATTGCTTGTGTTTTGTTTTTTCAACATAGAACAGATTGTTTTCACCCTGTAATGAGAAGTTCCACTAGTTCATTTTTCAGAAATTTCAGCTAAATATGCTAAACTTCACCACACATCCTACCAGCACTAGCCATAAATTCAGATTAATTTTGTTTTGAAAATTGGTTCACTATGTGACTCGGTATGGTTGCTAACAAATCCGCATATGCCCCCCTATTATTTTAGTGTAACCCACTTTGAGAACTATTGGTCTAGAGGATGTTCAAGCCGTACATCAAGGTTTTTGGCAAGCAGTCACAATTTAACATATGGTTTGAGTCCCATATGAGGCATTAGTTTTGCCACCCTGGTGGTGCAGTGGTCTAAGCACCATCTTATGATTGTTTGTCCAAGTGGGTCCGGGTTTGAATCCCGGTATGGCATGGATGTTGTGTTTGTCTTACAGCACTGGCGTTCTCTCTTCCCTGGAACCAGTGACTTTTAAATTAGGGACGGGGACTGCTTATATCCCATTTAGTTCCTCACATTAGCCGTTAAAACCTTTAAAAAAGAAATTTGTTTTTTACATAACATAACAGCTTTGGCTTTCTCCTTCCCTAGAACCAATGGCCTCAATTTAGAGGTGGAAAAAAGTTTCATGTGATGAAATGTCACATTTTCGTTCAGGAAACACATTTGTGATTCTCCTTGACTGCTACATGGTTTTGATTGCTTTTAGGAATACCATTTCACTCACATTCCTTAGTATATAATTATCAATCATTTTGTGACTATGGTATATTCAGTTAACTCATAGGCACCCCTAGCTTAGTTTTCAGCTGGAAGAAGCAAACAATGGAAATCTGCATATATACAAACCCCATATGCCTCTCATTGAAAACAGCTTTTTACCACTCAACACATAAATTACATAAATTTAATTGGAAACCAGAAGAGCCAAAAAATATATTTTTTTTAATTATATCTATAATCACCTCATTATCACATGTATACAGTAATATTTCACATATATGTCAGCGCAAACCAAAGCACGCATAAATAAGAGCACAGCATAAGTAAAAATTAGTGTAATTCCAGCCAAAATTAAGTTTAAAATGTAATTAACATGAGAATAACATGCAAAATAAGAAAAATATCAATGATTGAATTTACTTAGTTAAATTTAACACCTTAAAAGCTTAGATTACTCAAAAATGTAAATTACTTGATCTCAAAATTTTAATTACATACCTTGTTTATATTTATGGCTTTTTAAAGTTATGTAAAACTGAAGACTGTTTCTGCTGTTGCCTCTCATTGAAAATAGCTTTTACAAGTTTGTTTAAACAGGAATGTGTGGCAATTAGATGTATCGGTGAGTTGTATGTAGTGACAGTGTTTCCAAAGCTTCTACACTGCTTTCGTGACAGTCTGGGGATCTTTTGTTAATTCTTCGTTATGTCTCTTCATCATCATCCTGAATTTCATTGGCTATTTCTTGAATATCCCTCAATTCCCCGATAATGCATTTTCATTGATTTCTACAAACTCTTTAAAACTACTGAATCCACCTGAAATGGCACTCCAATCTTCATCATTGGCAGATTATTCGGTAAATGTGTAGATTAGCGTCCTAAATTATTTTGTCGGAAACTTGTAATATTGACTTGTGAGTGCGACGCTGTGGTAGGCCTAACACATCACTACGGCAACGATGTGAAGATTTGCTTTGTTGAAAGGAAGATTCGCTTCGCCGTGCAATTCACGTGCGGATGACTACAAGTCCAAGCAAGTGCCTTCTTGCCAAGAGAGCGAACCATTTTATACTCATATGCTACACAATATAGTTTGTTCATGTTTTGTAATTGTTTTTAAAGCAGACGTGAAAATTTTCATTCTTTCGCATATGATTCCCTGATCCGAAATAGAAAGTTTGGTAAATGTGTACTTTAGCGTCTAAATTATTTCGTCGGAAAAATGTAACTGTGTGGAAAAAGTGTGACATACAATATTTTAAGCATGCAAAATAATGGGAAAAGGTGCAAAAATATAGTATTTTTAGATAAAAGGAAAGTTTTCCGAAGTATTTACCTGAGAGTGCGATGGTTTGGAAGAGTACGTGCGGTAGGCATAGGACGAGAGAACGGCATCAAGGTGAAGTCCGGTGAATGGAAGCTTCGTTGAGAAGGGCATGTAACGGGCGGAAGAATTAAGAAGGAAGCGGTTTAGCAGTACGTAGTCATCGAAAAGTCTTGTAGGCATACGCAGAAAAGAAAGAGGTTGAATTTGCGCAGCATTGTAAGTTTTGTTTTTTGAAGGGCAATTTTGAGAAAGCGGAAGTACAAAATCGTCAGTCATTTCGGATTTCGTCAGGGCTTAAAATTTCATTATCCGCCACAATACAAGAAGCTGTCTCCCTGCCATAGTGCGATATATGAATTGAAGAAAATTGCTTATTTTGAAAAATATCCATGTCACGAAGAAAAAAATGTGAGCTACGATGTACTGAATAACAGCAGAACTGCAAATGAAGTGCTTGAAGAAATCACCTACCTGTGCACATCTTCCAAACCAAAACTAAAACTTTGGGTTCAATTGGAACCAAAACGTCTTCCTCAAAACTTCTGTCGTACATAAATTATTTTACATTCCTTAATTTCTTTCCATTCGGAGACACTGTGAAACCACTAATAACGACATTCTGCACATATCTTTCTCAAAAATGAATAAAACAGGTTTGAACTACTTCTGCGCACGATTACACGACACTCTTCCGAAAAATATACCCTACTGCTGTCGTATTCTTCCACGCATTTGCTACCAACTCGTACTCCGCTCCGTCGCACAGCACCTTCACGTGGTGGCCGTTAGCATCGCTTCAGCCTCCCGCACCACCTGCTACAAACCATCGTACTCGCAGGTTAATACTTCGGAAAAATTATTTCCTTTTTATCTAAAAATAATATAATTTTTCACCTTTCCCTATTATTTTGCATGCTTAAAAAATTGTGTGCATCGAACTTTTCACCCACAGTTAAATTTTTCCAACGAAATAGTTTAGGACGCTGAAGTACACATTTACTGAAAGTACTAATATGCTTTTCTATGTTTTACAGAAAACTGGGGAACTATAAATTTCGGTTTTGGTTTGAACACATTTGCTGTGTCTCTGCACTTTTGGTTCTTCTGTTAATAGCTTGTTCGCACGCGAGTTTCTATCTTACTCATATGTATCTTTTGCAAATCGAAGAGGTTTTATCCGGTTTTTCCTGCCAACAACGTACAGGATACAACAAAATAAAGGGTAGCTGCTATGGACCTATTTTCTGTAGCGTATCACTACAACATTTATTGCTCTTCTGCCAATAACGTAAGTCCTCTTTCTCTTGTACCCGTCATTTCCACACAGCAACAAACCTTCCTTTTAACGGATCAAAGCTTCACATCTTCACTGGAGCGATGCATTATTCCTATCGCAGCTTCTCTTCACAGTGTCAGACTCACAGGTCCATATTACAATAAAAATCTTTAAAACACGTTTAAAATATGAAATATCTGAAAAAATATGAAATACATTAAAATATGAAGTTTTAACCCTTTGTCAATAAACACAGGAGGCTAGTTCCATCAGAGGCATGCATTCAGTCGCTGACTTTAAACATTTGGAGCAAAATTACATATGCTTCCAATTTATGGACCTAAAGCATAATATAATTAAAGAAGTGATATTCTTCTGTCCTTGGCACTGCGTAACAATAATACAACTTCCAGTGATTAGCAGTGAAAAGCAACATGACATGCGATGACTGTCTTTTTTCTTTTAGTAGAAAATTATATTCTGAACTTCATTTTTAGATTTAATTGCCCAGTCTGGCACCTAGGGCAACTAGATTATTTATTTGCCTGCCCAGGTCAATGATTCACACAACCCAGGCATGGTATTTTTCAAACCCTGATATGTATAAGTAAAAATATATACAGTACATAATTTCATACATACATATTAATTAAAGCTTATATATTTCATTATTACTACTTTAGCAAAAACTTCCCATTACAAAAAAATTACCTTTGCTTGTCTCTGTGGGCACTATTTCACTTTTACAGCATTGCAATCTTATGCGTAATGAAAATTTCTGTAGTACATACTAACTTTTTAATGAAAAATTTGTAATGTTTTAAGAACAATACGTTGCTACAAATTTTTTTTTTGTCCCCCTTGAATTTCATTATAACGAGTTTCGACTGTTATTCTTTTTTTTACTGAATCTGGTAAATGCTGGCCAAGAAAATGACAGTGAAAATATATCATGAACAGTTTCTTTGCTTTGCAAATGTAGTAATTAAAGTTAAATGTAAAAAAAAATTGATTTCATTCTAAATTTCTGCGAGTGAAATCTTTCACCTGTGTCACTTTAAGCAGAGCTTGGAAAATATCTGAAATGTTACATGCGCAGCTGGGTATATACATAAATTATTTACCTACCCAGGTAGTAAAACCTGGATGCCAATGAAAATTTATATTTTAAGATAAATCAGAAGCCACTTTTTTTTCAAGTTAAAAAATACAAAATTTTTTTTACACATTTTGTAATTCCTATTTTAAAGGTCTATTCAAAATGTTCAATATGCAAAGCATGTATTTCATGTTTTAAGATGATAGTGCTGAAATTGGTACAAAATGATACGATGAAATTGTTTTTTGAGAAATTTAAAGATTCTGCCGTGTTCTTTTCCTTTGTCACTAAACACCTGATTTGTACATCAATAAAAATTGTTTCAGTATCTTCAGGTATTGCCAAGATATTATAAATACAACTATTTAATAGCTTTCCAAAAAAAAAATTTTGTGCCCTCAAATGGTTTCCTTGTGGCAACACAACAATGAAAGAACAGGTTTAATCACTGAAGTCATTTCTAAAACATTCCAAACAGGAAAATTTAATATTTTAGAAATATTGATATGCATTAATGTTCTACAATGACTCAGTTAGAATCAGGGTCTAAACAAGTGTTTCTTCTTTGGGTGGGGGTCTGAGATTTGAAATTATGCCCTATCAAGTTCAAAAGCTCTCATTTCCATTCAAGTATTTTTTTCTTTTCTTTCTGATACCTTAATTATGGGGAAGCAATGTGATCTTTCAAAAGCAGTACTTCCAGTTTTGGACATAATTTTACTAAACATGTGAAAAGTAGGTAAATATCCAAAAATTAGAGATAGAAAACAAGACAGTAAAAGTTCTGGGAACACTGACAACACAGTGCTCAGTAGAATGTAAAATGAACCAGCACACAAGGCAGTGAATGTGAAAACAAAAAAAGCATGATTCAACCCTATGTCAAATGTAATACTAGCCAAAACCTACATGAAAAACCAACTTTGATACCATTGTGGATTGAATACCCTTATAGACGCAATGTACTCGGATGCCAGTTCGTAGTTCTGTTTGTCATTGATATAACATATAAATACAAGAATATGCCTGTACATATCTTTACTACATAACTGCCCTTTGTATTCATTCATACAAATACTACATAAGTACGTATGTGCAAATTAAAATGTCTAAAAGAAACTAAGTATTGTTCAACCAACTGTGCTTTAGAAATAATTCTCCAATTAAAACATGTCTAAAAGAAACGTAAGTATTGTTCAACCAACTGTGTGTACAGAGTTCGTAAAGCCTAATGTTAAACAAATCTGTGTGTAACTGATGTCATTATTTATCATATTGTAATAAACCTGATTTTAAGATATGAAAATATCATTACTCACATTTAGAACTGAATTGATTCAGTTATAATGTAAGTAACAATTTCACACTCACACACTGTTCCACAAAAAACATGCATTTACTTGCACACTCTTCCACAAAAAATGCATTTATGTAAAAGTCGGTGACTACTTGCCGTGAGGCTTAACTGAATATGGTCAAACTTCATATTTACAGGGATTGCCTTTCAAATTACAGCTTAAGTTAATACGGTCAAACTTATTTTTCGGGTATAGCCCTTCAAATTATGGCATAGCTCAATACGGTCAAACTTATTTTTTTATGGGCAATGCCCTTCAAATTATCGCGTTGCTCAATACGGTCAAACTTATTTTTTTATGGGCAATGCCCTTCAAATTATGGCGTTGCTCAGTACGGTCAAACTTATTTTTTTATGGGCGTTGCTCTTCAGATTATGGGCTTAGTATTAAGGGTTCAGACCGTAATTTCATGGGCTTTCACAAAAACGGGCCAAGCCATAGTTTTATGGGCAACGGCCGGGCCCCCAGTTGCCGGCCGTTGCCCGTAATCTAACTGTGAAATTTTTTACAGTGTATGTACAAAGTATTTTAGCAGTGCTTTAAGTGCATAATTAATTAGTTATTAAGAACTTAACTACTTTGAAAAAACAGCGCATAGACAGCGCATAGAAAAGGAACAAGCTTAGCCATCTTCTGTTCCTAGGTACCCCAAAAGACGCTCAAAGTTACAAAGAAAAGAAAGAGTTAAAACCCGCAAAAATGTTAACAGACAAACCAATGCCTAAAAGCTGAAAAGCTAAAAAACGACAGAGAACAAGTACATGAAGTACAAACATTGAACTTATAAAACCTAGAACCCAAAAACAAGGAAGAGAGCTTACCTCTTGTGTGACAAAAACTTTTCTCCTCACAAGAGAAGAACATGGCTGACCTCTTCCGCCACTCCCTAGACAGCTGGGGGCAGTGGGGGTGGGGCTGATGGCCTCCTCATACAGCAAGAAACCAACGCGCGGAGATTTTAACCAGAGAAAAAAATATATATATATATAAACTTAAGACTGTGGATCTGTATGATCAGAAAGAGCAGAATTAACTCTCCAGAATACATGAGAAATATTATAAAATGCACGAGCAGTGTATTTAATAATCTTTGCATGTATTAAATCACCTTAGTGAGCTTCTATAGATTAATCAGAATCTTATTAATTTTAATGTTGGTTTTACTATTTTTAGTATAGCTATCCTAGTGATGAATAACTAGTTTTCTTTTTTATTTGTTTTTATTTTCTTTTATAAACAGATTTTTAAGCTTTTTTGTGATTTTGTTTATATTATTTAATTTTTTGTTTTAATAGGACCGTCATATCCATAGCACTAAGGTTCCTTTAGGTAGTTAATAGGCATCCTCTAACCAACTTCCTTACGGCTTTGATTGGTCAGAATCATATTATTAACTGTGTAGAAAATTAAAGCAGATCTGCCAACCTTACTCTATTATTCAGAATAATTTTTCTTAAAGTTCTTTTGATGAAAGAAGAAGGAATTTCGTTCTCTAGAAAACTTTCTAATAGTATATTAATGTGGTAATTGAAGTCCAAATTGTTGCTGCAAATTCTTGAAATTCTTAGGACCTGAGAAATTAGTACATTCTCAATTACTTTGGTTGAAATGTTATTATTCCAGTGTAGATATTTAATTACTTTGAAAGGAAAATTAACTCTTTTATCAAAGAGGCTAATAGATGGGTTACCTCTGTTGAGCTTAATGCTTAAGTCTAGGAACTCAAGTTCCTGATTACTGTGGTTGGTTTTACATAAGTTAAGAGAGCTAGGATAGATATTATCAAAATCACTCTCTATAACTTCTGAATTATTGATACACAGCAGATCATCAATATATCTAAAAGTGTAAAGGTAGTTATCTGAGCAGGTGGGGTGATTTTTAATGAATTTATATTCCTTAAAGAACAGGAATAGATTAGCGATATTCGTGGACGTTGATGTTCCCATGGGAATACCGTTCACTTGCTTATAGAGAGTATTATTATATAAGATATGGTTATTTTTTATGCAGCAATTGAGATAAGAGTTCCAAGTTCCTACATCAACAAATTGGTTAAGTTTAAATTCTGCATACAGCTCTTTAAAGGTAGTGATTATATCTGATAGAGGCAGATTAGTATATAGGTTTTCAAAATCATAACTATTAATATCTAGGGGACAAACTTTGAGTATAGTAGAAATTACTTCTGCATTATTATTAATTATCCAAAAATCTCTGTACATCAAGTTAGAACAGTTTCTAATGTGTTTCAAAACCTTCTTTAAGACATCTTCAAAAGCAAGATCTATTTTCTTTTTATGACTCCTTACTCCACTAGCTATGAACCTGAACTTCCACGGGATCCTTATGAAACTTAACCGTTGCAAAAAGAAATGGAAATTCAGGCTCATATCTTCTAGTTTGTGGAATTTTAAGTTTCTTGAAGAATGCCTTAAACCGATTTTCTAACAGCTTGGTAGAATAACTTACGGGCTCGTATGTTACTCTATTATTGAGTTCCATAGTTAACAATTCAAAATAGAACTTCTTACAGATAATTGCAAAATTATTGCTAGCTTTATCCGTAGTGGTAAAAATAAATTGGTCTTGTAGATTGGAGAGTGACCTTTTAGCTTCTCCAGAGAAAAAGAGATTTCTGTCGAAACAAAAGTCCAGACCTGCCAACTCACCGGTGAAGCTATTGATTATATTATATTTCCATTCTGCGAAGTCCTCAATAGGCTGATTGTACGTTAAACTGGTTTTTACGATGTACCTATTAACATCTTGAGTGAAGCTCTCAAGAATCCTTTCTTTGGAAATAGTGAAGGAAGGTCTGAATTTAGAGCCATACTCTAATAAATTCCTAAGCTTTTCATTTTCAACAAAACTCAAGTTTCCGGTGATAATATGGTTGTAATTCTTATCATAGTGAACTGTTTCTTTATGTTCATCACAAGAACATGTAGTAATTACAGGAATGTAGCTCGAAGAGTTAAGTTTGTAGTTTTTAACTATTGACCCTAAGGTCTTAACATATTTAAAACTTACAATAGACTGGTGCCTGTGGATGGGAAAAAAAATTGCATTATTGTAGAACAGCTTCCTTACATTGAGATTATCGTAGGCTTTATTTAGAAACCTGATGGTAACAAAATTACTGGAAAATTCTTTAAGAGAAATTTTATCTTTAAGAATATGTTTAAGAATGTCCAGAACCAAAGCAAAAACATGCTTATCAACATGGTCAGCAGTTTCATTCCAGAATTTGAAAAAACTTTTAAGGACAGAGTGCTTGAAGGACTTGAGAATTTTGTAAGTATTTTTAACAAAATTAGTGCCAGTTTTAAAGCTTTCCAGAGTTTTTAGCAAGTTAGCAAAATCAACTTTGCTTGATGTGCGAAATAACCTCTGTCCTCTATTACCTCTAGAGCAGCTCTTATTATTAACAAGAAAGAAGAGTTCACGAATTGAAAATTTATGCTGATTATGCTTATTGTCAGATAGAGTGGAATTAAGGCCATAGGGATAAAGAGACTGATGCTGCAAAGTTTCAAGGGATTCAGTTTCTAGCCGAGCATAGAGGTCAGGGATAATATGTAGTACCTCTATTTTCACTTTGTCAAAACCATGAGTATGGAAATGCTCTAATTCAAAGGTAGAGTACTGGTTGGCGTTTGTGGAGGGGTTCACTCCTGAGTTAGAGAACTTGTTTACTAGAGACCTGTGACCATTAATCCTAAGATGAAGAGGATTTTTACTTTGGCCAATATAGCTAAGGTTGCAGACAGTACAGGTGAGCTTATAGATGGTATTGTAGGCTTTGCAAAACTTGTTGGAGCAATTATCCTCAACAGAAGAATACAGGTTAGGATCTGCAGATTTACATGTCAAACAACGTTTGTCATTTCATAACTTTAGATTACCTTTGCCAGCGAGTTCATACACTATGGGAAAGGGTGCTAGCCTAACCGAGCGGGAGGACTTAAAATATCTGAGCTGACCTCCAATCCTTTCATCGTCCTTAGAACTCCACTTGGGCCAAAACATACAAATTCTGAGCAAACCAACTAGGAAAAACTTTTTAGAAATAAGCAGTCCAAGAAAAGACCAAACTCGAGTATAAACTACACTCCAAAAAGCTGCATCCAAAACATACTAAAAATAAAAATTAGAAAATGAAAAAAACCTCAAATAAAAAAATAGTAATAAAAAAAAATAATAATAAAACATTTCAACTAGAATTTGCGCATGAGCTGCTAAATAATAAATTGAAATTAGTTACTTAAGAGCAAAACTGAAGACTAAGGAAAAACTTTAGAATTTAAAACGAAGGTTGCAAAATAACCTGAAAATCAAAACGCGCAACGCAGCAGTTTTGAAAATTCAGAATTCACATTCTATAAAGAAGATACCTAAGCAAAAAAATACACATATAATTTTGACTCACACCTAGTACAACATAGAAAAGGTTATGTATCTACCTGTGTGAGTAAAAGGAGAAAAGATAAAAAAATAAAATAAAACAACTGAATGTAGAAGGTGTCGAGAATACTGAGCCTTGGCTTTATCAAGGACCAGCAAAAACTCTGCATTTTCTCACTTCCACAAAGACCTAGTTGGAAATGGGTTTCTGCAAGGCCATAGATGCAAGTAACATTCACACCTAAAATAGTTTAAAAAATATATATATGTCATGTCCTCCGTAGAGTTGCATGACCTAGCACTAGTTAACAATTTCGCTTGCATCCATTAACCTTCCTGGCCCGACCCATGCTCTTCTTCTGTTACTATTAAACAGAGAGAAGAAGATTAAAGAGAACTCAAGCTGTGAGAGTGACATAATAATTAGAAATGATTTTCAGCCATAACGAAATGCCAAGTTCGTTTGAGAGAGAATTTAAACCTGAAAATCAATGCAAAAGAAATCCAAATTTTTACATTGCAATTAAAAAAGGAAATATTAATTTTTAACGAACAGATTTTTGAAAGAAAACTTGAGTCTAAAACCCCCTACTCTACAACTTATGACAGCACGAAAACGAGAATAAGTTAAAGATAATAATTAACTAAAGAAAACTTTGTGAAAGTTATATACCTTAAACAGTTAGTTGCAATATGTACAAAGTATTTTAGCAGTGCTTTAAGTGCATAATTAATTAGTTATTAAGAACTTAACTACTTTGAAAAAACAGCGCATAGACAGCGCATAGAAAAGGAACAAGCTTAGCCATCTTCTGTTCCTAGGTACCCCAAAAGACGCTCAAAGTTACAAAGAAAAGAAAGAGTTAAAACCCGCAAAAATGTTAACAGACAAACCAATGCCTAAAAGCTGAAAAGCTAAAAAACGACAGAGAACAAGTACATGAAGTACAAACATTGAACTTATAAAACCTAGAACCCAAAAACAAGGAAGAGAGCTTACCTCTTGTGTGACAAAAACTTTTCTCCTCACAAGAGAAGAACATGGCTGACCTCTTCCGCCACTCCCTAGACGCTGGGGGCAGTGGGGGTGGGGCTGATGGCCTCCTCATACAGCAAGAAACCAACGCGCGGAGATTTTAACCAGAGAAAAAAATATATATATATATAAACTTAAGACTGTGGATCTGTATGATCAGAAAGAGCAGAATTAACTCTCCAGAATACATGAGAAATATTATAAAATGCACGAGCAGTGTATTTAATAATCTTTGCATGTATTAAATCACCTTAGTGAGCTTCTATAGATTAATCAGAATCTTATTAATTTTAATGTTGGTTTTACTATTTTTAGTATAGCTATCCTAGTGATGAATAACTAGTTTTCTTTTTTATTTGTTTTTATTTTCTTTTATAAACAGATTTTTAAGCTTTTTTGTGATTTTGTTTATATTATTTAATTTTTTGTTTTAATAGGACCGTCATATCCATAGCACTAAGGTTCCTTTAGGTAGTTAATAGGCATCCTCTAACCAACTTCCTTACGGCTTTGATTGGTCAGAATCATATTATTAACTGTGTAGAAAATTAAAGCAGATCTGCCAACCTTACTCTATTATTCAGAATAATTTTTCTTAAAGTTCTTTTGATGAAAGAAGAAGGAATTTCGTTCTCTAGAAAACTTTCTAATAGTATATTAATGTGGTAATTGAAGTCCAAATTGTTGCTGCAAATTCTTGAAATTCTTAGGACCTGAGAAATTAGTACATTCTCAATTACTTTGGTTGAAATGTTATTATTCCAGTGTAGATATTTAATTACTTTGAAAGGAAAATTAACTCTTTTATCAAAGAGGCTAATAGATGGGTTACCTCTGTTGAGCTTAATGCTTAAGTCTAGGAACTCAAGTTCCTAATTACTGTGGTTGGTTTTACATAAGTTAAGAGAGCTAGGATAGATATTATCAAAATCACTCTCTATAACTTCTGAATTATTGATACACAGCAGATCATCAATATATCTAAAAGTGTAAAGGTAGTTATCTGAGCAGGTGGGGTGATTTTTAATGAATTTATATTCCTTAAAGAACAGGAATAGATTAGCGATATTCGTGGACGTTGATGTTCCCATGGGAATACCGTTCACTTGCTTATAGAGAGTATTATTATATAAGATATGGTTATTTTTTATGCAGCAATTGAGATAAGAGTTCCAAGTTCCTACATCAACAAATTGGTTAAGTTTAAATTCTGCATACAGCTCTTTAAAGGTAGTGATTATATCTGATAGAGGCAGATTAGTATATAGGTTTTCAAAATCATAACTATTAATATCTAGGGGACAAACTTTGAGTATAGTAGAAATTACTTCTGCATTATTATTAATTATCCAAAAATCTCTGTACATCAAGTTAGAACAGTTTCTAATGTGTTTCAAAACCTTCTTTAAGACATCTTCAAAAGCAAGATCTATTTTCTTTTTATGACTCCTTACTCCACTAGCTATGAACCTGAACTTCACGGGATCCTTATGAAACTTAACCGTTGCAAAAAGAAATGGAAATTCAGGCTCATATCTTCTAGTTTGTGGAATTTTAAGTTTCTTGAAGAATGCCTTAAACCGATTTTCTAACAGCTTGGTAGAATAACTTACGGGCTCGTATGTTACTCTATTATTGAGTTCCATAGTTAACAATTCAAAATAGAACTTCTTACAGATAATTGCAAAATTATTGCTAGCTTTATCCGTAGTGGTAAAAATAAATTGGTCTTGTAGATTGGAGAGTGACCTTTTAGCTTCTCCAGAGAAAAAGAGATTTCTGTCGAAACAAAAGTCCAGACCTGCCAACTCACCGGTGAAGCTATTGATTATATTATATTTCCATTCTGCGAAGTCCTCAATAGGCTGATTGTACGTTAAACTGGTTTTTACGATGTACCTATTAACATCTTGAGTGAAGCTCTCAAGAATCCTTTCTTTGGAAATAGTGAAGGAAGGTCTGAATTTAGAGCCATACTCTAATAAATTCCTAAGCTTTTCATTTTCAACAAAACTCAAGTTTCCGGTGATAATATGGTTGTAATTCTTATCATAGTGAACTGTTTCTTTATGTTCATCACAAGAACATGTAGTAATTACAGGAATGTAGCTCGAAGAGTTAAGTTTGTAGTTTTTAACTATTGACCCTAAGGTCTTAACATATTTAAAACTTACAATAGACTGGTGCCTGTGGATGGGAAAAAAATTGCATTATTGTAGAACAGCTTCCTTACATTGAGATTATCGTAGGCTTTATTTAGAAACCTGATGGTAACAAAATTACTGGAAAATTCTTTAAGAGAAATTTTATCTTTAAGAATATGTTTAAGAATGTCCAGAACCAAAGCAAAAACATGCTTATCAACATGGTCAGCAGTTTCATTCCAGAATTTGAAAAAACTTTTAAGGACAGAGTGCTTGAAGGACTTGAGAATTTTGTAAGTATTTTTAACAAAATTAGTGCCAGTTTTAAAGCTTTCCAGAGTTTTTAGCAAGTTAGCAAAATCAACTTTGCTTGATGTGCGAAATAACCTCTGTCCTCTATTACCTCTAGAGCAGCTCTTATTATTAACAAGAAAGAAGAGTTCACGAATTGAAAATTTATGCTGATTATGCTTATTGTCAGATAGAGTGGAATTAAGGCCATAGGGATAAAGAGACTGATGCTGCAAAATTTCAAGGGATTCAGTTTCTAGCCGAGCATAGAGGTCAGGGATAATATGTAGTACCTCTATTTTCACTTTGTCAAAACCATGAGTATGGAAATGCTCTAATTCAAAGGTAGAGTACTGGTTGGCGTTTGTGGAGGGGTTCACTCCTGAGTTAGAGAACTTGTTTACTAGAGACCTGTGACCATTAATCCTAAGATGAAGAGGATTTTTACTTTGGCCAATATAGCTAAGGTTGCAGACAGTACAGGTGAGCTTATAGATGGTATTGTAGGCTTTGCAAAACTTGTTGGAGCAATTATCCTCAACAGAAGAATACAGGTTAGGATCTGCAGATTTACATGTCAAACAACGTTTGTCATTTCATAACTTTAGATTACCTTTGCCAGCGAGTTCATACACTATGGGAAAGGGTGCTACCCTAACCGAGCGGGAGGACTTAAAATATCTGAGCTGACCTCCAATCCTTTCATCGTCCTTAGAACTCCACTTGGGCCAAAACATACAAATTCTGAGCAAACCAACTAGGAAAAACTTTTTAGAAATAAGCAGTCCAAGAAAAGACCAAACTCGAGTATAAACTACACTCCAAAAAGCTGCATCCAAAACATACTAAAAATAAAAATTAGAAAATGAAAAAAACCTCAAATAAAAAAATAGTAATAATAAAAAAAAAATAATAATAAAACATTTCAACTAGAATTTGCGCATGAGCTGCTAAATAATAAATTGAAATTAGTTACTTAAGAGCAAAACTGAAGACTAAGGAAAAACTTTAGAATTTAAAACGAAGGTTGCAAAATAACCTGAAAATCAAAACGCGCAACGCAGCAGTTTTGAAAATTCAGAATTCACATTCTATAAAGAAGATACCTAAGCAAAAAAATACACATATAATTTTGACTCACACCTAGTACAACATAGAAAAGGTTATGTATCTACCTGTGTGAGTAAAAGGAGAAAAGATAAAAAAATAAAATAAAACAACTGAATGTAGAAGGTGTCGAGAATACTGAGCCTTGGCTTTATCAAGGACCAGCAAAAACTCTGCATTTTCTCACTTCCACAAAGACCTGGTTGGAAATGGGTTTCTGCAAGGCCATAGATGCAAGTAACATTCACACCTAAAATAGTTTAAAAAATATATATATGTCATGTCCTCCGTAGAGTTGCATGACCTAGCACTAGTTAACAATTTCGCTTGCATCCATTAACCTTCCTGGCCCGACCCATGCTCTTCATCTGTTACTATTAAACAGAGAGAAGAAGATTAAAGAGAACTCAAGCTGTGAGAGTGACATAATAATTAGAAATGATTTTCAGCCATAACGAAATGCCAAGTTCGTTTGAGAGAGAATTTAAACCTGAAAATCAATGCAAAAGAAATCCAAATTTTTACATTGCAATTAAAAAAGGAAATATTAATTTTTAACGAACAGATTTTTGAAAGAAAACTTGAGTCTAAAACCCCCTACTCTACAACTTATGACAGCACGAAAACGAGAATAAGTTAAAGATAATAATTAACTAAAGAAAACTTTGTGAAAGTTATATACCTTAAACAGTTAGTTGCAATATGTACAAAGTATTTTAGCAGTGCTTTAAGTGCATAATTAATTAGTTATTAAGAACTTAACTACTTTGAAAAAACAGCGCATAGACAGCGCATAGAAAAGGAACAAGCTTAGCCATCTTCTGTTCCTAGGTACCCCAAAAGACGCTCAAAGTTACAAAGAAAAGAAAGAGTTAAAACCCGCAAAAATGTTAACAGACAAACCAATGCCTAAAAGCTGAAAAGCTAAAAAACGACAGAGAAAAAGTACATGAAGTACAAACATTGAACTTATAAATCCTAGAACCCAAAAACAAGGAAGAGAGCTTACCTCTTGTGTGACAAAAACTTTTCTCCTCACAAGAGAAGAACATGGCTGACCTCTTCCGCCACTCCCTAGACGCTGGGGGGCAGTGGGGGTGGGGCTGATGACCTCCTCATACAGCAAGAAACCAACGCGCGGAGATTTTAACCAGAGAAAAAAAATATATATATATATAAACTTAAGACTGTGGATCTGTATGATCAGAAAGAGCAGAATTAACTCTCCAGAATACATGAGAAATATTATAAAATACACGAGCAGTGTATTTAATAATCTTTGCATGTATTAAATCACCTTAGTGAGCTTCTATAGATTAATCAGAATCTTATTAATTTTAATGTTGGTTTTACTATTTTTAGTATAGCTATCCTAGTGATGAATAACTAGTTTTCTTTTTTATTTGTTTTTATTTTCTTTTATAAACAGATTTTTAAGCTTTTTTTGTGATTTTGTTTATATTATTTAATTTTTTGTTTTAATAGGACCGTCATATCCATAGCACTAAGGTTCCTTTAGGTAGTTAATAGGCATCCTCTAACCAACTTCCTTACGGCTTTGATTGGTCAGAATCATATTATTAACTGTGTAGAAAATTAAAGCAGATCTGCCAACCTTACTCTATTATTCAGAATAATTTTTCTTAAAGTTCTTTTGATGAAAGAAGAAGGAATTTCGTTCTCTAGAAAACTTTCTAATAGTATATTAATGTGGTAATTGAAGTCCAAATTGTTGCTGCAAATTCTTGAAATTCTTAGGACCTGAGAAATTAGTACATTCTCAATTACTTTGGTTGAAATGTTATTATTCCAGTGTAGATATTTAATTACTTTGAAAGGAAAATTAACTCTTTTATCAAAGAGGCTAATAGATGGGTTACCTCTGTTGAGCTTAATGCTTAAGTCTAGGAACTCAAGTTCCTGATTACTGTGGTTGGTTTTACATAAGTTAAGAGAGCTAGGATAGATATTATCAAAATCACTCTCTATAACTTCTGAATTATTGATACACAGCAGATCATCAATATATCTAAAAGTGTAAAGGTAGTTATCTGAGCAGGTGGGGTGATTTTTAATGAATTTATATTCCTTAAAGAACAGGAATAGATTAGCGATATTCGTGGACGTTGATGTTCCCATGGGAATACCGTTCACTTGCTTATAGAGAGTATTATTATATAAGATATGGTTATTTTTTATGCAGCAATTGAGATAAGAGTTCCAAGTTCCTACATCAACAAATTGGTTAAGTTTAAATTCTGCATACAGCTCTTTAAAGGTAGTGATTATATCTGATAGAGGCAGATTAGTATATAGGTTTTCAAAATCATAACTATTAATATCTAGGGGACAAACTTTGAGTATAGTAGAAATTACTTCTGCATTATTATTAATTATCCAAAAATCTCTGTACATCAAGTTAGAACAGTTTCTAATGTGTTTCAAAACCTTCTTTAAGACATCTTCAAAAGCAAGATCTATTTTCTTTTTATGACTCCTTACTCCACTAGCTATGAACCTGAACTTCACGGGATCCTTATGAAACTTAACCGTTGCAAAAAGAAATGGAAATTCAGGCTCATATCTTCTAGTTTGTGGAATTTTAAGTTTCTTGAAGAATGCCTTAAACCGATTTTCTAACAGCTTGGTAGAATAACTTACGGGCTCGTATGTTACTCTATTATTGAGTTCCATAGTTAACAATTCAAAATAGAACTTCTTACAGATAATTGCAAAATTATTGCTAGCTTTATCCGTAGTGGTAAAAATAAATTGGTCTTGTAGATTGGAGAGTGACCTTTTAGCTTCTCCAGAGAAAAAGAGATTTCTGTCGAAACAAAAGTCCAGACCTGCCAACTCACCGGTGAAGCTATTGATTATATTATATTTCCATTCTGCGAAGGCCTCAATAGGCTGATTGTACGTTAAACTGGTTTTTACGATGTACCTATTAACATCTTGAGTGAAGCTCTCAAGAATCCTTTCTTTGGAAATAGTGAAGGAAGGTCTGAATTTAGAGCCATACTCTAATAAATTCCTAAGCTTTTCATTTTCAACAAAACTCAAGTTTCCGGTGATAATATGGTTGTAATTCTTATCATAGTGAGCTGTTTCTTTATGTTCATCACAAGAACATGTAGTAATTACAGGAATGTAGCTCGAAGAGTTAAGTTTGTAGTTTTTAACTATTGACCCTAAGGTCTTAACATATTTAAAACTTACAATAGACTGGTGCCTGTGGATGGGAAAAAAAATTGCATTATTGTAGAACAGCTTCCTTACATTGAGATTATCGTAGGCTTTATTTAGAAACCTGATGGTAACAAAATTACTGGAAAATTCTTTAAGAGAAATTTTATCTTTAAGAATATGTTTAAGAATGTCCAGAACCAAAGCAAAAACATGCTTATCAACATGGTCAGCAGTTTCATTCCAGAATTTGAAAAAACTTTTAAGGACAGAGTGCTTGAAGGACTTGAGAATTTTGTAAGTATTTTTAACAAAATTAGTGCCAGTTTTAAAGCTTTCCAGAGTTTTTAGCAAGTTAGCAAAATCAACTTTGCTTGATGTGCGAAATAACCTCTGTCCTCTATTACCTCTAGAGCAGCTCTTATTATTAACAAGAAAGAAGAGTTCACGAATTGAAAATTTATGCTGATTATGCTTATTGTCAGATAGAGTGGAATTAAGGCCATAGGGATAAAGAGACTGATGCTGCAAAATTTCAAGGGATTCAGTTTCTAGCCGAGCATAGAGGTCAGGGATAATATGTAGTACCTCTATTTTCACTTTGTCAAAACCATGAGTATGGAAATGCTCTTATTGAAATCTCCCATAATTATTTTCAAGTGCTGCTTACCTTTATTATTTAGATGACAAATTTCCTCATAAAATTCTTCAATTTCTTCTTCAGGATGACTTGTGGTGGGTGCATAAGTTTGAATAATCTGAGCCTGGTATCTTTTCGAGAGTTGGATAACAAGTCGTGCAGCTCTGTCAGAGGAACTTTCAACTTCTACAACTTTATCCTTCAGTTTCTTGTTTATTATAAATCCAACACCACTAGTTCTGCCAGTATCTGTCCCACGATAGTAGAAGAGATGTCCACTTTTCAGTTCAATGAGATCTTCTCCTTTTCTCCTTACCTCACTTAGCCCCACGATGTCCCACTTGATCCTTTGTAGTTCCTCTTCCAATTCAAGAAGCCTTGAATCAGAAGATAGGGAGCGTCCATTGTACGTTGCCAAGGTCAGCATCAGATGGCAGCCTAGTCCGGTCCTCCGGGGATTCTTAGCACCCTCTGCCTTCATGTCACACTGGCCGCTGCCTTGGCCAGGTACATTCCAGCTGCCGGAGACTGAGGGCCAAGATTTAAGTTGTGAAATCATTTTGGACGGGTTTGGCCATAACTCACCACGCTGGCCAAGCGGGTTGGTGAGTGTGGGATAGCATTTCCTCTTATCCCGATGGTATAGTTATACCGCTATGGGCGGTCGTCAGAGCCCCTTTAGTGGGAACAGGATGCACCACGAGAAGGCGGGGTTGACATTTGTCAAGGAGAGGCTGTGATGTTACGCATCACCTGACCTTACATCCCATATATATATATATATATATATATACATATATATTGCATACCACCACGTCATGACTTACACTCGTTGCCACATATAATTCAGCGGGAGAAACAATATCTCGTTAAGTGAGAAGATAATTTGCATAGGAAAATAAAATAACAAGAGATAGTAAAATCAAAAAGAAACTGAATCTAGAGTATACGTTACAAGCAATGCAGAAAAGTAAACTGCATTTAAAAAAGCGATGGCCACAAGAAGAGCTTATTTAAAACTAGAAAAACAAAAATGGTATCCCAGAAAGTTTTGTTGATCCCCCAAAAAGTCCTCCTACCTCCTTTTCATATAAAACTTGGACTTGAGGCAATTTGTAAAATCTTAATCAAGAGAAGAAGTGTTTTAAGTAACTGTGTAAAAACTTTCACGCGATTGCTAGATGCCAAATTGAAGGAATGCATTTTTGTCAAACCAGACATAATATCAAAAGAAAATGAGTTCGAAAAAAATAAATGGAAACTGTTGAAAGAGAGGCTTGGGATGCTTTTAAAGGAACCGTGAAAAAATTATTGGAGAACTACGAAGATCCCAACAACAAGAAAACAGTAGAAAATATGCTAGAATACTAGGTTGTTCAGTGAGTATACGCGTAAAGGTGTGCTCTCTGAACCCTCACTTGGACTATTTTCCTGACAACCTTGAAGACTTTATTGAGGAGTTAGGAGAAAGATTCTACTCAGATATAAATGAGATGAAACGACAATACCAGGTAAGGTGGAACGTCATCAGTATCATGGTATACCACTGTTGGATACTGCACGAAGAATACTCGCAAGCTGAGTGTAGAAGAAAAAGTACCAAACGAAGCTTTGAAGGCAAAAGAAAAAGACAAAATAAGAGTTTGTAAATATACAGAGGATGTTCACACATTTTTTTCCAGAAATATAATTAATAATCAAAATAAAATTATTTCTTTTTTAAATTTTCTATCTGATATCGCTTTCTCTGGACTGTGAACCTACATCTAGATTTCCAATATAACAAGGCACTTCTTAAAATTGGTAGTGGCATTTTATTCCACTCCTCTTCCACTGGGCGGACGAGATAGATAGATGGATGGATGGATGGGAAATACTTGAAAATTGTCTGAGACATTGTTGAAATGTTGTAGTAAGATATTATTAGAAAAGGAGTATCCAGTGCTTGAGTTTCTTAGACTTAAAACT
Source organism: Macrothele yani (assembly GCA_039090855.1). Taxonomy (NCBI): domain Eukaryota; kingdom Metazoa; phylum Arthropoda; class Arachnida; order Araneae; family Macrothelidae; genus Macrothele; species Macrothele yani. The sequence continues at coordinate 104,122,237 of CM077006.1, read as the reverse complement.
TGTTAAAAGTATACCGACGAGTGTTCATATTGTTAACCCATTGCTTTTGGAGCGCGTATTCGTGTTTCCATATGTGAAACAATCAAAATGAAAGGTAATTTTTATAAATGTAAAATTAGGGATAAAGAATTATTGCAAGTGACTGGGCCAGATTGATATTTTTCTGTGCCGTTATTTTGTAGTGCACGTATTTAATTGTTCTCGTAGCAACAATGCACACGTGGATGCCTTTCGTATTACAAGTTGGCTCCTCGCTTTATTCAGCTCTCGAAAGGCAGGGGTCGCCAGGGTCGCATCATTCGTTTTAATTATCCCGTTGCCAGATTCGGTGAGTAAACTCTCATCGCTGAGGCGTAACCTCGTTGTCACTTTGAGCCCGAAGATTTCGCCAGAAGGCGCTGTTGGATCACAGAAAGCTCTTTGTTACCCAAAGTTAATGGCTGTGAAACTCCGTGGGGAATGTCCATTCCAAAGCCATCAACTCTGCTTAGTCCGTTTTTCAATCAAATCCAACTGGTCATTACTAAAACCATAAACACAGCCTGGTAATGACTTTAAACTTAAACGTTTTCTTCACTTTTTTTGTTTCAATTCATGGTTTATGCGTTTCCTATAAATCATCTTACTAACTGCTGTTGTTTAAATTTGGAGGCGGTGTGTTCAACCTTTATTTAATACAAAATGATGCTGTTTCCGTCAGTCCTCGCTCTTATCTAACTTTAAAAACATAAAATATTCCCATTATGGGCGACATAAGTATGTTTAAATTAAAATCGATTTTTGTGTTACAAAATTATTTAGTACTCTGAGAAGCACATACAGGAGTTGGACAAAATAATGTGAACACCTAGGAAATAAGTGATATATCTTTATTAATAATACCAACATTTACCTTTAACCAGCTGGAACTATTAACTCGGTATTCGCATGGACAGAAAGAAGTTGAAACGAATATATTCGCTGTCTAAGAAGTGGAGCGAACGCAGCTGGAACGTGTGAAGATGCGCTTCAGGAAGCGCGTTCCTTACCCCTTAACTTTGTTATTCAAAGCATTCGTTTAGGGGGATATTGGCACTAATCCTTTCTGACTGACTACCATTAAATGGCGGTAACGATGACGACGAACCTGAGAATGGAGAGAGAAGATGTTTGAGTCACTTGTTTCTTCCCGGTGGCATAGTGTCTGTGTCAGGGGGACTAGCTCCCATCATGCCTTGGTTCATAGAGCATGTAGAAGATTAAAAGCGAGCTCTTATCACTAGTGAGAGGTTTATGGTCGTTACAGCTGAAATAGGAGAAGGAAAGAAATTGTTTCGCAACAGCTTTTGTAAATCCCGTCGGCAACGTTAACATTTCTGTATGCGGAGGGCAGAAAATTTGGGGCATTATTTTAAATAGGTACAGTGGCCAGTTAAAGGGATAATACAGCTTCCAACTTTCTTGAAATAGATTCATACAGCCTTTGAATAGTCTCCAGTGGAATGCAGTATCTTTCGTCGATCAGAACATCAGCCAGTTGCTTCGGAGATGTTAATGGAGGGAATCTGCTTCTCACTCTGCTCTCTAAAACTGCCCATAGCGGTTAGATGATATTCAGATCAGGTGATTGAGCTGCCCCGGGTGGATGTTGATGTTCTTCTTGGTGCTCCTCAAACTAAAACTTAACTGCTCTGGCTGTGTGCATCGTCGCTTTGCCTTCTTGAAAAGTGGTATCGTTGTTAAGAAGCAATATTTGTATCATAGGATTGGCAAATTACGGCCCACCTTTGTGTTCAATCCGGTCCGCAGGATAAATGATTTAAAGTGTTTCTCCTTTAAGGCATGACTCATCATTTAATCTGTAAAACATTGTTTGCTCTATTCTGAAATGTTCATTAATATCTGGGTGCAGTTTCAAGATAGGCTCCATTTCACTCTTCAAAAGACACCTTTCCAATTTGATTGATTGATTTGATTGATTGGAGGCTTAACGACCACCATGAGCAACTCAATGGGCTATAAGCAGTCGCCCGTCCCTAATTTAGGGTCACTGGTTCCAGGGAAGGGAGAGAGCCAACGTCGTAAGACATGCACAACATCCATGCCCCACCGGGATTCAAACCCAGACCCCTTTCGGACGAATGATCAGAGGCCATCGCTTAGACCACTGCGTCACCGGGGCGGCTTTCTAATTTTCGAACGACGCGTGCTGCAACCCCTCTTTACCGCCCCGGTGACGCAGTGGTCTAAGCGATGGCCTCTGATCATTCGTCCGAAAGGGGTCCGGGTTCGAATCCCGGTGAGGCATGGATGTTGTGTTTGTCTTACGGCACTGGTCCTCTTCATTCTCTGGAACCAATGACCCTAAATTAGGGACGGGCGACTCCTTATACCCCATTTAGTTGCTCACGGTGGTCGTTAAACCTCCAATAAAAAAAAAAAAAAAACCTCTTTATTTAACCTCGAAAAAGACACAAACCACGTTGAATCAGAAGATGCCCACGGATGCCTGGGGATATGCTGGTGTCGGGACTACGACTTCTGTAACCTGGGCATCAATGTTTGTCAGGAGTGAAGTTAGGTACCATTTTGAGTATAATGAATTCGAATCATCTACCTTTTCGTTAGCACCCTTTTTCGTCATTTTCAATGCATCTGGTCAAAGTAACTTGGGCTGGCTTTCGCTTCTCAGCGTCCCATCCGAGGGAAAGTTAGATTTATCGGGCTTTGTTATCATGCGAGCGAGGAACTGACTAATGATCTCTGGGGTGTGAGAGGAAGGCAATTGAGGAACGTTCGCGCCTTCAAGAAAAAGAGGGACACTCTTTAGTTTTTCACAAACGTGGAGTTCACTCTTCCGTTGGGGATTCGGTGGGAAGGCAGAGCGCGAGAGAGGTGTCGAGATTTTTAGCTCCTCGGTGCGAACCGAGATAATGCTGATCATCAAAAGGGAATGGAAAGGTAGGAAAGCGAATACTGGCAGCGCGAGAGAATGAGATCAACGTGTTAATGAAAATATACAGAATGAATGGAAATCACTGACAATGCTATGAGACCTTCTCCATGTCAACTGAATAAACCCTTTCCTCACTACAAGAGTGAGTTATAACTTTACTCGATGTTTCATTTATATTTTATTTGTCTGCTCCAGTCCGGTAAAGTACGGGTTAAACTCCCGATACAAAAACTCTCTGCAAGCGAAGCATTACGAACCCTTCAAACAGGGCAATGATATATAATTCAGTGCTAGTAGCCCTGTAACACATCAAGAACGACTGACAGCGGTGAGGATGTATGCATGTGTAAAATATTTTTCCTTGTTGAGACTCGTTGCTAAGCCTCGCCAACTTTTCGAGGTGAGGGACCTTAGAAAACGACTTACTGATGAGCATCTGTCTTCTATCTTGAGAATCCCCTTCTCACAGTTTAGCCCAGATTACGAAAACATGCCGGAAGCTCCATTACAGTTTCACTAACTTCTGAATGAACTTGAAAACAATTTAGAAGGTATGCATGATTGTTTTGGGTTCTCAATGTATTTAAACTTATTCATGTCAGTTTATTACGTGTGTTTACCATTTTTTTAATAATTAAAAAAAAAAATAATGAAAAAAGTGGCCCTTCTGTAAGTAAGTTTGCCCATCCCTGATATAGACTATCCAAGTATTCTTTGGCAGTATCTCGACCACGATGGAGGCAGCCGAAGACCAAGACATCAAATCATCACAGATTCAACACATGCTTGACAATTGGAACCAGGCATTCCGAAATGTATACTTCATTGGGGTTCTCGATACATAGACCCGGCCTACTGTTAAGAAGAATGCAAATGAAGACTCGTCGGACCATACCACGCGTCTCTACCGAAAGTGAGTTGAAAGTTTTGCAATATTTGGATCACTTTGTGCCTTCATACGTACCTTTCCGACGAAAGCTAACTAGCATTCAAAGTATAGGCGATCGTGTTGCACCGTCTTTAGCCATCTGTCTGCCAATTCTTCGATTCCACGGCGGTACCAGTTCTTGTCCTTCAAGGCGAAGAACTCCTTCATCCCAGCTGCCACCTCCTCCAGGTTATTGAACTGCCTTTCGCGAAGGAAGTGGGCCATGGACCAGAACAAGTAATAATCTGACGGGGGCAAGATCCGGACTATATGCTAGAGTTTTGCCCCGGTCGTTCGCGCGGTATGAGGCCGAGCGATATCCTGCTGTAGAAGAGCGCGCTTTCTGTTCCCCGGTGCTGGGTGCTTCTCCTCCAAAACGGCATACATCCGCTCCAGCTGTTCAGAGTAGAGGTTGGCGTTGATGGTCCGACCGTCTGGAAGAAATTTGTAATGGATTATCCCCTCGAAATTCCACCAGACGCAGAGCATCACTTTGTGCTCGAAGTGCAGACGTTTGGCACAGGTTCTGGAAGCTGGCCGGTGATCAAGCACTGCCGTTGTGTGTTAGGATTACGGAAATAGACCCGCATTTCATCGCACGTAACAACTCTTTTGATGAAACGTACATCGCGCTGGTTTTCTAGGAGTTTCGTGCACACTTCCACCCGGTTGTTTGTCAGTTCGTGAGGGACAATGCGGCAGCTCCTGTAGACCTTCCCCAGGTCCTAAAGGTGACGAACCACTGTGGTCTGTGATATGCCCAGCTCGCCTGAAAATCTCCGAGTGATAGATGTCAGATTTGCCTCAACGGCCTGGCGCACAGCCTCCGAATCCACGGTTCACGGCCTACATGACCTTGGCTGATCGTCAAGGTTTCTGTCACCTGAGCGAAATTTCTTGAACCATTTGGTTGTGGTGCTGTGGTCCACGGAACCTTCCCCATTCGCATGATAAATGTTTTGTGTTGCTTGAGCAGCATTATAGCCGAGTTCAAACTCGTAAAGCAAAGGTTTCCTAGTTAGCCGATTGTGGCTGTTCATCTTTTAGGCGTCCCAACCACAGACAGAAAGACGACATGCAATGCTGTTCACAGCAACGACTACCACTCTATATCCCTTTTGACTGACAGCAGTGAGCTACTTGAACTAGTTTAAACACGTGGCATACCAGCCGTAGCACATGCGTTTTTGCAAATATTGCAAAACTTTCGACTCGCCCTGGGTAGTCAACAGCTGTCCAGGTTTTATGCTCATGACACCATCTTTTCGCATTATAACGTTCTTTTCTGGGATTAAAGATTTAGTGATTGCAGCTCTTTCATGAATGTTGGCTTTGTGAAGTTCTCTACGGACTGTTTGCGAGGAAAGAGGGACTTCCAGGTAGATATTGAGTTCTACTGTCACTTTTGCTGCAGTAGTTCTGCATGTGTTGTTTGAACACAATCCTTGCTAGTGTTCAAAGATTCCTCTCATTCAAATTCGATTCTGTCCCATAATTCTTCTTCGCCAACGAAATCTTGCCATGCTTCGTTTACGCAGTCATAACCGTGGAGACTGTTGCTCTTGAAACAGCAGACAATTTGTCTCTTATGGTTACAGATGCTTCTGTTAAACGGGCTCCCACGATTTGTCCTCTTCGGAAGTCTGACAGGCCACGCTTATCACTGACTGCTCGTGCGAACTGCTGCTGAACACAACTTGTACTGCACTAGCATAGGAGAATATATACGAAGCAAAGATACACAAAAGATAATCACAACACTTGTTTTTTTTTCAGTGTAGCCTACACGAGTAACATTAACCCCATAATCAAGATATAGCCTACACGAGTAACATTAAATTGTATAATCATAATGTAGCCTACACGAGTAACATTAACCCCTATAATCATGAGGTATCCTACACGAGTAACATTAATCCCTATTATCATGGTGTAGCCTACACGAGTAACATTAATCCCTATAATCATGGTGTAGCTTACACGAGTAACATTAACCCCCCATAATCATGATGTAGGCTACACGAGTAACAACCCCTATAATCATGGTGTAGCCTACACGAGTAACATTAATCTCTATAATCATGGTGTAGCTTACACAAGTAACATTAACCCCCCATAATTATGATGTAGACTACACGAATAACATTAACCCCTATAATCATGGCGTAGCCTACACGAGTAACATTAACCCCTATAATCATGGCGTAGCCTATACGAGTAACATTAAGCCCATAATCATGATGTAGCCTACACGAGCAACATTAATCCCTATAATCATGGCGTAGCCTACACGAGTAACATTAATCCCTATAATCATGGTGTAGCTTACACGAGTAACATTCATCCCTATAATCTTTTGTGTATCTTTGCTTCGTATATATACTCGTGTAAGCTACGTTACACGAGTAACACTAACCCCATAATCATGAGGTAGCCTACACGAGTAGCATTAATCCCTATAATCATGATGTAGCCTACACGAGTAACATTAATCCCTATAATCATGGTGTAGCTTACACGAGTAACATTAACCCCCCATAATCATGATGTAGACTACACGAGTAACATTAACCCCTATAATCATGGCGTAGCCTACGCGAGTAACATTAACTTCTATAATCATGGCGTAGCCTACACGAGTAACATTAACCCCTGTAATCATGGCGTAGCCTACACGAGTAACATTAACCCCTATAATCATGGCGTAACCTACACGAGTAACATTAATCCCTATAATCATGGTGTAGCTTACACGAGTAACATTACCCCCCATAAGCATGATGTAGACTACACGAGTAACATCAACCCCCATAATCATGACATAGCCTACACGAGTGACATTAACGCCTTATGACGTAGTAGAAGTCTTTTTGTACTTCTACGTTATTTTAAAAGCATAACCATAAGATGAAATAGTTCCTAAATTAAACCTTAACGGCCAGACGAAACATGTAAACAACAGAAGTCAAACTTACGGAAAAGATGCTTTATTCAGAATGTAGCACTTCCATAACAAATCATAACATCACATAGTACTTCACATTAAACTCTCCACACACCACACAGCTCTTAACACAACGCTCTACAACACAACGCTCAACTTGCAACACTTCTCCAAGCAACGCTCTCTTTAACAACGTTCGCCAAGCAACAGTTTAGTCGTCGTTTTTATCTCTCGTTCTCATCTTATTTCAGGCATACATCACGTTCATTCAACCTCAATTATGTTGCCAACAGTATTCGTTTGAGAGAAAATATATTACGTTAAGAGTGAAGTATAACTGAGAATAAGCTCAAGATTTACATAGGAAAAGAAACTAAAAAGGAAAGTTAATTTAGAATATACGTCACAGCTTATAATCATGGCATAGCCTACACGAGTAACATTAACCCCATAATTATGATGTATCCTACACGAGTAACATTAACCCCTATAATCATGGCGTAGCCTACACGAGCAACTTTAACCCCATAATTATGATGTATCCTACACGAGTAACATTAACCCGTATAATCATGGCGTAGCCTACACGAGTAACACTAAACCCTATAATCATGATGTAGCCTACACGAGTAACATTAACCCCTATGATCATGGCGTAGCCTACATGAGTAACATTAACCCCTATAATCGTGGCTTATTCACGAGTAACATTAACCCCTATAATCATGGCTTATTCACTAGTAACATTAACCCCTATATACATGGCGCAGCCTACACAAGTGACATTAACGCCTATAATCAGGGTGTAGCCTACACGAGTAACATTAATCCCTATAATCATGGCTTATTCACGAGTAACATTAACCCCTATAATCATGGCTTATTCACAAGTAACATTAACACCTATATACATGGCGTAGCCTACACAAGTGACATTAACGCCTATAATCAAGGTGTAGCTTACACGAGTAACATTTATCCCTATAATCATGGTGTACCTTACACGAGTAACATTAACCCGCCCTAATCATGATGTAGACTACACGAGTAACATCAACCCCTATAATCATGGCATAGCCTACACGAGTAACATTAACGCCTATAATCATGATGTAGCCTACACGAGTAACATTAATCCCTATAATCATGGTGTAGCTTACACGAGTAGCTTTAACCCCTATAATCATGGTGTAGCCTACATGTCTAACATTGACTTCTATAATCACGATGTAGCCTACACGAGTAACATTATCTCCTATAATCATGATGTTCACATTATTTTGTTCCATGTGCTTAGGATTAAATGGGGTTTTTTTCTTTTAAAGTTACGATTTTTTTCTACTCAAAAGTTGGTCTAATTGTTTAATGCTCAGGTATTCAAACCGATATTGCTGATCTCATCAATATCGCTGCGTTTCCTGTACATACAGTGCCGGACAGATTAATTATGTCTAACTCGTTTTACCATTCTTTTTAATTTTGTGCTAGAAAAATAATTCCTTTCATCGGGTATTTTGGAAAACACGAAACTTGCAAAATTGTGTGCTACTAGTACCAAAATATCCGTCCGTATACTCATGTATCTGATCTTAATAACCACCCCTGCCCCTCCACGAGGTAACGCGTCCCACAGCATGTAACATTAACGTCACCTACCGGTGCGGAATGCACATACGACACTGGCAGGTTGTGTCATTTCGCCAGAATGAAGCCCGTGCAATGGAGAAAGAGAACGACTTATCGGAATTTCAACGGGGATTTTTTTCAGCTTAAGGTAGGCGCTGGCCGATATCTCAGGAACCACAGGCACTGTTGGCTGTTCGGTTGACCTTCTATACGGCGCGCCGTATAGAAAGTGTTGAGGTAGTGTTCTGAACAGGGACACATATCTACCTAAGAAGCAGAAAAGAGGAGACTCTCTACTGGTTTGAAGTCGAGGTGTACGCTAATTGGTACGTGCTATCGGGAACAACAGATGGCACAGAATTCCTCAATTAATGCCACACTAGAACCAGGGAGCACATCGAAGCGTTTGGAAACACACAATCGAGCAGACGCTCCTGAGTAAGGACTTAAGGAATCAGCGGTCGGTGGATGTTCCCATGCTGACCGAACGTCATCGACAGCTCCACCTGCAGCAAGCACGGGAGCATCGTGACTGCACAGTGCCTAACTGGAAAAAAGTGGTCTGCTCCGATGAGTCCAGGTTCCAACTCCAGCATGCCAGCGAATAGGTCCATACTCAACGCCGCGCAAATGAACAGCTGCAACCATGCCGCACAGTTCGACAGAAACAGGCTAGAAGGAGGGTATGATGAACCTATACCATCATACACCCCGCTAGCCTGTTTCTTTGTGACACTGCATTGTTTTCATAGACGTCACTGCATTCCCTCATCCTAACTGAGCACCCTCTCACCGCTAGGTCCTGCTTAGGCATCATTTGGGACCAAATGTTGCTTTGCTTGGTGGCCATATATTCGGATGGCACTGGTCTCTTTCAGCAAGACAACGTGCGTATTACAAGGTCTGTATTTGTAAGAATAGGCCGAGGATCATGTATGGTGAAACCTGTGTTAGTACGTTCTGATAATAGATAATATGTCGATATAATATATAATATACATGTATAGTATACAATAAGTCCCAAGCTCAGCAAGTTCCACTACAGCTTATTACATGTATTTGCTGCAATACAGATAAATTACCAATTAATGTTAACTAAAAAATATAAATGAAAACAAAATAATCAATCTAGGAAGATTCGAGCATAGAATGTTACCCATATCAGTTTCTAGGGAAGGAGGTGGGGGACGTTGATTTATACATTCAAATATAACAGCACATAGTGGAAATATTTCTGTACTAACGGCAGTAGCGCCATGTTTGCTGCCAATCCAGAACTATTTTAAAAATAAGAAAAAGCAATGCTTAGACAGTTTAAAATATTAATACAGACACTTGACGTGGACTAGGAACATCAAACAGAAGTCATCGCTCTTTCCACGTTTATGAGTGAGTCACGAAAAAATTCCCACTGGCCGCCACCAGGAATCGAATCCAGGGTCTTCCAGTTACGCGCCAGATATGCTTCCACTGCACCACAGCGGCCTCGAGTTCCTCCAGACTCACATACACTAACTACCAAGACAATTGGCAGATTGCTTCTTGGAGCCCCGCACAATGCTGGGGATTCACCAAAGATGGTAAGCAGCAACTGAACAAATAATTAGAAGGCGGATGAATAATTAATACAGACACTTGACGTGGACTAGGAAATCAAATGACTTCTGTTTGAAGTTAAAAATGTGTTTTTTGATTACGCACTTTTTCCGGAAATTTGTCGTTTTCTTCCGGAACTTTTCATCTGGTTTCAGATATATTCTTCCAAACTTACGTATTATAATACGCATACGAAAGCCTTCAATTGCATCGAAATTTTAGTTTGTTCTTAGGGACCCCGTGGGGCCAACTTTTACTTAAAAACTCAATGGGTGTAAATGGTCCATACCGAAGAAATTTTTGTGTTGAAAATGCCTGAAATCGGATAGATACTCAGAGAGCATGAGCGGGATCAATTGTAACACAGATTTCCACGCTGCTAACAGCTCTCAAAGAAATTAGATAATTACCCCTTAAAAGATATGCTTCTCCTTTCTAGCAGGTAGGGTAAACATTAGTAATTTCATGGCATAGGTAAATGTGTGATAGAGCGTAAACGGTTATTCGTAAAGTAACTACTGTCTTAATTAGTTTCAACTTTTTATCATAAATTGCAGCAGATGTCCAGTTTCTAAAATCGGAAGGAGATCGTCAATAAGTTGTTTTGTTCCTATCACAGAAAAAGTTATTCAACTGTTGACCCTAAAGTTTCCTCGTTTTTATGGCCGCAATATAAGGCATAGAGGGAAACGCTGAGCGAGAGTTCCTTTGCGACTTAAATTTCGTCTCCCCATTTTACAACAGCAAATGACCCCAATATAAGGCACAGTGGGTAAAGGCGTAGCGGGAATGAATCATTCGGTAGGACCTACTACTCCCTTTCCGGTTAATCTTTGCGAGTCTTATTTTCCTTCGCGCGAGCCTTCCTTGTTCTAAGCTTCAACTGCCTCTCTGTCTCTCTCCTTGAATAGTGTGAGAAAAGAATGCCCACAGAAAAAATGCCCACTTCTCGAAAACAGGAAAACATGCTTACATCTTAAAAATAGAATACTACGCAGCTGTTATGTGATGTGTTCTTACGTCTGTTGGTCATTTTCAATTTCATGAAGAAATATCACACGAATCAAATGAAAACCTTAAAAGTGCAATAAAAAATTCAGTATCATTGTTCTGTATGGCAATATTGTAACAAATGACAAAAATATTTTCTTACAGGTGGCAGTACGGTGCAGACAAGCTTAGTGACGTCATAGTAGTAGTGTAAAGATGGCCGCTTCACTTGAGACACGTGTTACGTGGTTATGTTAACTTGCTAAGTCTTGCGTGTTCAAAGACAATAAAATAGCTATAACTAATAATTTTTCGCAATTCTTTTAAAACTCTTATGAGGTATTTTATTATTATTATTATTTTTTTTTTTGCTTAATCGCAGAAAGGTTGTCCATCATCTCTGTAATTTTTCCTCGCTGGTCCCCCGAAACTCAAATTTTCTTCCCTAAATCCTGCTTCGGTCATTTTCTCCCGTCTCCTGTCGGCCCCTGTGAAGAAAAAACTCCATTCCCCGGTCAATTTCAGATCTGCTCCCCAACACCTGAGGCCTTCCCTCCTCTTCTCCTTGCGACTGCTCCCTTCAAATCATAGGAAAGACTGCCCTATCCCCCACCCTCTCCCTCCCCTCCTTTGTTTCCACTAATCTTACCCCTTTGCCTCCGCAAAGCCCCATGAGAAAAACACGCCGGCATCGGCTAATACAAAGCATCAAAGTAAAAATTAAGAGGGCTCGAACATTCAGTCGGCTGCTTTGAAATTAAAGAAGGCAAAGAATCAAACGAGCACGACAATACTAATCCATCTACAAAATGCAAAGGCGCAGACTCTAAATTGAGACAAACTGGCGTCTCTAAATAAACCGTGTCCCCGATGTTTCACAGAGGAGTGACACAGCGAAGTTTCTCTCACGCTTCATGGAAACAAAGGAAAAGGAGCACTAAAGCGAAATAAAAGTTGCGAAATGATATTTAATATCCATGCCTAAATTCTAGATTTAAATCTCCGTAACACATACACCAAAGAGTTAAAACGTTCTGTTATCCATTTATTGAGTAGTGAAGGCGTGAAACCTATCAAAATTCATCGTCGAATGAAGTTGCAGTATAGCGATGCTTGTCTGACACTCCAACAATTGTACAAATGGACTAAGAAGTTCCGGATTGGCGCGAGTTGTGCGACAGATTCTGCTCGACCCAGTCAGGCACACAGAGTAGTGACATCAGAGTTCATTACGGCAGTTGAAGGCATTGTGATAGGAAATCGCGGAGTGACGGCGGATGAAATAACCTCACTTTTCAACATACCATGGTTCAGTGCACCACATCATCCATCATGTTCTCCAGTTCAACAAAGTGTCTGCATGATGGGTTCCATGCCAGCAGACTCTAGAACTGAAACAAAGACGTGCTGATGCCTATCAAAAACTTTTGCGTCTTTCTACAAAGAATTGTTACTGGAGATGAAACCTAGGTTCACTATCATCAGCCAGAAACCAAGAGGGCGAGCAAAGATGGCGCCATCTGTCCTCACCAAAACTGAAGGAGATCCGCATGCAACCAACTGCAGGGAAGGTTATGGTGACTCTCTTTTGGGATGAACGAGGCGTAATTTTGGAGTCCTAAATGCCCAGGGGGACACTGTAACCAGTGACACGTATGCAGATCTTATCAGGAATCATCTTTGACCTGCCATTAAATCCAAACGACGTGAACTTTTGAGTACTGGTGTTTTGTTGCAACATGAAAACCCTAGGCCCCATGATGCCACGGTTGCAACCGTACAAGACCTGCACCTCGAGTGTCTTCCACATCCGCCGTATTCACTAGATCTTACCCCAAGTGATTACATCTTTAGACCACTCAAAGATGCGATGGGAGTCGACCGAAAGAATTTTTTTCTACAGGAATCTATGCACCATGTTAGAGTTCCGCACGGTCCCGGGCCGGGTCGGGCCTTTGTTCATTTCTAAGTTGGGAAAACGGGCCGGGCCTTCATTATTTAATGTAAAACAGACACGGGCCGAGCAGGGTTGTTGTTTTTTTATGAGCAAAACAATCGCCGTACGATGCCTTTCTCGTTTGGAAATCTCGCAACATACAGCAGCAGGATAATGAATAATTTCCGCTGATGGAAAATATAGACAATTTACGACATCCTCCCCTCCTACAAAACAATTAGAAGGGTCAGCTCTCTTAGTTTTTCAATTTGAATGTGGTCTCTTCTCTCTCTCCCTAACCTCCACCCTCCTCTCATGCTTCAGGGCAGTCTATTAACTGCAGAATTTCTAAAACCGAGCCACCCACTCGCAGACCAGGGCTGTCGCAGACGATCGTTTTTATTGTTCTGGTCGGCGACACTTTGTTCTGTAGATGTGTGAAAAGCTTTTGAGTTGTCTTAAATGGCACGGGAGAAATGGGCTGGGAGAAACTTACTTCTGTGTATAAATCTGTGCCGTGATTTCCCCATTTGTACTATCAGGCAGCCGTTTTCAAAACTTCTGTGACACTGATTAGCTGGGCAGTCTGTCGTTGTTTTCCCTTAGCATATGTTCAGTTCAGTGCTGCTGATAAATACTCTTTCATACTTATTATGGTTAAGAAAGCGAAAGACTTTCGCGAAAAGAAATACTTTAAATTACTGTCTCGTTCTGAAACTAGTCGGCCGGTAAACGCTGTGCAGTGCACTCAATGCAAAACGTTTTTGAGTTACGATAGCACGAAGTATGGAACATCGCATTTTAGTTAGTCTAGAAAGTCTAGAATATCGCTCCCCACACACACAGGAGAGACATATTGGGTTCCAGCGATATGATATGCCAGTAGAAATAGATGCAGTTTATAAAGCCATAAAATCTTCTCCCAGTAAAACGATCGGACTCACAATTCTGGTTATTTCGTACTTTTCGAATTAACCCCCCCCCTCCTTATCCCTAAGAATATTCCGGGTCCGCCGGTAGGGAATGATAATTTGAAAACCCAGAAAATTTGAAAGGCATGGAAATTGTATTTTTCATGCAATATTTTTGAGTATACAAGACTCCGCCCCCCCCCCGTTCTCGGACGGCACGTGACTTATACAAAGTCTCAGAAATATTTTGAATTAACGTTTGTTGTCATAGAATAAGTGTAGCAATTAAGAAAACAAAAACTCTTCAAGAGTCGATTGACCGAGTGCACTAGGTGTCAAATTCGTGTTTTGGTAATTGTTGAAATTTTACGGGCCAGGCAGGGCTTTAATTTAAAAAATTGAAACGGGCCTGGCCTTGGATGTGCGGGCTTGGGCCGAGCCGGGCTTTCCAAATTAAGGCCCGTGCAGACCTCTACACTATGTAAGTGCTGGAGGACTTGCATTGCACAAAATGGAGATTACATTGAAAAATGATACAGCTGCGACCCACTTTCGTTCAGTAAATTGTGAGAAAAAAATATTTAAGGTTTTCATTTGACTCTCCCTTGTATCTTTGTTTCAACTGAGCAATCGACAAAACTAATCAGAACACCTCCTCTACTAAACGACAGATCACTACCTAGCATTACAAGGGACGTCGTACAGTTTGTTCCCAAAATGGCAGAAGATTCTTGTTCGAAGGAGCACAATTATTTTAATATTTCGTGAGTGTGAACGTGGAATAAAACATCATCAAGAGCCATTAACGCATTGAACCTGAAACGCTTTCCAAGTCCCCAGGCCCAGGATTTTTCAACAAAATTTAACTTTTACAGTCGAATTTTAGGGTAAGGAACGTACATACTCAAGTTGAGATAGGAGAAGCAGCACATCAATCCTCAGGCGCTCGCGTTGCCAAAAAAGCCTGAAGACGTTTTCAGCAGAATTTTTGTTACACTCATAATATTTATTGTTTTTGAATAAATAAGAAAAAAATAATAAATTGACGGAAATATATCAGTCATTGGGTGTTTGAAAACGGACCAGGCTGCAAACCTTTTTGTAGTTATTTTGTAATTTCCCCGTTTGGGCACTGAAGGTCGTGAATTTATAAATTGGCATTTTCAAAATACTTTTCAAAGTATATATTTATTACTCTGGTGCACACTCACACCAAAACTTATGTGACACCTTGTTTGTGAGGTGGGAGTCCTTTTGATTTTACCACATATTTAAAGGTGCGCGCACGCGCACAGACACTCTTGAGTGCCATGCCTCGGTGGGGAGATTAAGCGCTGACCACCTCGGGTCTCGGCTTTGGCCACAGACAGTCGTCACTATTGAGTGACACTTCTTAGGAACATGTCTCATTTGCGTATCCTTTAAAGGATGAAAATGCTTTATTGCTCGTCAAAGAGACGTTAATTTTTAATGACTACTTTGATAAATAAAAAGCTGGAAACAAATAGAAAAAAGCTCAGAATTTCAGTTATATCCCTCTCAAGATCAATATTTCAGGCAGGCGCTGAAGAGTTGCATTCCTGCCTCACACCACGCTACACTTCACCTCGGGCACCAAACTTCCCTTAGTTTCTGGCGTGACATTCAAACGTGACACGAGAGAAAGAGAGAGAGAGAGTGTGTGTACCTTAAGATTTATTCAGTTGGGGAGCTTAGTTAGCCATTTAACGACCATGAACCAAAAATCTTGTATCGATCTAAATACCACAACACCCGAAACTGTCTGCTGGTTAACTTGTTTGTTTAATAACAACATTATTGATTGAGGGTGACTTCTGCTGGGCCCTCGTAGGTCGAAAAATTTGAAGAACAAACAAGGGTAGCAAATCTGACTGACTCTAGACAGGCGTTTCGGGTGGCTATGGCTGTTTGTACGTACGGGCGTTCTGGGCGTTATGGTCGTTAAATGGTTAAGGTTACTTCCCTTGTAATGCAGCACTCCCTAATTTCCCGTGAAAATAACTGCCTTAGGCATAGTTAGTGTCTGTGGACGAGCCACGCACAATGACTCTCTTCTGTCATTTTCGGAACAAACTATGATGTCCTTGTCATGCTATTTAACGTTATGTGGTTGAGCAGGAGAAATGTTCTGACTAGTTTTGTCGATTTCTTATTTGAAATTAAGCCATTTCTTTATGAAATTAAAAAACACCACGTTTTTAACAGACATAAAACCCCCTCTGTCAACAGCTGGTGTATTTTGCAATTTTCAAGAACTGTGCATATACTCCTATTTTCGAAAAGAGGGCATTTTTTCCTATTTTCAAAAAGTGGGCATTTTTTCTGTGGGCATTATTTCCTTGAGCATTATTTCATACATTCCTCAAACTCATCTATCTGCCTTTTACCACCTCCGTTGATCTGTAGCTCCGGGCGTTGATCAACGCACGCCTGATAGTCAAAGTCTTTGTTCCTCTGAAAATACATTGTCCTCTCACCAATCAACTTTTTGCCCGTTGCAACACACTTTTTACCTCAAGCTCAGACACCGACAATAAAAACAACAACAACAAAAAAACATCTTATGCCATAGACTTTGTCGTTCGGGTACCCTGAAATCTGAGCTTCAAAAGACAAAGACACCAGCATAATTAGGGAAGCACATGGCACCCTATGAAATAAAGGAATATCTGCTCTGTCAGGGACGCACTCATGGGGATCCCCGGTTCATTCCACCCCCACCCCACATGAGGTCAAGTGTTTTGTAATATGATTCTGACACAATCGGTGTCCGATCCGAGAGATTCCTGACCCTCTAACTGTTCTCCAATTTTTCTAATTGGTGAATTTCAATTTTCATAATTGTTGAAATCACACATTATAGAATTTGTTCTAAAATACCTTCTCTGATGCTATAATATAGCAATAGATAAAATAATTACATTTGTGGTTAACTCCTTTTCTAAAATATGTATTTTTATTAAAAACAACAATGAAAACACCATTTGCAGCTGGATAATACATGAACACAATGTATTAAATTCTTTCACAGATCAAAACATTTATTATAACAAGTAACGTCGCGTAAGTACGCATACATGAGCATTTTTACTTGCGAGCCCCCCCCCCCCTACATTCCGAATTTCTGGGTGCGCCCCTGTGCTCTGTAAAATGGGTTCCCACAGGTTTTCCGCATTCAAAACAATATTGAAATGAAATTTTGTAAGTATTTACAAGCCACTAAAAATAGATAAAATTATCAAATTTATCCACTACCATATTACATTAAAAGTTGTTATTAAATGTTATCAACAAGTATCACTCTTACAATACAGAACTTTTTCGGGACTGAAAGATTTTTCTGCATCAGATATAATTTAAAATTACGGAAGTCATTTAATGTTTCGTGAACCAAATAATCGGTAAACCTATCCAGAAAAAGAAGGGGGGGGCAAAACTAGGGTATAAATTGTTTCTCGAAAGAGGTACTTTGCAGCAAGTGAGGCCGTTACTGGAATTTTAAGAATTTCATTTAAAATCACTAGTTTCAAATTTATCTTCATTTCGTGGCACGTAACTCATATTTAATCAACTCACTCAATTAATTATTTCGGGAAACAGCAAAAAAATCGAAGTATTTAAAAATCTAAAAAAATAATAATAATAATAATAAAGATGAGAAGGAACTTCAGCACTTCCTTTTTTAATTATTTTTTGATATTTACAGCGTAATTGCATTTATTCGTATGTTTTTGCCCTTACCTCGTCTCGCGGTGTTTTAATTAAGTCAAGGAGAATTACACTGTTGCTGATTAAGTGGGCCTTTTTCCTCCATCACTTTCTTAGTTCCCAGCCGCAGCATGCCTCCCTCCGCGAACCATTCACTCCCTCCCCCATCTCTTGTCTTCCTCCATAAATCAGTCACTCCCCCCCCTCCCTAGTTTGTTCCTGGCCCGTCGTAAGAATTAAAACTCAAGCACGATTTCATTTTCGTGTTTATTCCCGGAGTGGGTTTCCTGAGGCTGGCATTCTCTTTGCGCTGTTAACCTCTGCTCAACAATAACAGCTCTTCGAAATTCACGCCATTCCGTAACACACCGCAAACCCCTTTAGAGAGTGGGGGTGGTGGGGAGGGAAGGGGGCGAGAAGAGTGGGGACCCGGTAAAGCCTCCAGTAGCAGCGTAAAAGTGGACGACGTAAATGCAATTTTGGCCAAATTAATTTTATCGCTGTCCCTTGAAATCACACGTCAACTTGAATGGAAGAGGAAAAAATGAAAAAGGAAGAAAAGAAAACAAAAATAAGAAAAAAGGAGGAGAGGGAAGTGCTTCCCATATTCAAATGATCCCTGTCGTCTGTAGAACGCATAAATTAAACGGTATTAGGGTCTAAAGTTGGTAGGAGTGTATTGCGGAAAGAAAAGAAGAAAAAAAGTTGCATGAAAAATGACTCCGAGGTTTAGCGTGTTGGACAAGTCTTGCTGGAATGCATTTGTCTTCATCAGAAATAGGATGGCTCTAAGATGCTCCTCAAACAAATACCCCCCTCCTCTTTTCCCACCCCCTTCCCTGAAAGGCGAAGAATGCGAAGGAGGAGAGCTGTGTTTTGGTTAAAGTTAAACGAAGCGGGTGGAAGGTTGCCGCTGTTCAAGACCCCCTCCTCTTCCTCCACCCTCCCCCTTTACCAAGCTGCTAGGAAGTACTTGATGCTAGTAGAGGCGGCGCGGCTTTCCGTTCATAAACTGAGATTGATTAGGCCGAGTCTCTGCACTTTACTTTTTCCTCGATGTTCTCACTTGCAGGGATTTCTTAGATTCTTATTTTAGCTAAATTTCTTGCCTCCCCCCCCTCTTTCTTTTTTCTGGGTCATTTTTTGTACACTGATGAGATGTTTATATTCAGCCGCATGCTTTTTAAGCTATCATACCAAAATAAACAATTTAGGAGCCTAACGTTTGATTCGCGTTAAAATTTATTAGTTGTAGAATTGTGTACTCTACTCTAAAAGGCTTAGCAGATTTTCTTATTCGCCGTAATTTCAAGTTGCGAGATTGAAACATGGACATGATTTTGCGTGGGTTTTTTTATTATTCTTGTACGCGATTTTAAACCCTCTTTTTTTTTTTTTTTTTTTTTTTGAGGAATGTCCTTTTTATTTGAACCCGGGAACCAGAAATTCACGTGGCCGTTTCCTGACATTAGTCAACATTCACTACATGACTACAATTAGTGAAGGCAGGCACGTATCCAAGGAGGGGGCCCAGGGTGTCCGGGCCCCTCCCAAAGGTTACCCAACAACAACAAAAAATGTGGATTTTTTTTTTACTTTTTTAATAATTGTGCACAAAAGCTATAAACAAATCGGTAACTGGGAAGGGGCACCGAGACACCTGCGCCCTCCTCACGCGCCCCCATCCTGAACCCATGCCTGGGTGTAAGGCTACCTACACATTAAAAGACAAGAAAGATGATACCGAATTTTCGGGTGTAATGAGCACGTCTTTTGAATCCGTTCTGACGCAAATTGGATTTATCAAAGCTATTCAAAGTCAATGGAACCGGTATGGAAAACAATAGTATCTGACGGAAGAAAGAAGTTTTTCAATCGGGTTTTTAATCCCTCAGATATTGCTGTACACGGAATCGTAAGCTTATGCCCTCTGGTTTCAGACTTGTGTGTTAAGAAAAACATGAATTTATATGAGAAACATTTCGTACCGGAAACGCTCTCCAACACAGAAGGATTTTTTTTTCAAATCGGACTCTTAGAAACAGAGATATCGACAAAAATAAGATGTGACTTTACGTCCCCTGGTGGGAAAACCATGCATTATTTTAGGAAGAAAGTATTCTCAAAAGGTTTTTCCATATGAGCGGCATCGGTCCAAGAAAAAAAAAAAAAAATTTAGTCGAGTTTTCAGGAGCCCAGATTTTGCTACAAATACATCAAGAGCAGAAATTAACACTTATGCTACCTGGTGGCCAACCCATTATTTATCAAACATAAGAAATTATGTGAAAAATATTTTCCATCAGGCCTTGTATGCGATACAGGAAGAATTTTTTAAATCGGAGTTTTAGAAGCAGATATAACGCAGAAAACGCAATTTACCTTTGTGCCCCCTAGCGGAAAGTCTATGATTCACTTGAAAATTTGGAATTTATAAAGAAAATATTTCGCATCGAAAACACTATCCAACAAAGAAGGAATTTTTCAAATCGGACTCCTAGAAGTAGAGATATTGACAAAAATAAGATATACATCTACGCCCCCTGGCGTAGAAAACATTCATTATTTCAAGAAGAAAATGTTCCTAAAAGGTTTGTCGACATGAGTAGTATCGGTCTACAAACGACGTTTTTTTCAATCGAGAATTTAGAAGCTCATATTTTGCTGCAAATACATCAGAAGCGGAAATTAAGATTTACGCCCTCTGGTGGCCAAACCACTTTTTTTACAAAATTAGAAATTATGTGGAAACGATTTCCCCATCAGGAGCTGTATCCGGTGCAGAAAGAATTTTTCAAATCGGAAATTTAGAAGCAGAGATATAGGGGGGAAAGCAATTTACCTCTACGCCCCCTAGCGGAAAGTCTACGAATTACTTGAAAATTTTGAAATTATATAAAAAAACATGTCACACTAAAAACATTATCCAACAAAGAAGGAATATTTTAAATCGGACTCCTAGAAGTAGAGATATTGACAAAAATAAGATATACATCTACACCCCCTGCCGGAGAAATTGTGGAATATTTTATAAAGAAAATATTCCGAAAAGGTTTATCGATGTGAGTGGCATCAGTCCACGAAGGAATTTTTTCTGTCGATATTTTAGAAGCTCAGATTTTATGGCAAATACATCAGAAGCAAAAATTAACGCTTACGCCCCCTGGTGGCCAAAGTATTCTTTACCAAAAATTTGAAATTATATGCAAAATATTTTCTATCAGGAGGTGTATCCGCCGAAGAATTTTTTTTTAAAATTGCAGTTTTAGAAAAAGAGTTATTAGGAAAAATGTAATTACCTATTACGCCCACTAGCGGAAAATTTATGCGTAATTTCAAAAAGTAACTACATCTAAAATACTCTTCGACATAAATGGAATCGAAAGATAAAAGAATTTTTCCAATTGGATGTCTAGAAGCAAATATGTGGAATAAAACGTATTTAAATAAAACGTATTCCCAAAGCAAAAAGAATTTTTCAAATCGGACTAATAGTTGCAGAGATATCGTGGGTACAGACGGACGGACAGCCCGTAATACAGTATAAGCACGAACTTTTTTTTACAAAAGACGTGCTGGAAAAGGCAATGAAGAACTTTTTAAGCTTCTTTATGTAGTCTATTAAAATTAATGAATGAATATAGAACGGTTTCATGAGTGGAATACGGGACTACACCATACAATACAAATGTTGAAGATTTGAATCCGAATTTTGGTTAAGCATGACAAGCATGGTAATTCAGATAATATCCGAAAACTTGAAAATTTCGTCGTCCTGTCAAGCTTGCACCAAAATACACATTCACATTGTAAGGTCGAAAATTAATTATTTATGAGTGTATTCTATATTTTATGTAATCAGTATAATTTATGCCTATTCATAAAGAAAATATGCCACGTATCCACGTGTAAGAGACTGAATTTCACTTCAGAAAAGGACTTCGTCTTTTCACGAAGAAAAATAGCTTTCTTTCGAAGGCATTGTTTCAAAAACTGTAAATGTCTGGATCCGTTCAGATGGCGCCAACGAAGCACGAGAAGAACAATCTCAACGGAAACTCAGCATTCCAGAGAGCACTTAGCGTCTACATGTAACAATCGATTAAGATGTTTTCTCGTCGAGCTGGACAAAGCACAACGGCAAAAATCGCCAGGCTGTCTGGTCGACTATATACTTTTCATTTTACGCGAACATGTAGCAAATTGATGCATATTGTATCGATGTACCTTTGTAGGGTTCAATTTTTTGGCGACGACGGCTAAGATGAAAGTGACACGTGGAGATCCCGAAAAGAGATAAGAACGACAGGTGTAAGCGATAGTGAAAGTCAGTCAGGCGGGGTGTGGTGGATCCGAGCTGGAAACATTGGAACTGGGGGACGGCGCGTTCCGAGGAACAAAAATTACAGAGTCAGGCCGTAGTGCCTAGGGGCAGCGTACCGAAAAGTATGCAGGGTACTCTCCTAGTAGGAGGACGAGAAGGGGGAGCACGTGATCTAAAGGGAGAAAGAGTATGTAGCGCGCGGCGGTAGCGTTCGGATGTATGGAGCGAAGTCTCTGGTACGGAAAGTCGGAAAAAGGAAAGATTGAGAGCGCTTCATGTTTTGAGACTCTGATATTTTATAGCTGATGTTAGGCAGGTGAACAGATCCCCGGTAGATTCCAGAAAGGATTAGCATCGTGGCATGAAAGAGGTGCCGAAAGATCTAAGTAGATTCCCGACCTCCTGGGCTGGATATGTTAAGCCGATTATAGAAGCACGGTGATAGACGACGATAGGAGTCCCGTGTTGAGCTACCGAGACCGCAGGTCATTATTCACGAAGCCGACGGTCGCAAGGCATCGAACCCGTAGATAATGTGCATTCTTCATTAAATTCGTCAAGTTTTTCAATTCGGAGGGATTTCTTCAACATGTGTCAATTGCCTTATTTAGACCTTCTCTTCCTTCCTTGATTAGCAGATAACCATAGTAAAGCTGAGGAAGAGAGCGCCTGGGCATTCGTTTCTTATGCGAATGTTACGTAAGAACGAACCTCATTCTAATATGCTGTGTGCGGGTAGGTACCGGGCAAAGTTAGCTGACGCCCCCAGAGCGGAGGCAGGTCAAGGCTTCCGGACGATAACGCTCACCCCTACGCACATCTTCAAAATTTGTATTGAATAGTGTGATCCAGTATTCCATTCATGATTTATTTGCTCCTCCGGGCAATCACGGGATAGAATTCTTAACCTCCAGATTCGCTAAATATGAATGCCGGTTGCTTCGACTAGCGAATCCTGTGATGGTTATATTCAAATTTAGAGGAAACGTGAGACTTGGTTGTTCTGGGTTGTGTAGTGGTTAGCACACTCGGGCGCTATCCGGGAAACGTGGGTTCGATTCCCACTCCAGGACGACGAAATTTTCAAGTTTTTGGATATTATCTGACTTCCCATCCTTGTCATGTTTACACCAAAATACGGATTCACATATTCAAAATTTGTATAGAACGGGTTGTTTATGAATGATCTTCAAGACAAGTTTCTGTGCAATTTAAATTGACAGTTTAATATAATTCTATAAATTTCGCATTTGGTCTTTTCATTTAAGTTGTATCTGTAATCTCAGGGTTCCTCTCCCTGCCCAAAGAGACGTGGTATAGTAAAATGAATATTATGCATGCCGCTAGTTAGTACAGCATATATGAAAAATCCTTTGATTTGGTGAAACCATCGGCAGTTACAATGGCTCTGAATTCCTGTGGTATTGAAGATGCATACATTAATATTATTAATAACATTTATGAAAATGCAAGTGCAAAGATTCGGCTGTTTGAAAATACAAAACACGTAAAAATTTTAAAGGGAGTGAGACAAGGTGACATTATAACTCCAAAGCTCTTTAACGCCACATTGGAAAATGTCTTTCAATCACTGAACTGGAAAAACAAGGGGATAAAGATTAATGGAGATTATCTAACCCACCTTCGTTTTGCTCATGACGTAGTCATTTTTGCAACTACCCCATCAGAGCTGTAGAGTATGATCCAGGAACTTGCTGACAAGAGTAAACAAGTGGGATAACAAATGAACTTTCAGAAGACAAAAGTGATGTTCAATGCTTTTACAAGAAATTAAGATTTATCGATTGATGGAGAAAAGCTGGAGATAACAGACACGTACGTTTATCTCGGACAGCAGATATCAAGTGAGGGTCACATTGATGAAGAAATTATTCGGCGTACAAAATTTGCCTGGAGAGCTTTTGGAAGAAACAGCATAATTTTCAAGAGCAATATGCCATATGATCAATGCATTATTCCAGTGCTTACGTATGGTGCAGAGACGTGGACCTCAACTAAAAAAGACATACAAAGGCTGCAGACAACTCAAATAAGCATGGAGAGGTGTATGCTTGGTGTAACCAGGAGAGATAAGAAGAGGAACTCGTGTATCCGAAAAATATCAAGAGTGGAGGACATCATGATCAGATTTAAATCCCTGAAATGGCAATGGGCTGGACATACTGCCAGAAGGACAGACCATCGATGGACAGCCGAAATTTCAGATTGGATTTCAAGGGACAGGAAAAGACCCAGAAGAAGACCACATGGGAGATGGGTGGATGAAATTCGAAAGTATGCGGGAGTGACATGGAGGAGACTGGCACAAGACAGACCGTTGTGGAGGAAACTTGGGGAGACCTTCGTCCAGCAGTGGATTGATAATGGTTGACAATGATGATGATGATGGTCAATACAACTTGCCATTACATCTGCTATATATAAATTATTCTTAATTTTTGCTCGGACTCAGACCCCCCCCCCCCCGCACAGAAAATTCCTGGATACGTGTCTGAGTGAAGGTATAGTATGGGTTGCGAGAACCACAGTCGTAACTTAATGATCATGCAAGTAGAAAACCGTTCATCAGGACTTGGGAGCGGGCTGGGGATATTTATCGGATTTCGCTACAACAGACAGTTGCATCTAAGCTTGCGACACACAGCGAGGAATATTATTACTTAAATGGATCTGTTTCTTCATTAGGGGTTCTCCATGAATGCAGATCGCAAAGTTCCCAGCGAGAGCGATCCTGAGCCAGTATTATCCAGTTGTTCCCTATCGCTCTGGTTAAAGAGTCTGTACCCATCTAGCTGGAAGTCTAACAGGTTTTCTCTTGGTTGATCTTGGATACCAGTTTGTGACACGGTAGGTCCACCTGCAGGGACGTCGCCAAGGGGGTGCGAATGTGAGTTTGAGCCCACACTGAAATTTGTCTTGCCCACCCAGTTCAAAATGTGCCATTTTTCAATATATTCAACCTTAAATTATAATCTGGATGATTTCAGTGAAGCGGGGAATGCGAAGTGCGTGTTGTGGTTTAACAAAAAGTCAGCAGCTGGGGGTTCTCTTTTATGGCCCACAAGTAGGGGGTGGCGACGAAACCAGGCGGAAATTTTAGTCTTGTGGTTCATTACTGAATCACAGGTGTACTCCTCATAAATTCCCTCATGAAAACATTCTGTTAACTCCTGAACGAAAGAACTGTTGAAATATGCTTTGTAAAACTAATTCATTCGTGAACAAATCCTAACAGCTATTTAAGAAAGAATTTTAAAAATCCACTCATGACTTAATGTAACATATCAAGCGATACTCAAAACGGAGTGCTGCACCAGATAATTATATTTATTTGGTCATTGATCGTCTACTGCGCAACGGTATTCGTACCACCACCTTAAATAGACGCCTTTTTTGTCTACCCATTATTTTGACTCATGAACTACCATTTTGATCCATGAACCAGAACCGGTAAATCGTTGTTCCTTTTAAGATAAATGTGGGTGAGAAGCGGATTCCCGAACATCGCCGGAGAAACGATTTGTGCTCTACGCCAGCACGTGGATTAGGATGTGCGGATGATGAACCATCTTCAAGATTACAAAAAAAAGGTAGGGCCTACCTATGCTCGTTTTGACTCTAAGCATAATTGAGCAAAGCGAGGCCTAAGGCCGAGCGGAGCTCTCTTTACCAGACTCGAGACAATTAGTTGTTCGGGCATAGGTACGAGATGACACATCCGATCACGGTGATTTTTGGCATGCGGTTAGACATTGTCCATGTTCAGGATTCGAAGCCTTCCGATTCCCGAAATTCCGTGTCATTGAGAAAGAATCGTCCAAAAAATTGCGTTTTTATGGGTTTCTCCAGGTTTTGAGACGGGGTCGTTTGTTACCTATCTCCTCCAAAGATCTTCAGCCGATCACAGTGACACTGGCCACAGAGAAAGGGAAGGATATTGTGAGTGACCTGGGGTTGGTATCATGGTGATTGGTCGTGTCGTATAAAAATAATGACCATTAAAAAGCTTACCAATTTTAATAATAATTGAAAAAAATCCGCCCTCTATACGAGACTCGGGACAATTAGTTGTTCGGGCATAGTTACGACATGACACATCCAATCGTCGTGATTTTTGGAATGCGACTGGACATCGCCCATGGTCAGATTTTGACGCCTTCCGATTTCCGAAATTCCGTGTCATCGATGAATTTCAATTAAAACTAAATGGCCTTTTACTTGAACCGTTTCACAAAAGTCGGCTCGCTAACACTAATTAAAAAAAATGGTTTGAATTGAAAAACGAAGAAATGGAAAGACTTCGCCTCTTAGCTCAACACTTGCTTAATCCATAATAATAAAAGGAAGTTTGTATATGTGTGTGTGTGTCTTTCGTGATACAAAATGAAAAGCATGGTTCCCGATCTGAGTGTGTCTTTCCGCTTTGTTTACATGCAATCTGATCACAACCAGCGTGAAGGAAAGTAGTTCATGACAAATGTTAGGCATTTCTTTTTTTAAATGTTTCGTACTTTTTTCTCGAAGTCATGAATTTGACGCGTTCGCTTTTTAGAATTTGATATAACAGACGCCTTAATGAGCTTAGACTTTGCACTAGCTTCGCTCAAAATTTTCCAACTACCCCAGTTATCGGCTACGATTGGCGGCTTGTTCTATAGTTATTTATAACAGTTAACTTAATTAATTTTTAAGAGCTTGCTTGGTCCGGCGGCAATTTTTTTCTCTGGAATATAGAGAGAATTTAGCTCTGCCATTTTAGAGCAAACCCCCAATGTATGCGTGTACAGTGTAAAAAACATTTTAAAATTCACGATCCACTTTCCGTGATTTCTTTCGTGAGTTAACGAAGCATATTTCTGATACAACTTTTTCCGTGAAATGACGCAAAAAAACACTGAATTTCACGAATTTTTCGTATACGCCGGAAAAATTCCGAATTTTCAGAAACTGTTCCGCAATTTCTTTCTTATACCGGCAGTTAAATGCCGTTTTCAAGAAGTTTTAAGAGAAAGTAATGAATTTAAAGTAATGTTAACAGAAAGTAATGAAACTTGTACGTTATACACTGCCGGACAATTGCTAAGGACGGATGACAATAGCAACGATAGCAACCATAAAATGGAAGGCAGGAAAATGTGGAAATTAGCATAAGTGCGGGATACAGTAAGACGTGTTGTGCGTATGCAAATTTTGGATTGCCGAACTTGTTCGTGACGTCATAGCGCTGATAAGAGATATAAAGGATCTGACGCGTATTGACCGTTGTTGTTCAAACGCAAAGTTGAAAGGGAAAGAATCAATTGACGAACTTGCAATTTTCAGTATGTCTTCCCGACATCACCTAGATGATTTTACGCGTGGCCGTATTATTGGCAAGATTGAAGAAGGGCGAAAAATAACAGATGTTGCCAGGGAGTTCGACGTCAGCCACAGTGTTGTTTCAAGGCTTTGGAAATCATTTCAAACAAATGGAGAGTGTAGCAAACGTCACGGGGGAGGTCGTGTTCGCAGTACGACACCTTCAGAAGATCGGTACATAGTGCTATCAACAAAAAGACACCGGCGCAGCACAGCTAGTGAGGTAGCAAATCAGTTTATGGCTGCTACTGGCAAGCGGATCTCCCGAAAAACTGTCGCCAGACGTTTGCATGAAGGAGGACTATACGCCCGCCGTCCTGTTGTGTGCATCCCATTGTCCAGACGTCACCGTACCGCCCGTTTGCAATGGTGCCATGAACATCGCAATTGGACTGATAACGACTGGTCTGTTGTCCTCTTCTCAGATGAGAGTAGATACAGTCTATCGTCTGATTGTCGACGACAACTGATCTGACGTGATAGTGGTACTGCATAGTGTCCAGCAAACATACAGGAAAGGGACCGATATTCGACATGTAGTGTCATGGTTTGGGCTGGCATCATGATCAATGGCCGTACGTCCCTCTATGTGCTTCCAACTGGGACTATGACTGGCCACGATACATTAATGATGTTCTGCTACCTCATGTTTGCATGTTCCGTGGTGCTGTCGGTGATAGATTCATTTTCATGGACGACAACGCAACATGTCATCGAACAGTCGCTGTCCAGGAGTGTCTTGAGAGCGAGGATATTCAACGCCTCGTATGGCCAGCACGTTCTCCATATCTGAATCCCATTGAAAATGTGTGGGATGCTTTGGGGAGGAGTCTTGCTGGTCGCCAATGACCTCCAATAAACAAGGACACCCTCATCCGTGCACTGACAGAGGAATGGGACAAATTACCCCAACAGCTGCTTGAAAATGTTGTGCAAAGCATGACACGACGTGTGGAATCTTGCATCGCCCTCCATGGTGGCCATATCCCGTATTGACATCTTAAGCCGGAACGCCTGCGGACGGTAATTTCATTTTTTTTCACGTTTACGTGTTCTGCACAAAATGGCCTGTTTGTTCCTTGAACACGCTCCAAAGCCTTCTGGATTTCAGAGCACAATAAATTGTCTTTCTTGTAATGTCCTGGCATTCTGACATTATTTTATTTCACTTGGCATCCAACCACACTTACTTTTTTATGCGCTATATAGCCGTTTATGATCCGTCCTTAGCAATTGTCCAGCAGTGTAGTATATTTGAATATTATGAGTTCCGAAGGTCCTACTGGAAGATGAAGCGATTGGGAATGACATTACGCGAAGTAACATAGTGTATTTTAAAACACTCTATGAAGAAGAAAAAAAAAAAAAAAAAAAGGAGCGCCCAGAAGGAATCATCCAATCGAGATGAAAATTGGTATATGCAATGTACATACATAGGAAAGGAAATGATTGCAATTCCAAAGCAGTTGAATTATTTATTCGGATAAAACAGCTACAAGAGCAGAACAAGTTAATACGTCGTAGCGCCACCTATGGCTTGGATGCAAGCGTTTCCCCGGCATGGCAGGCAGTTCACGAATATTGTCCTGAGGTATACAGCATGCCAGACTGTGTCCAAATTGCTGGCCAGTCCGCCGACATTCCTGGATGGACGTTGGTGGCGTCCCATCATGTTAGATCGGTGAGAAGTCAGCGATCGGTCTGGCCAAGGAAGGGTTTCGATATTATGGAGGCAGGCCTAGGAGAGTCGTGTTGTGTGTAGCCAGGCATTATCATGTTGAAAAATTCCTGGATTATGCTGCGACAGGAAGGGCGACACAAGAAGTCGCAGAATGTCGTCAACGTACCGTTGAGCTGTGAGGGTGGTACGGAGAACTACCAAGGGTGTCACTATCGTAGGAAATGGCTCCCCAGACAGTCACTCGCAGTGTGCTAGCCGTATGTCGTTCCAAAGTAAAGGCAAGATCCATGCGCTGGCCAGATGGCCTCCAGAGACATTCGCGCTGGTCATTGGCGCTGAGTGCAAACTATAACTTCTCAATGAAGACAACACGACTCCACTGGACACAATCCCACGTTGATAGTGCCCGAACACCACACCAACGGGGGAGGGGGGGCGATGCTCCCTGGTCAGTGGTAGGCGGCGCAGTGGCCTCCTCGAATTTAGTCCCCGTACCGCAAGTCGGCTGGTAACGGTCCGTATGGACACTTCCGTAACTGTAGACGACGCAACATAGCAATAGGTCGTTGAGACCGACGAATTCGGCTCTCTCGATAGCTCAATCCTCGCGTTCTGATCGTTCCCCCGGCCGTCCACTGCTCGCGTGCCGCTGGGTTGTGCCTCCTCGATTCATTAGCGCCAAGATCGTCCGAATGCCGTGTTGATCCGACCCAAATGCTTGGCGATACGGAGATTTGACCAACCGGACTATCTCAGCCCAATTATACAGCGTGTGTCTAAATTCTTTCCCTGATTACGATAAATCGTATAAAATGAACCGAGCTAGTTAGACGTACACGGTTTGTTGCATTGATTGGGTCATATTATCAAGTTTTTTTTTGTTCGTTGTACTTTGGGAACAATAGGTGGCGCTGCACGTCTGCAGCGTAGTTTGTTGTTGAAAGCGTCAGTCGGCGAAATGGCGTCCATATGCAGGAGTAGGGTAATCGTGTTCTCTGGTTTCATGAAACCAAATCTGCAATTTTAGTGCAGCGGAAGTTTAGGCGTCAGTATGATAGAACTCCGCCTGATGTGTAGAGCATTAGGAACTGATATCAAAAGTTTAAATAGACGGACAGTGTCGGTGACCGTGCAAGAAGTGGAAGACCTTCCATTACTGAGGAAACTGTCAACGCCGTGCATGATGCATTCATACGAAGCCCGAGGAAATCAATTCGTCATACCTCTAGTGAACTGGGAATATCTATGAAGACACTGCGCCGCATTTTAAGAAAGCGGCTTCGTTTTTTCATACAAATTACAAATTGTTCAAGCCTTGGAACCTAATGATGGGTCCAGACGTGTGACATTCGCTACGGATAATCTTGATCGAATAGACAAAGATAATGATTACCTGAAGCGGATTTGTTTTTCAGACGAATCGATTTTTCATACCTCAGGTAAAGTGAACATACATAATGCCCGTATCTGGGGTTCAGAGAACCCACATGTGGTTTTGGAGAAACAGAGGGGTAGCCCTAAAATCAATGTTTGGTGCCGTTCATTTTTATTGAGCCCACAATTACTTCGGGTATTTACCTCGACATGATGAAGCTGTAGGTTGCACCTATACTGGAACAGCTGCAACCATGGGTAATGTTGCAGCAGGCCGGTGCGCCCCCGCACTGGGGTGTACCTGTCCGTCAATTCTTAGATGACAAATTCCCTAACAGATGGATAGGCAGAGATGGTCCTATACCCTGGGCCCTAAGATCACCAGACATTAAGCCCCTTGACTTCTTTTTATGGGGCTACATTAAGGATCAAGTTTATGCAACACCAGTTGCAGATATTGACGCTTTGAAGGGAAGAATAACTGAAGCGTTTGCGACCATCACAGATGATATGTTGCAGCAGACATGGAAAGAGAGAGTACCGACTGGATGCCCTCCGTGTAACAAAAGGAACCCACGTTGAGGGCATACCAATAACCCGAAAAAAAAAAAAAAAAAAAAAACTGGGTTTCAGGTAAGCTATATTGGAAAACCGTATGTGTCTAACGAGCATGGTTCATTTTATATGATTTATCGTAACCAGGGAAAGACTTTACACACACCCTGTACGCAGTGTTTCTTTCAGGACTTTTTGGCCGGGGAGGCAAATGGAACCTTAGAGGGGGCAAGTTTTCCATTTGCTATATATATATATAATTTTAACTACTACTATATATCTAGCACAGAGGGCGCATTTAGAGCCCCCCCCCCCCTCCGAAAGTGCTTCATTTTTTTGTTTTTTGGTTAAAATGCGACTTACATTAGAAAAAAATGCCTTAATTTAATAAAAATGTATAAGAAAATGCCTTAATTTTTCTTCAATTTTTCATTAACTTTAATTTTGTTCCAGATGATGGATTTCAAAAACTTCCTTTTTTCGTCCCCCCCCCCCCCGAAGAAAAATTCTATATACATACCTGATATAGTAATTACTTCAAACATTTCAGGAATAACAAACTGCTTTCAGCTAAAGAAGAGAAGGGGGAAGTTCCGCAGGCTTGAAATTTTTATCTGTTAAAATGCATTCAACGCACTCTTGTTCCTGAATCACGATTCCCAGACAGTTAGGTATGATTAGTCTACTTATTATATTTTGAAGAATACCATGCGTCGTAATACACTTTTTAATAAAATAAACTATAACTAGTACCATTTGAACAAATATTAAAAAAAATAAAATTGAAGAAATATTTGTATCATAAAAAGAAACGAAACTTCCTTTTTCATCGAAGCCTGAATTTATTAAAATTTGGCTCGGTAACCTAAAATGTCTCGTTTGGGGTCGTTTCCGGGAGGGCTTCGCTCCCCTGGATGTATGCCTGAAAGAAACGCTGCCTGTGCGTTCTCTCTCAAACTTGCTCAACTGCTCATGGTGTGCAATGATCCGACGTTAAGGAATCCTCACAATCCGCGGAGGTTCATGCAACTGCAGTCACAATAGTCAATGCGTGCAAGCTTTGCCCTTCATATACATTCCTCGATGCGCGGTTCCCATGCGTTGTGGTGCCACTGTTTCGCCATTGGTCGTTATTTTTTTTAATGATTTGCATAATTGACTCTGAGGTACTTGCATGCGGAGTTTCATCAGGATCGAACGACTTCCTCGGAGTGCTTTGTTTTATTTTTTATTTTTTTCTTTAATTTTGCAAATAATATATTTATGTCCATAAGCATCCGTCATCCACCTATGCTACGTAATAGATGGAGTAATCTTTATAGAATTAACACAATAAGTCGCTTCCTGTACACTAAATAGGTTAACAATAATTCAATTTGTAGAAGAAATATACAGTACATAATTTAAGACTGCACACTTGTGATGTTCGTCCTGATGATGCCGAGTCAAAACGTTGATAATTTATTTTATATACAGTCCTTATTTGTCTCCGTGCTCATCTAAATAAGTGTTCTTAAATTTAGAGTAATGCACCTGAATCATTTATCTTTGATCGATTGTAAATCAGCTTCTGCTGTAATTGGACCTGAAGAATTAAAGATATAACTCCAGATTTTCAAGAAATATAGTGCGCAGATGCGTTAAATTTCAGGATAACACCATTATTGCTTTTTTTTTTTTAAGTAAGATATAAAACAGAAGCGTTATTCATTACGTAATGTAAATAGCGGAAAATATTATCAGAAAATCGATGTCCTCCTCCTTTACGTTAAAAACAAAGTAATCCGCGTCTTTAAGAGAAGAAATATAAAATTTGAAGAATGAAATCTGGTATGTTTGTGAAAGGAGGGAGGGGAGAAAAGTGTTGCCTAGAAGAGTTCTGAAATGGTGCGTAGAGGGATCCTTCGTCGTCCGGAGGTTTGAAATGCCAAACCGCCGCCGTCAAAACATTGGCTGCGACTTGACCTTTTCCCACTTCTTCGGTGGAGACACTGCATTTGGCCATCTGTGTTGTCCATCGTGTGACCCTTGGCGGCCTACAACCTCGTTTATCACCTCGTAACCTTCATTCCAACGTCTCTATTCCACGGTGTTCTGCAGGGTCGTCGCACCCTCGTTGCTCAACGGAAATCGATCTTCATCGTCTGAGCACCCTCCCCCCCCTGTTCTTCATTCCTTCCGACACAGACACAGTAAATGGTTTTTAATTTATGCTGTTTACTATGTCGCCATTTCAATCACAGTTACTGTTTCAGTCTCTCTCTCTGTGGAAATGATTCCCTGAACTAGGAAGCTTCATAATAAGAGTCGAGACAGAGAAAAAAAACCCATTAAAACTACGAGACAGAAGCTAGTTTCTTAAAAAAAAAAAAAAAAAAAAGGAAGTTCATTTCTTGCTGCGGTCAATAAATAACGGTTCGGAAAATTGTAAATCGGGCAGTGATTTTTTCGGGCTACTATTGACCAGTAGGTTCGAACCTACAATGCGGCACAAAGGTAATGTGATTGAACTCAAGTATGTGATTGATAAGGTGCCCACTGATTTTGACTAATCCCTTATAGCCTAACATTAAGGGGGGAGGGGTCGTTGTTAGTAGCTGCAAAACGCGGTACGAAATCTCAATCGGACTTCCGCTTCCCGTTTTGCCAGATAGATAGATAGATAGATACCCAACGGCTAGAAATTATTAGTGCGCACGCAATGGTTACTGTGTAGGATATCTGCGTGCAAATCACATTGATGAAAGTTCAAAACTCTGTCGTCTCTGTTCAATAAAAAACTCGAATGATAACCAAATCAATTCTAGTTAAAAGGTTTAATACATCTAAAAGACTTTTTTTTAAAGTCTTTTAAATATATTAAACCTTTTAGAATTGATAATATTATCATTCGAGTTTTTTTTATCACCCAGAGACGGCGGAGTTTTGAACTTTCATCTACGTAATGGTTACATTGAAATATAATATAGATCATATGTAGAGGATTTTAGGAAGGGAGTGTCTGACCCCAGGTCCTGAACAACCCTTAGAAATAGGAAGCTAAGAGATTTGGGCTAGAGTGCCCGATAGGAAAGTGACACGGAAGCGAAGTAGAAAGGGGAGGAAGACGCCCTTATTTGTTACCGGGGAGCCAGTACTCGGGGTCCAGCGGCTTAACGTGCCCATCCGACGCACGGCGGGTATTTAGTGGTTCGAACGTTCGTACCTGCCTCGGATCGAACCTGAGGCCATCCCTATGGCAGTAACGACCGCTGATCACTAGGCCATCCGCGGCCCTTAAACATAAAATAGAATCCGATTCTAGTCTGTTATATCCCTTGGGTATAGTCGTCAGCATTATCCAAAACCTGCTGCCATCTGTGTGGAAGTTTCTGTATGCCGACAGCAAGACTAGATTTGTTGATCTTCGTCATAGACCAGTCACGGCTGTTTCAATGTCGTCGGTGGTCTTGAAACGAATCTCCCGAACCAGTGCTTTCATCTTGGGAAAGAAATCGAAGTCACGTGAACTTAAATCAGGCGAATAGGGTATGAGAAAAGAATGCCCACGGAAAAATTGCCCACTTTTCGAAAATAGGAAAAAATGCCCGCAGAAAAAGTGACGCCTTTCTTAATTTTAATTAAGCAATAGAGAAAAGTAATCGGAATGCTTCCTACGCTCAACTATATAACGTTATCTAACATTATAAGGCCATCGTAGTTTGTTTTCAAAATGGCGGAAGGCGTCCTTTGTCCAAATGAACATTTGTGAGTGTGGTGTGTGCTTAGCTTTTTCAAGAAGAGTAACTACGCATAAGGCAAAGAATCTCCAGCATTCTTTTCACGCGGGATTAGGGAGTGGCGCTTAACAGGGAAAGCAACTTTAACGAAGTCCTTGGACTGTATGAGGCGAATAGGGAGGGTGGTACAACACTTCCCAACCCCATTGACGGAACAGGTTGGTAACAACGCCAGCAACATGCAGCGAGGTTTCAAAATCGCTTTATTCTAATTTATCATAAAAAACATAAGAGGGAGACGTACAGTATTGGGCGTCTCACTGGTAAATAATACAAAACTGTTAAAAACATGATGGTATATACACTGCAATGACAATGGGGATGAATAACAAATGCTGCAAGCAAAGCTTATTGAATAAAAATTGCAGAAGTGACAGAGAGAAACACATCGTGTCACATGACATTGGCTGGGCATGATTTACAGGATAACATAGGCGAAACAATAGTACACAATTAGAAAAAGAATAGCACAAACACCGCCGTGAAGGTAAAACATTACATACATGAGATAAAAACACAGCGTGCACAATTGTGTAAGTTATTTAACGAGGGCACCAAAGCAACATAATACAGGCGGGGTGAAAGTAAGTAATGTACACGAGTAAGCATGAAAATACACTGAGATGGCATTAGCATTCACAATTCAACGGTAGTGTGTATTGCACGAGTCGTAGAGTGGAGGAGGGCCACCAGGGTGCCACGGAACTCAGCAAAGGAGGTGTAGAATGTCCTAGGGTACTGATAGGTGTAGCAGTCCAGAATCAATCGCAAACCATGGAGCGGCCGGCGCCCAGGTAGCATAGAAGGTGGCTTCTCGACGACTGGAAGAAGCCGACTGGTACTCCAGGCGGAGTCGAGAAAGCAATCGATCTTGAAAATGGCACAAAAGTGCTGCGCTGGCCTGATGTAAAGAGACCGGCGAGGAAATGCTGCGGAGTTGTTGAAGGTATACGTAAATAACGTGTTTAACCAGCACGAAAAGATAGGCACATACTGAAGGAAGAGTTGTAGGTGGATGAGCCCGCAGAAGAAGATGTCTGTAGGCAGTGAACGGAAGATCTTGAGAACAAGAGCGACTGGCAATCCGGAAAGCCTGGTGGAGGAGAGGCATCAGGATGGGACAGTAAAGGTAGACGTGAGAAACGTCTGCCTCCTGTGCGCAGAAGGAGCAGAGAGGGGAGGAGAGAAGAGACATGCGAAAGAGAAAATACGGAACAGGGAGGCGATTATGCAAAAAGAGCCAGTGGGTATTAATTTCAAGAGGGGCAGATAAGGGTGAGCGGGCAGCGGCCCAGACAAGAGGAAGAGAAGCAGGGGGAACCTCCAGAATAGAAAGCGGTGAAGGGGTGGCAAGGTGCACTAGAAAACGATAAAGAGATTTAGAGGAGAGAGTGGAGAGAGGAAGAACCGAGTTTGTGAGTCGGAGGAAAAACGGCAGCGGAAGAGGGGCAGAAAAGACAGAGACGA
The DNA here is from genome assembly GCA_039090855.1 of Macrothele yani. Classification (NCBI taxonomy): domain Eukaryota; kingdom Metazoa; phylum Arthropoda; class Arachnida; order Araneae; family Macrothelidae; genus Macrothele; species Macrothele yani. Next base: position 104,086,083 of record CM077006.1, on the reverse strand, counting down.
GACCGGTGGGGGAGACAAGATCAGGGAAAAGCGAAAGAAGTGCAGTTAGCAGAGAGTCATAGACCAAATGGGCGAATGGGGATGAGAGAATAGCAGGGGGAGGCCAGAGAAAGGGCGCCAGGATAGATCCGAGTTAGTGAGGTCTTGTACAGTTACTACACCTGCTCGGAGCCAAGAGGGGAATGAAAAACAGGGGAGATGGGGGGATGAACAAGGGAGTTGAAGAAGAGGGGTTCAGAAAGAAGCTCTAGAGTTGAAGAGGGAGGGGAGCGAATGAGGGGGAGAGAGCGAAGGTGAATGAGGGCTTCAGAATATGCAGGTGGGAGTTTGGAGGGGGGAAAGGACAGCAATCCATGAGAACTAAAGAAAGAAAGGAAAAATGTGGGTTACGCAAGGAGGCAAGAACGTCACGTACCTGAACTGCGGAAGCCACTGGAGCCGTGAAAAGGTGAATGAAGTTGATCACTCGGCTTGCTTTGTAGCACAGCGGGACATCAGGTAGGCCAGCACCACCATAGGAGGGAGGAGCACAGAGCTTGTGGACGTTAATCCAGTGATGACCCGCCCACATTACTCGAGTAAGGCAGCGTGTAACCTCCTGGAGACAGAAAAGCGGGGTCGTAGATGCAATCCAAGAATGCTTGCAGATGGACAGAAGGTATGTCCTGGTGAGATTTGCACGCTGGTAGTAGGACGTACAGAACTGCGCACGACACCAGAATGCAGCTGTGCGGAGGAGGCGAGGATGGAGTTCAGAGCGAGTTGCACTGGATGTAGCTTGTGGTGCGCCTAAGTGCACACCCAGGAAGCGTTGGGTAGTGGATGACCATGTGGCCCCCCATGGAGCATCCAAGCGATTGGACCACGACCCGCACCACAATCCAGTGCTCTTAGACGTATTCAGTTCAGCTGCAGAACATGAAGCATATGCGGAGAACAAACGACGAAGCAGTTGGAACTGTGAGTCGCTACGAATGCAGACGGTGATGTCATCTGCATAAGCAGAGTAAATGACTGAGTGATGCCGTGAGCTGGCAACTGGTGGTGGAAGTTGTGCTAGAAGAGATGCTTGCAGAGAGCGTAGAAAAGGCTCGACGGCAATCGCAAAACAGTTGACCAGAAAGCGGGCAGCCCTGACGAACTCCCCGCTTGAAGGGAACATGTGCTGTGAGAAAAGATGCCGTCTTAACATGGAAAACGGCGTCCCGGTAGAGGGAGAGAAGAACGGAGACAAATTGTGGAGGAAAGCCAAAGTGTAGCAGGGTTTGTGTTAAATAGGCGTGTGAGATATTATCGAAAGCGGAACGGAGGTCTAAGGAAAGGAGAGCAAGAGGTTCAGAATGAGTCTTGGCAAGATGAATGAGATCGCGAAGAAGTTGAACATTGGAGGAAAGAGAACGGCCAGGAACAGTATAGGTTTGAGAGTCAGTAAGGATGTGAGGGAGGATAGAGTTTAGTCGACGGGAAAGAAGCTTAGTATAGAGTTTATAATTTTGATTGAGAAGAGAAATGGGGCGCCAATTTCCCAAGTCAAGAGGGTCACCCTTCTTGGGAAATAGGACCACATGTGCGTCCGTGAAACTCCTCGGGAGGGGGAGCAGTTAAATGCAGCAGAAAAAGCGGAGAGGAGAAAAGGCAACAAAAGAGGCAAGAACGCACGGTAAAAAGGAAAAGAGAGGCCGTCCGGACCCGGAGCGGCATGGGGGTTAAGGGAAGAGAAGGTGTCGGACACCTCCGTGGATGTGGGTGCAAGAGACAGGGTGTGAGCAAGATGAGACGGAACTTGAGGTAGGTTATTGAGAAGATGGGGGAGAGCAGAGGGAGAAGGGGGAGGAGTTTCACTGAACTTGGTGGTATAGAACTGACGAACGTGAGAGCAAATCGCTGCCGAATCGGATGTGATTTCGCCAGAGGTGAGGCGAAGGTGACGAAGCGAGGTAGAAGACTTACGTGCAGATTCCATTGATGTTAGAAAATCATAGGTGCATTCCTCCGGATTGAGATGTTTAATGCGCAGACGTAAAAGTGCTTGCTGCGCAAGAGGTTTCAGCAAAGCCTGGAGCTCCGCCTGATATGCTGGAAAAAGCGGATCTGATAACCCAATCAGTGTGAGCATCTGCCTGGCGTGATCGAGGCGCATCTGACTAGAGGTCTTCATGGTGAAGGAAAGTTGCTTGATATGTAAGAGGAGCTGGTTGCCATACAAAATTAACGGAGTATGCTCCGGTAAATGATGCAGCTTCTTCCAAAGAGCTGAACGCAAGTTATGTTCGAGGAAATGCTCATAACATGCTGGATTTACCGTCTCATCTAGAGGTACAAGCGGACGCTATCTCAGTTATAGACGGCGGTGTTTATTACCTTAACGTTACTGGAGTTTTGTCGGATCTTTGTTCGGCAGACCAAGTCGTAATATGCCTCCATTCATTAGACTGGTGTTTGAGTTCTGGTTCATAACACAGTGCCCATTTTTCATCCAACGAAAGGATGCGCCGTAGAAATGTGTCCCCTTCACGCATACCGTTCCAAATGGAATCGAGCTCCCTTGTAACGTTGCCATCTCTCAACATCACTTAAAGCAACAGGCGCCCAATGTGATGCGATTTTTCGCATGCTTAGTCTTTTTTTTTCTTCTTCTTCTTCAGAATGTGCAGCGCAGTCGTATGCGAAAGGTTACTCTCGTGGGAGAGTTCAAGAATTGTCCAACACCTGCCATTCTTCAACAATGCAGACAAACCAAGCACTTGAGTTTCCTTCACTCACCTATAGAAACGTCCGCGCTCAGAAGCAGAAGCTACATTTCTCTGTCCCTGTTTTAAGGCTGCCAGCCACGTTGCTACCGTACTATACGGTAAACCACAAGCTTGTTCAGAGGCCATCGCTTAGACCACTGCGCGACCGTGGCGGACGTTGTATAATTGAAGCTATTTGAAGGCTGAGCGTCATATTCTAGTGTTGTTGTTTTCTTAACCAAGTGTTGCTATTATTAACTCACGTTCGTTTGATTAAGACGGTAATATTAAAAAAGAGTTGTAGTTACGCCTTGTTGAGTGCCTAAGGATTATTGGCTACATGAAGACTAATCCTAAGTAACTTTTTCTCAGGGGTTCGGACATTTGGGCACCTGGGCATTTGGGCACAAAAGTTTAGGGGCCGTATAAAAAAAAAAAAAAATTGCCGTTTCTTGGGGCTCTGGTGAGAATTGAATCGTGAAAACGTTCCCAGTAAGACAAACGACAATTATAATTGAATTTGGGGAAACAAATGTACATTCGTGAGTACAAAAAAAAATTACACAGCACATTTCTTAAACCTACTAGTTTCAACGAAACAAAACAATTGCAGCAGAATATGTTCGAAAAAGGACGACAAGGTGGGATTTTTTAATATCGCTGGACTTTTAATTATAGGCACTAAATATTTACATAGCATGTCAAGTTATTAATACTTCTTTTACTTATTAAACACTAAATATTAATTACTATGCCTCATCCGTACGACATTTTGACAGATTTTATTCAATCGATGTCCTAAAGTTTACCTAAGTTATCAACTCAAGGTAATCATATTGTGCTTTTTTCTGAGGCACGAAATATCAATTCACAATCCCTAGGCCTAGGCCTTTTAAATAGTTTTCATTCTACCCATGTCATATTCCTAACGATTACGTATCGATTCATGTTAAAAATATTTCGCTTTTACTTAAGCACTAAATATTCATTCATAGGCCCTAGAACTTTTTAACAATTTTAATTCTACCGATGTCATATTCATAACCTTTACGTATCAAATCAAGTTAATAATATTGCGATTTTACTTAAGCACTAAACATTATTTCATAGGCCCTAGGCCTATGCCTTTTAAACAGTTTTTATTTTAACGATGTCATATTCATAACGTTTATGCATGAAGTGAAGTTTTTCATGTTGCACTTTTACTTAAACGCTAATTATTAATTCATTGGCCCTAAAACTAAGGCCTAGTAATTAAAATTGAATACCTAAGTAAAAGCGCAAAGCTACTCACTTGACTTTTTTGTAAACTTTACAAATATCACATAGGCTTAAAAATACTGTTTAAAAGGCCTTAGCCTGTGAAATAATATTTAATGCTTAAGTAAAAGAACAATAACTTGAGTTGATACGTAAAGTTTATGAATATGAAATCGGTAGAACAAAAACTGTTAAAAAGGCCTTAGCCTGTGAAACAACATTTAGTGCTTAGGTAGAAACGCAATATTATTAACTTGAGTTGATACGTAAACATTGTCAATATGACATGGTTCTAATAAAAACTGTTGAAAAAGCCTACGGATTGTGAATTGATAATTTCGTGGCCCCAAAAAAACCACAATATTGAGTTGTTACGTAAACGTTATGAATATGGCATCGGTAGAAAAAAAGACTGTCAAAAGGGCCTACGAATGTGGTATAGTAATTTAGTGCCTAATTAAGTAAAAGAGAAATATCAATAACTTGGCTTGTTATGTAAATACATGTATTTAGTCCTAAGTAAAAGTGCAGCGTTGTTAAAAAATCCCACCTTGTCGTCCTTTTCCGAACATAATATGAGTTCTGCTGTAATTCCTTTGTTTCGTTGAAACCAGTAGGTTTAAGGTGGAAGTCTAGTGCTTTTGCTTCCTATACTTCCAATGGACAAACTTCTGTACACATTTTCTTCATAATTAATACGTTCCCAATGATGAAAATGTTAACATATCGATTGAAATAACTTCGTATTATAACATGGAATACTTAATATTTCTAAACCATAACCATAATTAAGCAATCCAACATTTATTTGTCTACTGACGTCATCAATGTACAGGTCGCGCCATCTTTTTTCTGGTCTCAACACCACCAAAGGAAAAGTTATTGATTTTTAATATAATTATGATTATATTTTAGAAAATATTAAGTACTCCAAGTTATAATATAAAGTTATTTTAATCGATATTCAAATTTTCATCCTTGGGAACGCATCAATTGTGAAAAAAATGTACAGAAGTTTGCCCATTGGAAGTATTGGAAGCAAAATCACTAGACGTCCACCTTAAGAAATGTGCTATGTATTTTTTTTTTTTTTATTGTATTCACGAATGTAGTTTTGTTTCCCCAAATTCAATTATAATTGTCGTTTGTTTTACTGGGAACGTTTTCTCGATCAAATTGTCATTATAGGGCCAAGAAATGGCAATTTTTATACTGTCACTCAAACATTTGTGCCCAAATGTCCTCCTGGTCTTTCACACAGAAAATTGTAAATATTTCTTCATTTCTTAATGATAATGAGATGGGGGGGGGGGGGGGGGGGGATTTTGCGCAAACCACTTGCTCAAGTAAAGAGAAATATAGGAACACTATAATTTTTTACGCAGCACAATTTCATTGCTCTAAAAGTGAATGTGCCCAGTTGTCCTTGTGATCCAAATGTCCGGTGCCCAGTTGTCCTGTGCCCAAATATCCTAAATTCTTTTTTCGACGTTTTCTTAATACTCCTGTTTCACTGTAACTGAAGTTTTTAAGAACTGATTTATGTAGTGATCGATCTACACGAACATTACAGATTACTAAACGAAACGTAATTTGTCTACATCCCCTTATATGTTTTCCGCGATGTACCAGTTTTCCGAGCAGCACAAGATAGTGTAGGAGTTCACCGGTATAAAAGTTTTCCGCCTACCCCCTAACACCACTTAGGCACCTGAGCGGCTTCATTTAAAATGTAAGTGGTTGTTTATTTGTGTGTGATTTCTAACGAACATACGTGGCTGTTCGGTAAAACCACTCTTTATAACATCGTTCTGGCATCAGAATTGATCATAGGACAAATCTCAGACACCTTTAACGGTTTTCCCCAACATAGCGAATAGTGTGCAAAACGATAAGGGATGAGAACGAGCGATCGGGTAGGGGAAGATAGGATGAGCACAGTGTTCATTTGCATGTCAGCCCATCTGTATGGCCCCCGAAAAAGAGAGAGAGATACTAGGAGGGTGGGGATTGTAACAAGAGCGCGTATTTCTTTGTACGGGAGCGTGTGTCATCAATAGACCATTCAGAAGCTAATTGCTCCAACAGATGCCTTATCCAAGTGTTCATAATGCAGACTGTGTTCCGTGTGAGACATGAGGGGAAGCGAAAGGGGGGGGGCAGGGGGCGGGAAGGTTACGGAAGACACACGGGTGTCATCATCCGTCATCCGGGATAGTTGCAGGGATTCACGCCTTTACCGCATACAAAAAAGTAACCAACTCAACATGGGACCCCGGTCCATAGTGACTTGTGGATGACAAACAAGTGGCTAACGTCTAACCACATACTCCCATTCGGGGCAAAAGAATATCATGAAGTCTTTACACAAAGAATTAAAACACTCTCTCCCCTCTCAGCTCCCCTCCTATCTCTCACACCTATTGTGTCACTGAAGAATCTACGGGTGGGAGTTGTGGAAATGAAGGGCAGTGAAGGAGGCGAATTCATTCCGTAGAATGTGTGATACACTGTTTCCTTCCTCTTTTGTTATTTTTTTTAACATATTATTACTTCTTTTTGTGATGGAAATTTATTCGCTAAATGTTTGTTTTCTTGCCATTTTTTTTAAATTCTTTACTTTTTTAATAAATGTTTATTCCAAAACAAAAGGCGTCACTAAGTATTTCTGAGCCTGGGAGACCCCACAATATACTACGCCCCCCGTTCTGTCTTTTTCATGTCATCATCATCATCATCATCATAATTGTCAACCATTATCAATCCACTGCTGGATGAAGGTCTCCCCAAATTTCCTCCACAACGGTCTGTCTTGTGCCAGTCTCCTCCATGTCACTCCCGCATACTTTCGAATTTGATCCACCCATCTCCCATGTGGTCTTCTTCTGGGTCTTTTCCTGTCCCTTGGAATCCAATCTAAAATTTCGGCTGTCCATCGATGGTCTGTCCTTCTGGCAGTACGTCCAGCCCATTGCCATTTCAGGGATTTTACTCTGATTACGACATCTTCCACTCTTGTCATTTTTCGGATCCACGTGTTCCTCTTCTTATCTCTCCTGGTTACACCAAGCATGCATCTCTCCATGCTACTTTGAGTTGTCTGCAGCCTTTGTATGTCTTTTTTAGTTAAGGTCCACGTCTCTGCACCATACGTAAACACTGGAAGGATGCATTGATCAAACACTTTTCTTTTAAGACATAATGGCATATTGCTCTTGAAAATTATGCTGTTTCTTCCAAAAGCTCTCCAGGCAAGTTTTGTACGCCGATTAATTTCTTCATCAATGTGACCCTCACTTGCTGTCCAAGATATTATCTTTAGCTTTTCTCCATCAATCGATAAATCTTCATTTCTTGTAAAAGCACTGAACATCACTTCTGTCTTCTGAAAGTTCATTTTTAACCCCAAAGATATGATCCAGGAATTTGTATAATCCAGGAACTTGTCAGCAAGTTCCTGGATCATACTCTGCAGCTCTGATGGGGTAGTTGCAAAAATGACTACGTCATCAGCAAGTAAATATGTATATATCATCATCATTATCAGCCATTATCAATCCACTGCTGGATGAAGGTCTCCCCAAGTTTCTCCCACAACGGTCTATCTTGAGCCAATCTCCTCCATGTCTCACCTGCATGCTTTCTAATTTCATCCACCCATCTCCAACGTGGTCATCTCCTGGGTTTTTTTCTGTCGCTTTGAGTCCAGGCTCGAATTTCAGTTGTCCATCGGTGACCCGTTCTTTTGGCAACATGTCCAGCCCATTGCCATTTCAGGAATTGTACTCTGATCATGATGTCTTCCACTATTGCCATTGCCCTTATCCATGAGTTCCTCTTCTTATCTCTCCTGGTTACACCAAGCATGCATCTCTCCAGGCTTCTTTCAGTTTTTTATACATATGTAAATATTGTGTGTGTGTGTGTATGTAATAGTGGTAATTGTAAATAAGCTTTAATAATAGCGTAATTGAACGGGAATGTTTATTTTATGAAATATAATGCAATGTAGATATCTTTTATTTGGTGAATTTTAATGAATATGTAACTAATTAAGAACTCTTGAAGTTTTAGAATGTTTGAAAAGTAATCGTGGGAAACTTTTTAAGAATATAATTATTGAGTTCGATTTGGTAGAGCCAGTGAGTCACCAAAAGAGATTAGTTTATCGGTGGACTTCCTGGAGATGGACAACACACAGGAATTTTTTCATGTGTAGTTAGCTACAATAGAAGAAGGCTTTTTTTAGAGTTTTAAAGCGACTCATTAGGAAGGACTTCCGTTCTCGAGTAAGGAGTTTCCTTCGGGGTGGTCATTACCCAGCAAAAACAGTCTTGCTGGCCCAGCACTATGTTGCCGCTGCCGAACCGACAATAAAATGTCCGGGCGGTCAACAGAAGGGCCAGCAGTTCAGGCCAACACTTGGCACCCCCATCAGTTGTCAAATGCCACAACAGGACCATCAGTTATCCATCACAGGCAGCAGATGCCACAAGTGGCCCTTCAGCGACCATGCAAGCACGTGGTATAAACGATGGCTAGCCTAATGTGGTCCGCTTGTTTCCCGGCAGTGGCAGCCGGCAATCACGTGACGCAACTGATAGCTTGCCGAATCTTGTCAGCCAATTTCTCAGTAGCAGCCATAAAAAAAGAAAAAATCAAGGACAATCGCAGTTTCCCAAAGCTACAACTCTTTTTTCCTCCCTTACGAAACATCTGAATTACAGCACTGCGCTGGGGAAATTTTCTCAACAGACCGGGAAAACGCCCGTTTGGATCTAAGTGGAAACGAACCAGGGCTGGTAGCGTGGGAGGCGAGCTCTCTACCAACGGGACTGACTTGCCACACACGAGTATGCGCCTGAAGCTGCCTCTTTCCTGTAGAATGTGTAATACTAGCTGATGACTTTACCTGCACCGTCAAAGTGCTGACTTCGCAGGGAAATGCGGAACTCTCTCGAATAGTTTGGGATTGATAGGATCCCTGACGGCGTTCCGACAGCTAGCCTGTCAGTCACCGGAAACCACAGTCTTCCACTCGGACAGATTCGGTTTAGTGACCTGTGGGGATCTGCCTCCCCACGGGACCGGTACCTTACACCCTTCTGTCACAACCCGTGTGTGTGACGTGCTATGGGCAGTTGGGGCAAGCAACTTTTTTTAAGAATATCCCATCTCGTGGCCGGGAGATTGCCTGCCAACGAGAGTTTTTTGGGACAAAAGTCCTTCATTTGGTATCATAGTGTGTTACAGACATGCACATTTCACTATGAGGGTCTCATGAACCCCTCTCACAATATTTAGAGACTAAAAATCACACAAATTGAAAATATTTACATTGTTCACAGCGCTAGGGCCAGTACTGTGGTGATGACCCCGGGCCAGGGTCATCTCAAACACCTTGGGCAATAGACCCAAAAGCTCGATGTCGAGAGCACCGTACCTCCAAGGGTACTACCATCCGTCAACAATAGTTGACTCGACTCTTCCTTTGCTCAAGTTCCCTAATAAGACTAGGGCATGTCTTACTGAAGCTGGAGTGTGAGACGTCCAGTTTCAGGCGGAACTTGGCATTCGCAGCGGTGCAGTTGCTGCATTTCGGTGCGGCAGCACACTGGTGGTGCTGGTGCCCAACTTCACCACAATTGCCGCACCTTGCATCTGTCTCGGGGCAGTTGCCTCGGAAATGGCCAAAGCCATTGCACCGAAAGCACCTGACCTCCCTCAAAAATTCCTTTAGACGGAGCACTGACCAACCCAAGTTCAGTGTCTTCCGCCTCACCAAGTGCTTGAAGGCCTTGGGCTCCACGTCTGCCACCCAGTGGACCCTACCTCCCTTGTCCTTGATGGGAAAACAGGCTTTGAACCCGTTCTCGAGCTCTGGGTTCTGCCCACAAACCGCCTGCTCGAACTCTTTCCCTGAGAGATCCCCGTCGACCCCATACACTATCAACCGGGGGTTTCTCTTTCGTGGGGCCGTGGGGGATGTGCAATCCTTGGTCATCGTATTGCTTCTCAACTCCTGGGCTAGGCGGTCGAGCTCCCGGGATGGGAACATTCCACTGCGACCCCTCCTTTCCTGATGCTCCGAATGCTCTTGACCCCTATCTGCAGTTTAGTTGGGTTTACTGCAGTTTTCAGGGTCTTTTTCGTGTCCTCTGAGGACGCACTCTCGACTGTCGGGTAGACTAAAAGCACGTGTCTCCTGTGTCCTGACTTTACCTTCTTCTTTTTAATCTCATTCGGGGCGGGCGAAGGCCCTTTCGCCTTGTTAGCCCCCTTCCTAGCCACTTCGGCGTAGGAAGCTGCTTTCACGTCGGCTTCGCAGTCCGACTCATCCCGCACGGACAGCCTGCCTTCGACATAGGCTACCCGTGCTGCTTGCTCGTAACAAGCGTCTCTAACACTGCTCAGGGCAGCTTTCACCTTCTCTCTCCCTGAGGAAGTGACCCGCGAGTCCAAGAGAACGGACTCAACTTCCCGGGTGAGGTCGAGGATGTGATTCACAAACGCCTCGGGTGTAAGCACCGGGGGTGTCCTGGGATGCGTACCTCCCACCAAAGGTACTTCTGGGAACCCCGCGGACGACCCCTCTGTAGCCCGAGATGGTTCGGGCTGGGGTGGTGTTTTACCCTTCCTTGCCATGGGCGGAACTGGCAAGGGGGTGCTTACACCCCTAGCTGACTGAGACTGCTCAGTCGAGGCTCCCTTCGTGGGTGTAGCGGCTTTAGAGCCCTTCGCTTGGGGAAGCGTCTTTGACTGTTTCCCCCTGGCATCGGGCTCTACCTTCCGGCTGTTCTCGGAAGAGGGGCTAACCCCTTTAGCACTGCCAACCGGGCTTGGTAGTGCTTCTGCCGCTACCTTCTGCGTCCGGGATGTCCCGGACGTTTTGGGGACTGACCCCTTAGGTTTCATTCTACCCTTGTGGGTAGCTGACATCTCTGTGAGAGAGATGAAAAACACAAAATTTTCTTCTAAGTACCGAGTGGGCACCCACAGGTTCTCCCACTCTAGTCAAACCTTAGAAGCCGGGCTCTTGGGCTTTGGGCGGGCGAGGGATCAAATAGCCCCTTCGTCCGCGAGACCAGAACGGCGTCGACGTACCCAAAACTGATACCAGAGATCTCAATGCGGGCTGAACGGAACTTCACCCTCACAAGGGCGTTTTTACCAAGTCCCGTCACTGCTCTAATTGGTGGGTAACATGAACTTCACCAATTGAAAAAAGAAAAATTTCGCGAGATCGGGTTGTAACCCCGTCTCGCGGTTTAAATCTTCAGTTCTGCTTTTCAGTGCAGTATTGCTCAACCAAGTCACACACTAAGAACTCTCACCCGGTCGGTATCAGAGCGACCGGTCCTGTAGAATGTGTAATCGAATGTTTCTGTCTTTAATTTTAAAATATTGCGAGGTATTTTTCAAAAATGTCAATTTCATATAATTCATGAATTTATTTTTGCAACGTAACGGTAGTTTCCTTTTTATTTATTTATTTATTTATTTATTTATTTATTTATTTTTTTACCTTAAGGGAACTTCACTCATTTTCAAGGAGTGTACCAACTTACAGAACAAACGCTTTTTTTAATTGTTTTCCAGGACTGTTGTTTCAAGCGGTTTCAAATTATTTCTTGTTATTCATGGGAAAGGAGTAGGTGTATTTCACTGCTGTAATCTAGTATTTCATGGCTTAATCTGATATCTTCGTCGACTTGGTATTTCATTAAGAAATTAATTCGCCTCTCTACATATGGCTTTTTTTTCTTAACATCCACTAAAACAACACGATGGCGATAGCGTCGTCTTCAACTAACTGTTACCACGAGATACACAGCACGTGTTGCTTCTGCGCATGCGCAGTTCCGTTGCTTCCACCTGGTGTTAGAAGTTTCATCGGTTGCCAGCTATGGGCCACTAGTGGCACTTGCGTGGTGCCCAGCAATTCTCTGCGATGCTGCAGGGCCATCAATGGCTCGCCAACTGATGGCTCTGCCACTAACGGACCGCTATCGGGCCGTGAGCGGCAGATTTAAGCCAGCAGTGACCCTTAACTGCCAGCTGGTGGCCAGCAGTTTCCCAACACTTGCGTTTTTGCTGGGTAGAGATGGAGACGCATTGAGAAGAAGGTGTTCGGCACAGAGGCTTCGGGCGGTTTTTTGGAAGCAGTGCGAAAAAGAAGAGGAACATTTCTTCGAAGGTAGGATGATGACGTGTCTTAGGGGAGAATGCAACTGACGGTAGTAGAGAGAGGTTGGGAGATTTTTCGGAGGAAAGAGTAATTTCGAGGAGGGGAGGTTGTCTCCGCGTACGAGCGATAGCATGAATGCAGCGGAGAGTTAAGACATCTCACGGTGACCCGGAGTAATCACAAATTAAGCAAAATCACGAAAATAAAGGATTTCATCAAACGTCAAATCACTTCTGTTGAATGATCTATTACGACTCTATTGATGTTTACAGTGCTGAAGGAACCTTGCAATCTTCTGATTATGCACTGTTAAAAATTCCCGTAAAAAAAGTCTTGTTGCCCGTGTATTTTTACGATCAAGGCTCGTTTCTGCAGTTTATTTTAACGGGCATGTATATGTAGGAAAACGGTTGATAATCGTAATTTTACGGGCGTTGCTAAGAGGCACAGGTTAGCCAATGAACGATAATGACAGAAAAGGAATGCGGCATGCGCCACTTTCTGCTATTGGTCAGCGAGTCGTCACGTGATTTTACGGGGATTGCTCGTTTTTTTACCAAGACGAAGGGATGGGCGATATTTTCAAAAGTATGATATCTTTTAATATTTCTGAGACCGATATATTGAATCGAAAATATCTGTATTTAAAGATCAATATATCAGATTGATTTTTCGATATTTTTCAATACTTCTGATCTCAATAAGACTGATATTTCGGTTTATTCACTGCATACTGCATCAGGGTTATCACTGAATCCGATCCAATGTTGTGCTAAGTATTGGCTATTGGGAACTTGGGACTAATTGGCTGTTGGCTTGTTCGCACAAATCTCAGCCAGTACTAAATTATCCTGCAGCTTGAAAATATAGCTGCAATCAAGTTTTGTTAATACCATTAAAATGGTGATATCTCAGAAAAGTACTGTATATTACTAACTTCGTACCTTTTACAAGACGGTCGCTGTACTTGGAAATAAACGTAGTGCGTTTATTTTGCCATTTCAGTCGTTTTGTTGTGTAAATAATTATTTCCGATAGCGGAATTGATATTTAACGTTTTTTTACAAGACCGACGCCATGGGTTAGTGCTTTTATTTTGCCCTTTTACGTTGTTTTGTTACGTAAATAAATATTTTCGACAGCGGAATTAACATTTTACGTTTTTATAATTCATAAAAATTCGCTAAAAATATATCTTGTATGCTGAGCTGGAAAGCCAACATCAGGGTTGTTTACATCGTAGCCAAGGTAATGTAAGGGCGTATTTATATTATATATTTTATACATTTATGTAATGTAAGGTGGCATATATTTATGCCCCCCCCGAAAGTGTTTAAATGTGTTTTATTTATTGTTAAAATGTGCCTTACATTGGAAACAAAAATGCTTAATTTAATAAAAAAATTCATTAATTTACGTTACAATTTTTTTTATTTTTTTCTATTCTCATTGTTTTATTTTGTCCTGGTGGATTTAATTTTTTTTCATTTCATTGGCACGCCATCAGAAAAAATCTATATATGCCCCTTGTTGCATTTCTTAACGAAGGGGCAGAGCACAGATGGGATGAAAGTGGCCAAAGGGCAGGAAGTTGTCACATAAATTTACAGAACATAAATGCGGAAACTGTTTTTTTTAACAAAACATGTTATCATGATTCTCTGTACTTAACATTGCTACCTATGCAAGATTGTTGATACAGCGAGACAAAATTAGTCAAAAAAGTGTTGTGCACTTTTGTGTTTATATAACATCTGCACTCCCCTTCCACTAATGGGGGGGGGGGCTGTGGATAGTATCAACTGTCACCAACGATATTTGAAGGTTTTGGTTTTCATTTGAAAGTAAACAAATTAGATGTCAACTTTCCTGTTAAGCACACTCAACATCTTTTTAAAGAATATATATGAATAAAAAAACACACTTGAAATGGAATTTGTGGCAGAAATATTTTGCTACATAGAAGACCAGTAAACCACAAGCAATTGGGTAAATAAGTCTCATTGATTTGATTATTCTACACATGTTAAGGTTTTTCCATTATTCGAAATGTTTATTTAAGTACAAAAGCGGAGTAAAATGCCTAAAACAAAATCACTGGGTTACTTCTGTCTGAAACATTACCCCCTTAGCCTGTAATCACAGCATATTATTGCAATTTCTAATGCAGAATGTTCTGCAAAGTCATAATATTGTTGAGAGGTAAATGGCTAGAGCTTTTTTAATGCAATTTTGAAGAAGTTTGCACACATACATGAAAATATATTATTTCAAAGTTAGTGTGCATATACACTGTAGATACATATATAATTTTTTTTTTTTTGTAAAAAAATAACAAAAAAAAAACTGAAAATACAACAAACCTTGTTAACAGGTTTCGGCCTAATTTGCCCAGTGTTATCCATTTTGTCATTATGTCTATTTCTCTCTTGATAAAAACTGTGAACATATTTTTTTTTTTTTTTTTTTGTGTGTGAAAACTGTTATTCTTAAACGGAATGGCATTAACAAAATTCTGTTGTCCAGAAAAGTTTTAATGTGCAGTGCTCTTCCTCATTTGATTTCTCTAGTGTTTCTTTACAGTATACAAGGTTACTTTTTTCAAAATTCTTTTCCTGCTAAAATCTAATAAATGTGCAATGTAAAAATTGCATTTGTACTCATAAATATGGGTTCTTGGTTTGATTAAAAGGCAATACATTGTGCCAAATGTTTGACACTAGCTGTAGGAAGGGAATTCTTAGAGTACCATTAAAGACTATATTATTATATTAGCTGAAACAATGCTCAGATTATATGAATACCTTGCATTGTGCCCATCGGTTTTACATTTGATCAAGTCTGCAAAAATTGTATGTGATTTTATACCTGCTACAACTGATTCAGCATCAATATCAGGAAAATTCTCATACAAAAAGATTACTTCTTCCTCAGAAACTGCTAGAAAACAGTCAAATTTTCAAAATAAGAAGCACTGTTCATTAAATGTGAAAATCCTCCAAATATGTGGCGTCAGTGAATATACAAAGATGTCGCTCTTTCCAGGTTTTAGCAATTAAATGTCATGAATAAAATCTATTCAGTCATGAAATGTCATGGAAACTATTCAGTATCTAAATAATCATGGAAAATGTGCCTACCAAGTGGTAAAATACATAAAGAAGTTGTTCCTGTCTTGTCTTTCCTGGAACCACTCGCCCTACATTAGGGACATGTGTCTGCTTATGGTGAATCAAGCTTCTACACATTCGGGAACAACTTTAGATGCTCATGGAGATCAAAAAAACAAACAAACAAACAAACAAACAAACACACACACACACACACACACACACACACACACACACCACTTCACTTCAAGCATTTTTTCCCAGTTCTCAGTCCATTTCTTTGGATTTCTCATCTCCATTAAAAACTTGTACACAATAAATATCTGAAGTATTCTTTATCAAGTCTGAAACACCTGAGGAGCTATCTTTGATATCATATCATTTTTTTTTTTTTTACATTTTAAATGCTCATTGGTGGAGTCTATCCTTAAAATTAAGGAAGTCAGCAGATTTAAAAATTTTTTTTACAGTTTTGAACTCAAATGGGATATAGCATTTAATGTTTCACTTATTAACACTAAAACAACACAAAAATAAGTACTGATTCCTCACCTCTAGTTATATTCAACTTGCTGTAGATGAGGGATTTTCTCTTTACATGCATATATATCACTAAGCTGTTTTCTAAGATCAAAGGTTAGTTTCTTGATGAGAGCTTATCTGCTGGATTAAAGTTTAAAACTGATGGACATACATTTTATTTACTCTTGATGTATCAAACATCTGCATTTACAGTGATCTCAGCTCACAACTTGAGCTTCACTGACATCCATCACACACAAGACCATTTGTACTTCACATTTATTCTCTTTTTCTCATGCAGGAATTCCTGAATCTGGTCCTCCCTTGATCTTCTACATTTTCTTCCTGTCACTTGTGCAGAATAAATTCTCCTAGTAATCATCTCACCACTCATTCTCCAAACCACCCAAGAATATTTGTCCCCACCTTACAAACAATATTTTGCTTCACACTACTTATCTACAAAACCTCTTCATTCCTCACATGATCAAAACATATCTTGCCCCCACCCCCATAAGTAACACATCTCTACAGCTCGCAAGTCACTCCTATGTTTCATCTGCAGTACTCCACCTTCACTGCTGCCCATCAGAGTAGGAACAATTACTGTACTTTTTCACACACAACTATTAGGGACCTTTTTGAGAACCTATCATTCATCATTTATTCAAAATCCTCCTGAAGTAGCTGTGACTTTCAAAGATGAATTTACTAGCCTACTAATTTCACCACCTAATTTGTTTTCTCTGTCAAACATGCTTCCTAAATATGTAAATTGATTTACCTGATCAATCTCTTTTGCCATTTAGACTGATCTGTTTGATTTAATACTAACAATTCATCTGTCAAAAACATAACTTTGGGTTTTTCCTTTCATATACTAAGTTTGAAATTCATACAAACTTCATACATATGGGACAACATACGCTGCAACTCACTTTTGCTCTCTGCCAACAGGATTGTTTCATCAGCATGAGCAAACATAATTGAGTAACTACTCTCCACAGATAGCATTTACATAGTCTAATGACGACTCAACCATATGTGTCTCTTAAGACATAAAAATATTATTTACCTTAAAAAATTGTTTTGGTAATAAGTAATAACTAATTATAATACACACGCTTGGCAGTGAATGTGGGGAATAAATATCCTACCAGTTTTCTCAGATAATTTCTTAGAAACATCAGCTGAATTTTTTTTTTCAAGAGCTGCTTTCTCCTGCTAAAAGGGAGCAATTTTATTTGTCCTTTATTATTACATTTTATAGCTTAAAACTATCTTTATGCAAGATTGCAGCTCTCAAGCTGTATTTTTAGTGATATGAAAAACACATAAAATATTGTTTTTCAGATCCTAAAATAAAAAAAAATATATAGCAGAAAGTTTTGATGCAAAAATAAATAAAAAAATCATGCAACAGAAGTGAGCTTGTAATCTGCAGAAATGCTGAATATACTTTCCAAAACCCAAAAGGTGATTTTCTTGTTTCATGTGTGGGCATTGCTCGACGAGCAGGGATATGGTTTCTGCCAAGAAGTTTCCAAAAATCCCAGTTGCAAAGGAATGTTTTCATGAGTTTTTCATCAATGTGAGATTATGAGAAATATGTATTTCCAACATTTCGAGAAAAGGTAAGTTGAAGCTTCAGTATGGCATAAATGACAAAAAAAAAAAACAAAAGTACTTATTAATCCCAGCAGACTGGAATCTTAACCATCAATTAACATGGGAATAACTGAATTATAGAAAGAATAACTATTTTTATTGGGATGCAAATGTCAAAGTTAACAACATTATATCAGCTTGCAAGGAAATGTTATGGGAAAAAAATCTTTAAAAAAACTTTGTTATTGTAATTTTTAGAGCATTTTGTATACATTTATATTTTTCAGAAGGTGTGAACAATGTTTGCTATTTTTTTATCGTTTAAGACAGAACACAATGTTAATGGAGTATACAGATATAATTACTTCTATGGTGTAAGCAAAAATAGTTCCCATGGCATAAGCAAAAAAATTAAAGTGCTTATAATATGTTTACAAGTGACATTTTTGTTAAAAACAGTAATTAGAGTACGAATAATTTGTGATGGCCTTTTCATAGAAAGCAATTATTTTTCCAGAAAGATATTTAAAAAAATGCTAATGATTATTAGTCCTCCATTAAAATATGATTATAAAAATAAAAACATAGAAAATATCGTAATCCAAATTAATCAAGTATATATATTTACTAATTAATTAATGAAAGCCATACTAATTAATGTATGAAAAACATAAAAAAATATCATAATCCAAATTCAAGTATATATTTACTAATTAATGTATGAAAGCCTGTCTCTCCTAGATAACAAAAAAACGAATGGACAATCAGAGGAAATAACATGCTGTAAGTGTGGAAAAATCAGCAGATCAAGACGAAAGTTGTTATGCTCATATTTTTAAAAGATTATATAATTACTTCAGGAAGTTTCACTATGTATTTACAAGATAATTATCAAAGGATGATAAAAAAATTTACGTCTGATATATACATAGCCTGAATTACAACAAACTTTATACTACATAACTTGTAAGACATCAAGAAAACTCTCGAAAAGCTGTTTTGCATTTCCTTACCCAGCTGTTAAGATCTACATAATTTATCACAAACAAAAAAAAAAAAAAAAAAATGCTTAACTTCAAATTGTGTGTCATTGATTGGTATGTATTTAATTTTGGTTAAAGTGCCAGTTTACTTCAAACATAATACTCATAGGCAAAAGAACAATCGGCTATCAACCGTTCGTTAAATTTGTTTTCTGGGAACCTACTGTCAACTAATAGTTAAAATTTTCAACCATCGAGGTTTTCAACACAGCAGATATTTTTCCTTGTAAAGTTCTAGAAATCGGAAGGTGACATAATATCATGTGAATCTCGATAATGAGATCGCAGTTTGATAGTCCTCAAGCAACATAGTTTTCGTGACATGCCAGAGGAAAGAACACAGATTTCATTCCACAAGTTAAATCACATCAGCCATAGGCTGATATATTGAATATCGCACCGATATAGTGATTTTCTGATATATCGTAACTTGGATATCAATACTATATATCGACATATCGGACAAAAATATCGATATTTCGAGATATTGATAAATATCGCCCATCCCTAACTGACGAACACGAAGTCACGAACATGTACAGGAAAGACGCCAGCATGTTAAAAAAAGAAAACATGTGAGTAGACACTTTTTAAAATTAAGTTTATTATGATATGTAAAAGTAACGAAATCAATTACACACATTTTTGTTTGATATTAAGCTCACGAACTGTGTACATATATATATATATATATAATTTTAAAAGTTTCACCACCAAACGAGGGTGGCTGAAGTATTGTCACACAGAAAATCTATGTAGTAGCTAAGATTTCATTTGACTGGGGTAGGGGCATAACTCTCACATCCATATATGTTTTACTATCAATATGAAACAGTGCTTTACTTTCTGTGCAAGTCTTTATCGCCAGGTATATACCTAGTGTTGACTAGGATGTCGAATAAATTCGATCTGTACATGCTGATTTGGGAATTACGTAGGGCAGCATTCTTTTCGTATGTTTGTAGTCTGAAATGAATTCCATTTTGCAATATAACACGCATAAATATTGTCTTACCGTTTTGTGCTTTTTTTTTTTTTTACGGCATAGTGTTCAACTTTTTGAATTTAGACAGAATTATTTCTAAAGCACAAACTGGCTGAACAATACTTTGTTTTTTTTTTTAAGACTCCTTTTCATTTGCTCATGTACTTAAGAACTTGTGAAGTATTATATTTGCACCAATGAATACAAAGATTAGCTATGGAATACAGATATGTACAGGCATATTCTTTAATGAAAAATTTATTCCAGTGTGTTTATGTGGGTATAAAATATATAAAAAATACAAATACGTATATTTGCTAAAATTACATACACTGATGTCACAGAAATTGCACAAATGGCTAAAAAAAAAATCAAATAAAACTGGTCAAGTCATTTGTTTAGTATCAGTAAGATGTATGAGCTCATTTACTCTTGCAAAGTTCATCAATATTTTGAGTTTTCTTGCTTATGTACAAACAAGTTATCTTCAACATCCAGCTTATTTCAATATTTAGTTTTTATGGTGGTTAAGGATGAAACACTAGTTTCACATAAATATGTAGTTGTAAAAGGCAACAAATACTTAAGGCAGTGCTCGACAATGTTGGAAATTCTTTTCCGTTGGAATCCAAAAACTAGTCAGTGATTTCAAAGAACAAATGCTTTTCAAACCAACCAGAGTTAAAAGATGCCTCATAAGTTTTTTATTTGGCAATAGAAGATTACACATTTCTGCATTGTATGTGAATGAGTAACTAGTTCATTCAGTGGGAATGGGAAATACTGCCTTGTAAATGTTTGGAGAGTGCAGAGATGGACAATTATTAGCTGTTTAACATCAAGTTTCCAATTGTTTGCTCATTTTCTGATGATAATGAATTCAGTTATGAAAATTGGTCAGAGCTGTTCCCTGTAATTTGGTTTTCTCATAGTTTTTTGGTCATTGCTTGTGTTTTGTTTTTTCAACATAGAACAGATTGTTTTCACCCTGTAATGAGAAGTTCCACTAGTTCATTTTTCAGAAATTTCAGCTAAATATGCTAAACTTCACCACACATCCTACCAGCACTAGCCATAAATTCAGATTAATTTTGTTTTGAAAATTGGTTCACTATGTGACTCGGTATGGTTGCTAACAAATCCGCATATGCCCCCCTATTATTTTAGTGTAACCCACTTTGAGAACCATTGGTCTAGAGGATGTTCAAACCGTACTGGTATCAGAGTTGGTTGTACATCAAGGTTTTTGGCTAGCAGTCACAATTTAACATATGGTTTGAGTCCCATATGAGGCATTAGTTTTGCCACACTGGTGGTGCAGTGGTCTAAGCACCATCTTATGATTGTTTGTCCAAGTGGGTCCGGGTTTGAATCCCGGTATGGCATGGATGTTGTGTTTGTCTTACAGCTCTGGCGTTCTCTCTTCCCTGGAACCAGTGACTCTTAAATTAGGGACGGACACTGCTTATATCCCATTTAGTTCCTCACATTAGCCGTTAAAACCTTTAAAAAAGAAACCTGTTTTTTACATAACATAACAGCTTTGGCTTTCTCCTTCCCTAGAACCAATGGCCTCAATTTAGAGGTGGAAAAAAAGTTTCATGTGATGAAATGTCACATTTTTGTTCAGGAAACACATTTGTGATTCTCCCTGACTGCTACATGGTTTTGATTGCTTTTAGGAATACCATTTCACTCACATTCCTTAGTATATAATTATCAATCATTTTGTGATTATGGTATATTCAGTTAACTCATAGGCACCCCTAGCTTAGTTTTCAGCAGGAAGAAGCAAACAATGGAAATCTGCATATATACAAACCCCATATGCCTCTCATTGAAAACAGCTTTTTACCACTCAACACATAAATTACATAAATTTAATTGGAAACCAGAAGAGCCAAAAAATATATTTTTTTTAATTATATCTATAATCACCTCATTATCACATGTATACAGTAATATTTCACATATATGTCAGCGCAAACCAAAGCACGCATAAATAAGAGCGCAGCATAAGTAAAAGTTAGTGTAATTCCAGCCAAAATTAAGTTTAAAATGTAATTAACATGAGAATAACATGCAAAATAAGAAAAATATCAATGATTGAATTTACTTAGTTAAATTTAACACTTAAAAGCTTAGATTACTCAAAAATGTAAATTACTTGATCTCAAAATTTTAATTACATACCTTGTTTATATTTATGGCTTTTTAAAGTTATGTAAAATTGAAGACTGTTTCTGCTGTTGCCTCTCATTGAAAACAGCTTTTTCAAGTTTGTTTAAACAGGAATGTGTGGCAATTAGATGTATCGGTGAGTTGTATGTAGTGACAGTGTTTCCAAAGCTTCTACACTGCTTTCGTGACAGTCTGGGGATCTTTTGTTAATTCTTCGTTATGTCTCTTCATCATCATCCTGAATTTCATTGGCTATTTCTTGAATATCCTTCAATTCCCCGATAATGCATTTTCATTGATTTCTACAAACTCTTTAAAACTACTGAATCCACCTGAAATGGCACTCCAATCTTCATCATTGGCAGATTATTCGGTAAATGTATAGATTAGCGTCCTAAATTATTTTGTCGGAAACTTATAATATTGACTTGTGAGTGCGACGCTGTGGTAGGCCTAACACATCACTACAGCAACGATGTGAAGATTTGCTTTGTTGAAAGGAAGATTCGCTTCGCCGTGCAATTCACGTGCGGATGACTACAAGTCCAAGCAAGTACCTTCTTGCCAAGAGAGCGAACCATTTTATACTCATATGCTACACAATATAGTTTGTTCATGTTTTGTAATTGTTTTTAAAGCAGACGTGAAATTTTTCATTCTTTCGCATATGATTCCCTGATCCGAAATAGAAAGTTTGGTAAATGTGTACTTTAGCGTCTAAATTATTTCGTCGGAAAAATGTAACTGTGTGGGAAAAGTGTGACATACAATATTTTAAGCATGCAAAATAATGGGAAAAGGTGCAAAAATATAGTATTTTTAGATAAAAGGAAATAAGTTTTCCGAAGTATTTACCTGAGAGTGCGATGGTTTGGAAGAGTACGTGCGGTAGGCATAGGACGAGAGAGCGGCAACGGCATCAAGGTGGAGTCCGGTGAATGGAAGCTTCATTGAGAAGGGCAAGTAACGGGCGGAAGAATTAAGAAGGAAGCGGTTTAGCAGTACGTAGTCATCGAAAAGTCTTGTAGGCATACGCAGAAAGAAAGAGGTTGAATTTGCGCAGCATTGTAAGTTTTTGTTTTTTTTGAAGGGTAATTTTGAGAAAGCGGAAGTACAAAATCGTCAGTCATTTCGGATTTCGTCAGGGCTTAAAATTTCATTATCCGCCACAATACAAGAAGCTGTCTCCCTGCCATAGTGCGATATATGAATTGAAGAAAATTGCTGATTTTGAAAAATATCCATGTCACGAGGAAAAAAATGTGAGCTACGATGTACTGAATAACAGCAGAACTGCAAATGAAGTGCTTGAAGAAATCACCTACCTGTGCACATCTTCCAAACCAAAACTAAAACTTTGGGTTCAACCGGAACCAAAACGTCTTCGTCAAAACTTCTGTCGTACATAAATTATTTTACATTCCTTAATTTCTTTCCATTCGGAGACACTGTGAAACCATATATTATTTTACATTCCTTTATTTCTTTCCATTCGGAGACACTGTGAAAAAGATATGTGACATTCTGCACATATCTTTTTCAAAAATGAATAAAACAGGTTTGAACTACTTCTGCGCATGATTACACGACACTCTTCCGAAAAATATACCCTACTGCTGTCGTATTCTTCCACGCATTTGCTACCAACTCGTACTCCGCTCCGTCGCACAGCACCTTCACGTGGTGGCCGTTAGCATCGCTTCAGCCTCCCGCACCACCTGCTACAAACCATCGTACTCGCAGGTTAATACTTCGGAAAAATTATTTCCTTTTTATCTAAAAATAATATAATTTTTCACCTTTCCCTATTATTTTGCATGCTTAAAAAATTGTGTGCATCGAACTTTTCACTCACAGTTAAATTTTTCCAACGAAATAGTTTAGGACGCTGAAGTACACATTTACCGAAAGTACTAATATGCTTTTCTATGTTGTACAGAAAACTGGGGAACTATAAATTTTGGTTTTAGTTTGAACAGATTTGCTGTGTCTCTGCACTTTTGGTTCTTCTGTTAATAGCTTGTTCGCACGCGAGTTTCTATCTTACTCTTATGTATCTTTAGAAAATCGTAGAGGTTTTATCCGGTTTTTCCTGCCAACAACGTACAGGATACAACAAAATAAAGGGTGGCTGCTGTGGACCTATTTTCTGTAGCGTATCACTACAACATTTATTGCTCTTCTGCCAATAACGTAAGTCCTCTTTCTCTTGTACCCGTCATTTCCACACAGCAACAAACCTTCCTTTTAACGGACCAAAGCTTCACATCTTCACTGGAGCGATGCATTATTCCTATCGCAGCTTCTCTTCACAGTGTCAGACTCACAGGTCCATATTACAATAAAAATCTTTAAAACACGTTTAAAATATGAAATATCTGAAAAAATATGAAATACATTAAAATATGAAGTTTTAACCCTTTGTCAATAAACACAGGAGGCTAGTTCCATCAGAGGCATGCATTCAGTCGCTGACTTTAAACATTTGGAGCAAAATTACATATGCTTCCAATTTATGGACCTAAAGCATAATATAATTAAAGAAGTGATATTCTTCTGTCCTTGGCACTACGTAACAATAATACAACTTCCAGTGATTAGCAGTGAAAAGCAACATGACATGCGATGACTGTCTTTTTTCTTGTCGTAGAAAATTATATTCTGAACTTCATTTTTAGATTTAATTGCCCAGTCTGGCACCTAGGGCAACTAGATTATTTATTTACCTGCCCAGGTCAATGATTCACACGACCCAGGCATGGTATTTTTCAAACCCTGATATGTATAAGTAAAAATATATACAGTACATAATTTCATACCATACATATTAATTAAAGCTTATATATTTCATTATTACTACTTTAGCAAAAACTTCCCATTACAAAAAAATTACCTTTGCTTGTCTCTGTGGGCACTATTTCACTTTTACAGCATTGCAATCTTATGCGTAATGAAAATTTCTGTAGTACATACTAACTTTTTAATGAAAAATTTGTAACGTTTTAAGAACAATACGTTGCTACAAATTTTTTTGTCCCCCTTGAATTTCATTATAACGAGTTTCGACTGTTATTCTTTTTTTACTGAATCTGGTAAATGCTGGCCAAGAAAATGACAGTGAAAATATATCATGAACAGTTTCTTTGCTTTGCAAATGTAGTAATTAAAGTTAAATGTAAAAAAATTGATTTCATTCTAAATTTCTGCGAGTGAAATCTTTCACCTACGTCACTTTAAGCAGGGCTTGGAAAATATCTGAAATGTTACATGCGCAGCTGCGGGTATATACATAAATTATTTACCTACCCAGGTAGTAAAACCTGGATGCCCAGGAAAATTTATATTTTAAGATAAATCAGAAGCCACTTTTTTTTCAAGTTAAAAAATATGAAATTTTTTTTACACGTTTTGTAATTCCTATTTTAAAGGTCTATTCAAAATGTTCAATATGCAAAGCATGTATTTCATGTTTTAAGATGATAGTGCTGAAATTGGTACAAAATGATACGATGAAATTGTTTTTTGAGAAATTTAAAGATTCTGCCGTGTTCTTTTCCTTTGTCACTAAACACCTGATTTGTACATCAATAAAAATTGTTTCAGTATCTTCAGGTATTGCCAAGATATTATAAATACAACTATTTAATAGCTTTCCAAAAAAAAAAATTTGTGCTCTCAAATGGTTTCCTTGTGGCAACACAACAATGAAAGAACAGGTTTAATCACTGAAGTCATTTCTAAAACATTCCAAACAGGAAAATTTAATATTTTAGAAATATTGATATGCATTAATGTTCTACAATGACTCGGTTAGAATCAGGGTCTAAAGAAGTGTTTCTTCTTTGGGTGGGGGTCTGAGATTTGAAATTATGCCCTATCAAGTTCAAAAGCTCTCATTTCCATTCAAGTATTTTTTTTCTTTTCTTTCTGATACCTTAATTATGGGGAAGCAATGTGATCTTTCAAAAGCAGTACTTCCAGTTTTTGACATAATTTTACTAAACATGTGAAAAGTAGGTAAATATCCAAAAATTAGAGATAGGAAACAAGACAGTAAAAGTTCTGGGAACACTGACAACACAGTGCTCAGTAGAATGTAAAATGAACCAGCACACAAGGCAGTGAATGTGAAAACAAAAAAAGTATGATTCAACCCTATGTCAAATGTAATACTAGCCAAAACTTACATAAAAAACCAACTTTGACACCATTGTGGATTGAATACCCTTATAGACGCAATGTACTCGGATGCCAGTTTGTAGTTCTGTTTGTCATTGATATAACATATAAATACAAGAATATGCCTGTACATATCTTTACTACATAACTGCCCTTTGTACTCATTCATACAAATACTACATAAGTACGTATGTGCAAATTAAAATGTCTAAAAGAAACTAAGTATTGTTCAACCAACTGTGCTTTAGAAGTAATTCTCCAATTAAAACATGTCTAAAAGAAACATAAGTATTGTTCAACCAACTGTGTGTACAGAGTTCGTAAAGCCTAATGTTAAACAAATCTGTGTGTAACTGATGTCATTATTTATCATATTGTAATAAACCTGATTTTAAGATATGAAAATATCATTACTCACATTTAGAACTGAATTGATTCAGTTATAATGTAAGTATCCAACAATTTCACACTCACACACTCTTCCACAAAAAACATGCATTTACTTGCACACTCTTCCACAAAAAATGCATTTATGTAAAAGTCGGTGACTACTTGCCGTGAGGCTTAACTGAATATGACCAAACTTCATATTTACAGGGATTGCCTTTCAAATTACAGCTTAAGTTAATACGGTCAAACTTATTTTTTCGGGTATAGCCCTTCAAATTATGGTGTAGCTCAATACAGTCAAACTTATTTTTTTATGGGCAATGCCCTTCAAATTATGGCGTAGCTCAATACGGTCAAACTTATTTTTTTATGGGCGTTGCTCTTCAGATTATGGGCTTAGTATTTAGGGTTCAGACCGTAATTTCATGGGCTTTTACAAAAACGGGCCAAGCCGTAGTTTTATGGGCAACGGCCGGGCCCCCAGTTGCCGGCCGTTGCCCGTAATCTAACTGTGAAATTTTTAACAGTGTAACATATTTCAGTAATTAAGGAAATATTTAAAACAGCCCTGTGACGTGTGTGTGTGTGTGTGTGTGTGTGTGTGTGTGTGTGTGTGTGTGTGTGTGTGTGTGTGTGTGTGTGTGTGTGATCCGTACTGTCCAATCTGACTCGTGAAATAACACTATGGTTTTTCTCTCGTTTCAGGAAGGAAAGACTTGGTGCGTGTAAACTAAATTTTTGAAAACTTTGCCTTTTAAATTTGAGGTGCACCCCACATGAAACCTGATAATTGAGGGTGTGTTCACTGGTCGGCGATGTCTTTCTTTGAAGAGTAGTTCACGGCTACTGACCTGGATAATAATTATCCATGTTGTATTGTATTTGGTTATGAAGTGATGTATGTCTTGAATTATTCGCATGTATGTTTACCCAATAAAAACACAAGTGTTGGGAAATTGCTGGCCGCCAGCTGGGAGTGATGGCTCACTGTTGGCTGAAATCCGCCTCTCACGGTACGGTAGCTGTCCGTTGGTGGCAGAGCCATCAGTTGACAGCCTTTGATGGCCCTGCCGCATCGTTGTGAATTACGGGCCTCCAAGCAAGCTCCATGAATGGCCCGGAGCTGGCAATCGAAGCAACCCCAACACGAAGTGGAAGCAGCGGGACTGCGTGTGCGCAGAAGAAACGCGTGCACAGTCTCTCTCATTCTACCATTTAGCTGAAGACCGCGTCATCGCCTTCGCGATATTTTAGCGTAATGCTAAGAAAAAATATATATATAGAGAGAGACGAATTAATTTTCTAATGAAATGTCGCATTAACGAAGATTACCGTCGGAGGAAAATTACATAAATAGTTAATGAACGATGAAAAATAGTCACTCTTGCATTTTATTGAAACTCATTTCGCAGCAAAACTCCTTCACTACGACACGAATAATCGAGAATGCAAACAGACATGAAACACACACTTTCCAATCCCATGGAAAAACATGAAAGATGACACCGAATTTTCGGGTGTAATAAGCACATCTTTTGAATCCTTTCTGACGCAAATTAAATTTATCAAAGCTATTCAAAGTCAATGGAACCGGTATGGAAAACAATAGTATCTGACGGAAGAAAGAAGTTTTTCATTCGGGTTTTTAATCCCTCAGATATTGCTGTAAACGAAATCGTGAGCTTACGCCCTCTGGTTGCAGACTTGTGCGTTAAGAAAAACATGAATTTACATGAGAAACATTTCGCACCGGAAACGCTCTCCAACACAGAAAGAATTTTTGAAATCGGACTCTTATTTGTGCCCAAATGTCCGCCCCGTCTTATAGACAGAAAATCATAAATATGTCTCAATTTCTTAATGATTATGAGATATAAGTGAAAAGTAAAAATTTTTTTGTGCACACGACTTGCTCAAGTAGGGAGAAATATAGGAACACCATAATTTTTAACGCAGCGCAATTTCATTGCTTTAAAAATGAATGTGCCCAAATGTCCGGTGCCCAAAAGTCCGGTGGCCAAATGTCCGAACCCCGTTCTGAGTACTACACTAGTTTGCCACGTGTGACCGTCCGCTTGGAAGTGAGCCTCTCTCCTGCGCGATGTGAAACTCAATGTTCTTTTTAATTTCGCAATACTGCGAATTCGTTTTCGTAAATGTACGTTTCATATAATTCATAAATTTATTTTTTCAACGTAACGATTTTTTCTATTTACTGTAAGGAAATTTCACTCACTTGTGTGATTGTTTAATTAATATATTTACACATTCATGTCACAGTTTGTTACATTTTTAACGTTGCATCTTTTTTTCCACGGTTCGAAATAGAAATGATATTTTATTTTAATTCCGGTTATGTTTAGCAGCGAATTCCTCCAATCTTGTGTATTCAACGCATGGATGATTGATTACAGTATATTCACAAAGCGTTTCTTTCTTTTTTTTTTTTTTTTTTTTCCTTTTCAGATACTAGATAATTTTGAAACGAAAATATCCATTTTGTATTCGTATAGTTCTTATTTTTCTCGAACACAACGACTTTGTAATGTCTTTCCCAGACTTCTGTTTCATGCGGTTTAGTGGTATCAAGATTATACAGGAATTACTTCTTGTTACTCATGGGAATGGAGCGAATGTATTTCACGGCTGTTTGTATTCTCGATTCTTCGTGTATTAGTGCAGAAATTTTGCCATGAAATGAGTTAACTTCTTCTTACAGTTGATTATTTATTTATTTAATTTTCCTCCGACGATAATCTTCGTCGACGCGGTATTTCATTAGAAATTAATCCGTCTCTACATATAGCTTTTTTTTTTTTTTTTTAAACATCCACTTAATGCACGTGTTGCTTCAGCGCATGTGCAATCCCACCGCTTCCACCTCCTTTTAGGGATGCTTCGGTTACAAATACTAGCCACTAGTGGCACTTGCGTGGAGGCCCACAGTTCACGGCGATGCTGCTGGGCCACCAATGGCTGCCACCAACAGATTGCTACAGCACCGTGGGTGACAAATTTCAGCCAGCAGTGACCCATCACTGCCAGCTGGTGGCCAGCAGTTTCCCAACACTTGCATTTTTGCTGGGATGTGAACATAATGGACTCATCCATAGGGTGAATGCACAAGATTAAGAATAATTCGCTACCAAAAATAACCAGAAATAAAAGACACTATCGGTTCCTATTTAGAACAAAAATAACCAGAAATAAAGACACTATCGGTTCCTATTTAGAACTTTTCTTTCATCCCACGGTCCGAAGCTCCTATTTAGGAGCTTCGGACCGTGGGATAAAAAAAGGTATTATGTTAAAAAAAATGTGAGATGAACCTGTAAATACATTAATTGAACAATAGCCTTTCAAGACCACAAGCACAGCGCAAAACTTTCGAAAACGTCTTTAAGTTGGTACATTCGTTGAAAATGAGTAAAGTTCGCTCAATGTGAAAAAAAAAAAAAAAAAAAAAAAGATTGTTCCGTTGAAAAGTAAATTTTTGAATTATAGAAAACGGACATTTATGAAAAATAACTCGCAATATAGTAAAATTAAAAAGAGAATCCTTTGTTTCACATCGCGCAGGAAAGAAAAAATCAGGTGGAACCACAGCAGGAGCAGACGAAGATGGTCGTAAAGTGCGTTGAGCCGCCTCCGCAAAGGAAGGGGTTTGTTGTGGGCGAGATGCATTCAATATCTTCGTTGAGCACAGCGCTCGAGAGCGTGAAGGAGAAGAAGACGTGTTTCATTTACATACGTAGCAAGAGACAGACTTCGTGGAGCGCGCGCTTGAGGCAGAGAAATTTGCATAGCTTTGCGCTTCCGCTGGAGTCAAGTTAGGGTTAGCATCATCGGCAATCGGCATTATACAAAAGTAAACAAGCGGGCTGCTACAATTTGTAACACCCAAAAATAAACAAAATAATCACTCACCCCTCTCGAGAAGGATGAAAAAGTGTATCCAAAACGTTTATGGGACTGAACATACAAAAAGAACGAACCAGGTAAGCGAAAAACTTCAAAAACTTCCGAAAACTTGGGAGCGATGATGAGAAACACGTCACTCTCCAAAAATCTTTTTTTTTTTTCTTTATTGGAGGTTTAACACGAACCAGTCGCCCGTCCCGAATCTAGAGTCACTGGTTCCAGGGAAGGGAAAGCGCCAGTACCCAGTGCCGTAAGACAAACACAACATCCATGCCTCACAGGAATTCTAACCTGGACCTCTTTTGGACGAATGATCAGAGGCTATCGCTTAGACCACTGCACTACCAGGGCGGCCCAAAAGTCTTCAAACGCAATCTCCCGCGCGCAGGAAAGAGGCTCAACTTCAAGCAAACGCACACGCATGACAACGTAGTGTAGTACTTAAAGCATCAGTTTTGCAACCAAGCTATCGTGAGTTCGATGCTACCCTGATTCACCGAGCATTTTTCTGGACCGGCTGATAAAATTTCTCCATCACAGACCGTGACGTCATGCAGAAAAGTTTCCTGTTGGGAGAAAATGTATTTTTTTTAAATTACCCATTCTTGCATTTTTTTCAAAAAAAAGTGCCCCGAACGCAGTGGGATACCTTAACTTTCTGAGCAACTAGGCCCCCACAGAGCACATTTAAGGAGACAGGGGCCCCGGGCGCTGGACAATATTTGGGGGCCCAGTATGAATGGCACATCTAGGATTTCTTTTTTTTTTTTTTTTTTTTTTTTTGGAGGTTTAACGACCACCGTGAGCAACTCAATGGGCTATAAGCAGTCGCCCGTCCCTAATTTAGGGTCACTGGTTCCAGGGAAGGGAGAGAGCCAGTGCCGTAAGACAAACACAACATCCATGCCTCACCGGGATTCGAACCCGGACCCCTTCGGACGAATGATCAGAGGCCAACGCCTTAGACCACTGCGCCACCGGGGCGGCCATCTAGGATTTCACTATGGGTGAATGAATGCAAATACCCAGGAGAAAACATTTCCAAAATATGATGAGGAAGCCATAAAAATATCCCTGCTGTATTGAAGTGTGTATCCCATGATTCATGGAAGAATAAAGTGGTAGCAAGAAAATGTAAAAATGCATTGCTGAAAAATGTATGCCAGTTTAGTTCTGCTTTAAGCCCCCTTCCTCCTGGTTGGGTTCAGCTTATAGAAATTATATCGAAGTAGTGGACATAATAATAAGATCCAAATATCATGATTCAAACGAATTCTTAATGTATGAAAATTTCCCCCAATTACAGACGTGTACAAAAAAAAAAAAAACTACTGTAATGCATTCAAAAGATTTCAGGATGGACTGGGGGCGACTATATTTTTTGCGAACTCCTCCTAAAAATAAGTGGATAGAAATAGAATGTTTTTTTTTCACAAGGCAGTTTCTTATAGTTTTTGCTGTACTATCTGCAAAAAAAAAAAATCCTGTAGAACTCCATTAATTCTTCAAGCATCCTGCACAATTCTGGGGCTCCTTGAAATTGCAAGGCCTGGGGCTGCAGCCTCCCTAGCCCCCCACATTACTTACACACACTCGAGCTCCTCCCGCCCCCCCCCTTTTTTTTTTTTTTTTTTGCTATATATCTTTTTGGGCAGTAGTAAAGTAAATCCCAAGAAAAAAAAATTCCGATGTAACGAAAATAGATAACGGAGCATCATTGTCAAAACCATTGTTGAAATCTGATCGTGCCGCATGCTGTCACATGAAATGACGCAACAACAGTTAATTTCATTGTTACTCAACAATATACTTCACTAAACTATCGCCGAAGAACATTATTTCATCACGTTTCACACAAACGTAACATCTCATTGTAGTCTGCATAAAACACGAGAACCTGATTCTAAATGGTTGGTTGGTTGGTGGATGGGTTTTATTGGCGCAAGGGCCAAGTATGGCCAAAGAGCGCCGATTCTAAATGGAGTTTAGGACTTTGGGGCACCGGACATTTGGGCACCGCACAACTGGGCATTTAGGCACAGGACAACTGGGCAACGGGCATTTGGGCACAGGACAACTGGGCAACGGGCATTTGGGCACAGGACAACTGGGCAACGGGTATTTGGGCGCACAAAAATTGCCGTTTCTTAACCCTATAATGAGAATTTGATCGAGAAAGCGTTCCCATGTAAGACAAACGACAATTATAATTGAATTTGACGAAACAAAAGTACATTCGTGAATACAAAAAAAAAAAAAAAATACTCAGCACATTTCTTAAATCTAAGGGTTTCGTCGAAACAAAGCAATTACAACAGAACTCATATACTATGTTCGGAAAAGGACGGCAAGATGGGATTTTTTAATAACATTGCACTTTTACTTAGGCACTAAATATTTGCATAGCATGTCAATTTATTAATATTTCCCTTTCTCTTACTTAAGCACTAAATATTAATTGCCGTGCCTCGTCTGTAGGCCATTTTGACAGTCAATCGATGTCCTAATACCTATCAACTCAAGGTAATCATGTTGTGCTTTTTTCTGAGGCACGAAATATGAATTCACAATCCCTAGGTCTTTTCAATAATTTTTATAATAACCGTGTCATATTCATAACGTTTACCTATCAACTCATTGCGCTTTAACTTAAGCACTATATATTATTTCATAGGCCCGTGGCCTAGGGCCTATGAAATAATATTTAGTGCTTAAGTAAAAGCGCAATATTATTACCTTGACTTGATACGTAACATTATGAATATGACATGATTATAATAAAAACTGTTTAAAAGGCCTAGGCCTAGGGATTGTGAATTGATATTTCGTGCCTCAGAAAAAAGCACAATATGATTACCTTGAGTTGATACCAAGAAATTTCTTAAGGGAGGGAAGGGGTTTATGAGTTTGGCTCATTGGTGAAAGCATCGTATACACGCATATACCGCTTTAAATTCGCGCGCAAGGGAGGGGTTCAACCCCCCCCCCCTCTGGCTTCGCCACTGGTTGATAGGTAAACGTTAGGACATCGATTGAATAAAAACTGTCTAAATGTCTTACGGATTAGGCATAGTAATTAATATTTAGTGCTTAAAAGAAATGTTTATAACCTGACATGCTATGTAAAAGTAAAAATGCGGCGTTATTAAAAAATCCCACCTTGTCGTCCTTTTCCGAACATAGCATGAGTTTGGCTGTAATTACTTTGCTTCGCTGAAACCCATAGGTTTAAGAACTGTGCTATGTAATTTTTTTCGTATTCACGAATGTACTTTTGGTCCCCCAAATTCAAGTATAATTTTGTAGTTTGTCTTACTGAGAACTTTTTCTCGATTCAGTTTTCATTAGAGTGCCAAGAAACGGCAATTCTTATACGGCACCTAAACATTTGCGCCCAAACGTCCGGGTGCCGAGATGTCCGAATTGCGCAGATGGACTTTCTTAGTTATATCACATTTCATAGGTGCCAGGGTCGTTTCTTACGTTCTTTTAAATCTGAGTATGATATTGTTTTTGAAAAACTAAACAGTCGAAATACTTACAATCGCCTCCGCCATAA
Organism: Macrothele yani; assembly: GCA_039090855.1. Lineage (NCBI taxonomy): Eukaryota > Metazoa > Arthropoda > Arachnida > Araneae > Macrothelidae > Macrothele > Macrothele yani. The sequence continues at coordinate 104,052,405 of CM077006.1, read as the reverse complement.
CTTAGTAAACATCTACTTTTATGCTTCATGTACACTATATTGACAAAAGTCACCAGACACCTAGAAGAATAGCACAGCATAGCATTTATTGACAGCGCCTTTGGCCTTAATGCATGCACTGACCCTTCGAGACATGCTTTCGACAAGGTTTTGGAACATAATGCTACATAATGCTGCCGCTAACTGTTGCTTACTAGTAGGCCTTGGTTCCAAATTTCTTATGCGGCTCTTTTTAAATTTATCAAAAATTTGGCTATATTAACCGCGGGGGGGCTCTCCCTCCATGGGCACCCTTGGTGCTATGTAATCATGAATATGATGTAATCCATATTCATGATTATGAGCTATGTAATCCCGATCCAGGACGACAAAATTGTCAAGTTTTCGGATATTATGCTTGTCATATTTACACCCAAAAAAACGTATTGTCATCTTCAAAATTTGTGCATTGTAATATTTTTTTTATATTCAATTACAATTGTCGTTTGTCTTACTGGAAACGTTTTCTCCATTCAATTCCCCTCACAGAGAAAAAAAACCCGGCAATTTTTATACGGCCCCTCAAGATTTGTGCCCAAATGTCCGGTGCTCAAATGTCCTAAACTCACTAGGTCGATTAGAGCTGTAACGACTCTCCTGAGGCTTCGACGTTTTCTATCACTGATTTTCTTTGGTCTGCCGGTAAGTTTTGCTGCTTCAGGCAAGCCATCACGAGTCTTCCACTTATTCAGTACATCCAAACCAGTTGACTTGGGTATGTTTAAACGCCTCTCGGTTTCTCTTATGGGCAACCAACTAATATAACACCCAACAATCTTTCCTTTCTCAAAGTCAGTTCTCTCCCGCCGCAACATTTTCACTCAACCTCACAGTGCGATATGATCGCGTTCGCTGCATGCTTGCTTTTTTGCAGCTGTACCGCGCATCTTAACGCAGCGGATCCCTTCATTTGCTTTTGAAGGGGTGTCTTATGACTTTTGTCAATATAGTGTATCTTCTTTCATTAGTTTTACGACAATAGCATTCATTAATCCACCTACCAAATACCGCTCAATGTCATGAATTAGTAAACCGTATTGTTTGTTGTTATGATTTAATTCCCCTTAGTATGTACCGGACTGTGGCTCGCTATGGTCATGAGTGAAGCGAATACATGTAATGTGTTGTATGTAAATAAATGTATGCCTCCGAATCATTCGGTTTGTTTCACACCCCCAAAGATCTTGCCATGCGAAAGATGCATAGCATCAATTATCTACAAAGAGTACCAGGGTACCCTCTGGATTTTTTTTTTTTTTTTTGTTGTTAATCATTCCTTGGACAGATTTGTTGACTTTGAGAACGAGAGAGAGAGAGGGAATGGCATCGAGTCTCAAACCAAAGTAGTGCTTTAGAGTAAAATTCTGAATCGAACGAAGCTCTAAATACGTTCATCCTATCAGCATCTTGTTTTTGCTGTTGGGTTGATTTGTGAGCTGAGTAGAACCGCCTGAGGAAGTGATTTAATGGTCAAAGCATCTGCTGAGACCCTTTGATGTGTGTTAACAGCGGTGGAAGTGGCGGTTACTCTCTGCTCAGAGTAACCTGAGAAGTGGTCTCCACTTTGCCGCAAAGGGTCACTTTCAGAGCTCAGTGTACTCTCCTCACTGAGAAGTTAGTCACTTCTACAAACTGAATGAGATCCAGTGCAGAAGATCATCGAAGAACTCTTGGCTTACAACTTATTCGGTTCTGTCTGACATTCAGCGCTGACACTTTCAGCTGTTGCCTCTTTGTTTTGAGTTCAGTAACACATGGAGCTTTCCCTTAGGATGTTATACTTTCTTCCAATATCAAATACTAAATCAACCCTTGTTTACCCACGCCGAAGTCCCTTAGCTTCCGAAGAAAAACTTTTTTTTTTTTTTTTTATTCATGGCGGTGAGAATTATTTTTAAAGTGAACATAAAAAGAAATCTCTCTCAACGAGTTTAGGACATTTGGGCACCGGACTTTTGGGCACCGGACATTTGGGCACTCGGACATTTGGGCACAAATCTTTAGGGGCCGTACAAAAATTGCCGTTTCTTGGCGCTATGAGGGGAATTGAATGGAGAAAACGTTTCCAGTAAGACAAACGACCATTATAATTTAATTTAAAAAATATTACAATGCACAAATTTTGAAGATGACAATACATTTTTTTTTTGGGTGTAAATATGACAAGCATAATATCCGAAAACTTGACAATTTCGTCGTCCTGGATCGGGATTACATAGCTCATAATCATGAATATGGATTACATCATATTCATGATTACATAGCACCAAGGGCGCCCATTGTCGGTGGGAGCCCCCCCCCTCTCCGCCGTTAATATAGCCAAATTTTTGATAAATTTAAAACACTAAAATAGACTAAACCTTTTTTTAAATGTTTGACAGCCTTGAAGGAGGTAATGATTTTTCTTACCCCCCCCCCCCCCGCCGTTTTCAGAGTAGGCACGAGCGCTCAGATGATGTGTCGAGTTGTAGCTTGTAATTGCTGAAAATCTCCCGATCGGACGAGAAATTGTTTATATTTTACACTTTTAGTATCCCCCCCCCCCCGACAGGATTGCTCCAGTAGGTTCATGCCCTGAGATAATGTCTTCAGTTGTAGTTCGTAAATGCTGAAAATCTCCCGATCGGACGAGAAATTCTTGAAATTTTACACTAGCGGTATCTCCCCTTCCCCCCGACAGGTTTCCAGAGTAGGCACATACGCTCAGATAATGTGTCGAGTTGCAGCTTCCTTTCTTTCTATTTTCGCACAGTATTGTTTCATCTGGATTTCCCCATTTTCTCTTTATTTCCCGATTCGTTTTCTCTAAAAAGACTTCCTTCTCTTTCTTCCTCTCTGCTTTTTCATTTAAAGTCGATTTTTTGTCTCTATACCTCTTTCTCACTCTATTTACTATCCTTTTCCTTCATCTTTCACTTTTCTTATGAAAAGTAGGTAGTTGTGCGTATCCGCATATTGCATTATAAGCCTCTCTCAGCTGTTTTGGAAAATTCCTTTCATGCATGTGAGATGTCCACACCAGTGGTAAGTTAGGGCTCAATTTTTTGAGCCCGAGCCGTTTCGAACCCGAAGTATGTCATCTCGAGCCTGAAATATGTAAGCCTGAGCCCGAATTTTATATTGCGAGATATGCCCGGGCCCGAAAACTATGACTATACAGTTAAGGCATTAATAAAAAGAATATCTTTCTTCCAGACTTCCACTTTCTCCTCCCGTTACAATTAACTGATGCTTTTCTCAACTCAAAAAGGAACATTTCTATAGTGGAGCTACAAGATTTTCTTTGAACATTAGTTTCTTAATGAAATGTTTTCGGCGGCCAGGCATTCTGAAAGATCCGGAAATGCTGTAATCTACACACAAAGGCCGTTCCATAAAAACTCAGTAATTTTTCTTTGAGTTGGCAACAGTGCGAAAGGAAAAAACAACCACGCAGACGACTAACTGAATTCAGGAAGTATCTACAGCAAATTAGCCGTGGCAGACGATTCTGGTTTTGTTATTGCGCATTTGTTTAAGGTACGTCTGCATTTCACCATACAGCTATAAAAAAAACTGGTTTGCTGATTAGTCCTTAAGATCCGATTGTATGAAAGAATGCCCACGAAAAAAACGCCCACGGAAAAAACGCCCACTTCTCGAAAATAGGAAAAAACGCCCACGGAAAATATGCCCACAGAAAAAATGCTCACGGGAAAAATATGTGGTCAACTGATAAGTTTTTATGTCTGTTATAAACGGTGTTCGGACAACTGGTCACAGACTGCTGGCCAAAAAAGCGTTAGGGGTCATATGAAAATTGCGGTTTCTTGGCCACCTCACCTACATAACGCGAATATGGGAATGACGGAATGGAAACTTTTAGTAGGGCCTAAACGTTAGCCCTAATATTATTTTCTGCCTGAGTAATACCGCAATATTAATAATTTGATGTGTAAAATATTTTCTGCAAGCCTTACAAACACGAGAGGAAAGTTCGGATTGCACTGATGGACTGTAGAGGTTGTATGGTGTTGGCCTGAAGCAGTGGTAGTCTTATGCAACATTTATTTAAAAACACACTAATGATTCACCGTTGTCTTCAAGCCAACTGCCATACGATATTTTTCTAGAAACTACAACTAAAATTATCTGCGAGTATGTGCATACCCAGGAAACTTGTCGGGGGAGGAGAGTGGGTGCTTAAAACCTAAAATATAAAGAATTTCTGGTCCGATCGGGAGATTTCCAGCGTTTACAAGCTACAACTCGTCGAATTATCTGAGGGTATCTGCTGCCTCAGGAAACTAGTTGGGGGGCGGGGGTATAATACCAAAATCATAAAATATCAAGAATTTCTCTTCCGATCGGGAGATCTTCAGCATTTACAAACTGCAACTCGACAAATTTTCTTAGCTCTCTGGAAACCTGTCGGCGAGGAGAGGGAGAGGGAGGGGTGGGGGGGGGGGTAATATCAAAAGCGTAAAATACGAACAATTTCGTCCGATCCTCAGCAATTAGCAGCTACAACTCGACACATTATCTGAAGGCATGTGAACGATGAAAATCTCTGGGTAGGAAGAGAAATTCTCCATATTTTACACTTTTGGTAATCCCCCCCCCCCCCGACAGGTTTGCTCAGTAGGTTCATGCCCTGAGATAATGTCTCCAGTTGTAGTTCGTAAATGCTGAAAATCTCCCGATCGGCCAAGAAATTCTATATATTTCACAATTATCATACAACCCCCCCCCCCCCCCCCCAGGTTTGCTGAGTAGGCACGTGAGGCTCATTTATTTAATTCTAACCATATAAACATTCATGGAGAGCCAATCGAAGTATTTATAAATAAATAATCTTACTTTTAATTGATATATATATATGGATGTATGTCTTTCAATCACTGAACTGGGAAAACAAAGGGATAAAGATTAATGGAGATTATCTAACCCACCTTCGTTTTGCTGATGACGTAGTCATTTTTGCAACTACCCCATCAGAGCTGCAGAGTATGATCCAGGAACTTGCTGACAAGAGTAAAGAAGTGGGATTAAAAATGAACTTTCAGAAGACAAAAGTGATGTTCAATGCTTTTACAAGAAATGAAGATTTATCGATTCATGGAGAACAACTGGAGATAACAGATACGTATGTTTATCTTGGACAGCAGATATCAAGTGAGGGTCACATTGATGAAGAAATTAATCGGCGTACAAAACTTGCCTGGAGAGCTTTTGGAAGAAACAGCATAATTTTCAAGAGCAATATGCCATTATGTCTTAAAAGAAAAGTGTTTGATCAATGCATCCTTCCAGTGCTTACGTATGGTGCAGAGACGTGGACCTTAACTAAAAGAGACATACAAAGGCTGCAGACAACTCAAAGTAGCATGGAGAGGTGCATGCTTGGTGTAACTAGGAGAGATAAGAAGAGGAACTCGTGGATCCGAAAAATGACGAGAGTGGAAGACATCATGATCAGAGTTAAATCCCTGAAATGGCAATGGGCTGGACATACTGCCAGAAGGACAGACCATAGATGGACAGCCGAAATTTTAGATTGGATTCCAAGGGACAGGAAAAGACCCAGAAAAAGACCACATGGGAGATGGGTGGATGAAATTCGTAAATATGCGGGAGTGACATGGAGGAGACTGGCACAAGACAGACCGTTGTGGAGGAAACTTGGGGAGACCTTCGTCCAGCAGTGGATTGATAATGGTTGACAATGATGATGATGATGATGATATAGGGATGTAAGGTCAGGTGATGCGTAACATCACAGCCTCTCCTTGACAAATGTCAACCCCGCCTTCTCGTGGTACATCCTGTTCCTACTAAAGGGGCTCTGACGACCGCCAATAGCGGCATAACCATACCATCGGGATTAGAGGAAATGCTATCCCACACTCACCAACCCGCTTGGCCAGCGTGGTGAGTTATGGCCAAACCCCTCCAAAATGATTCCACAACTTAAATCTTGGCCCTCAGTCTCCGGCAGCTGGAATGTACCTGGCCAAGGCAGTGGCCAGTGCGACATGAAGGCAGAGGGTGCTAAGAATATCCGGAGGACCGGACTAGGCTGCCATCTCATGCTGACCTTGGCTACGTATAACGGACGCTCCCTATCTTCTGATTCAAGGCTTCTTGAATTGGAAGAGGAACTACAAAGGATCAAGTGGGACATCGTCGGGCTAAGTGAGGTAAGGAGAAAAGGAGAAGATCTCATTGAACTGAAAAGTGGACATCTCTTCTACTATCGTGGGACAGATACTGGCAGAACTAGTGGTGTTGGATTTATAATAAACAAGAAACTGAAAGATAAAGTTGTAGAAGTTGAAAGTTCCTCTGACAGAGCTGCACGACTTGTTATCCAACTCTCGAGAAGATACCAGGCTCAGATTATTCAAACTTATGCACCCACCACAAGTCATCCTGAAGAAGAAATTGAAGAATTTTATGAGGAAATTCGTGATCTAAATAATAAAGGTAAGCAGCACTTGAAGATAATTATGGGAGATTTCAATGCAAAAATAGGGCAACGGCAACAGAATGAAACTTCAGTAGGTAAATTCGGTCACGGCAACAGAAACCAGGGTGGAAATACTCTCGTAGAGTTTGCAGAGGCAGAAGGGTTTTTCATCTTGAACTCCTTTTTCAAGAAAAAGCCACACAGGAAATGGACATGGAGACATCCAAATGGGACGACAAGTGAAATTGATTTTATTATGTGTAACAAAAAAATTCGTCATAGAAGACTGCAGTGTGCTAAACAAGTTCAACACAGGCAGTGACCATAGATTGGTGAGATGTAAGATGCACCTCAACACTAAACTCGAACGTAGCAAGCTCATAAGACAAACAAAATGTATTGACATAACCAACCTTAAAAAACACCATAATACCTTCAAATTGGAACCGAAGAACAGATTCTCTGCTTTAGAAGGCCTAACATCGGAAGAAGTGGATATTTCTGAAGTTAACAGAAAAGTAACCAAAGCTCTTATGGAAACAGCAACAAAATTAGCTGGGTCTAAGAACAAATTGCATGTGAACAAATTATCAGGAAAAACCAAAATGTTGATGCAAAAAAGAAGAGTGATGAGGACAACTAAAGAAGATGTGACTTCCAAAGTGGAATATATAGAGCTATGCAAGACAGTACGAAAAAGTATCACTGAAGACGTAAGGAAATTCAACTGTGAACTAGTAAGGAAAGCAATTGAAAACAACCAAAGCCTAAAGATAGCAAAGGGACATCTCAGTAAGGGGAAAAAACAGATTATGGCACTGAGAAAAGAAGATGGTTCTGTAACAAGAAATAGAGGCGAAATTTTGACAAGAGTGAAAGATTTCTACTCCAAATTATATGAAAGGGATGATACATGTACTCCAGACATCATGAAAGGTACCAGTACCAGAGTTCTTCCAGTCCTTCCAGCACAAGTTGCACATGCAATCAAGAACATGAAGCGGGGAAAAGCTCCAGGAGAAGATGGAATTACTGTAGACATCATACAAGAAGCAAGTGGAGAAATCGAAACAGTACTCGCCCAAATTTTCACTCGATGCCTTAATGAAGGGAAAATTCCTGAGGATTGGAACAACGCTACAATGATCTTGCTACATAAAAAAGGTGACATTGAGGATCTCAGGAACTACAGACCTATCAGCCTCCTATCAGTGGTTAATAAAATCTTCACTAAAGTTCTTTCACACCGCTTGAAGGTGACACTGGACATGGCTCAACCGAGAGAACAAGCTGGATTCAGGAGTGGCTACAGCACAATAGATCATATCCACGTACTGAGAGAACTAATTGAAAGAGCGAGGGAATATGAACTTCCATTGTGCATGGCTTTTATCGATTATGAAAAAGCCTTTGATTCGGTGAAACCATCAGCAGTTACAATGGCTCTGAAATCCTGCGGTATTGAAGATGCATACATTAATATTATTAATAACATCTATGAAAATGCAAGTGCAAAGATTCGGCTGTTTGAAAATACAACACACATAAAAAAATTGGAAAAGGAGTGAGACAAGGTGACACCATATCTCCGAAGCTCTTTAATGCCACATTGGATAATGTCTTTCAATCACTGAACTGGGAAAACAAGGGGATAAAGATTAATGGAGATTATCTAACCCACCTTCGTTTTGCTGATGACATAGTCATTTTTGCAACTACCCCATCAGAGCTACAGAGTATTGCTGACAAGAGTAAAGAAGTGGGATTAAAAATGAACTTTCAGAAGACAAAAGTGATGTACAATGCTTTTACAAGAAATGAAGATTTATCGATTGATAGAGAAAAGCTGGAGATAACAGACACGTACGTTTATCTTGGACAGCAGATATCAAGTGAGGGTCACATTGGTGAAGAAATTAATCGGCGTACAAAACTTGCCTGGAGAGCTTTTGGAAGAAACAGCATAATTTTCAAGAGCAATATGCCATTATGTCTTAAAAGAAAAGTGTTTGATCAATGCATCCTTCCAGTGCTTACGTATGGAGCAGAGACGTGGACCTTAGCTAAAAGAGACATACAAAGGCTGCAGACAACTCAAAGTAGCATGGAGAGGTGCATGCTTGGTGTAAACAGGAGAGATAAGAAGAGGAACACGTGGATCCGAAAAATGACAAGAGTGGAAGACATCATGATCAGAGTTAAATCCCTGAAATGGCAATGGGCTGGACATACTGCCAGAAGAACAGACCATCGATGGACAGCCGAAATTTTAGATTGGATTCCAAGGGACAGGAAAAGACCCAGAAGAAGACCACATGGAAGATGGGTGGATGAAATTCGAAAGTATGCGGGAGTGACATGGAGGAGACTGGCACAAGACAGACCGTTGTGGAGGAAACTTGGGGAGACCTTCGTCCAGCAGTGGATTGATAATGGTTGACGATGATGATGATGATGATATATATATATATATATATATATATATATTAATGAAGAGCCAAATAAGATTGTTAACTTTCAGCTTCCTACTGTAGAGTAGCTACTTTCTTAAATTTCCAGTTCGGTTTTACTGTAATAAATTTTTGACTATTCTTATTTTTTAAAGTAAGGTCTTAATTTTTATAAAACTATGCATGGTTATTATTTAACTATATCAATTAAAAGGAAAATCATTAAAAGTCAGATTATTTTATTTATAAATACTTGTAAAGTATAATGCATTTAATTTTAAGATATGAAAATAGAGTCACTTGAAGGCTAAATATTTTGAATGTGCGATCATCAAACTATTTGTGTGGTTCCCTTGTCTCTCTCTCTTTCTACAGCAAGGGGCGGGGAGAGGGGTAGGGCAGAGACATCTGTTTTTCGTCAATCGGGAGACCTGCAAGCGAACACCCCGAGTAACAACAGGGCTGAAGTAACAAGCCATATATGTCATCTAAATTTATCGGTTGGCCAGCGGTCAGGGCGGATCCTCCCCCGTGAGAAGTATCAAGTTACACGAATACTTCTTTTCTTTCCAGAAAAATACGCATTAACACACATTCTCACAGGTATAATATACATTTCCCTCTCTGCAGAGTATTTAGCTAGATTAGTATCTGATTGTTCAACAGCTGCTGTATTCTAATAATGATTGTATGAAAGAATGATTCTAATAATAACGCTGCTTTTTTACGATTGGCACTAAATATTTACATAAATGTTTGTAATATTTTTCTTTTACTTAATTAATTCACAGGCTTCGCCTTTTTAACAGCTTTTAATCCGCCGACTTCATATACATAATGTTTGCATATCAAATCAAGTCAATAGCATTGCGCTTTTACTTAAGCATTAAATATTAAGTCTTAAGTCCTAGGCCTTGGCCTATTCAACAGTTTTTGTTCTAACGATGTTATATTCATAACGTTTACGTAACACATCAAATTATTAATATTGCGGTATTACTCAGGCAGAAAATAATATTAGGACTAATGTTTAGGCCCTTCTAAAAGTTTTCATTATGTCATTCCCATATTCGTAAAATTTACATAACAAGTATTGTCAATAATCAAACAGAAGTCATCGCTCTTTCCACGTTTATAAGTGAGTCACGGAAAAATTCTCAGTGGCCGCCACCAGGAATCGAACTCAGGGTGTTCCAGTTACGCGCCGGATATGCTTCCACTGCACCACAGCTATTCCTATTCCACGTCAAATGTCTGTATTAATTGTTAATAATATTGCGCTTCTACTTATGCACCATACATTCAATCCATACATTAATTAATAGGCCGTAGGCCTAAGCCTATTCAACACTTTTTCTTCACCTGCGAATTAATTAAGTAAAAGAAAACTATTGCAAACTTGACATGTTATGTAAATATTTAGTACATACGTAAAAGTGCAGCGTTATTAAAAAATCCCACCTTAGGGTCCTTTTCCGAACATACATGAATTATGCTGTAATTCTCGCTTGGCTTACATAGAACGTTTTCTCGAAATTTTTTTGGAGTTCCCAATTCAATTCTTAATGTAGGCCAAAAATCGATAATACTTACAACCCCCCCCCCCCCCACACACACACATCCTTGAACTTTTGTGGCCAGTTGTCCGGTGGCCAATTCTCCTACATACATTTTCGTTATGTAGGTGAGGTGGCCAAGAAACCGCAATTTTTATATGACCCCTAACGGTTTTTTGGCCAGCAGTCTGTGACCAGTTGTCCGAACACCATTCATAACAGACAAATAACATTATCAGTCGATCACATATTTTTCCCGTGAGCATTTTGTCTGTGTGCGATTTTTTCCGTGGGCATTCTTTCCTCATACCTAAGATCCGGATACCTAAAAAGTCTAAAAACCAAACAGTTCAAAAGGGATATTATGCAAGAAACGTTGAAATGCTGTAAAAAATTCCATGAATTTTTGATATAAAATTAAGGGGCGCCAAAGCCTGATCCGTTTTACGTCAAACCGTATGCAGTGACGTCACGACCCTGTTCTAAATCGTGAAACAGTTACGGATCTTTAATTACTTTTCCTTTCTTTAATTTTATGTTCAAAAAATATAGATTCACCGTTCAGAGAACAGGCATAACTGCTAGTGACGAAAAAAAAAAAAAAATCATGGCGCGGTTAATTTTACCTCGAATGAGATTACATCTTCTAAAACTTACTGGCTCAGTGGTTAAAACGCGTGGCTTCTGTTGGGCCAACACAAACGACCTCGGATCGAATCCCAGAGGGGGAAAAAACTTCATCACCGCGCAATTAGAGTTTTACCTTGAACGTAAGCGTGATTTCTGGGTCTTTCTGGCTCAGTGGTTAAGACGCGCGGTTTTTGTTGAGCCAACTTGGCGGTTCGAATCCCGCCAGGGAAAAAGGGAAAGGGGTAATCTGGTCTTTGCAAAATTCCTGTATAAATACGTAAAAACCCGAAAAGGGCTTCTCTGAAATAAATGGAATTACTGACTACGGAAAATCTCTGAAAATACGGAACTTTTGAAAATAGAAATTTCGTTAGAAAACTGACACTTACCGGCAACTTTGCCGCGCGTTATATTCAAAAGTTTTCCGTGAATTTACACCACTTATTTTTTTACAGTGAACCTTTAGTATCTACAGCTCTTGAAGAAGCATTTCCTTCTCCGCAGAATTTCACTAATGCGTGGCTTATGGTATTTGCTGCCCAAAAATGAAATAAATAGATTTTCCGAGTCCCCAGACCCAGTTGCCGAAAAATTATCTTAAGCAACTAGAAAAATTATCTTAAGCAACTAGAAAAATTATCTTAAGCAACTAGAAAGTGTAAGAAAAGTTTCGTGTGCAAAATCATCCAAAGCTACACTGTAAGAAACTAAGTGGTGTGAATTCACGGGAAATTTCTGAAAATAACGTGCAGCAAAGTTGCCGGAGGTATGTCTTTTAACGAAATTTCTATTTTTTTCTAACTTCCGTATTTTCACAGATTTTCCGTAATCAGAAATTCCGTTTGTATCGGAATCCGTTTCACGTTTTTCAGTATTTAAACTGAAATTTCGCAAAATCGAAGACCCTGCATTTTTTAGCTCGTACAGCAAATAATCCTTTTGCAGCAGTCAGGAGCGAACCCCAGTCGTTTGGGTTGGTTCGACAGATGACGCTCGCCTTTAACCGCTGAGCCAGAAACACTCGGACAACAGAATCACGTTCATCGTAAAAAGAAATTGCTAGACGATGAAAAAAAAATTGTCATTAATACGAGTCATTTTAGTCACTTTATTTTCTGTTGGAGCTTATTATTTTTCTGAATAGGTTTGTAATAATTTCTTTTTCTGCAGGACGACTTTTTACAAATTAAGCATGTTTCATCGTGATTTTGCGAAGCAACAAAATGCTTTGCAGCTTGATCTTTTAATACAAATTTGGAAGATGTGTTTATTGGTGCAGAAATGAAATGGATGTTAAGTCAGATAATATTTGAAAACGTGAATATTTCGTCGTCCTGGAGTGGGAATCGAACCAGCGTCTCCCTGATAACTCCCGAGAATGCTAACCACTACACCACCCAGAACGACCAAGTTTCCCATTAATTTGAATATAACCATCACAGGATTTGCTAGTCAAAGCAACCGGCATTCATATAGCGAATCTCGAGGTTAGAATCTAGTCCCCTGATTGCCCTGAGGCGTAGAATATCAATGAATGAAATATGGGACTATATCATTGTACAATACAAATTTTTAGATGTGAATCCGTTTATTGGTGTAAATATGACATGGATGTTAAGTCAGATAATATTCGAAAACTTGAATATTTCGTCGTCTTGAAGCGGGAATCGAACCCGTACAATGGTTTAATCCCGTATTTTATTCATTGATCTTTTTAAACTGACAATGACTTTCAGTTATCTTTAAAAAAAGAAAAAAAAAAGGTGAAAATGTACTTTTTTTATAGTATTATTTCACAAAATTCTTAAATATAAAATTTACTGTTGACAGCAAATTTTATATTTAGGAATTCTACTAAAATAACTTTTGTTTTAAGGGCACCAAAGACTGATACATACACATCGTATAATCAACTGTGCAATAAGTACACGGTTTCTTACAATAACACAATATATAATAAATAGATGGTGCACAAAATAGGGGAGAGGAGAAGAAATATCCTGTGCCGCAATAAACAAAATTCATGCGATATGCTATCCACAATATCTGATCTTGATACGGAACTTCAAAATTCGACAGACGATTGCAATTTAAAAGTTAATCAAACCTCAAGTATTCTCACCAATCGCTCCTATTACCGGTAATTTCTCATCATACGGATAGGGAAAAAGTGAGAACCAAGTTTTTCCGTTAATGTACGAGAGGAACTGCGGAAAGTTTCTGAAAATTCAGAATTTTCTGTTAACACATCTGTTAACAAGTTCGTTGCTACCTTTGTTCTTGTTGTTAACATGTTCGTATTAACTTCATAAATATTGCGTGGTTGAGTCGCTAAGTCTTGAATGGTTGATGATGATAGTAATTAACACGTAATAACCAAATGATAATAATTGTATGCAAATAATCATTGCGATTCGTAAATATGTCTAAGAAACTTATTTTTTCTTCATTTAATTGCCTGCAAAGGTTGTCCGTTAGCTGTGCTATATTTCCTAACTCTCACCTTTAAAACTCCAATTCCTTTTTTCTTAAGTCCTGCTTTCCTTTATCTCTGGCGCTGTCGTGAAATCGGTGAACAACCGTTTCCCTAATTCCCGTTTGCCCCAATCACGTTTACCCCAATGGCGTTTCCCCGAAATCGCTTTTACCCGAATTCCCATTTCCCCTAATTTCGTTTCCCCTAATCTCGTTTCCCCTAAATCTCGTTTCCCCTAATTCATGTTTGCCCTAAACGCGTTTACCCCAATGGCGTTTCCCCGAAATCGCTTTTACCCGAATTCCCATTTCCCCTAATTTCGTTTCCCCTAAATCTCATTTCCCCTAATTCACATTTGCCCTAAACACGTTTACTTCAATGGCGTTTCCCCGAAATCGCTTTTACCCGAATTCCCATTTTCCCTAATTTCGCTTGCCATAATCTCGTTTCCCCTAAATCTCGTTTCCCTAATTCACGTTTGTCCTAAACACGTTTACCCCAATGGTGTTTCCCCTAAATCGCTTTTACCCGAATTCCCATTTCCCCTAATTTCGTTTTACCTAATCTCGTTTCCCCTAAATCTCGTTTCCCCTAATTCACGTTTGCCCTTAACACGTTTGTCTGTGTCAAAGTTTCCCCTAAAAACATTTACTGTATCAAGTTTGTTCTAATTCTCCTTTGCCTTGATTCGCGTTTTCCCAAATTCATGTTTTCCGTAATTCATGTTTGTCCTGATTTTCGTTGAGCGAAATAAAACGTTTCTTTTATCGCCAAAATTCAGGAAAAAAAAATCGTATTTATCGTCAAATTTAGGAGAAAAATCGTTGTATGTAATTTTTTATCGTCAAATTTAGGAAAATATATGTATATTTAATCATCATCATAAACCATTATCAATCTATACTGCTGGATGAATGGAGATCTCACCAAGTTTCTTTCACTACGGTCTGTCTTGCCCCAGTCTCCACCATCTCACTCACGCATGCTTTCGAATTTCATCCACCCATCTCCAATGTGGTCTTCTTCTGGGTCTTTTCCTGTCCCTTGGAATCCAGTCCAGAATTTCGGTTGTCCGTCGGAGGTCCGTTCTTCTGGCAACATGTCCAGCCGATTGCCTTTCCAAAGATTTTACTCTGATCATGTCTTCCACTCTTGTCATTTTCCTTATTCATGAGTTCCTTTTCTCATCTCTCCTGGTTGAACCAAGCCTGTATCTCTCCATGCTTCTTTCATTTGTCTGCAGCCTTTCTATGTCTTTTTTAGTTAAGATCCATGTCTCCCATCCATATGTAAGAACTCGAAGGATACATTTATTAAACACTTTTCTTTTTGAGACATAATGGCGTATTGTTCTTTAAAATTGTATTGTTTCTTCCAAAAGCCCTCCATCCATCCATCCAAACAAGGGCGAGCGAAGGACATTTGCCGCGCCGTGTAAGAGAATATTTGTAGCACGTAGTTTGTAAAACAGATAGTGTTTGTGTTTTCTGTTTGTCCGTCCGTCCGTCTGTGGACACAATATCTCTGCAACAATTAGTCCGATTTCAAATATTATTTTTGCGTTGGAAAGCTTGAAATGTGCGAATGATGATCCTATATGTCGTTTTTTTTTATACGATGCACAATTTCGCTGCTAGAGGGCGTAGGCAGGTGATGTTGAATTAGAAATACATTTTATTCCATATTTTTGCTTCTAAACATCCAATTGAAAAAAAAAAAATACTTTTAACTTTCGATTCCGTTTATGTCGAAGACTACTTTTTAGGCATAGTCACTTTTTCATGTTTCGCATAGATTTTTGGCTAAAGGGCGTAAAATACAGCTCCTGATGTGAAATCGTTTGGATTATAGTTTCTAATTTTTTGGTAAAAATGGTTTGGCCACCAGGGGACGAAAGGTGGGGAGAGGGGAGGGGTCTAGTACGCCAAGAACTCTTAAAAGTGGGCCTTCTGCGTTCACAATTCTATTTCTTGCTTTAATAAAAGTTTAATGCGATGTAGTACTTTATCTGTGGGGGCGTGACGGATACAATGGCTGCGTTAAGGACTAACCGTATAATGGTCCTCACCATGTGCACTTCTTTACACTTTTGTTGGCATGATTATCGAAGTCATCAACAAGAAAGGAAAGAATAATTCTCTTGCGATATCAAAACCCACCGTTTTATTTCAGTTAATAAAAATTAGGACACATATAAATTAGGGCAAACGCGAAATAAGGCAAACGCGAATTAGGAAAAACTTGATACGGGCAAACGTGAAATAGGGGAAACGCAATTTAAGGGAAACGAGATTAGGGCAAACGAAATTAGGGGAAATGGGAATTCGGGTAAAAGCGATTTCGGGGAAACGCCATTGGGGTGAACGTGTTTAGGGCAAAAGTGAATTAGGGGAAATGAGATTTAGGGGAAACGAGATTAGGGGAAATGGGAATTCGGGTAAAAGCGATTTCGGGGAAACGCCATTGGGGTAAACGCGTTTAGAGCAAACGTGAATTAGGGGAAACGAAATTAGGGCAAACGAAATTAAGGGAAATGGGAATTCGGGTAAAAGCGATTTCGGGGAAACGACATTGGGGTAAACGGGATTAGGGCAAACGGATTGGGGGAAGTGAGGCTACGCGGTGAAATCCCCTGACCTCCCGGTCCACCTAAGACCTCCCAGTCTACCCTGGGGCAATCACCTCGTCGTACTTTTCGTGACCGCTCGCTTCCTAAACCTAGAGACAACTGTCAATACCCAAAAAATTATATCAGAACTGCAGCATAACTTTATACTGTCAAATCTTACTGCAAATCACTCAGGTATTTAGCAAATCCCTCACTCACTAAGTAAAATAACAACTGCTAAGGACTCAAAGAAAAAATTACTCGCTTCAAATACAACTAGTTACTTTAAAATTACTTCAATTTGAAAACACTGTCAACACTTTTCTTAAGAACACTAACTAAACAACTCAAGTAATTAATTATCCCTATTTACTCATTTCACAATACTCTAAGACCAGTACACTTGCAATAAATTAAACTTCATGAAACCTTATATTGACATTACCAAATAAAAATATTCAAAAGCATTTCCTAAACAACTACTTGAAGCTAAATCAGTTCCTACAAGCAATTACCATAATTATCACTCAATCACTTAGGCCTTTTGAACTTCTCTGACAAAGTACAAACGTCATTAAAGTACTTTTAAAATGCAGAATAACTCAGACGGCATATCTCACATAATCAGACCATAAGAATGCAATTTCACTACAAAAGAAACTAGCGGCTCCTAAGAGAAAGGCTAAAGGAATCAGGAAAATAAAACTTATCGCAGGCTTTTCTCGCCTATATGCATGACTGGTTGTATTTGTTTTCTTGTTTGACATATAGCCATGTACATTCGAAGAAATATCAACACTACCACGTCGGTCCGCTTCCGAATGGATTTTCGCATCTAGTCGATCTTATCCTGATCGTTATGAAACCAGGCCTAATCACATCCAACATTATGATCCCTGATCCAATTTCATATGCCCCACGTTGGGCGCTACGAACATGTTAACACATCTCTAAAACGGTATTTTACAGTTAATATAAGGAAGAAACTGCGGAAAGGTTTGTGAAAATTCAGAATTTTCCCGTCGTACGAAAAATTCGTGAAATTGAGGTTTCTTTCCGTCATTTCACAGAATTTTTTTATCAAAAATATGCTTCGTTAATTCACGAAAGGGATGACGGAAAGTGGCTCGTGAATTTCAGAAAACTTTTTACAGTGTATGTAAAAAAAAAAGGGGGGGGGGGAGAAATTCATTCTCTCTCTCTCTCTCTCTTTCTGAACCCAAACCGCAGTAAATATTATGCATGCTGGCCCCGCACAGTCTTTGGACTACTGCATGCAGGTAAGAGTCTTTAACACTGGGAGAGAAGTGCATACATTCCATTTCAGTATATTAATTAATACGTTGTGCATTTGTATTTCTTACATCTCTCAGAACATGAATTTATACATCTGGTACAAGTAAAAAAATAAGTAATATGAATTCACAGGAAAATTTCTGAAAATAACGTGCAGCAAAATGACTCCATAGACTCATACATAGACATCGTACAATCAATCACCTGTACAATAATTTAAGTACCCGGTTTCTTACCGTAACACAATACAGAATATAGTTAGTGCAGAAAATGGGGAAGATGTTATATGGGAATATTCAAACTTTACTTAAATTGTAACTTCGGTTATTTTTGTGTGTCAACGACAACTAAAGAATTCACTCCCCAGTCAAAAAGGCGCTTAGCACAGATTCATTTCGGGGAAAACCTTCTTTCAAGGACCGGGACCTCCCACGAACAAAAGGACGCGACTTTTCCTCACAGAAACACCGCCGGGGACAATGAGAGCAAGCAATTAACAGTACAACTTCTTACATCACGAGTATTTTTCTGGAGGACAGATCGTGAATGGGAATGGAACGAATAGGAGCCGTAAACGGGGAGTTTCGTTGGAGATCTTAAAGAGAGAACAAGAAAGAAGGATTTTGCTCAGACAAGGCAGAGAGAAACGCTTCTGCACGGGATTAAGGTAGAGAGATTTTAGCGGGAATTGCATTGAGGAAGTCGCCCAAGATATCTGTCAGTCCGCTGGTAGTATTACTATTCAATCAGACCAACTAATATTTCCCCTTTTCCCCCGATCTGATGAATAATGATGGTGCGAAGGAAATCATCTGTCATAACATTCAATTTGTTTAACTACTTATTTATTTGCTCCCCTGCTCCAATGACAAGAACCTGCAAACAACTACTCTTCTGATAATCTGGCGTTCACCACGATACATGAAATTAAACCAAGCCAACAAAGAGAAGAAAAAATATCCTGTGCCACAGTAACCAAATTCATACGATACACTATCCACAATACCCGATCTCACTACAGAACTTCAAAATCAAATACTTCGATAGACCATGGAAATTTAACAGTTAATCAAATCCCGAAGTATTCTCGTGAATCTCTCTATTACCGTAAAATTTTCGTCACATGGATCCGGAAAAACTGAGAACGGAGTTTTTTTCGTTAATATAAGAAAGGAATTGCTGAAAGGTTTCTGAAAATTCAGAATATTCCGTTAACACATCTAGAAAACGGTAATTTATTGTCAATATAAGAAAGGAATTGCTGAACGGTTTTTGAAAATTCAGAATATTCCGTTAACACATCTAGAAAACGGTAATTTATCGTCAATATAAGAGAGAAATTGCGGAAAGGTTTCTGAAAATTCAGAATATTTCTGGAGTACGAGAAATCCGCGAAATTCAGATTTATTTATTTTTTTCTGTCATTTCACGGAAAAAGTATAAACGTGCTTCGTTAATACACGAAAAAAATCACGGAAAGTGGATTTCAGAAAATATTTATAGTATACCCACTACTTAGACAGCAAGTTTATTCCTTAGAGGTGATTTCAGCTCATTATTATAACTCCGAGTTAATTCGTCCCAGCCGTTTCAAAGGTTAAACTATAGCTGTTATAAGACGAGATAAAAAAGGAAAGGCGATATGATCTCAATTCATCCCTTTTAGTCAAAAAGCGGAATTTGAAAGGCTGAGGAATTACGTGATAATACATCTTTATTTCCTTGAACGGCAACAATATGCTCAGACTGCTTTGAATCCCTGAAAAATGGACAGAAATGTGAGATACCAGCTCCCCGACTAAGTTTTTTTTTTTACTACGGATTAAGGAATTTAAAAAAAAGCGGGGGGGGGACACAATCCAGTTTCCTGCCTTGTACTGACACTCTTGGATTAAAAACTAGATTCGTTCTTCACGACATACGAATGGAATCCAGTAAACAGGAAACATTTACCAAGAGCAAATGATCAAGGTGGGTGGGAGAAACATCTGCGTCGGTCAATCGAGTTCCTGACACTCTTCCTCCCTTAAACCTTTGGTTGCTGTCCTCTAAAGATCATGTTCAGAGGGGCCAGAACTGCAACAAAGAAGTTACAGCACGCGAACTTATTATCCTCTAAGACCGCGATGTTCCTGTCTCAGTTCACTAAGACTCATAATCCCCGCGTGAGTCCATCCGGCAGTTTGTTGAATTCTTGAGCTCAAAATGACTGTATATAAGATGTTTTATGGAGAAACGGAATATTCCCTTAATGCATGAAAACTCTCTCAGGGAGCTAAGAGGGGTTTTAACCCCTTGTTAACCTCAGTCCGCTGACTCCAGCTGTCTGCCTGACAGATTTATGGATACCAATCCTTACCCCTATTAAGGGGAGCAATCAGAAACCACTCGGAAAGTTATTCGTACAAAACTAAACGTGAAAGGCATTGATCAAACATGGGCTACTGCTTCTGTTTTTAAATTACTAGAACGGTAATGGAATTACGTAAGAGATTAAATTAAACGACAACTGCAGTCTTAGCACGATCTTCAAGGTTAAAATATTTAATAATAAAAGCTTTAGATAAAATCATACACAGATTAAAAACACTAAAGACATTTCAGGTCGGTATCGGACCCTTCCTTAGATGTTATTAGTAGCATGTGAATGGTGTTTTTAAATACACTAAGGTATGGATATGATGCGCGCATGCGCAGTATAGTCATGCGTATATAGGTGATGATATTATAATGAGTATTATACGCTACAATGATCTTTCTACATAAAAGAGGTGACATTGAGGATTTCTGGAACTACAGACCTATCAGCCTCCTATCAGTGGTTTATAAAGTCTTCACTAAAGTTCTTTCACACCGTTTGAAGGTAACACTGGACATTGCTCAACCGAGAGAACAAACTGGTTTCAGGAGTGGCTACAGCACAATAGATCATATCCATGTATTGAGAGAACTAATTGAAAGAGCGAGGGAATATGAACTTCCTTTGTGCATGGTTTTTATCGATTATGAAAAGGCCTTTGATTCGGTGAAACCAGCAGCAGTTACAATGGCTCTGAAATCCTGCGGTATTGAAGATGCATACATTAATACTATTAATAACATCTATGAAAATGCAAGTTCAAAGATTCGGCTGTTTGAAAATACAACACGCATAAAAATTGGAAAGGGAGTGAGATAAGGTGACACGATATCTCCGAAGCTCTTTAATGTCACATTGGAGGGTGTCTTTCAGTCGCTGAGCTGGGAAAACAAAAAGATAAAGATTAATGGAGATTATCTAACCCACCTTCGTTTTGCTGATGACATAGTCATTTTTGCAACTACCCCATCAGAGCTACAGAGTATGATACAGGAACTTGCTGACAAGAGTAAAGAAGTGGGATTAAAAATGAACTTTCAGAAGACAAAAGTGATGTACAATGCTTTTACAAGAAATGAAGATTTATCGATTGATGGAGAAAAGCTGGAGATAACAGACACGTACGTTTATCTTGGACAGCAGATATCAAGTGAGGGTCACATTGGTGAAGAAATTAATCGGCGTACAAAACTTGCCTGGAGAGCTTTTGGAAGAAACAGCATAATTTTCAAGAGCAATATGCCATTATGTCTTAAAAGAAAAGTGTTTGATCAATGCATCCTTCCAGTGCTTACGTATGGTGCAGAGACGTGGACCTTAACTAAAAGAGACATGCAAATGCTGCAGGCAACTCAAAAAAGCATGGAGAGGTGTATGCTTGGTGTAACCAGGAGAGATAAGAAGAGGAACTCGTCTATCCGAAAAATGACAAGAGTGGAAGACATCATGATCAGAGTAAAATCCCTGAAATGGCAATGGGCTGGACATCCTGCCAGAAGGACAGACCATCGATGGACAGCCGAAATTTTAGATTGGATTCCAAGGGACAGGAAAAGACCCAGAAGAAGACCACATGGGAGATGGGTGGATGAAATTGAAAAGTATGCGGGAGTGACATGGAGGAGACTGGCACAAGACAGACCGTTGTAGAAGAAACTTGGGGAGACCTTCGTCCAGCAGTGGATCGATAATGTTGACAATGATGATGATGATGGTGATTATAATGAGTAACTAAACACAAAGGTAAACAGTCTTAAAAGTTAATTATTCACGAGTCTTTTCTGAAGAGCTGCTTCCAGGGGTTTGGAACAACGCAAGAAAGGTCGTCCTTACAGCATAATGGTTTGTGATAAAAAATTTGTCAACTTTCAGTAAATAATGTTAAATTTCGTGACATAGGAGTGGTTAATACAGTTGTCTCAACCCATTGAGGTTGATATGCCCCTTCACGAAGAAAGCGTGATAGGGCCATGGAGGTATATTTCGTTTTAATATTATATCTGTGCTCCGATAAATGAGTCTTCAAATTACGGGTGGTCGATATGATATATAGCCGATCTTCCAAGTCAGGTTCCAAGGCTTTCAACGGGACTGCATAAATACCATGTCGATCCCAAGTCTGGATCAAGTCCTTGTCTTTCCCCACCACTGTCCTAATGTTATAAGTCTTGCCCCCAAATTTATGTCTTAGGGTTTACAGATGTTTTGAAGAGTGTTGGTTATGGTTGGGATATAGAGTAAGAATCCAACAAATTTGTTTGATCTAGAATCTCTAGTTAAGGTAATACGATTTTTTCAAGCAATATTTGAAAAAGACTATTACAAGTGACTGAGAACAGCCAAATGTAGCAGCAAAGTCCTCGATTGTTGCAATCTCATTTTTTAATAAAGTCGTTACGGAATTTCGGGTTGTTCCTGGTATCCAGGACTGGTAGTAACTTTCGCGGGGCCCGGAGCGAAACTTCATAGAAAACTTCGGAGCAAAGTTTCATTGTGGGGGGCCTAAAAAAAAATCTTATTTTTGAATAATGTCGTTACGTGAAAACTGTCGTCCGTAAAGAACTCATAAAAAAACTATTATAAAGAAAAAAATATTATCGCAAAGGAGTATTCGTTTAAGCTTAATTAAGAAAAAGATCATAATATGGAATGAAAGTTCTGAGAGTGAGAGAGCAGAAGGTGTTAACATCTACGATTTTCTTCCCTGGAAGATGGGATTCAGGTTGCATTCAGTGGCATAGCTTGAATTTTAGCGCCAAAGCCCGCAAAATATCTTCAAAATACGACTGCCCTCGGGATCTCTAGGGTTCTTACCACTTGACGGATAGAATGATCCATCTGTTTTGTGCCGACAATGCGCCCACGATCAAAATCACCCATTCCGAAGAAACTGAAGTGTCCGCTCGGTACTGGATACTAGATGGCTGTGTCCCAGGCATATGAATTCTTTTTGCTCTCGCGTGCCCGCTCGGTACTGGATACTAGATGGCTGTGTCTTAGGCATATGAATTCCTTTAGCTCTCGCACTCAGAAATATTTGGTCCCACTTTGCAAACTCCCGCCCCCGTCGCATACCCCCTTCCTCTTTTTGTCCACATGAATCTCAAGGCAACACAAGTATATATGTATATATATAAGGGGGGGGAAGCCTTTGCTCTACTATAGTGGCGTGCCCAAGGGGGGTGTTAATCCCCCCGCAATTGGAATCTTTCAATATTTCAAAAACGCGATTTTAAAAGGCAAAGTTTTGTAGTATTTAAAATTGATTTTATGTTTTATGACAATAACTGAAAGTGTTTTCTTCATGAAGGCAAAGAGAAGCTGCAAAGAGCCAAGGACCAGGATGTCCTATTGCAATGCAAAGCCAATAAATGGGTGCACTAAAAGTTTCTGTGACGACGACGCAATGCCAAACTTAAGTTCCATGACTTATTTCAGATTACTTTAAAGCACGCTGAAAAACAAGAAGTTTTGATTAAAATACCAAGGATTACATCAAAACAAAACCAACGCTGTAACATAAACACAGAAAACCCAGAAGACTATTACAGGATTTCAATTTATGTACCATTTTCAGACATGTTTATTAGTGCTTTGGAAAATAGACTTCTCGCCACAAATCGGTCTTATCAAGATTCTGGTTACTTTTCCCCGACAAATCCCAATGTTGCACCATCTGCTCAAGATACCGATGGTTTTAAAACTTTAACTAAATTTTATGCAGGAGACTTGAATGGCTCGCAAGAAAAACTAATCGCAGAATTGAAACTGTGGCACCGTAGGATCGCCCGCAAACAAAAGGGGCGCAGGCCAAAAGATGCATTACAAAAGGGGCGCAGACCAAAAGATGCATTAAGTGCTTTAAAACAACTGTGCTACAGTGAGACGTTACCCAACATAAAAACATTGTTTCACATACAAGGTACTGTGCAAGTGACAACTTAAGAAGTGAGTGATCGGTTTCAACACTGCGTCTTTTAAAATCATATCTATGTAATACCATATGTGATGTCAGGCACGTCACACAAGATAAAGGCAGATAGCACAGAGAGCACATGCCAGTGTAGTATAGTGGATAGTAATCGGAGCTCCGGAGCCGAGAGTTGCGGCTTCGAATCCTGGCATAAAAACGGAGAAATTTACTTCGTCATATTGGCGCCCGAACTTCAAGGATACCCTGGCTGATAGGTTTCTCGTAATGGGCCGCGGGTGGCTTAGTGGTCAGCGTTCGTGACTACCATGGAGATAACCTCGGGTTCCATCCCAGGTAGGTACGAACGCTCGAACCACTAAATATCCGCTAGCCCCCAGTAATAAATAAGGGCGTCTTCTTCCCCTTTCTACCTCCCTTTCGTGTGACTTTTCTTTCGGGCACTCTCGCCCAAATCTTCTAGCTTCCTATTTCTAAGGGTTGTTTAAGACCTGTGGTCAGGTACTCCCTTCCTAAAATCCTCTACAAATGATCTGATCTACCCAACAGTGTATCGCAATCGATGAACATGGGTAAACGTGGTGATCTGAGCGATTTTGATCGTGGACGCATTGTCGGCACAAAACAGATGGATCATTCTATCCGTCAAGGTGTAAGAACCCTAGAGATCCCGAGGGCAACCGTATCAAGGGTGTACCGCGAGTATATCATCGACGGACATACCAGCGCCTAGAGAGACAGCGGCGGCCAACCATATGCAATAGATGACAGGAGTTGACGTAGATTGTAGAGGCTCGTACAGACTTTTTTTTTTTTTTTTTTTTTGGCTACGGCGACGCAAATCACGTTCAGGTTAAATATCTGAGGTCGGTTCTGTTCAAGGCGTGCTGGCCCTGTGATGGTTTGGAGAGCCTTCTCGTGGGACATATTAGGTCCCTCAGTGTGTCTTAACCGCTGTGCGCTACCCGCATGCGCTAGCTGATCACCTACAAGCTTTCATGGCCTTCGCGCATCTTACGGCCGATGGCCCCTTAGTGTTCCTGGAAAGGTCTTTAACTACTGCTCCCTACCAGCATGTGTAGGCTCATCACCTACACGCTTTCATGGCCTTCGCGCACCTTGAGGCCGATGGTCCCTTAGTGTTCCTGGAAAGGTCTTTAACCACTGCGCGATACCAGCATGTGCTGGCTGATCACCTACACGCTTTCATGGCCTTCGCGCATCTTACGGCCGATGGCCCCTTAGTGTTCCTGGAAAGGTCTTTAACTACTACGCCCTACCAGCATGTGTAGGCTCATCACCTACACGCTTTCATGGCCTTCGCGCACCTTGAGGCCGATGGTCCTTTAGTGTTCCTGGAGAGGTCTTTAACTACTGCGCCCTACCAGCATGTGTAGGCTCATCACCTACACGCTTTCATGGCCTTCGCGCACCTTGAGGCCGATGGTCCCTTAGTGTTCCTGGAAAGGTCTTTAACCACTGCGCGATACCAGCATGTGCTGGCTGATCACCTACACGCTTTCATGGCCTTCGCACATCTTACGGCCGATGGCCCCTTAGTGTTCCTGGAAAGGTCTTTAACTACTGCGCCCTACCAGCATGTGTAGGCTCATCACCTACACGCTTTCATGGCCTTCGCGCACCTTGAGGCCGATGGTCCCTTAGTGTTCCTGGAAAGGTCTTTAACCACTGCGCGATACCAGCATGTGCTGGCTGATCACCTACACGCTTTCATGGCCTTCGCACATCTTACGGCCGATGGCCCCTTAGTGTTCCTGGAAAGGTCTTTAACTACTGCACCCTACCAGCATGTGTAGGCTCATCACCTACACGCTTTCATGGCCTTCGCGCACCTTGAGGCCGATGGTCCCTTAGTGTTCCTGGAAAGGTCTTTAACCACTGCGCGATACCAGCATGTGCTGGCTGATCACCTACACGCTTTCATGGCCTTCGCGCATCTTACGGCCGATGGCCCCTTAGTGTTCCTGGAAAGGTCTTTAACTACTACGCCCTACCAGCATGTGTAGGCTCATCACCTACACGCTTTCATGGCCTTCGCGCACCTTGAGGCCGATGGTCCTTTAGTGTTCCTGGAAAGGTCTTCAACTAATGCGCCCTACCAGCATGTGTAGGCTCATCACCTACACGCTTTCATGGCCTTCGCGCACCTTGAGGCCGATGGTCCCTTAGTGTTCCTGGAAAGGTCTTTACTGCGCGATACCAGCATGTGCTGGCTGATCACTTACACGCTTTCATGGCTTTCGCGCATCTTACGGCCGATGGCCCCTTAGTGTTCCTGGAAAGGTCTGTAACTACTGCGCCCTACCAGCATGTGTAGGCTCATCACCTACACGCTTTCATGGCCTTCGCACCTTGAGGCCGATGGTCCCTTAGTGTTCCTGGAAAGGTCTTTAACCACTGCGCGATACCAGCATGTGCTGGCTGATCACCTACACGCTTTCATGGCCTTCGCACATCTTACGGCCGATGGCCCCTTAGTGTTCCTGGAAAGGTCTTTAACTACTGCACTCTACCAGCATGTGTAGGCTCATCACTTACACGCTTTCATGGCCATCGCGCACCTTGAGGCCGATGGTCCCTTAGTGTTCCTGGAAAGGTCTTTAACCACTGCGCGATACCAGCATGTGCTGGCTGATCACCTACACGCTTTCATGGCCTTCGAGCATCCTGCGGCCGATGACCCCTTAGTTTGTATGGAGAGGCCCTTAACCTATGCGTGCTACCAGCACGTGCTGCTGAGTTCGAATGAGGCATGGATGTTGTGTTTATCTTACGGCACTGGCTCTCTCCTTTCCCTGGAACCAGTGACCCTAAATTAGAGACGGGCAGCTGTTTATAGCCCACTGAGTTGCCCACGGTGGCCATTCAACCTCTAATAAAAAATGTTTATGAAAGAAGTATAAATACATATGGACAAATGAAGCAGAAACCTACTGGAAATAATAAAAATAAATTGTGTTTTCAATTTCAAGTACTTTCACTGCCCGTGTGAAAATCATGAATCGTATATATATATATATATATCATCATCACTGTCAACTATTATCAATCCACTGCTAGATGTAGGTCTCCCTAAGTTTCCTCCACAACTGTCTGTCTTGAGCCACTCTCCTCCATGTAACTTCGGTGCGGATAAAGAAGGTTAAGAGAGAGCTAGGAGACACAGAGAAATCAGAGCCCCGTCATAACGTTTGTAACCCTGGCACAAATAAGTAGGGATTTAAGTGTATGGTATAGGTTCTTAGGCGCCTTAGTAACATGCATCTCCCTGCGTAAGGGCAAAAGAGAATGAAATGATGCAAAGTAAGATGAGAAACAGAGAAAAACTAGTAGTGTAATAGTTGAAAGTAGAAATTAATCAGCAAGATTGATTAATAATATTAATCAGAATGTACTGATTAATCCTAAATCAGTACATTCACTCTTTCCTCTGTATTATTTCCACGCTTTCCTTCAGCGTAAGTTTTCATTCGCACACTACGAGCTGCTATTACGAATAAATATTGAACCCGAGCGGGAATCAAAAGTCCCGTTAACACGATATTGTCAGTTCGTTTGTTATTTCTCTTGAGAACAGCATCCACTAATGAGCGAAATCTTGGCGTCTAAATGTATTTTTATGAACGCACACCATACTATGTTAATTCGAACTTGTACGGATTGTATTCAGGCTGGGAGATGGACAGAACGATTTCTAAAATCCTTTTTCGGAGATAACGATTATTAGAGATCTCTGTGACAGAGCAACTGGCCGTCCGGATGAGAAATAGCTGTGTATTCATTCGTGGCATACGCCGGAAAATTTCAGATAGACGAGGAGATGAGCTCCTCGCAGAGTTCATTGATAGGAAAAGACAAAAGTCACGTGTCCTTTTGTAGCAGACATCTGGTTGCGCATATTTAGCAGCACCATGTGCGGAGGGCTGGATGGGCGGAGAGAGTGAAAGAGGCTGTAGCGTGGATTTCAAATCCGCATATCCATTCTGGAAATCCTGGGGCTTCCAAGCACGTGACAGCGATCGAGCAGGACACAGACGATTGGGTCACAAGTGCGAGTTAATCCTCCTCTCGCAACCCCTCGTGCCTTCAATATCCCGCACCTTTCGCCATTTATCACAGTGTCGCTTTGTACAGGACGGTCTTTTGTATTGATGTATCAGTTCCGGCCCCGCACGCTTTCACCTCTTTCTTGGCCTGTATAAGAAGAGGGTATTGTCGGAACTCTTCGGCATGAGAAACTATGAACTCTGATGCACCTGCTTGCTTGTTACAGAGAGCACTTCTGCTCGATTTAAAATTCGGCGGCGCGATTTCCCCGCTTCGTACTTCTTTTTTTTTTTTTTTTTTTTATCACTCCCCACTCTTGATCAAATGGATTGTTTTTCTACGTTACAAAGCGGTGACAAGTGCTTAAGCTTGCTTTTTAATTCTCTGTTCGATTGTATTCGGTAGAGAGGGCTTCAGTTCCCCGATTTCTGGATGAAAACACGTGGTCGAGTATGCTTTGGTAAGATTTCGGTGCAAATATTCTCGGGTAGCGTTTTATTGTTACGTTAACTTACAAGGGATAAAAAAAAGTTTATTTACTGCGTACTGCAACATGCTGATGAAAAAAAAAATCAGCATATGGACATTCCACCCTTACTTTAGCCTGGAGGGAGGGTGGGGGGGGGTTACGGTGTTAACAACCACAGTGAGTAACTCATTGGGCTATAAGCAGTCGCCTGTCAATATTTTTGGGCTCTGGTTCCAGGGAAGTGAGAGAGCCACTGCCATAAGTCGAATACAACATCCATCCTCGGCGGGATTCGAACCCGGAGGTGCCGGCGGGACCTCCGGGTCCCGCCGGCACCTTTATATAACAAAAGTCCTACAAGAAAATATTCCTTTTATATAACAAAAGTCCTACAAGAAAATAACTATGGAGGGCCACGGATGGCTTAGTATTTAGCGATTCAGACTATCGATGCAAGGTCCTCAGGTTCGAACCTCGGCTGATATTTCAGAGATGGTGTGATTTACTAACAATCGGTGAATATCCGCCGTGCATCGGACGAGCACGTTAAGTGACGGCCCCCAGGCTGGACCCACTGGTTAAATGGGTATCCTTTCCTATGCCCTCCCCTGAAATTCTCTCCTTCCGTTTCTGTGTCCTGCCCAAAAGGCGATCTCGCTGTAGGTGGCTGGGACCTAAACTCTACTCACTGTGGACGGAAGTCCTACAAGAAAATAACAAAATGGCGCTTGGAACTATGGATACGAATCTGTATGGCAAGTTAACATTAGTACATTTAGCTTACTAACGTCATTTTTTTCCCGTCCCCCCCCCCCATTTTTTTTTTTTTTTTTTTTTTTTTGCTGTCATAAGGCTTTATGAATTTTAGTTTGTAACCTGACAAGGCTTTCTCTCTCTCTTTTTCTCTCATCTTTTAAACTATACTTATAAAAATGGTGTGTCCCTACTACTAACTCTCTTAGAAATTCGTCAGAGGACTCCCTCCATTTCCCAGAAGTACAAACATTAAATTTAATAAAAAATTCCTTTTATATAACAAAATTTCTGTGAAGTCGAAAAATTCATGTACGTTTATCCATCTTCGACGGTTGCATCGGCCATATGTTCTAACAGCTTAAATATTTTGGGGAAGCTCAATGAAAAGTTGGGAGGGCTGAAGCCCACCTCAGCCCAACCGTAGCGTCGCGCCTCTTTTGGGGGGGGGGTACTTTGCGTAGGATTGTAAACCATAGTATTTTTTCTCAAATATGGCGAGTAATGCAAATATAGCGAGTAGTTTTGTTTTCAGTTGTGTGCTAATTTACTTCTGCATGCCCTGCAGTGTATTTCCCCCAAACACACCTCCTTTCCTCCAAAAAAGTAAATAGTTTCTCCGTATTAACTTCAATATCCAGTTCTGATTGTAAAAATAACACCTTTGGTGTGAAAACCAAAAACGAAGCGTGTATTTCTGGATAAAAATACGGGGATAATCAATTGGCTTGTGGGATATTTGGTGCTTCAACATTCTCGGAGAGGCTTCAGGAGGATTTTATTTTCCCATTCACGTGGTAGGAAAAAGCTGAACGAAAGTTTTTTTTTTTACTTATTCATTAACTGGAAATATCTTGTCCTACAAGACCAAATAAAAAATCAGACATAGATTTCATGCTGATCTCTAGTCTTAAAGACTGAGTTCGTCAATAAGGAATTTAAGTTTTCTCCAGCGTCGTAATTAGGTCTAGGGGAGGGGAAGCGGGCTCCACGTAGGATTTTAAACCATGGTATGTTTCGTTTTTTCACAGTTATGGCTAGTAGATTTTGCATTTTTGTTTTCTGCTAATTTACTTACCTGGAGTGTAATTTTGCAAACACAGTCCTTCCATGTGCAAAAGAGAAAGTTTCTCTATCCCAATTTATACTCAGCTCCAGTTGGTAAAACTTTATACGTTTAGATAGAAACAAAAAGATGGTGTGTAAAGATGATCCCAATAGAAGTTATATTCCAAAATCGTTATAGTCTGAATGTTTTGTAAACTTAAAAGTTCTATGATTTTCAAAGATTTACAGTTAGTCAGCAAAACTTACAGTCAGATAAAGATTAAACACAGTAAACTAGCTCTGCAAAAGGATTTACTTACAGGAGTTGGACAGAATAATATGAACACCACGCTCAGAGACGTGACTTCTAATGCAACTGCGTACGTCGCAATACACAAAGGCATCCACCACTTTTGATTCTAATAGATTTGTTTGAAACCTCAAGGTCCTGTTTAAGTGCATTTAAAGTATCTTGTTGCAAAATTTCACTCAGGTTGACGACGAAATGAGCGACCTAACGGACTTCCAAAGGGGGGTAATTGTTGGTGGCCGGCTTGTTGGTGCCTCGGTGACAACAGTAGCCAGGGTAGTGGAGGTACCGAGAGCTACTGTGTATAGCGTCATCACAGCATACCGTGTTCGTGGCAAAACCTAGTCTGCGAAACACAACAGCGGCCAGAAAACGACCCTGACTGATAGAGACAGAGAGCACTAAAGAGGATTGTTACCCCTAATAAGAAGACCACGGCGCCAAAAATTAGTGCGGAGTTCAATCTCCATCTTCAGACCCCAGTATCAACAAAAACAGTGCGCAAGGAACTGCATAAACCAGATATTCATGGCAGAGCTGCTATTGCAAAACCTCTGGAGACCCGGATGAATGCACAACGGCGACGGCAGTGGTGCCAGGAGCATATAACTTGAACTGCAGATGCATGGAACATCGTAATGTGGTCGGATGAATCACATTCACACTATTTCACACAGCAGGATGTGTTTACGTGTGGAGAACACAGTCAGAAGTGTACAACCCAGACTGTCTGCTCCCAACAGTGCAGCATGGTGGTGGTTCTGTCATGCTTTGGGCTGTCACATCGTGGTTTTCAGCAGGTGTCCTGATAACTTTGAAAAATGGATGACTGGCAAGGCGTATGAAACCGTTTTGGCAGACCAAGTCCATCCAATGGCCCAGGCATTGTTTCCTGCATAGGATGCCATCTATCAAGATGATAACGCCCAAATTCACACAGCTCGGAATGTCCAATCATGGTTTGAGATACATGAGGACGAACTTTCACACCTTGCTTGGCCTCCCCAATCACCAGACTTAATCACTGTGGTCTGTGTTGGGAAACAGATTATGATCGCGTTATCCTCTTCCTGAATCTCTCAAGCACCTGCAGCAGTTTCTGCATGAAGAATGGTGTAATATCCCACTAACCACCATCCAGGATTTGTATGCGTTCATTCCAAGGAGGATTCAAGCGGTTTTGAATGCTAAAGGGGGTCCCACGCCATACTAGGAACGTAAAACCTTCTTTTCCTAGGTGTTCACATTATCCTGTCCAACCCCTGTACATATTTCGAGGTTTAATGAACCCATGGCCATTTAAGACTCAAAGGAGTGGCCCATCCTTGATTTAGGACCATTGTCTCCAAGGAAGAAAGAGAGAGACCAATTTAATGTAGCAGCGAGAACAGATGTCTTATAACTTAAAGGTTGCTGGCAGCAGGAAAGAGAGAACCAGAACCGAGTATCGCAAACCGCTTACTGTATTTGATAGTCCAGGACATAGTCAGTAGAATGCAAGGTTTGTTTAGTTAGCTTTCCTCGCATGCGAAAAATCTGTGACATAACCAATGACGTCACCGTCCTAATAAGTGAATCGTGGATCCAAACTAAAGCAATATGGAAGGAAAAGCCTTTTCAATAAGTTTGTAACGCAGGCAAGCCATAGAACTGCCAAACAATTTACAGTGAGTTTATGCAGAAGCGCATTTACATCATATACAGTAGAAATTGAAATACTGACGTTGTTTTATATTCTCTGAACTTTTATTTCCAGTGGTTTATGAAGATTATTATAGCATTTCATTATAATACACTGCTGGACAATTGCTAAGGACGGATCATAAACGGCTATATAGCGCATAAAAAAGTACGTCTGGTTGGATGCCAAGTGAAATAAAATAATGTCAGAATGCCAGGACATTACAAGAAAGACAATTTATTGTGCTCTGAAATCCAGAAGGCTTTGGAACGTGTTCAAGGGACAAACAGGCCATTTTGTGCAGAATACGTAAACGTGAAAAAAAATGCAATTACCGTCCGCAGGCGTTCCGGCGTAAAATGTCAATACGGGATATGGCCACCATGGAGGGCGATGCAAGGTTCCACACGTCGTGTCATGCTTTGCACAACATTATCAAGCAGCTGTTGGGGTAATTTATCCCATTCCTCTGTCAGTGCACGGATGAGGGTGTCCTTGTTTATTGGAGGGCATTGGCGACCAGCAAGACTCCTCCCCAAAGCATCCCACACATTTTCAATGGGATTCAGATCTGGAGAACGTGCTGGCCATACGAGGCGTTGAATATCCTCGCTCGCAAGACACTCCTGGACAGCGACTGTTCGATGACATGTTGCGTTGTCGTCCATGAAAATGAAACTATCACCGACAGCACCACGGAACATGCGAACATGAGGTAGCAGAACATCCTTAATGTATCGTTGGCCAGTCATAATCCCAGTTGAAAGCACATAGAGGGACGTACGGCCATTGATCATGACGCCAGTCCATACCATGACACTACATGTCGGATATCGGTCCCTTTCCTGTATGTTTGCTGGACAATATGCAGTACCACTGTCACGCCAGATCAGTTGTCGTCGACAATCAGACGATAGACTGTATCTACTCTCATCTGAGAAGAGGACAGCAGACCAGTCGTTATCAGTCCAATTGCGATGTTGATGGCACCATTGCAAACGGGCGGTACGGTGACGTCTGGACAATGGGATGCACACAACAGGACGGCGGGCGTATAGTCCTCCTTCATGCAAACGTCTGGCGACAGTTTTTCGGGAGATCCGCTTGCCAGTAGTAGCCATAAACTGATTTGCTACCTCACTAGCTGTGCTGCGCCGGTGTCTTTTTGTTGGTAGCACTATGTACCGATCTTCTGCAGGTGTCGTACTGCGAAAACGACCTCCCCCGTGACGTTTGCTACACTCTCCATTTGTTTGAAATGATTTCCAAAGCCTTGAAACAACACTGTGGCTGACGTCGAACTCCCTGGCAACATCTGTTATTTTTCGCCCTTCTTCAATCTTGCCAATAATACGGCCACGCGTAAAATCATCTAGGTGATGTCGGGAAGACATACTGAAAATTGCAAGTTCGTCAATTGATTCTTTCCCTTTCAACTTTGCGTTTGAACAACAACGGTCAATACGCGTCAAATCCTTTATATCTCTTATCAGCGCTATGACGTCACGAAGAAGTTCGGCAATCCAAATTGGGCATACGCACAACACGTCTTACTGTATCCCGCACTTATGCTAATTTCCACATTTTCCTGCCTTCCATTTTATGGTTGCTATCGTTGCTATTGTCATCCGTCCTTTGCAATTGTCCGGCAGTGTAATAAATGCCTTATTCATTCATGTATTGAACTTTTTTTAAAGCAAAATTTAAGTAATGTAGGACTAACACGATGCACTGTTAAAAGAAATCTACTTAAAAATGAGAACCTGAACCTACTTGTTTTTTTGTTTTTTTTTTAAGTACAATCGTATCGTATCGTAAACGAGTACATGACATGCTCAAATATAAGTAACTATACGTACTTACAAATAACTGCATCAATAAATATAATCTTGTATTACTTCATTTTAGATATTATAGATTTCAAGAGAAATTGTTTAATAAAAGTGTAAAGTGACAAATTAGTACAACAAAGTCACTGATCACAGGTAATTTAATTATGCATGAAGTATCTTTGTGTACGTTTTTACATTAACTATACTTGAGTCAATCTCATAAATAATATATTGTCGCTTCGTCACTATATTTGCCATAAAATTTTGCCCAGCATGTGTCAACGAGTATATCTATTATCCCAAATGTGACATTGAATAATATACTTCCAGTTGATTCTATGAATAAATGAGTACGTATGGAGTACACGTATTCCGAATTTGAAATCGAGCCGCGGATGGCTTCGTAGTTACAGATTCAGACTACTGCTAGAGGGACCCCAGGTTAAAACCTAGCCTGATAGGCTTGAATCTGGGTGCTCTCCGTGGTGGTGTGAATTTCTAACAATCGCTGAATGTCCTCCGTGCATCGAACGAGCAGGTTAACCCCCCCTCCCTAATTTCTCTCTGCCTTCTATGTGTAAAATCGTACGCTTGTACGGTGGCACCATCTAGTGTGCTCTCTCTCACTTACATTTTGCTTATTTCTAAATACCAATTTTTAACAGTGTAGATAACTGAAAAGAAATTTTTTTTCGAATTGAATCAGTAGGGACAGCTGCACCATTGATTCCCAACCGCACAGGCATAGGGCTTGTTAGTGTTAAAGGCCAAAGAAAGGAGATATGCCCCCCCCCCTCCTTTTTGAATAAATGTAAAATATTTAAACCCCTTCTTGAAAAAAAAAAAAAAAAAAAAAGAGTAGGAAAAGGAGAAGAAAAACAGGCAGAGGCGGATGCGTAGTTGCGCAGAAGGGTAAAATTCTTCGTCACTTGGTAAGTGACTTTGAGATGATAAAATGTTACTAAGAAATTTCCATGTAGTTAATTGCCTGCAAAGAAGTAATTTCGAGGGGAGAGGATGTGTGTAATAGCTAAATACGAGGGTGATCACCAAAGTTCTACGCCGCCCCGGTGGCGCAGTGGTCTAAGCGATGGCCTTTGATCATTCGTCCGAACGGGGTCCGGGTTCGAATCCCGGTGAGGCATGGATATTGTGTTTGTCTTACGGCACTGGCTCTCTCCCTTCCATGGAACCAGTGACCCTAAATTAGGGACGGGCGACTGCTTATAGCCCATTGAGTTGCTCACGGCGGTCGTTAAACCTTCAATCAAAAACAAAAAACAATAAAAAAGTTCTACACACATTAAACTAAAACGGAAGCGGATGATGCAATCGGAAAAATGATTGCGTCAGGTAAAGGTCAGACTCTCAGCAACGCAGTGGCATCAGAACGACGCGCTATCATTTGCTGTGTGCGCGTGAGAGGGTTTGGAAATGGAAGCGTGCAGCTCCTCGGGTCGAGTCACGGCGTTAGACCAGCGCTCGTACGTGAAAATGGAAACTCTAAGGGGAAATACTCCGACACAGATCCACACTGCCTTGCAAGAAGTTTGTGGAGAAGGAACTCTTTGCGTTGTGTCAAGGTCAGACTCTCAGTAACGCAATGGTGTCAGAATAACGCGCTGTCATTTGCTGTGTGGACGTGGGAGGGTTTGGAAATGGAAGCGTGCAGCTCCTCAGGTCGAGTCACGGCGTTAGACCAGCGCTCGTACGTGAAAATAGAAACTCTAAGGGGAAATACTCCGACACATATCCACACTGCTTTGCAAGAAGTTTGCGGGAAAGGAACTCTTGATCGAAGCGCAATTTCTTGTTCGGCATCGCGCTTTCAGGAGGTCCGAAGCAGCATCGAAGATGATTACCGCTCAAGCAGACCTCAAACGGCGACAGAAAAACATCTGTCACCATTGTTGCAACGCTTCTCGAATAGAATCGCCGTTTGACAATCGAGGAGATAGCTCATCAGGCAAATATGTCCACCATGCCTGTTCACCGGATTTTGACCGACTCACTGGGAAAAAGAAAAACCGCCGAGCGCTGGTTGCCCTATCAACACATCCCCCGAGCAGAAGGCAGCTAGAATGAGCATCGCACAGGATCAGCTCCACAGGTTCGAAAGGGTGGGTGGGCGACACCTTCCTGAACAGAATTTGTCTCAATTGATGAGACTTGGACCCGTGATTTTGAGCCGGAACTGAAGTCACAATCAGCGGAATAGAGGGATCCAAGTAGCCCACGCCCCTCAAAGTGTTGTCGGCAACAATCCAAAGTGAAGCAAATGATGATTTTTGCGTACAATGCTCAGGGTGTTGTGGTCTCTGATCGAGTGCCGGTAGGGTAAAATGTCAAAGCACAATATTATCGCACCTTTCTGAGGACAAAGTTGAGACCGAAAATTCGTCAAAATCGCCCTAACTTGTTGGAAGTGGAGGTGATCTTTTTTTTTTTTTTTTATTGGAAGTTTAACGAGCCCCGTGAGTAATTCAATGGGCTATAAGCAGTCGCCCGTCCCTAATTTAGGGTCACTGGTTCCAGGGAAGGGAGGGAGCCAGTTGCGTAAGACAAACACAACATCCATGCCTCACCGGGATTGGAACCCGCACCCTTCTCGGACGAATAGTCATGAGCCAGCGCTTAAACCACTGCGCCACCAGGGCGGCCGGGAGTGATCTTGCTGTATGACAATGCATCGGGTCATGGTGTAGCGTTGGTACCTAGGACTTTTGTAGAAATATGGCTGGGAAGCTTTATCCCACCCACCGTACATCCCTGATCTCAGTTTGCCCGATTTTGAACTTTTCTCAAAGTTAAAAAATCGGCTCCGTGGCATCCGCTACAAATCGCTGGACGAACTGTCATTGGACGTGACCCAACAGCTGAATAAAGATGGCGTACTACGGGGCATCCACGACTTACCTCACCGCTG
Organism: Macrothele yani; assembly: GCA_039090855.1. NCBI lineage: Eukaryota > Metazoa > Arthropoda > Arachnida > Araneae > Macrothelidae > Macrothele > Macrothele yani. Next base: position 104,015,526 of record CM077006.1, on the reverse strand, counting down.
GCAAGCTGGCATTAGCAGCGGAGGGGAGTACATTGAACGGCATTAAGCTAAGTTTTATCCGTTACTTCACACTTTTCTCAAAAATGGACAGTGTGCAGAACTTTTGTTATGACCCTCGTATGCACCCCTGTAAGTGTTGGAAAATAGCGCTGAAGGGAAATCCTCATGCGAGAGAGAGAGAGAGAACTTTCAGCTTCTTCCTATTCATTGCTTTGGGGTCAATAGGAGTGGTTTTACGCTGCGTGTGTATTTGCGTGTGCGTGTGAGAGAGAGAAAACAAGGCTGTGGTGGAGGGCATACGGCGGATACGCCGTATGCCCTCTGCTTTTTTTTCTTTTTTTTTTTTTTGACAGAATAGCGTATACCTTCAATATCCATATTATCAATAGAACTTCAATCTCGAACAACATCGCTGCCAAGAGCTGAACATCTAATAAAAAGAACCATAAGAATTATAAAGAGCTTCGGAGAAAATCCTGTGGGGGTAGGGGGACTCAGTTAGCATTAGCAGCGAACGAGGAATTATTATTTTAAAATATCCCACTGATTCCTAACAACAAGATTGTACCTATTAACCAAACCAGTTTATTCAAAGCACAGTTGACATGATGAAATCAAGACTGTGTTCAGATTCAAACAGTGAAAATGTGCAACTTCTTAAAAATATTTTTTCATTAAAGCGAAGAAATATTAAAACAGACGACGTGCGCTATGAGAAGTAGAAACAAGGCGAATCTGTAGACGTTTTAATGTTGATGAAATGGTAGCTACTCAGAGACGGAGAGAATATATTGAAAACGTCCAAGTTGTAGCAGAAAACTTAAAGCCCCTCTTAAGAACGATTTCAACTCTGCCGTGTTCGACAGCTGAATGCGAACGAAGATTCAGTTTAATGAACAACATTATAACCGATCTCAGAGCATCTTTGTTAATCTCTAATGTATCTAACCTGATGTTCATAAATTCAAATAGACCACCCATTGAACGATTTAATCCAAAAAAAAAAAAAATATGTAAGATCTTGGTTGACGAATCATCGTTCAGCAACTGATAGTAGATCAAGAGTTTCTTCTAGAGAAGAACAGTGCTGTAAGGTCTTAACTCGTCATGCTTTTTTTTTTTTTTCTTGGATTGGAGGTTTAGCGACCACCGTTAGCAATAAGCAGTCGCTAGTCCCTAATTTGGGGCCACTGGTTCCAGGAAAGTGAGAGAGCCAGAGTGCCGTAAGCCAAACACAACATCCATGCCTCACCGGGATTCGAACCCGGACACCTTTCGGAAGAATTATCAGAGGCTATCGCTTAGACCACTGCTGGGATATATTTCGATAAAAATTAAAATAATCTTGTGCATGCTCTTTAATATGTCATAATTGACAGGAGAGAGGAGAAGATACTTTATTCATATCGGTAAGTGAGCTCATAGTCATAATTGTTACCCTCTGCTGATTTTACGACAACAGCACTGGAGAAAAGGGATTTGTTTGCAAGAATCTGAGGGCTTTTAGTTTTTCAGTAGGGAAGGGAGGGGGTAGGCTGTTTACCACGGTAAGAAGAGACTACCTCCGAGCACCAGCTAAGTAGAATGATCAGTAAAAGTCAGATAAAAAAGTGGAATCAAAGACACGGTGTAAAAAGAATCAAAATATGAAATCAATAACTCCTCGATGCTATTAAGCATGAAAGAGACCGGAAAAGTAAACTAAATAATTACAGGGTTACAATAGGGAACTTGCAACCCAATAACAGTCAAGTGATATCATCACAGAACGTGTTTTTTTTTTTATTTCAAGAGAGTTCAGTTTTCTTTCACCCCCACCCCCTCGTTTTTCATATTTTGTATTTTATTTTATTTTATTTTATTATTTTTACTTTTTGGTGTGGAGAAATTATTTGCTAGTCAAGTAAATTAACTAACGGAAAAAAAAAAAAAACTAATACCTTGCGTCCAGATTACTAGCAAAATTTACTTAGTAGTTGATCTCCAAGCCTCACATACTCCAGGTTGACCCTTAAACTCCTTGGTCTAGGGCCTAGCTACGGCCGTGGAGGTAAAGATCGTCTGACGTTTGGAAATCCCTTATTAAAAATGTAAATTATAAATTGTAATATAAACTTAAAATTGAATGTTCACCCTACACCATTTATTTCTATTATATATTTCCATGTTTTCTTCTTCAGACCATTGGGCCAACAGTATACGCAACATTTTTGACGCATGTAGATTACTATTGGCTAACTTACCATGCTTCCCACAATGCAATGATCTATATTATATATAGATTAAATGTGTATCTATTTATTACATCTGAAGAAGAGGCAGCCGCTGCCTCGAAAGTGCTCATGGTTTTAATTGTATATATTGCTCATCTTTTAATCATTAAATCGTGCTAAAGACTGAAATCTTTCATCGCTTAAGTGATTAATGTCGCACGAGTCTTCAATATTTGTTGCTCATTGTACCGCATAATTATAGTTATTCAACATTCAAATTCACATAAGCATGTGGAAAGCAGCAGTATCTACTTTTAGAAACCTGCGTCTCAGTTTGGCCAAGGAGGAAATCCACTTATATTTTCTGCTAAATTGTAGGGACTTGGGGGTGATTCCACGATTTCTGCAAATCCATACACAAAGACTATCATGGCATTAACACAGAATACTCAGGATTGCCGAAAATAAAAGGCTATCAAGGGTTATACGCAACAAAAGAGGTTTATTGGATCTTCTAAACCGTAAGTGCTACTTTGCTCACCTAACCCTTGGCAAAAATGAACACCCAGCTATCGTAGATCAGGGGCTCACCATTACTTCTGTTAATTTAAGGAATGAAACTGGAATCACTTAAAAAAATGCCCACTTTTTGAAAATAAGAAAATACGCCAGCTGTTGATTGATGTGCTATCCTGTCTCCTAGAAAAGTTTTTTTTTTTTTAATTCATGAAGGAATATCTAAATTTCAACTAAGCAATCGACAAAACTAGTCTGAACACTTAATCTGCTCAACCACATAATCTTACCTAGCATTTCAAAGACATCTTAGTTTGTTCCCAAAATGGCAGAAGAGGCTCATTGTTCGAAGGAACACATGCTTGGCTCTTCCAAGAAGAGTAACCATGCCTAAGACAAAATGCGCTTCAAGGGAAATTAGGGAGTGACGCATTACAAGGGATGTAACTTTAACTAAGCCCCAAACTGAAAAAATCTTAAACACATGGTAAGAACAAAGGGACTTCAACTTTACAGACAAAGCATCACATAAGTTCTGGGGTGAGAGTGCGCCAGAGTAATACGCAGTGCTCTACCTAGAAAGGTATTTTGAAAATGCCAGTTCATAAACCCTCCACTTTCAGTGCCCCAAACGTAGAAATTATAAAATATAACTACAAAACAGCTTGCAGCCTGGTCCTTTTTCAAACACCCTATGATTGATATATTGTTACCAATTTAATACTTTCTTATTTAAACGTACCAAATATTATGACTGTAACAGAAATTTTGCTGAAAAGGCTCCGAGTCCTAAGTAGGTGTTTTATATGAGTGTTTTGATCAATGTGTTGCATGCTTTTATTAATATTTAATCACCCGTGTACATAAAGAAATAGAACGTTTAACTGAAAAACTGCTAAAACGGTCTGAGGCCTTTTTAGCAATGTAAGCAACTTTGTACGCACCTTACCTTAAAAATTTAAAGCTGCAAAAGTTAAATTTCATTGAAAAGATTTGGCCTCAGGACTTCGTGAACGTTTTAGGTTCAACGCGTAATTGGCTCTTGATTTTATTCTATGTTCACACTTATGATTTTTGTGTTCCTTCGAACAATAAGACTTCTGCCATTTTGGGAACAAATTCTGACTAATTTTGTCGATTGCTCAGTTGAAATGAAGATATTTCTTCATGAAATTAAAAAAAAAAACAAAAAAACTTCATGTTTTCAACAGACACAAGAATACATCAAGCAATAGCTGCGTATATTCCTATTCTCAAGATGTGGACATGTTCCCCTATTTTCGAGAAGTGAATATTTTTCCTGTTGGCGATATTTCTGTGGGGATTCTTTTTGTAGACTATTTTTCCTTACACCGGAAAACTGTGCTTTGGAAAGGATTCGCGGTACACCGTCAACCGGTATGATGGTCGTTTCTGGGTGTGGCAGATGCCGGGAGAAATGTACCTCCCGGGCTATATCGTCCCGACAATGAAGTTTGGTGGAGGCAGCATAATGGTATGGACCAGTGGCGTAGCCAGAGGAGGGTTGGGGGTTCGGGGTTTGAACCCCTCCCTTGAGCACGAATTTAAAGCGATATATACGTATATACGAGGCTCTCACCAACACTGTTAAAAATTGTGTGGTAGGTTGCACCAAAAAGTGGTGCTACAGCAGCTGCACCACTTTCTGAGAAAAGATGTAGCACTCTGTGGTGCAAACAAAACCCAACGAAATGGTGCAACGTTTCACTACAATATGGTACAAGGTTGTACCACATTATGGTGCAAGGTTGCACCTGTTGTTGGGTTTTGTTTGCAATACACAGTGGTGTATATTTTCTCAAAAAGTGGTGCACCAGGGGTAGCACCACTTTTTGGTGCAACCTACCACAAAATTTTTAACAGTGAATGAATCAAACCCATGAAACCCCCAAGAAGTTTCTGGTTACACCAATGGTATGGACTATGGAGCTGTGTTTCTCTTAGGCCCATTAGTCCTTTCGGACGAAACCATGAATTCTGATTTCTATCCATATGTCCTGGACAATGAGGCACTACCAATTTTGTGGCAGTACTTTGGAGGACAAGCCTTGCTCCTTTCCGCTTCTTTATGACTATGCTTGCGATCCCGCAAGAATCATATTTTAGTTTGATTCGATCAACCTCAGACCAGATGCTGTAAGTTCCTCTTTACGCTGTTGATGACATAAGGAAACTGACTTGGTTCGATACACAGAATCATACACTTGAAAATATTGTGTCCAGACTTTTCTTTGTAATAGTAACAGCCAAGTAGTTTAATTCAATTTTACTCAGTGGCTTGGGAATTAACGTAGTGCTGTGAATGAAAGCCTTTTCGTAGATCTAGTCTCCGTCCATCTTATGAACCCAGACCGCACTTATTGCATTTCTTATTCAGACTTACGGCTCCTTCAACACAAAAACCAGAGAGCTTTCCAAAACGTCCCTGGCTCTCTGCCGCCCAAAGACGTTTTCCCCCCAAAAAACCCACGCGCTTCTCCCCAATAAAAAAAAAACTACCATTTTCTCGTTCGCAGAACATTTTATATTCTCCTCCTTAATCATTGTGTTCAAGAGTTGATCCCTGATTGCGTGGATACAAGTAAATTTCCCTTAAGAGCGTATCTCTCATTCACACACCCTAAAGCGATAATCTGTTGTCACAACACAGGCACAATACTTTGGCGCAGTTATATTCTCATCCGAATCTAATGCGGCTAATCACTTGTTGAACGCCAGCAAGCTCAAAACATACTTATCTTGAAGACCCTGCCAAAATGGCGCGACCAAAGGAATTGGAACGGGCATATTAGTCCATATTTACAAAGAATATATCTGAACCAGAGTTAGATATTACAAGGCCATTCATTATTAGCTGAACCACGCACGATGGTTTAAGGACATGAGCGTCGAAAGGTATGACAAGCCAATCCATAGTCCTGACCTGAACTCCGTAAAGAAACTCTGGGACGCATTGGACCTTCAACTGCGAAGAAGAGATTACCTAACAAAGGTAAACTGATCACTGCTTTTGAAGGCCGAATGGCGGTACTAAACTGTTGGACAGTATTCCCGAAACCTACACTGTAAAAAAACAAGTGGTGTGAATTAACAGAAAATTCCTGAAAACAGCCTGCAGCAAAGTTGCCAGTAGGTGTCTGTCTTTTAACGCAATTTCAGTTTTGAAGATAGATTCCGTTTCTTCCGTATTTTCATAGATTTTCAGTAATCAGTGATTCCGTTTATTTCAGTGAAAGTCCGTTTTGAGTTTTTTCGTATTTTTACAGAAATTTTGCAAAAACTTTGAATTTGACTTTTCCAGCCCTTTTACCAGATATTCTTTTACGTACGAAGTTAAACGAATCCCTTTTCCTTTGTCCCTAGTGGCATTCGAACCGAGTACGCCTTCAATGACAACAGCGCGTGCCACCGATTGAACCAGAAAGACACGTAACTCACTGTCACGTAGAACTCGAATCGCGTGATAACGAAATGTTTTTCGCTATTTACGTGGGGGAATTAGTCGGTTTTATTTCCTGCTGGTACTTATTAGTTTTATGAATAGGTTGGTAATAATTTTATTTTTTCTGTGGGGGACTTAATGCAAATTACATATTTCTTTCACCGTGATTTTACGAAGCAACAGAATGCTTTGGAACTAATGATCTTTTTAAACTGACAATGGCTTCCAATTATGCTTAAGAAAAGGCGAAATCTACTTTATACACTAGTATTTCACAAAACTCCTAAATATAAAATACAATACCGAAAATTTCAGGCGATATGCTATCCACAATATCTGATCTCGCTACCGTACTTCAAAATCAGGTCCTCCAATAGACGAATGATATTTAATTGTTCCTCAAACATGAAGTATCTCCTCACGAATTGCTCCTGTACCGGAAATTTTCCGTCATATGAATACGGAAAAAGTGAGATAGTTTTTCCGTTAATACACGGAAGGAATTGCGGGAAAGTTTCGGAAAATTCACAATTCTCCGTTAACACATCTTAAAAACGGTAATTTACCGTTATTATACAAAATGGATAGAGGAAAGTTTCCCAAAATTCAGAATTTTCTTGGCGTACAAAAAACCCAATGCAATTCAAGGTTTTTTTTCCCGTCATTTCAAGAAAAAGCTTGTATCAGGATTATGCTTCGTTAATTCAAGAAAGAAATCACGGAAAAAGGATCGTAAATTTCAGTTTGTTTCTTTTACAGCGTAGAGGCCGTTCTAAGGACTAAAGGTTTCAGCACCGAATATTAAATTTTCTGCAAAATAAAGATTTATTTAAATTCAGGTATCTAGATATTATGGGAGGGGAGTGTACATAAGAACGTGGCTGTTATGTAGCCTGCCGATGGCGATTTGGACACTGACGTTACGAAGTGATCACCCAGTTATCTACTGATATTGACGTGAGCAGAGCCCATTTAAGAAGGGGGCTACGGAAGCTACAGCCCCGGGCCCCCAGAATTATGCAGGATGCTCGAAGAATTGACAGAGTTCTACAGTTTTTCTTGCTTTTTTGTTTTGTTTTGTTTTTTTGCAGATAGAACAGCAAAAGTAGAAGAAACTAACTGCCTTTTTCTATTTCTTTCCGCTTTTTCTTTTTTTAGGAGTTTGCAAAAAGTATAGTCGTCCCAGTCCATCCTCAAATCTTTTGAAAGCATTACAGATTTTTTTAGCACGTTTTTTGTAAAAAAAGATCGTGCTTATGTTACCGGTATGTCCGTCCGTCCGTCCGTCTGTACCCACTATATCTCTGCAACTATTAGTCCGATTTGAAAAATTCTTTTTGCATTGGGAAGATTGAAATATGCAAATAATCTTTTATTTATTTATTTTTTTACGATGTACACTTTCGCCGCTAGAGGGCGTAAAAGCAGATGACGTGAATTCAAAAATACGTTTTATTCCACATATTTGCTTCTAAACATCCGATTGAAAAAATTCTTTTATCTTTCGATTCCATTTATGTCGAACAGTATTTTAAATATAGTTACTTTTTCAAATTACGCATAGATTTTCCGCTAGGGGGCGTAGTAGTAAATTACATTTTCCCCGATAACTCTTCTAAAACTCCGATTTTAAATTCTTTTTCTTCAGCGGATACACCTCCTAATGGAAAATATTTCGCATATGATTTCAAATTTTTGGTAAAGAATACTTTGGCCACCAGGGGGCGTAAGAATTAATTTTTGCTTCTGATGTATTTGCCATAAAATCTAAGCTTCTAAAATATCGATTGAAAAAATTCTTTCGTAAACTGATGCCACTCACATCGATAAACCTTTTCGAAATATTTTCTTCTTAAAATATTCCATAGTTTCTCCGCCAGGGGGCGTAGATGTACATCTTATTTTCGTCAATATATTTACTTCTAGGAGTCCGATTTGAAAAATTCCTCCTTTGTTGGATAGTATTTTCAGTGTGACGTGTTTTTCATATAATTTCAAATTTTTCAAGTAGTTCATAGACTTTCCTCTAGGGGGCGTAAAGGTAAATTGCTTTCCCTCTTTATCTCTGCTTCTAAATCTCAGATTTCAAAACTTCTTTCTGCACCGGATACAGCTCCAGATGGGAAATTCTTTGCACATAATTTCAAATTCTTGTAAAAAATGGTTTGGCCACCACGGGGCGTAAGTCCTAATTTCCGCTTCTGATGTATTTGCAGCAAAATATGAGCTTCTCAAATTTCGACTAAAAAAAATGTCGTTTGTTGGCCGATACTATTCATGTCGACAAACCTTTTAGGAACATTTTCTTCTTGAAATAATGTATGGTTTCTACGGCAGGGGGCGTAGATGTATATCTTATTTTTGTCAATATCTCTACTTCTAGGAGTCCGATTTGAAAAATTCCTTCTTTGTTGGATAGCGTTTCCCGTGTGACATGTTTTTCATATAATTTCAAAATTTTCAAGTAATTCATAGACTTTCCGCTAGGAGGCAGAAAGGTAAATTGCGTTTTCTACATTATTTCTGCGTCTAAAACTCCGATTTGAAAAATTCTTCCTGTATCGCATACAAGACCTGATGGAAAATATTTTTAACATAATTTCTAATGTTTGGTAAAGAATGGTTTGGCTACCTGGGGGCATAAGTGTCAATTTCTGCTTCTGATGTATTTGTAGCAAAATCTGGGCTCCTGAAAACTCGACCACTTTTATTTTTTTTTCTTAGACCGATACCGCTCATATGGAAAAACCTTTTGAGAATACTTTCTTCCCAAAATAATGCATGGTTTTCCCACCAGGGGACGTAAAGTCACATCTTATTTTTATCGATATCTCTGTTTCAAAGAGTCCGATTTGAAAACTACTTCCTGTGTTGGAGAGCGTTTCCGGTGCGAAATGTTTCTCATATTAATTCATGTTTTTTTTAACGCACAAGTCTGCAACCAGAGGGCGTAAGCTCACGATTCCCTTTACAGCAATATCTGAATGATTAAAAACCCAACTGAAAAACTTCATTCTTCCGTCAGATACTATTGTTTTCCATACCGGTTCCATTGACTTTGAATAGCTTTGATAAATTTAATTTGCGTCAGAACGGATTCAAAAGACGTGCTTATTACACCCGAAAATTCGTTGTCACCTTTTTTTTTTTTTTTTTTTTTTTGGTACACATATGTAATTGGGGGAAATTTTTATACTTCAAGAATTCATTTGAATCATGATTTTTTTTTTATCGAAGGTTTAATGACCACCGTGAGCAACTCAATGGGATATTTGGCTTGATTTATTTCAAGTATTGTGGTAGACGCCAACTTATCAGAAGAATCGTTTGCAGATTCCTGTCGTTGGAGCAGGGAAGCAAATAAACAAGTAGTGAAAAATTGAACATTATGGCGCATGTTTCCTTTTGCACATATCTTTATTCATCAGATGGGGGGAAGAGGAAATATTGGAATAATAGTTGGTCAGATCGGATAGTAAATACTTCCAGCGGGAGTTGGATGTTATGATGGCCTTCTCTACGCTTTTCCCGCCAAATTTTTTCCTATCTTATGTGGCTACAAACCCGCGTGAAAATCTCTTTCTACCTCGTCGTCCGTCCTGCTTTGCCTCCGAGCAAAACCGTTCCTACTTTTTCCTCGCGATCGCCATGAAGACTCCTCTCTGTCCCATTCCCTTACACGTTCTGTGTTTTTCGACGTAAGAGGAAATTCTTAATTGCTTGGTCCATTGCATATACCCGTCGGCTGGGGAAGAAATGGTGGTATCCTTTTGTCCGTGGGAGGGGTCCGGCGAGAGAATGACCTTTCTCCGAAATGGATCTGTGCTTGGCGCCTTTCTGACTGGGGGGGGATTTCTCACTCTCGTTGTCCCACAAAATGACAAAAGTTGCAATTTAAATATAGTTTTAATATTTCCATATAACACTATAAGCAGTCGCCCGTCCATAATTTGGGGCCACTGGCTCCAGGGAAGGGAAAGAGCCAGCGCCGTAAAACAAACACAATATCCATGCCTCACCAGGATTGGACCTAGAACCCTTCTCGGACAAACAGTCATAATCCAGCGCTTAAACCATTGGTCAGGTGATGCGTAACATCACAGCCTCTCCTTGACAAATGTCAACCCCGCCTTCTCGTGGTACATCCTGTTCCCACTAAAGGGGTTCTGACGACCGCCAATAGCGGTATAACTATACCATCGGGATTAGAGGAAATGCTATCCCACACTCACCAACCCGCTTGGCCAGCGTGGTGAGTTATGGCCAAACCCCTCCAAAATGACTCCACAACTTAAATCTTGGCCCTCAGTCTCCGGCAGCTGGAATGTACCTGGCCAAGGCAGCGGCCAATGCGACATGAAGGCAGAGGGTGCTAAGAATCCCCGGAGGACCGGACTAGGCTGCCATCTGATGCTGACCTTGGCTACGTATAACGGACGCTCCCTATCTTCTGACTACAAAGGATCAAGTGGGACATCGTTGGGCTACGTGAGGTAAGGAGAAAAGGAGAAGATCTCATTGAACTGAAAAGTGGACATCTCTTCTACTATCGTGGGACAGATACTGGCAGAACTAGTGGTGTTGGATTTATAATAAACAAGAAACTGAAGGATAAAGTTGTAGAAGTTGAAAGTTCCTCTGACAGAGCTGCACGACTCGTTATCCAACTCTCGAGAAGATACCAGGCTCAGATTATTCAAACTTATGCACCCACCACAAGTCATGCTGAAGAAGAAATTGAAGAATTTTATGAGGAAATTCGTTATCTAAATAATAAAGGTAAGCAGCACTTGAAGATAATTATGGGAGATCTCAATGCAAAAATAGGTCAACGGCAACAGAATGAAACTTCAGTAGGTAAATTCGGTCACGGCAACAGAAACCAGCGTGGAAATACTCTCGTAGAGTTTGCAGAGGCAGAAGGGTTTTTCATCTTGAACTCCTTTTTCAAGAAAAAGCCACACAGGAAATGGACATGGAGACATCCAAATGGGACGACAAGTGAAATTGATTTTATTATGTGTAACAAAAAATTCGTCATAGAAGACTGCAGTGTGCTAAACAAGTTCAACACAGGCAGTGACCATAGATTGGTGAGATGTAAGATGCACCTCAACACTAAACTCGAACGTAGCAAGCTCATAAGACAAACAAAATGTATTGACATAACCAACCTTAAAAAACACCATAATACCTTCAAATTGGAACTGAAGAACAGATTCCCTGCTTTAGAAGGCCTAACATCGGAAGAAGTGGATATTTCTGAAGTTAACAGAAAAGTAACCAAAGCTCTTATGGAAACAGCAACAAAATTAGCTGGGTCTAAGAACAAATTGTATGTGAACAAATTATCAGGAAAATCCAAAATGTTGATGCAAAAAAGAAGAGAGATGAGGACAACTAAAGAAGATGTGACTTCCAAAGTGGAATATATAGAGCTATGCAAGACAGTACGAAAAAGTATCACTGAAGACGTAAGGAAATTCAACTGTGAACTAGTAAGGAAGGCAATTGAAAACAACCAAAGCCTAAAGATAGCAAAGGAACATCTCAGTAAAGGAAAAAAACAGATTATGGCACTAAGAAAAGAAGATGGTTCTGTAACAAGAAATAGAGGCGAAATTTTGACAAGAGTGAAAGATTTCTACTCCAAATTATATGAAAGGGATGATACATGTACTCCAGACACCATGAAAGGTTCCAGTACCAGAGTTCTTCCAGTCCTTCCAGCAGAAGTTGCACATGCAATCGAGAACATGAAGCGGGGGAAAGCTCCAGGAGAAGATGGAATTACTGTAGACATCATACAAGAAGCAAGTGGAGAAATCGAAACAGTACTCGCCCAAATTTTCACTCGATGCCTTCATGAAGGGAAAATTCCTGAGGATTGGAACAACGCTACAATGATCTTGCTACATAAAAAGGTGACATTGAGGATCTCAGGAACTACAGACCTATCAGCCTCCTATCAGTGGTTTATAAAATCTTCACTAAAGTTCTTTCACACCGCTTGAAGGTGACACTGGACATGGCCCAACCGAGAGAACAAGCTGGATTCAGGAGTGGCTACAGCACAATAGATCATATCCACGTACTGAGAGAACTAATTGAAAGAGCGAGGGAATATTAACTTCCATTGTGCATGGCTTTTATCGATTATGAAAAAACCTTTGATTCGGTGAAACCATCAGCAGTTGCAATGGCTCTGAAATCCTGCGGTATTGAAGATGCATACATTAATATTATTAGTAACATTTATGAAAATGCAAGTGCAAAGATTAGGCTGTTTGAAAATACAACACATATAAAAATTGGAAAAGGAATGAGACAAGGTGACACCATATCTCCGAAGCTCTTTAATGCCACATTGGAAAATGTCTTTCAATCACTGAACTGGGAAAACAAAGGGATAAAGATTAATGGAGATTATCTAACCCACCTTCGTTTTGCTAATGACATAGTCATTTTTGCAACTACCCCATCAGAGCTACAGAGTATGATCCAGGAACTTGCTGACAAGAGTAAAGAAGTGGGATTAAAAATGAACTTTCAGAAGACAAAAGTGATGTTCAATGCTTTTACAAGAAATGAAGATTTATCGATTGATGGAGAAAAGCTGGAGATAACAGACACATACGTTTATCTTGGACAGCAGATATCAAGTGAGGGTCACATTGGTGAAGAAATTAATCGGCGTATAAAACTTGCCTGGAGAGCTTTTGGAAGAAACAGCATAATTTTCAAGAGCAATATGCCATTATGTCTTAAAAGAAAAGTGTTTGATCAATGCATCCTTCCAGTGCTTACGTATGGTGCAGAGACGTGGACCTTAGCTAAAAGAGACATACAAAGGCTGCAGACAACTCAAAAAAGCATGGAGAGGTGCATGCTTGGTGTAACCAGGAGAGATAAGAAGAGGAACACGTGGATCCGAAAAATGACAAGAGTGGAAGACATCATGATCAGAGTTAAATCCCCGAAATGGCAATGGGATGGACATACTGCCAGAAGAACAGACCATCGATGGACAGCCGAAATTTTAGATTGGATTCCAAGGGACAGGAAAAGACCCAGAAGAAGACCACATGGAAGATGGGTGGATGAAATTCGAAAGTATGCGGGAGTGACATGGAGGAGACTGGCACAAGACAGACCGTTGTGGAGGAAACTTGGGGAGACCTTTGTCCAGCAGTGGATTGATAATGGTTGACAATGATGATGATGATGATAGATAGATATATTTGGATCATATTATTTTGCCCACTGCTTCGATATAATTTCAACAACCTGAACCCGGGGGGGGGATTAAAGCAGAACTGAACACGACAGACCGTTGTGGAGGAAACTTGGGGAGACCTGTGTCCAGCAGTGGATTGATAATGGTTGACAATGATGATGATGATGATGATGATAGATAGATATATTTGGATCATATTATTTTGCCCACTGCTTCGATATAATTTCAACAACCTGAACCCGGGGGATTAAAGCAGAACTGAACACGACAGACCGTTGTGGAGGAAACTTGGGGAGACCTTTGTCCAGCAGTGGATTGATAATGGTTGACAATGATGATGATGATGATGATGATGATAGATAGATATATTTGGATCATATTATTTTGCCCACTGCTTCGATATAATTTCAACAACCTGAACCCGGGGGGGGGATTAAAGCAGAACTGAACACGACAGACCGTTGTGGAGGAAACTTGGGGAGACCTTTGTCCAGCAGTGGATTGATAATGGTTGACAATGATGATGATGATGATGATAGATAGATAGATATATTTGGATCATATTATTTTGCCCACTGCTTCGATATAATTTCAACAACCTGAACCGGGGGGGATTAAAGCAGAACTGAACACGTATCCATTTTTGAGCCATGCATTTTTACACTTTCTTGCTACCACTGATTCGTCCATGAATCATGGGATACGCACTTCAATACGGCGGGGATAATTTTGTGCCTTCTTCATCATAATCTGAAAATGTTTTCTCCTGGGTATTTTTATTCATCCACCCATAGTGAAATCTTAGATGTGCCACTAATCCTGGGGCCCCTAAATGCATACTATCCAGCCCCGGGCCCCCTATCTCCTTAAATGTGCTCTGGGCGTGGGGCACTGTATTCTTCTTCAATGGAACCCATTTTTCCGGTACTGCATCCCTCTCATGTGTCACAAAGTTTATGTCACGTCATCTAGCGCCTGTGACGCAGCTTAACATGTCATGAGGAATTATTTTCATCAAAATGTCACATTTTCCAAATGTTGTACATTTTATTTTGCTTTAGGATCATTTTTACTCATTATCAGAAACTCCGTTCCTTCTTTACGCTAGGAAAATTTCAGTATTATAGAATGCATAAGGGCTTTAACAGAATCTCAATATGCGTTCCTGAGTTACAATGCATCATTTTGTTTTCAAATAGCTATACCATACTTTCCGAGCTAAGAATTTCATCCAAATCCTGTTCTAAATTTTTGAGTTATTGTGCATTCTGCTTCGAGAAAAGCTGCCTTTTGTCCTCAGGAAAGTTGCTTGAGTTAAGAAGGCGGCCCATTTAGTTCTGAGCTGTTTGCTTGGCGCTGTGCGACGGCTTATTTGAAATACCGAATCGTGTTTCTGTTGTTCCCGAGGGAAACCCATGGAAAGAAGATTTTTTTTTTTTTTTTATATAAAAGCATTTTAAAGCTGCGCAAACAAAAGAGAGCAGAAATTAGTCTAGTCAGAAAAAAAACCCGAAAAGAACGTAATTATGAAAAAGAGGAACATCAATACAATATATAAAGTTGATTTTTTTTTTGTTTGCCCGATATGCAAATCTACAGTTTTCAAATTAGAAGCACCAAATTTAGTATACTGTCTCATGATACTCTAACTTAGACCGTAAACGGTGTTTGGAATTGGTCGGAACCAGGGGTCACGGGGTCCCCATACAAAATTTTCGTAAAAAGTTTTTTTTTTTTTTGAATTTGTGTACAATCTCATGGCACTCAGATCGTAGACGGTTTTTTGGAAGGGGTCGGAGTCCGGCATCAAGGGGCCCCCAAACAAAATTTTCGTAAAAAGATCCATTTTTTACTTTATTTTGAATTTGAATTTAATACTTTTTGTTGTGATAAGTGCAAGAATTGTTTTTTTGTGACAGGTGCTTTCCAGTGAAGAACTGCAACACAATTCAACATCGGAACTGAAGGCAATATGAACAACAAAAATCAAACGGAAAAACTAAAAATTCTGTGTGCCAAAAGACTACAGAGAATAAAATTCAAATTCAATGAAGAAATGAAAGTATTAGGTACGGTTCATGCCGTTGATTTGTACAAAATTTAGATAGTGAATTATCTCCAAATTCTCCCGAGCAACGCCGGGTAGTTCAGCTAGTGGTCAACAACGTAAGAAACACTCCAAGGATTAATTTATCAGCAACTATTCAACTGCATTGCTGGATGAAGGCGTCTTAAGGCTGTTTTTGAATGAGCGTTAGGGTTCCTCTTCTGCGATAGATGGCGCAAAAAATCACTCCTTGGGAGTGGCTTTCACGTCTTGAGGGACTGTCCCAGAAGTTGGAGTCACCGAATCACTGCAGACCTCGCCATATTCAGAATGGAAGCGGTCTCTCTTTGGCTTCCATTCTGAATATGGCGAGGTCTGTTTCAGAATAGAAGCCAGCGAAATAGGCCTCGCCATTTCAGCAAACATAGTGTGCATAGCCACTATAAAAAAAAAAAACAATAAAGAGAGAGAAGGAGAAATAAATAAAAATACTCGGTTAAGATGATTCTTTGTGTTTAAAAAATATCGCTTTCGATGCGCAAAGATTGAATAAAGCAATTTTAAAAAGTTCGATTCATTTATGCAAAACGTAGCCTGGTGCTGCCAGATCTTTAACCAAAAAGTGATCTGGTGACGCCAGACCACTAATGCACCTCTGATAAAAGATGAAGAAATGACAAATGTGTTATGTATGCTGTGAGGCAGTTATTCACTGCTGGATAAAGATCTCGAAGTTTTCCCTAGAAATTTGAAGGTTGTTTTTTCATTCGAGTGAGTAATCTTTGAGGACTAGCAGCGCATGGGACACAAGCAGGGTTGGGCTGGATGTCGTCGCACCTATAGCCCGTAACGTGGATCATTCTGACCATACCATCCGACTGTGTTGCGAGTAGTGGTCACGTGACGGTACTGCTACACGGCGGAGCGGCTCCGAACGAACCAGCAGGACCACCGGTACAGAGGATTGACGGATCGTGCGCCAGGCACGAATGGATCCCAACGGCGACCCGGTCCACTATACAGGCAGATGTAGCGTCTCCTGTGTGCTCACGAACCATTTCCCGAAGCCTCGCGGAAGCGAATTTGCGATCCCAGCGCCTCTTACGTGTGCTGCCATTAACACCGGAATATCGCCGGCTCCGTGTGCAGTGGTGCCAGGTCAGAGCGACGTGGAACGTCACAGACTGGCGACCTGTGGTGCTTAGCGATGACTGCCGCTTCGTTTTGGGGTCAGATGATCATCGTGTCTCGGTGTGGAGGTCCCCGGGTAAACGGCACAATCCCATCCTCGCTACCGAACGCCACACCTCTCCCACTGCAGTCTGGGTAGTCATTGCCTATGATAGCCGATCAGCTCTAGTAATGGTACGTGGGTCATTGACGGGCCAGCGGGTATGTGGATGAGATCCTACGGCCCCATGTGCTCCTATTCCTGGCCGGGATTCCAG
Organism: Macrothele yani; assembly: GCA_039090855.1. Taxonomy (NCBI): domain Eukaryota; kingdom Metazoa; phylum Arthropoda; class Arachnida; order Araneae; family Macrothelidae; genus Macrothele; species Macrothele yani. The sequence continues at coordinate 103,998,602 of CM077006.1, read as the reverse complement.
GTGCACTATACCAGCAGGATAGTGCCCGCCCGCACACGGTTCGCATTGCTCAAGACTACCTACGTCATGTCCAGACACTTCCATGACCTGCCCGCTCCTCGGATATGTCCCCTATTGAGCATGTGTAGGACCAGTTGAAACACCGGCTATCACCGTGCCGCACTCTCTGGGATTTGGAGCACACCGTCCAACACATGTGAGACAGTCTGCCACAGGACAACAGGCGTTTGTTCGCCTCCATGCCGGACCGTATTTCAGCATGTATCGCCGCACGAGGCGGTGCGACGCGCTATTGAAGATGACCGGACTGCGTACCACAGATCCCTCTGTAGTTCTCTTGCAGCTCTGTTTTTGCCATCATGTGTATCATTCATCTGTATCATTACGTCTATAAAATTTCAATTGAATCCGATGCATCCTTCTTGGTGCGCAAATTTGATTGTCCCTGAGTGTATTTTGCGTATTATAAGTCAGCCACTGTCTCTTTGAACCATCTTTTTTTTTATGAAATGTTAACCTTCGTCTCAAAGAAAAGAAAAAACGATCCCGCAAGGGGTTGAATCAGACGCACATTAAAAACGCTGATCAACTCATTCGAGCACGAGAATAAGTTGTCCTTGTCGAGGGGTTTTCCGCTAGTACTTTGCGTACAAATGTTTGAGATCCGGTTATCTCTCGAAAACGAAGTACTTGGCAAAAATGGAATTTAATTCAGCATGCTTCAAATAATTTTGGTTGTCGGTGATTTCGGTTTGCTCTACGAAATCTGTCTGCGCCAAATTCAACGGAGTAAGATTTGCTACCTCTTCGGCTCTCCTTTTAATTAATGCGCTGGAAGATTCAGCGTGCTCTAGGGCTTCGGGTGCTGTTTCTGTTTGCCCAACTGAAACAGTTAAACTTCCCGTGCTCGACTCAGTCTGTAGAGATGAAATGAATTCCTTTGGTTTTGTGTTAGTTTATAGGAAGTCACTTACTTTTTCGTCAAATTGCCTTGAAAAAGCCATCTGGTTAATGTGCGAAAGCTTGGAAAACTGATTTTTATTCCACGCCAATAAATTCCGATTACTAGTATCTACGTATTTTCTAGCATGAGTTTCGTGACTACGTAATTTCCAGCATGAGATTCTTTTTCTTTATCCTCTGTTTCTCTGCGCCACCTTTTTTTTTTCGTTTGCAGTTCTCCATTTTTTAAAATTAGCACAATGAGATATTTCAACTGGTGAAATCAATTTTGATTACGCATTATTTGTGAAAAAGTACAGATTTGTAAATTAAAAAAAGTTAAATCCATACCTATCTTAAATTTAGGGATCGTAGAAATTTCCTGTCATGTAAAACAAGCAGCTGAATGCAATAAGATGACTGTGTAGGTTCTATATGCTATTGCCTCCAGCCCACGCCTCTTGGTTTACGGATTCAAAACTGAATCCTCTGCTCGTGGGATTTTTTGAGCTTTAATCTACATATGAATCACGGAATCGTGGGCGACAGGTCTTTACATATAGTTTTTTTGCCTGTTAAGCGGCGCCGGTAGCAGACACCGCCCCATTAGATCTGGGAGGTATGAGGAAAGAATGCACACGGGAAAAATGCCCACGGAAAAATTGCCCACTTCTCGAAAATAGGAAAAAATGCCCACAGAAAAAGTGAGGCCTTTCTTATTTTAAATTAAGCAATAGAGAAAAGTAATCGGAATGCTTCCTCCGTTCAACTATATAACGTTATCTAACATTACAAAGCCATCGTAGTTTGTTTTCAAAATGGCGGAAGGCGTCCTTTGTTCAAATGAATATTTGTGAGTGTGGTGTGTGCTTGGCTTTTTCAAGAAGAGTAACTACGCATAAGGCAAAGAATTTCCAGCATTCTTCTCAGGCGGGATCAGAGAGTGGCGCATAACAGGGAAAGCAACCTTAACGAAGTCCTTGGAAGGTATGAGGCTCAAACACACGATAAAATAAAATGAACTCACGAACGAGGCATCGCATAGGCTAAGTAATGGTGTCAGGGTGCACCAGAGGGATGTAGAAGAACTGGCCACAAAAATTTTAAGAGGCCATATGAAAATTTCGTTTTTGACCGCTTTGTAGCGACGTTGTCAGAGGTTGGTTATCTGAGTCACGTAAAGAATCCGTAATTTCGTATTTCTTTAATTGAGATATTTAATGCAATTCTTTATAAAAAAATGTTTATAATCTGCAACTCAATAAAATAATTTCAGGGTTTATAAATACAGCTCAACAAATTATCTGCAGGCATGTGCAAACTGAGGAAACCCGTTTACAAACTACAACTCTACAAATCCTCTGTATTTTATATTTTCGGTATTAAGCCTCCCCCTCCCCATACAGGTTTCCTGCGTTTGCACGTGCCCTCACAGAATTTGTTGAGGTGTACCTCGAAAACACTAAAAATCTGCTCCAGGTTAGGCTACAAATTTTTCATATTTAATATTTCTAGCATTAATCCCCCCCTTCCACAGAAGGTTTCAGATGCCCGCAAAGAATTTGTTGACCTGTAGTTTATAAACCCTGAAATATGTTTGTTGAGTTGTAAATTATAAACATTTTTTATAAAAAAAATACGTTAAATATCACAATTCAAAAAATGCGAACTTACGGCAACTTTATATGACTCAGATAACCAACCACTGTAGACGTGGCCACGAAGCGTTCAAAAACGCAATTTCTATACGGCCCCTTAAACATTTTGTGGCCAGTTCTCCGGTGGCCACTTCTTCTACACCCATTTTCGTTATGTAGGTGAAGTGGTCAAAAACCGAAATATTTATACGACCCCTAACGCTTTTGTGGCCAGTTGTCTGTGACTAGTTGTCCGAACTCCGTTTATAACAGACATAAAAACTTATCAGTCGACAGTTGACATATTTTTCTGGTGGGCATTTTTTTCTATTTTCGAAAAGTTGGCATTTTTTCCGTGGGTTTTTTTTTTCTGTGGGCGTTTTTTCCGTGGGCATTCTTTCATACATTCGATGCGGGCACTGCTGGTTTATAGAAAAGGAGGAATGTGAAATAGACGGTTAGTCAAAACAGTATTCCACTACAGACGTTACGGAGTGTATAAGAATGAAAGAGTCAGAGTCCATATTCAGCATCAGCAACCCAGCGATGGAATGTGGGGGTGGAAGAATATCCAACATTCACAGTAACATAAATCCTTGGTTGGCATATTATAATTTCAACAGATGTCAGCCTTTTAAACTTTTACCAACGGTCTGAAAGCACACACACACACACACACACACACACACACACACACACACACACACGTTTATGAGAAAACGTATTGGTTACCAAATTCAAATAATGTGATTTAAAAAAAAAAAAAAGCTCCAACAGCGGCCCACCAGTTGCGGCCCACCGTGCGACTGGCCAATCCAACCCTAGACACAAGTAACCAAAATGGTCAAAAGAACGACAAATTTCCTTATTTTCTTAACATGCTGTTAAGTTTGATTTATCCATTTTCTTTTTTTTTTTTTTTTTATGCGGGTTTTATGTTTTCTGGCTCCCAATAAAATTTCTGCTTTGAAAGTGTCTTAAAAGCGATTAGATAACAAGAAGTCACAAAAGAAATTTGCATGTGGTGTTTGAATGTGTTTCAACTTTCTGTTTGCCCCCTCCTGAGAAATAAACTATGGGCGTTCATGATTTCAATCACCGTTTTATGCAGAGAATAAAGATTTTCAATTTACTGTAAAAGTTAAATTGAAAATCAAAAAGCTATCGTAAAGATTTTCTTTGCCCTATAGAGTAGCGCATTTCGTTTCACGATTTAAAGTGTGGCAAATGTTATGTGGCTGTCTCTCTTCTTTGTTTAGAAATACTATTTTTCCTTTATTCTTCTTTCAAATTATAGTCGTTATTCATTTATTGTACTTTAAGAGTTCAATAACTTTATTCTAAACGTTTTAGAATTGTCACCTCCATTCAGCCAACATGCTGCCATCTAGTGGACAACTGGAGAAACGTTTGAATAAACTAGTAAAAAACACTAGCGCGAGCAAATGTAAAAAAAAAAAAAAAAAAAAAGAGTAATGGTGCGCCCGATCCAAATAACAACAGATAAATAAAAATAGGTCTTTATACATAAATTTTACTTACTTTTGCTGCAATTTTCTTAGATGACGCGAATTAGCGGGGAATAATCGCAACTAACACCCGAAATCTAATTGTCGAAAAGCAGAAAGCCAGAATTTTTCATTTGTGCGTTGTCTATTCTATTCTGAATATCTGTTTTTCATCTCTTGATTTAAATAGACAAAAATACTGCTAAAAAGTCTTGCCGTTTTTACACGATATTATAAAAGTCTATAAAACTTTAATCAAAAGGTTGTAATACATTAGTACTTTCGGGTCTACTATAGAATCATCTTCAGATTTGAATTAATCGAACTCTGAGATTACATATGGTTATATCAAGAACAATGTCAGATTACAACTTAAAACTTCGGTATAGGAAAGAAATTTTTTTTTGATAATTTCTGGTTAAGTTAGCGCGAACCGCATCTACAGTATTTCATAATTCCAATGCACCTGAATCACCTCGCATTGCGACATGGAAAATATCTCTAGACCAGCTATTGTTTACATGCGTTTTTCGGTAGCTTAAGGAATGCGTTGCAGGGGTTCAGCAAAAGAGCGATTTTTCATCTATTTATTAACGACATGCCTAACTTTTGCTTATCGTATCCGTATGGTTATGCCAACAAGTCCTGTCATCTAAAATGTATAGAGGAAAATATCATCATCATCATCATCATTGTCAACCATTATCAATCCACTGCTGGACGAAGGTCTCCCCAAGTTTCCTCCACAACGGTCTGTCTTGTGCCAGTCTCCTCCATGTCACTCCCGCATATTTACGAATTTCATCCACCCATCTCCCATGTGGTCTTTTTCTGGGTCTTTTCCTGTCCCTTGGAATCCAATCTAAAATTTCGGCTGTCCATCTATGGTCTGTCCTTCTGGCAGTATGTCCAGCCCATTGCCATTTCAGGGATTTAACTCTGATCATGATGTCTTCCACTCTCGTCATTTTTCGGATCCACGAGTTCCTCTTCTTATCTCTCCTGGTTATACCAAGCATGCACCTCTCCATGCTTATTTGAGTTGTCTGCAGCCTTTGTATGTCTCTTTTAGTTAAGGTCCACGTCCCTGCAGCATACGTAAGCACTGGAAGGATGCATTGATCAAACACTTTTCTTTTAAGACATAATGGCATATTGCTCTTGAAAATTATGCTGTTTCTTCCAAAAGCTCTCCAGGCAAGTTTTGTACGCCGATTAATTTCTTCATCAATGTGACCCTCACTTGATATCTGCTGTCCAAGATAAACGTATGTGTCTGTTATATCCAGCTTTTCTCCATCAATCGATAAATCTTCATTTCTTGTAAAAGCATTGAACATCACTTTTGTCTTCTGAAAGTTCATTTTTAATCCCACTTCTTTACTCTTGTCAGCAAGTTCCTGGATCATACTCTGCAGCTCTGATGGGGTAGTTGCAAAAATGACTACGTCATCAGCAAAACGAAGGTGGGTTAGATAATCTCCATTAATCTTTATCCCTTTGTTTTCCCAGTTCAGTGATTGAAAGACATTTTCCAATGTGGCATTAAAGAGCTTCGGAGATATGGTGTCACCTTGTCTCACTCCCTTTCCAATTTTTATGTGTGTTGTATTTTCAAACAGCCGAATCTTTGCACTTGCATTTTCATAGATGTTATTAATAATATTAATGTATGCATCTTCAATACCGCAGGATTTCAGAGCCGTGGTAACTGCTGATGGTTTCACCGAATCAAAGGCTTTTTCATAATCGATAAAAGCCATGCACAATGGAAGTTAATATTCCCTCGCTCTTTCAATTAGTTCTCTCAGTACGTGGATATGATCTATTGTGCTGTAGCCACTCCTGAATCCAGCTTGTTCTCTCGGTTGAGCCATGTCCAGTGTTACCTTCAAGCGGTGTGAAAGAACTTTAGTGAAGATTTTATAAACTACTGATAGGAGGCTGATAGGTCTGTAGTTTCCGAGATCCTCAATGTCACCTTTCTTATGTAGCAGGATCATTGTAGCATTGTTCCAATCCTCAGGAATCTTCCCTTCATTAAGGCATCGAGTGAAAATTTGGGCGAGTACTGTTTCAATTTCTCCACTTGCTTCTTGTATGAGGTCTATAGTAATTCCATCTTCTCCTGGAGCTTTCCCCCGCTTCATGTTCTTGATTGCATGAGCAACTTCTGCTGGGAGGACTGGAAGAACTCTGGTACCTTTCATGATGTCTGGAGTACATGTATCATCCCTTTCATATAGTTTGGAGTAGAAATCTTTCACTCTTGTCAAAATTTCGCCTCTATTTCTTGTTATAGAACCATCTTCTTTTCTCAGAGCCATAATCTGTTTTCTTCCCTTACTGAGATGTCCCTTTGCTATCTTTAGGCTTTGGTTGTTTTCAATTGCTTTCCTCACTAGCTCACAGTTGAATTTCCTTACGTCTTCAGTGATACTTTTTCGTGCTGTCTTGCATAGCTCTATATATTCCACTTTGGAAGTCACATCTTCTTTAGTTGTCCTCATCTCTCTTCTTTTTTGCATCAACATTTTGGTTTTTCCTGATAATTTGTTTACATGCAACTTGTTCTTAGACCCAGCTAATTTTGTTGCTGTTTCCATAAGAGCTTTGGTTACTTTTCTGTTAACTTCAGAAATATCCACTTCTTCCGATGTTAGGCCTTCTAAAGCAGAGAATCTGTTCTTCAGTTCCAACTTGAAAGTATTATGGTGTTTTTTAAGGTTGGTTATGTCAATACATTTTGTTTGTCTTATGAGCTTGCCACGTTCCAGTTTAGTGTTGAGGTGCATCTTACATCTCACCAATCTATGGTCACTACCTGTGTTGAACTTGTTTAGCACACTGCAGTCTTCGATGACGAATTTTTTGTTACACATAATAAAATCAATTTCACTTGTCGTCCCAATTGGATGTCTCCATGTCCATTTCCTGTGTGGCTTTTTCTTGAAAAAGGAGTTCAAGATGAAAAATCCTTCTGCCTCTGCAAACTCAACGAGAGTATTTCCACGCTGGTTTCTGTTGCCGTGACAGAATTTACCTACTGAAGTTTCATTCTGTTGCCGGTGCCCTATTTTTGCATTGAAATCTCCCATAATTATCTTCAAGTGCTGCTTACCTTTATTATTTAGATCACGAATTTCCTCATAAAATTCTTCAATTTCTTCTTCAGGATGACTTGTGGTGGGTGCATAAGTTTGAATAATCTGAGCCTGGTATCTTCTCGATAGTTGGATAACGAGTCGTGCAGCTCTGTCAGAGGAACTTTCAACTTCTACCATTTTATCCTTCAGTTTCTTGTTTATTATAAATCCAACACCACTAGTTCTGCCAGTATCTGTCCCACGATAATAGAAGAGATGTCCACTTTTCAGTTCAATGAGATCTTCTCCTTTTCTCCTTACCTCACTCAGCCCGACGATGTCCCACTTGATCCTTTGTAGTTCCTCTTCCAATTCAAGAAGCCTTGAATCAGAAGATAGGGAGCGTCCGTTATACGTAGCCAAGGTCAGCATCAGATGGCAGCCTAGTCCGGTCCTCCGGGGATTCTTAGCACCCTCTGCCTTCATGTCGCACTGGCCGCTGCCTTGGCCAGGTACATTCCAGCTGCCGGAGACTGAGGGCCAAGATTTAAGTTGTGGAGTCATTTTGGAGGTGTTTGGCCATAACTCACCACGCTGGCCAAGCGGGTTGGTGAGTGTGGGATAGCATTTCCTCTGATCCCGATGGTATAGTTATACCGCTATTTGCGGTCGTCAGAGCCCCTTTAGTGGGAACAGGATGCACCACGAGAAGGCGGGGTTGACATTTGTCAAGGAGAGGCTGTGATGTTACGCATCACCTGACCTTACATCCCATAGAGGAAAATATAACCTTTCATAAGTTTCCTCTGAAAAGGCCGGAACTGTTAAAGGAATGGCTGAATAATATGAAAAGTGATGCTTTCCACTAAAGAACGTTTCTTAACTGGGAGGGCGAGACTTGAAATGAAGCCACTTGGTGTTCAAAATTACGCCCCTTGGAGTTCCACTCAAAGAATACGTGGTTTTTACTTATATTATTGTATTATTGATTTGGTGCGAATGAAAAGTCCGGCAAAGGACCAACACACGTGGACGGCGAGAATGGAAAGTAGGACAACTAACCAAGACAAAATAATCCCCTCGGCATCGACACATGATTGCCATGTGTCCGGCAAGGCCATGATCCCGGAACGAAAAAGTCTTGTGACTGGGACCCGAAGAAATCATCAACTGCACGTTGAACCTCGTTGTCTGTCGTGAACTGTTTCCCGTACAGGAAGTGATCCAGGCGACGAAACAGATAATAGCCTGTCGGAGACAAGTCCGGGGAATATGCAGGATGAAGCAGGGCTTCATAGCCCAAAGCACTTAGTGTCAGCGACATGAGGGCGGGCGTTGTTCTGGAGCAGAAGGACACCATGTCTGTTGACCAAAGCCGGTCGTTTCTGCCGCAATTTCCGGTGCATCTGGGGTAATTCAGCACAAAAAACGTTCTGCAGTGATGGTTTGGCCTCTTGCCAAGAAATTCCGATGAATTATTCCGGCTGTGGACCACCAGACAAGGAGCATCATTTTCTAGGTGTGTAGGGTGGCTTACGATGCCGTCCATCAGGTTGTGCCTTGCTTAACCATTGTGCAGATCGTTTTCGATTATTATACAGGACCCACTTCGTGTCGCAGGTGACGATTCGATGCAGTAGAGGTTCCTGATTATTCCTGGCGAGCAGCGACGTGCAGACTTCCAAACGTCTAGTCTTGTTGGCGGTTGGCAACTCATGCGGCAGCCACATGTCCAGCTTTTTGACCTTACCCAGAGCATACAGACGCCAAACAATTGTCTGGTGGGCACCTACCTCTGCCGCTCCCTTACGATGGACCTTGTTTTTTTCGGGGATCCGCTTCAACCATACGTACCAGAACATCGTCAGAAACAGCAACAGGTCGGTGACTACGTGCTGCGTTTTGCAGGTCCTATCTCCGCTTTGAAACTTCACAAACCATCGCCGAATGGTTCGTTCGTTGGATGTGTTCTCCCCAAACGCTTCGTTAACGTTTCGAGCGGCAATTCCTGCAGAATGGCCCAGTTTAAATTCATACAGGAAGATGACTCTCAAATCCGGCGTCTGCATGTTTCCTTTGCAGGCCACGTTACGTACAAACAAACCACAGCACCTGCGGGGTGGTTCCGTTCCACTGTGGTGGGGGCCTATCTCCACTGCTCGTTCGCGCCGGACATTTCCTTCGCACTAACCCAATATATTCGTTCGAAAATCGCCCTTCAGGTTTTTCACATAATTTCATTAAAAATGTAAAAACAAGGGAAATACCCAAGAATCATAGGCTGTAAATTCCAAGTAAAGCGTAAACGTTATGTGAACGCCAACAACACAAGCCTCCACAGAAATGCAGAACGAGAAACAAATCAGCACAGAACGAATGAATATCGGATAGTGAACGTAAAATAGGAAGAAGCTTTATGGGTAGGGTATGGGTAGGGTTTGGAAAAATTCCGTTCAAAGTTAAACGCTCAGAGAACTTTCTGCGATAGAACACAAATGGTCAATTACCTCTTCATCCCAACGACGTGTTCGAAAAAATCATGGAGGTTAGGCATATCAGCATATTCTTTTCTATGACCCCAGCATTCACTGTTTTGGAAATTTCCCTATATGGATATGAGATGTTCACATCTCACACAGTATGTTATTCTGTACCCTGGTTAACTGCATGGAATACTGTATGAGACTAACTAAAATCGTTAAAAGGAAAATACTGAAGGGTGCAATTTTTTTAGTTACAATTTCTATTTTTTACATCGCCCAGAGTATGAATTTAAGCCCCTGGAATGACCATTCTGGGAGGGAAAACCCCTTCCCGGTAGCTACGGCGCTGTTTCCATCCCAATACGCAGTACCGAATATATTCTGCGCACTTTAAAAAGGAAGATTATGAATTTAATATACAGTGTCTGAGAGATACTTTATTAAAAATTTCGCCATGGCTAACGGCGATGTTGTCCTACATCTCTTTGAAATAAACATCAAACACAAAATTGTCTTGGTTATTTTTTACAGCCTTGATTTGCTCTTTTAAGAAATTAATTTCTCCTTCTTCGCCCTATAGCTTTATTAATTCGTTGGTAAGACGTTAAAATTTTAAAAATTGAACAACAGTGAGGGGAAATCTAATATCGACAACATTGAATCAACAGCCCTGTTGGTCCGCAGAAATCCATTTCTGACGTCACACGAATAAGGTTATCAACGACTGAACTCTCCGTTTTTATTTATTTTATTTTGATTGGAGGTTTAACGACCACCGTGAGCAATTCAATGGGCTATAAGCAGTCGCCCGTCCCTAAGTTAGGGCCACTGGTTCCAGGGAAGGGGAGAGCCAGTGCCGTAAGACAAACACAACATCCATGCCTCACCGGGATTCGAACCCGGACCCCGTTCGGACGAATGACCAGAAGCCCTCGCTTAGACCACTGCGCCACCGGGGCGGCGAACTCTCCGTAGATTATAATTTGCAAGAGAATATCTTACAGGTTAAGAGAAAAATGCCTTTTTAAATTGCACGCGGTAGTAGTTCATAGTTTACCCTCTGTACAAATCTGATCTGTAGTAATATACATATGAGGAAAGGTTCCCGTGTGTAAACAGATAGTAAGTTTTAATAAATGCAAATATTTATTAAAATATACCAACATTTTCTCATCCATCTGTGAAAGTTTCTTTTGTCCGAAAAACTTCAAACTTATGCGTTCCTTTACACAAAAACATGCTCGTTTACAGGAGTGTAACTAAGCATTTCTGCGCCTGGAGAGAACCATAAAATATTGAGTCTCCAACTGTCTTACATACACTGTGCGGAAATTAAGTAATTAAGTAATGAAACTTTTGATGTAGGACTACGTCCAACTCCGAGGATAGTACCGGGCGACTAACGGCCGACCGCCCGTGACAAAAATAGGTCCCAATTCAAATCATTATAGCGTTAACAATACGTGCCCCGCACAGTAATAGTGTTAGCATATTCCCAAACAGGATGGAGTCCAATTCGCTTACTGCGCAACATATCGCACACGCGACACTCCCTGTGCGCGAGGCAGATGATGCAATATTTCTGGGTGTGCCGCCGCGTTTGACTCAGTCTATCTCGGCAACCGGGAGTGCAACAAGACTGTGCGTACTATCGTTTTAAAGCTCTCGACGAGATATATTCAAATATACGAAGAAGATTTCGCAGTGGTTCGAACTCAACGTTTTAAAAATTGTCTTCTTGTGAACCGGTGAACACTTTTGACAATATCGCGGTTTATCTGGACACCCGTGAGTACAAAACGACAGTGCGTAGTATCGTTTTAAAGCTCTTATAACGACGAAGAAGTCTTGTCTTAGTTCTACGTTATTTTTGCACCAACATACTAAGAAATAGTTCCTAAATGAAAGAAACCTTAACGGCCAAACGAAACATGTAAACAACAGAAGTCAAACTTACGGAAAATGTGCTTTATTCAGGATGTAGCAAACACATCGTAGCATAGCATATTGCACTAAACTCTCCACACACAGCACATTATCACAACACTCCTATCAATAATCAGTTTACAACCCAACGCTCTCAAGCAATAGATAGTCGTCGTTTTTATCTCTTGTTTTTATCAAAACTCAGGCATCATACGTCACGTTCATTCAACCTCAATTGTATTGCCAAACGTATTCGTTTGAGAGAAAGATATCACGTTAAGAGTGAAGAATAACAGAATAAACTCAAGATTTACAAAGGGAAAGAAACTAAAAAGGAAAGTTAATTTAGAATATACGTCACACTCTCGACGAGATTTATTCAAGTACATTAAAACATATCGCAGTGGTTTAAATTAAAATAAAAAAAAAATGTTTTCGTGTGAACGGATTAACATTTTTGACAATGCCGCGGAATTCGCAGAATGAACGCAAGCAAAAGAGGAGAAAATCAAAACGAGAGGGAAGAGCAAGTGATGAGGAATGCAAGAAGCCCAAGAAGACAGCACCATGTTGGACAATTCGTGTATCGACCTGCTTTGTGTTTGCAATGTATCCAGTATTATCTGCAAAAATTATGTAAGTTACTTTTCATTTCATAGACCTGTGTTGGTTATAAAAGATTAAATAAACGCTTTTGACGGCTCAATCAGAACTGAGCCTACCTGTACATTTTTTTTTTAAATCTCAGTAAAACACAACGTCCAAGGAGGGCATTTTTTTTACCAGTTATTTATCAGCTATGCGGTGGCAACAGGGTCTGCGTGAGAATTACGCAGATGATTATTTACGCTGTGCAGGATGCCATTATGTGGAAAACCACTGTCACATCACTATCATGAAGCACATAGAAAATACACAGTCGAGTCACATTATTGTGACCCCCTACAACTTTTGACGTCAACAGCGCGTAGCTAATGAAAGAAGGCACGTGACGTGAGCTGGCTTGGAGGGTATATAAGGTGTGCTGTAAGCAATCTGAAAACACATCACTCGTTGCTGTCATAGATAAAAGGAGCGATTTATCAGATTTGCAAGAAGGGATGATTATCGGCTTTCAAGCCAAGGGTGGCAGTATTTCTGAAACAGCGCAGTTCGTGAACTGTTCGCGTGCTGCCGTAGTTAAAGTGTTTCGTGACTGGAGAAATGGCACCATTGCAAATAAACGACGTGAAAAATGCGGAGCAGCACGTGCCATTGATGTGAGAGTTGAACGTCGGCTCCGAAGATGCGCGAGGGCCGATCGACACTCTACAGTGGAGCAACTCACTGGCCGAATGAACCAGGTGGCTACCTGAAGTGTGTCTAAAACGACAGTTCAGCGAACCCTGCTGCGTATGGGGCTCCGATGCAAATTGATGGTCAGTGCGCCTATGCTAACGAAGGTGTATCGGCTGAAAAGGCTTACATTTGCACGGCAGTATCAGAATTGGACCTCCGCTGATAGGCAAAGGATTGCCTTCTCGGATGAGTCACGTTTTCTTCTTCATCGAAAGGATGGACGTTTGCGTATAAGGCGAGAAACATCGGAGAACAAACACTCTTCAATCATTGCTAGAAGAACAGAAGCTGGCGGAGGCAGCGTTATGGTCTAGGGCAGTGGTAGCCAACCCGCGGCACGCGTGCCATTTAGTGGCACGCTGAAACCTTCAAAATTTTAGTTCCCTATTTAAAAAATGAAAAAAATTCTTAAAGCAATTGGCGAAAATACACAAATCAAGGTTGCCTTTACAAGTGTGTTTTGTTTGCTTGCGTGCGTGCGTCAGAAAGCAAAGCTCGTACCCCTGCCTGCTACTATTGCCGGGGGCAGGAAACCATCAGCCTAATTCCATTGTCACTGTTATGGGGTTTGTAAATCAGTGACATCTTGCCTTCACTGAAGACACAGCCGAAGTTTAAGCGAAACAGAAAAACTGAACATTTTGTGGCGAGAACCAACCTGGAGGTCACAAAAGCTCGGGAGCTCCCCGTCTGTTGACGTCATTCGCTGACATAGTCACGCAGTGCTAGCGAGAGATGAGGAAGTGATTCTCTCTCTTCACACGGTGTCTTTCGAATGGCGATCGTAAAAGTTAAGGCTTAACTCCTTTGTAATATGAACGGTTGGCGCCACATTGCGCTTTAATTGTAGAAATGTCTGTTAGTAAGCCCTTGACCTTAAAAAGGAAGTATGAAGAAGACATTACAGTACGTGCTTTCAACATTGATTGGGAGGAAAAGTTTTTGTTTAGTAATCAACGTGCAGCCAAACCAGTTTGTTTGATTTGCGGATCTTGTGTTGCGGTACCGAAAAAGTTTAACTTGCAGCGACATTTCAAGCAAAAGCAGTCTGATTTTAATTCTAAGTATCCTGTTGGCTCAACATTACGAACGGACATTATTAACAAACAAACAAACAAACAAAAATCACTAATTGCTCAACATTTGCTTTTCCAGAAAAAGAGTGAAGAACTGACATCAATGGTGAAGGCTTCCTACTAAAATTTCTTTTCTATTAGCACGAAAGAAGAAACCATACTCTGATGGCGAAGAAATAGTCAAGTCCAGCCTACAAATATTTACTAACCATGCCGGAGATCCAAAAACTACGGAATTAGTGAACGCAATTTCGCTTTCTCGGAATACAGTGATGCATCGTATAGACGACATGGCTATTAACGTTAACACTCAAATTATGTCTTCAATTCACTCTTGTAAGTTTTTTTCCTTGGCTATAGATGAGAGCTGTGATGTTTCTGACACTGCCCAGTTAAGTATTTTTGTACGTGCTATCATCGACAACTTTGATTTAATTGAAGAAATCTTAGACTTGCGTCAATTAATAACAACTAGAGGTGAAGATGTTTTTAACGAGCTGAAAAATGTTGTTAAGAACAATAAGTTAGAGTGGGGCAAATTAGACAGCAGTTGCACAGATGAGGCTCCTGCAATGATTGGTATGAAAAAGGGGCGTGAAGCGTTATTTGGAGATTATGTGGAAAGGAAGATATTCAAGTACCACTGCATCATACATCAAAGGGCTCTTTGCGCAGACTTGGGGTTATCTTCTGTTCTGGATCCAGTAGTGCGTTATATTAACAAAATTCGAGCCCATGCACTCAATCGTCGGGGATTTCGCAGTTTGTTTGCGGAGGAGCTGGAAGAAATGGATGAATTGCAACGCGCGTTGGCTTTCAAAGGGAAAGGTTTTGGAGAGATTTTGGAACCTACGACATAGTGTTTTAAAGTATTTTGAAGATAATGCTTTACTCACAAGTGAGTGCTCACTTCTCAAGGATAAAGACTGGCTGTGGGATCTGGCATTTCTTACAGATATAATGGGGCATCTGAACAGTTTAAATGTACGTTTACAAGGAAAAGACTGCCTTTTTCCAACATTGATGACTTTTGTATCATCTTTCATGACTAAACTTTGCTGTTTTTAAATGATTTTTCTCAAAACAAATTATTTCAATTCGCTCGAATGCAAGAACAACAAATAGTATCTGATAATGCCCCAAATTATGAGAAGTACAAAAAGTATATGAAAATGCCCCAAATTATGAGAAGTACAAAAAGTTAATATCTGTTTTACATGACTCCTTTTGCAACAAGATTTTGTGATTTCGAGAAAGATAAGAAAAACAGAGAACTTTTTACAAACCCTTTTTCAGTTGCTATTGGAGACCTAAGTCATTATCCTCCAGACACGCAGATAGAAATTATTGACCTTCAGCATAATATTGCACTTAAAGGTAAATATAAGGAGTTTATTTCCACTTCAACCAGTCCACATTATGTTGAATTTTGTAAATTTCTTCCAGTTCCTGATTTTCCGATTTTACACGAATTTACACTGAGGTACTGTTGTAGGTTTGGCTCAACCTACGTTTGTGATCAATCTTTTTCAGTAATGAATACGATTAAAACTAAATATCGTTTAATATTAACTAACGCTCACCTAAGTTATTGAATCTTGCTTGCTTGTTCACGAGTACACCCAAACATACAGGAGATTTTAAGAAACATGCAAATTCAAAAGTCGCATTAAACATGTGAGTTGCAAACGTGTTGTTCAATTTAACGTGCACTAAGAACGATAGAATGATAATAAACCTTATGAAACTGAAAATAATTGTGTTTTTATTTAAATCTGATATGGGCCAATTTAGTTAGAAGAATGGATTACTTCAGTGGCACGCCCAAGATACAAAAGCCTAAAAGTGGCACATGCCATAAAATGGTTGGCCACCACTGGTTTAGGGAATGTTTTCATGGCATTCTCTGGGTCCATTCATACCTGTGGAAGGCACTATGGACCGAATTCGTTATGAATCCATCATTGCAGACTACGTAAGCCCATACGTGCTGATTGTCTCCCCTGGGGTGGATGGGATCTTCCAGCACGACAATGACACGTGTCACACAGCTAGAAATGTCCGAGAGTGGTTGGAAGAGCATGATAAAGACTTCAAAATCCACCTAATTTCCCAGACTTAAACCCAACTGAGCATCTGTGGGACCACCTCGATCGTGTTGTTCGCAAGTGGATCCTCCAGGACGCACCCTCCAGCTGCTGTCAGTTTCACTGCAGTCAGCATGGCTCCACATACCTATAAACACCTTCCAGCACCTTATTGAGTCACTCCCATGCAGCCCGTCTAGCTGATGTGTGCGCTGCACACGGCGGCTACTCTGGATATTAGCTGGTGGTCACAATAATGTGACTCGACTGTGTATATCTGGTTCTGTTTGCAAATCGGTAAAACTGCATCCGAGACAGTTGAATTTTTCGTGATGTGTATGGGGCTAATTGCCTACCTCGTCCACAAATATTTCGAGGGTATGCACGTATCCAGAATGGGCGAGAAAAGTTGGAAAATGACAAAAGGCCCGGACGCCCGATTTCTGTGTGCACGATTGAATTCACTGAGAAAGTTCGCGAAAGGATAAAACGTAATCGTTGTGTGTCACCTTGAGGATTCAGGAATGTGATCTCGGTTCTAATAAGGAGACTATTCGTCAAATTTCGATTGGGGGGGGTAGATTTGGCCCGTTTTGTTCAGCATGCTTTTTCAGACGACTAGGAACATGCATGAGTGGAGTACGCAAAAAACATCCGGGAGACTACAGAAACAATGGAAAATTTTCTCTAAAGTATTGTGGCAGTTGACGAGACATGTATGATCCTGAAACGAAGGCTTACAGTTTTCAGTAGAAGTAGCAAAAGTCACCCAAAGTAAAGAAGATCAGCTTAAAGAAGACCGAAATTAATACAATGCTTGTGTGCTTTTATGACAGCAAGGGAATTCTGCATTAAGAGTAGTGACGTATATTCTAAATTAACTTTCCTTTTTAGTTTCTTTCCCTATGTAAATCTTGAGTTTATTCTCAGTTATACTTTACTCTTAACGTGATATCTTTTCTCTCAAACGAATACTGTTGGCAACATAATTGAGGTTAAATGAACGTGACGTATGCCTGAGATAAGATAAGAACGAGAGATAAAAACGACGACTAAACTGTTGCTTAGTGAGCGTTGCAAGAGAGCGTTGCTTGGAGAAGTGTTGCAAGTTGAGCGTTGTGTTATAGAGCGTTGTGTTAAGAGCTGTGTGGTGTGTGGGGAATTTAATGCAAAGTACTATGTGATGTTATGATTTGTTATGGAAGTGCTACATCCTGAATAAAGCATCTTTTCCGTAAGCTTGACTTCTGTTGTTTACATGTTTCGTGTGGCCGTTAAGGTTTCATTTAGGAACTATTTCATCTTATGGTTATGTTTTTTTTAAATAACGTAGAAGTACGAAAAGACTTCTACGTCATAGGGTTCATTCCTGAAGGTAACCGCAGCTCAAATGAGATAGTGGAACACAAACGCTTCCTCTTCATTATAGGGCTAAGTTTTTTTGAAATTTCGACTTTTGTGTTTTAATTTACTATCCAGTATAATTATTGTGCTTTGGTAAAGAAAAGAACTTTTCTGCATTGAAACTATTGAAAATTAAAAATCGATCTTCAGCAGTTGAAATTCAACAGCTGAAGATCGTCTCAATGAATTAGTTTCAATATCCGAAGAGGGAGCATTCTTCAAGGAGCTATAAATAAAACAATACCTTTGCCTCGAAGAAGGACAGAAGAATTGAATTCAAATATAAATAACGACCTTCAGTAAAATACGTTTTTATTTCGTTTTGTTATTTATTTTTCTTTGCTGTTTGGTTTCTATGCGTTTAGCTTTTGGTTATACAGTATTTATTTTTCAGAGGATTTTTTCATATGCTCCCCCCCCCCCCCCAAGCCTTACTCCCTTTACATCCTGCATGTCATGAAAATCAGGAGTCGCCTCCGTGAGGTGAGTGTTCTGATTTTACCACATGTCTAAGATTCAGTTTAGACATAGTTACTATATAGAGGTCTGCAGGGACCTAATTTGGTGAGCCTGGCCCAAGCCCGTGAGTTTAAGGCCCAGTCTGGCCCGGCCAGTTTCAAATACCAGACACTCGGCCCTGACCGGCCCGGCCCGTGATGTGCCATTTGGTATTATTTTGTCTTTCCATTGTATTTTATTAAAATGTGAAAATTAAATAATGAAATGAAATATTATTGACAATATTTAGCTGAATGTAAGCCTAAAAATATTAACTAAACTTCGACAATTATCGAAAAATATAACCTTTAAAAAGAGAGAAAAAGGAAGACTAAGCTCGTTCAGAATCTCCCTTTCTCTGAACTAGTAAGCGGTAACACTACAAAAGTAAATCCCTATACAGATTAGGGATAGGAGAAAAATCCATATTGTCTCCCCCTCCCCCTCACTCCACTGCAGACATCCTCCGTCCCCCACTCTACACAACACACACACTCGCTCAGGGCCGAATCTTTTGTTTCCAGCAAGCCCCAAAATGGTTTTATTATCTTAATACCTACAGATTGGGGAAAATACTGTGAGTGTCTCTATACTCGGGGCAAGCTTAACCTGTCATTGGAAGGAAGGCTACAGAGTGTATACTTCCACTGCATAAAATAGTTCCGGTCTAAAAGCTCGTACTCCAGCTTCAACTGGCACTTAGAAATGACACAGATGTTCAATACGTTGTGTGTGTGTGCATTTAAAAAATTCAGATCTCAGTTTCAGCGGTATTTCTAAAAAATACATATATTCGTGCTTTGGTGACGTCACTGATGGTTCTCTGTCACAGCATTCTTGTTTGGGTCAGAGTTAAGCTGTCAACCCAGGGGATATTTATTGCTGTGGGGGGGGGGGGTCATTAGTGGAAGGATGAGGGCGAAAAAAGTGTTTCCGAGGGCATTTCGCGTTTCTCCTTCTTGATTGTTGTTTTAAAACACTCTTCTGTCTTTTCGGTTTTTTCGAATGGCATCTGCCGGTCACTCGAGTGTATTTCAGCCGCATAAACGTGGGAAATCACTACGAAGCTCTGCTAAGGTGATCGTTATGAATGTTTTCACTAAATCGATGGAAAAACATTCGCCGAATAAATCAAATGAATTAACAGTTCTTACGGCAGAACTCACTGGCGTTTCAAGTCGCACCATTGCGAGAATGAAGGTTGAATTTAGTACTGAAGTACCTCAGATCCATTGGCAATTTATTTCTTCAAATTAAAATACAATTCTCGCTTGGCTTACATAGAACGTTTTCTCGAAATTAGTTTGGAGTTCCCAATTCAGTTCTCAATATAGGCCAAGAAACGGCCATCTTTTCCTTTTGAACTTTTGTGCGCAGTTGCCTTAAACGCGCATGAACCGGCATGAAAATTCAGACAAATGAAAGAGTTCCTTCCCCAGCCACACATAATTCGGAAACTTGGAAAACTGCCACACATTCAAAGTGTTCCTCGGAGGAACAGCAATTTGTGCCCGGCCCATCAATGAAAAACATGTGGCAATTTTCCAATGTGTGGCAATTTTTCAAGTTGCTGAAAGATGTGTGGCAGTTTACAGTGAACCCTAAAATATCATTTACCACAGAGACGGGCTCTTGTCCAGTACTTATGGCAACACGGGGTAGTTAAAAATGCATACACATTTAACGGATGTCTGTTATAAAAAAAAAATCTAATCAAGGCAAAATTTTTGAAAGAACGAAATTTTACGCATAACTGATGACATGGTAAAATTACTTTTAATTAAATCCCGCAGTTGGTAATCTTCAAGCAATAAGTATAAATATATGAAATATATAAACAAAAAATGGAAAAATATGTGAAAACAAAATTAGGCCACTTAAGACTGCTTCCCGTGTTTAGCAAAGATAATTTCATTTTAAAAGTAAGAAAGAAAGAAACGTTACACGTTCTGTAACATCTCCAAAAAAAAAAAAAAAAAAAAGATAAGAGAGGGAGAAATAAACTGCTTGTCTACCGGTCTGCAAAGCGCGCGGCGGTGGGGAGGGGGTTAAAATAGAGGGGTTTGGTAAGGGATCACGGTGACAGACAGCCAGCCCTGAGGGCTTGTGGGAGAAGTTTTCCGAGTGAAGGTTAATTACACACCATTAGTGCGGAGTAATACTGGGAGTGAAAAGGTCACCGTAGCTTTGGCCCCATTGCCAGGATAGCTTTGCCCCGAGTATAGGAACAATTAGATTAACAGCTAAAAAACAGTTAAGGTGGACGTCAAGTAATTTTGCTTCCTAGTTCCTATGCTTCCAATGGAAAAATTTTGTACACATTTCCTTCACAATTAATGTGTTCCCAAGGATGAAAATTTGAACATCGATTAAAATATCTTCATATTATAACTTGGAATACTTAATATTTTCTTAAACATAACCATAATTATATTAAACATCAATAAATTTTCCTTTGGTGGTGTTGAAACCAGTAAAAAGATGGCGCGACCTGTACTTTGATGACCTCAGTAGACAAACAAATGTTGGATTGCATAATTATGGTTATGTTTTAGAAAATATTAAGTATTCCAAGTTATAAAATGAAGCTATTTTAATCGATGTTCAAATTTTCATCCTTGGGAACACACTAATTGTTAAAAAAATGTCTACAAAAGTTTTTCCATTGGAAGTATAGCAAGCAAAATTACTTGACGTCCACCTTAAACACACCAGGAAATCGGGAAACACGACTTTTTTTCTTTCTTTACCATTGCGATAAAAAGAATGGGTCGACTTGGCCCGGCCCGGCCGGTTGCTTTGTTCTTTAAACTAAAATAAGGCCCGACCCGGCCCGCGTGTCGGGTTCGGGCTTGGCGAGCCAGCTCGGCTCGCGCAGACCTGTAATAGTTACTGAATCTTAACTTAAGTTGCTTCCCCTGCAATGTGCCACTCATTAAAAAGAAGTGCCTTAGGCGTAGTTACTTTTCGTGGATGAGCTATGCACGTGTTCCTTCGAACAATGAGCCTTGTCTGCCATTTTGGGAACAAACTACGATATCCTTGTAATGCTAGTTATTATTATGTGGTTGAGCAGAGAAAATGTTCTGACTAGTTTTGTCGATTTCTTAGTTGAAATTGTGATACAGTCGAACACGCTTAATGGAATATCGGGTATTCGAATATAAAGAATAAAATTCATGCGTCCCCAAACCGCAACCTTTGTACATGATTTTTTTTTTTATGATTGGAGGTTTAACGACCACCGTGAGCAACTCAATGGGCTATAAGCAGTCACCCGTCCCTAATTCAGGGTCACTGGTTCCAGGGAAGGGAGAGAGCCAGTGCCGTAAGACAAATACAATATCCATGCCTCACCGCTATTCGAACCCGGACCCCTTTCGGACGAATGATCAGAGGCCATCGCTTAGACCACTTGTAGCATGTACATGATGATAAAACACGCTCCAGTCAATAGAATAACAATATTGGATTAATCCCGGTTATTGGAATATTTTTTTTTTTTTTTTTTTTTTTGCTCTTTAAAGGTTACAAAGGAGAAAAGTAGCTTCTTCATTCAAGGCATCGTTCTTGGGATTTGTGTTGTTATATTTCACAGACAGAATCACACGTACAATTTGTGGTGGACTAAGAACGGGCCCCTCCCAATTGTAAATAAAGATCACATGATAGTGGACATTCCCCCCACCCCCAGACTTGACGTCGACATTATCTCACCCTACTGAAAAGAAGTGGTGAAAAATATCTCTGCCTGTTTGGATTTTAATGATAATGCTGCTGAGGCTGGTGACATTATCAAGCAAATATGAATACTTAATGCGGTTCACATGATGAATAAATCATAGAATGCAATTTCAATAGAAAGCTTGAAAAATTGTTTTCTTAAGTGTAAATTTTTGGTAGATGCTACTCTTGAAGAAGTGAATATACCTCTCCTCCATCCCGCAACTGAAGGAATGATCGAAGATGACTTTTCTAATTTCGTAAACTTTGATAATGACTTAGAGGTGTTGGGAGAGATATCTGATAGTGAAATCCCGCAAAATAAGATTACAGAAGATGATGATCATCATCATGCGGATATTGAAGTACCTTCTCATACGGAAGTGAATAATGCATGGAGCAATTTAAGACGTTTTTTGGAAAATGTGAATAATGTAGACTTCTCCGCATATTATAAACTGGAAAATCAGGTAATAAATTTATTATATTCCGAAAAAAATATATAATGCAAAATAACTGATTATTTTACTAAGCCATGAATGTTACACCTACAGCACTGTACATATGTACTGTACTTCATCAACTGTACGCCATTATATGTACAGCACTGTACTGTATAAAATTTTAAGTCGCTATAAAGCAACATTTAACTTAGTTTTTACTCGTTCTTTAAACATTTTTTCTTCAATACGTATTTATATATATACGTACTGTGTTTGAGTTCGTATATAAATGCATTCGTATGGGAATTTATTTGGAGAGATCCCGGATAATGGAATATCCCGCCTATTGGAATATTTTCTTATGACAAATAGGCTATTCCATTAAGCGGGTTCGACTGTATTTCTTCATGAAATTCTAAGAAAATCCCATGTTTCTAACAGACGTAACAAAGCATCAGTCAACAGCTGGCTTTTTTTTTTGTTTTTTTGTTTTTTTGTGGGCATTTTTTTCGTGGGTATTGCTTTGTACATTCGTCGCTGTCTTCCTCTTACTCTCTATCTTGCTGAATCCCTCACCTCCATTCTTCACCTATTTTTATTCAGTATTTCTTACTCTTCAGATCTTTCTTTAACTGTCTCTTTCGGACACTTTCATTCTCTTATTGCACATTTCATTCTCATAGCAAGTCACCTTCTCTCTCTCTTTCTAGAGCTCATTTTGGTAATAGACAGATGATACTCGAATTTTCTCCCCACTTAATCCCTGACTGTCTGGACAAACATCTGAATCAATGGTTGAATAGCGAAAGAGTGGTACGCAGCATTCGAGGTAGACACAAAGAAATAATTAAATAGAGCTACTTTCTGTGCTTTTCAAATCCGCAAATATTCACCAGCTCGCCGCGACTCCCCTTTCTTTCTCCCTCCCTTCCGTTGGTGTGCGCTACGGTCACAGAGGCATCGATCTGCTCACCCCTAATGCCTAATATCGTAAGATGGGGGGTCGGATAAAGGAGATCCCGAAATCTCAAACACTCTGAAGCTGCCTGGTTGATTGCGTGCGTGTGTGTGTGCGCAAAAGTGGGAGGTACACTCGGAAGCTATTAAGGGAATAATTCAGATGAAAACAGCAATCTTAGGTGCGTTGTTGAAGATCCTTGGAATGGTCTTTCCCCCCTCCCTCCATAATGACCCAATCCTGCAGCCATTAAGGCGACAATACTTCTAGGTTAACCACGTATTTGTTAAAGGTCTCCTCGGGGGCATATTATTGTGTTAGAGTCGCTTCTGCTTGTGAAAAGGCAGAGCAACATCTTACAATACCAGAAGCGGAGAAAAATCACTCCGTTATGAATATACAATACGTTCAGCCCTTCCTCAAATTTAACATGTCGTGGTAAAAACAGATTAATTGCTTTGTGGGGGAGATATGTTTAAAGACTGGGCGAACGTTTTTTAATACTATATCACTCCTTTACGAAACGGAAAAACCGCCAGCACTTATGTAACATCAACCGTCCAAAGAGATTATTTGAATTTAATATAACACTTAGTAGACAAAATATTAGTTAGGGACAGGGTCGTAGCCTGAAAGAATTTTCGGGGCGTCTACTTGATTTATTTTCAATCTGCTTCAATTAAAAATTTCACTCCGTCACAAGACGGGCAACATCCCTTATATATTTATATTTATTTAAAGCGTAAAAATAACTGTCCTAGGATGGGCTATAGGCTAGTTTAGAGTATATTAACATTTACTTGCACATGAAATTCTACACTGTTAAAAAAATCTACTTAAAAATGAGAACCTGAACCTACTCGGTTTTTTTTAAGTACAATCGTATCGTAAACGAGTACGTGACATGCTCAAATATAAGTAACCATACGTACTTACAAATAACTGCGTCAATGAATATAAATATAATCTCCTATTACTTCATTTTAGATATTATACATTTTAAGATAAATTGTTTAATAAATGTGTAAAGTGACACACATAAATAATTAGTAAAACAAAGTCACTAATCTCAAGTAATTTAATTATGCATAAAGTATCTTTGTGTACGTTTTTCCATTAACTACAGTATATTTGTGTCGATTGCATAAATAAGATATTGTCGCTTCATCACTATATTTTTGATAAAATTGTGTGGTCAATTTGCACAGCATGTGACATCGAGTATATCTATTATCCCAGATGTGTTATCGAATAATATACTTCCAGTTGATTCTATGAATAAATGAGCATGTATGAGGTACACGTATTCCAAATTTGAAATCACCTCAGGTTCGATCCACTAAATATCCGCCGTTCGTCGGATGGGCACGTTAAGCCGTCGGACCCCGGATACTCCCCTCCCGCGGTAATAAATAAGGGCGTCTTCCTCCCCCTTTCTACTTCGCTTCCGTGTCACTTTCCTATCGGGCACTCTAGCCCAAATCTCCTAGTTCCTATTTCTAAGGGTTGTTTAAGACTTCGGGTCAGACACTCCCTTCCTAAAATCCTCTACATATGATCTGAAATTTGAAATCGAGCCGAGGATGGCTTAGTGGTTAGAGATTCAGACTACTGATGGAGGGACCCCATGTTCAAACCTTGCCTGATAGGCTTGAACCTGGGGGCTCTCCGTGGTGGTGTGAATTAATTTCTCACAATCAACAATCGCTGAATATCGGACGAGCACTTAAGTGACGGCCCCCGGTTAGGAATCCCCAGGTTACATATAAAGGTGTTCATTCCAAAGCCCCCCCCCATTTCTCTTTGCCTTCTATGTGCAAAATCGTACGCTTGTACCGTGGCGCCATCTAGAGTGTTCTTTCTCAGAAACTACCCTGGCAGAATCGCTAGATTCGCTCTAACTTCCTTCAGTTTCTGTGCCCTGCTCGAAAGGGCACAGAAACTGAAGGAAGTTAGAGCACATATATTTGAAATATATGGACATTTTTGAGTACATATATTTGAAATACTAGATATACTCACAATTGATTCCATGTATGTACTCAAAAATGAGTACGTGTCTTTTCCAAAAATGAGAACCAAGTACTCGGGGCTATAATAAGCCCAAAATGTACTCAAAACCGAGTACATTTTCCTTATTTCTAAGTACCAATTTTCAACAGTGTATTTTTGCATCTATTTAATACTCCCCATTTTTCAAATATTGACTTACATGCTATACTACTTACAGAATTATATGGATCTATCTACTCTCTTTTTATGTAAGGACGATATTTCGGGAAGGTTTTAAACCTTCAAAACCCCTTCCTGGGTACGGACCTAGATAGCGATTATCGGCAGTTGACATGGGTACCCCCGCGCAGAGTGGAGCAGACCCATACTGGAACGCATGCGATAAATAGACGGACAGCAGGGCTTCCCAACAGTGTACCGCAATCGACGAACGCGGTAATCTGAGCGACTTCGATCGTGGATGCATTGTCGGCGCAAGACAGATGGGTCATTCTATTGCACGAATGGTAATAAACCTAGAGTTCCCGACCCAAGGGTGTGCTGCTAGTATGCCTATGACAGACGTACCAGCGCCCAGAGAGCAAGCGGTGGCCGATCACACACCATTGATGACCGGAGACGACGTAGCCTATCCAGGCTCGTACAGACCAAGTGGTAAGAAGCTTGGGGTTCCCGGTGTACTGCGAATATACCGTCGACGGACGTACCAGCGCCCAGAGAGCAAGCGGTGGCCAACCACACACCATTGATGACTGGGGTCGTCGTAGCCTATCCAGGTTCGTACAGACCAAGTGATAAGAAGCTTAGGGTTGTCTGTGTACTCCGAGTATACCATTGACAAACGTACCAGCGCCCAGAGAGCAAGCGGTGGCCCACCACACACCATTGGTGACAGGAGTCGACGTAGACTATCCAGGTTCGTACAGACCAAGTGGTAAGAAGCTTAGGGTTCCCTGTGTACTCCGAGTATACCATTGACAAACGTACCAGCGTCCAGAGAGAACGCGGTGGCCGACCACACACTATTGATGACCGGGGTCGACGTAGACTATCCAGGTTCGTACAGACCAAGTGGTAAGAAGCTTAGGGTTCTCTGTGTACTCCGAGTATACCATTAACAGACGTACCAGCGCCCAGAGAGCAAGCGGTGGCCGACCACACACCATTGATGACCGGGGTCGACATGGACTATCCAGGATCGTACAGACCGATCGCTTGGCAACAGCGGCGCAAATCATATCCAGGTTGAATGTCTCCGGCCCAAGCAGCGTCCGCGAACGAACGGTATGGCGCATGTTGCATACCATGGGCTACGGGATCCGACGCCCTACTCGTGTGCCACTGTTGACTGCTAATCATCTGACATTACGATTCGCCTCGTGCCAAGAGGAGGAGAACTGCGCCTCCGCAAAGTGGCGCCGCGTCGTGTTTTCAGATGAGTCCCGTTTCCAGCTGCACCAAGCTGACGGGGGGTACAAGTATGGCGTCTGCAGCACGAGGCCATGGTCATGTCGGCTCTACTCAACGCGGTGGCTGCTCTTTGATGGTTAGGGAGCCTTCTCATGGGACACATTAGGTCCCTTAGTGTGTCTGAAGATGTCCTTAACCTCTGCGTGCTACCAGCATGTGTTCACCTACACGCTTTCATGGCTTTCGGGCATCCTACGGCCGATAGTCTTTCCTACAAGGGCAATGCGCCGCCCCATTGGGCTGAAATCACCGAAGCATGGCTCAAGGAACACTTATCTAAATTTCGAGCCGTCCAGTACCCCCAATGACGCAGATTGCTCTGTGGAAGCTCATGGGATGTGTTTCAGCTAAACATCAGATCCATGGATCCTAGACAGACGTCTTGGGCGGGCGGAGTTGTGGACAATGCTGCAACAGACATAGTTCGCCTGAAAACCTTCCGTTACGTGGTGGAATCGATGTCTCGGCGTGTAAAGGCTGTTATTAGCGCTAGAGGATGAGCATCGCGGTATTAAGTAGGTATCTGTAACGCTTTGACGATTGAGTGTGTGAATGATTTGCACAGGATTCCAATGTTGCTTACATGGTATGGCTTCTTGGGCACCGTTGTCTGAGCTTTCCCAAAAATTGTAGTCAGGCTATTTTTTTTTTAACTTAAGGTGGACGTCAAGTAATTTTGCTTCCTATACTTCCAATGGAAGAAACTTTTGTACACATTTCCTTCCCAATTATTGTGTTCCCAAGGCTGCAAATTTGATCATCGATTAAAATAACGTCATATTATAACTTGGAACACTTAATATTTTCTAAAAGATAACCATAATTATGTTAAAAATCAATAACTTCTCCTTTGGTGGTGTTGGAACCAGAAAAAGATGGCGCGACCTGTACTTTGATGACGTCATGGACAAATAAATGTTGGATTGCATAATTACGGTTGTGTTTTAGAAAATATTAAGTATTGCAAGTTATAAAATGAAGCTATTTAAATCAATGTTCGAATTTTCATCCTTGAGAACGCATTCATTGGGAAGAAAATGTGTACAGAAATTTTTCCATTGGAAGTATAGGAAGCAAAATTACTTGACGTCCACCTTAAATATTTCACAACTTTATGGTTCAGCAGAGGTTTCGAATCTTTCTAAATCTTTCGCACAGCATGCAGAGATCGAGCCTTCGTCGACTATTTGCCTATATATGCACTTGCCAGTTCTGTAGTCGACTGGACGGCGTCTTCGTTCAGAAAAGCTTGCAGATCTGCGTTCTGCATCTCCCTCGGCTGTCCTCTTCGCTGCTGATCCTCCACGTGATAATCAGCACTTCTGAACTCCACAAACGACTAGCCGCGGATGGCTTAGTGGTTAGCGAGTCAGACTATCAACGCAAGGTCCTCAGGTTCGATCCTGGGCTGATCTTTCAGAGATGGTGTGATTTACTAACAATCGCTGAATATCCGCCGTGCATCGGACGAGCACGTAAAGTGACGGCCCCCAGGCTGGACCCACTGGTTAAATGGGTATCCTTTCCTATGCCCCCTCTGAAATTCTCTCACCCCTCTATGTGCAACATCGTACTTGTACGGTGGCGCCATCTACTGTACTCTAATCTCACTACAAACTGTTCTATCAAAGTCGCTGGACTTGCTCTCATTCCTTCCGTTTGTGTGTCCTGCCAAAAAGGCGATAGGTGGGTGGGACCTAAACTCTACTCACTGTGGACAGAAGTCCTACAAGAAAATGACAAATACTGTCCACAAGCTACTTATGACGCGTGCTTACACCTACACAGCTTTCTTACCGGGTGCCGAACAAATCTGTTCACGTTCTTCTGCAGCAGGTTTCCCGAGATTAAAAGTGTATAGCAGACAGTGATGAAAATTTACCTTGTCGGTGGCCATATCCTACACTGCAAAAAAATATGTGGTGTGCATTCAAGAAAAATTCCTGAAAATAACGTGCAGCAAAGTGGACGGTAAGCGGCCATGTTTCTCAGAAATTTCCGTTTTCAAAAGTTCCTGTTTCTGTTGGGGTGGTTATTATTAAGTATTGAAGTGGAAGCCAACTTATCAGAAGCATCATAATTTGCACTTTCCTGTCATTGGAGGAGGGAAGCAACTAAATAAAGAGTCCAACAAATAGAATGTAACGATAGGTGATTTCGTCCGCACAAATCTATATTCTTCAGATTGAGGGAAAATGTTGGTTAGTTAAAATAAGTAGTGTGCACTTCCAGCAGGACATGGATATTTCGGGTGGCTTTCTCTGCGTACAAGAGGCAAGCTGAAGTAATGCTTCCTTCTTAATAACTTTTGAAGTGATTTTAATGAAACTGCGCTGACATGTACTACGATATGTTACCAATGTGGGAACAAATTGTTTTCAGAATCGGAAATAAAGATCATGAATGACAGAGAAAAGCATTTAATTCATGGAAAAATAAGGATGTAAGGCTCCAGAAATCCGCGGAAGACTCCTGGTGGTTTATGGAGCTGCTACAACCGATATCAGTAATGTCCGAAGATGGATGAAGAGGTTTCGAGAGGGAGAAAGTTCAGTGTAGGACAAACAACGGAGTGGAAGACCCGCAACTGCAGTGACAGGTGCCAACAGGCAACGAGTGAAAGACCTCATCACAGCTAAACGTCGTGTCACCATCCAGGAGCTGTGTGATGCAATTCATTGAGGTCATAATGGCATGGAAACATTAATTAGGGATCAGGGCAAACAGAAAAATTTGTTCAAAGCGGACCCCAAGGAACTTAACCCGTGATCAATGTGAGCAAAGGGTAGACATGTGCTGGAACCTCTTGGGTTGTTATGAGAGGAAGGGTGAGGGTTTTTTCTCTAATTTCGTGACGGGGGATAAAACCTGGGTGTTCTTTCATGACCCAGAAACAAAACGTGCGTCAATGGAATGGCGCCGCACATTTTCACCTCGACAGAAAAAGGTGAAAACAACTCGTTCCGTAGGGAAAGTAATGGTGACAATTTTCTGGGACAAACGCGGTGTCATTTTGACGGATTTCCTTGAACGTGGTACAAGAATAAACAGTGCTCACTATGTGCAGACATTGAAGAAACTAAAGAAAGCTATCAGAAGGAAAAGACGTGACATTCCACTTCATAGTGTTGTTTTACACCATGATAACTCACGTCCCCTCACCTAAATGGAGACTTCACAGGCTATTGCCAAAACGGAGTGAACGGTGATGCTCCAGCCCCTCTATGCCGCTCCGGTGGCGCAGTGGTCTAAGCGATGGCCTCTGATCATTCGTCCGAAAGGGGTCCGGGTTCGAATCCCGGTGAGGCATGGGTGTTGTGTTTGTTTTACGGCACTGGCTCTCTCCCTTCCCTGGAACCAGTGACCCTAAATTAGGGACGGACGACTGCTTATAGCCCATTGAGTTGCTCACGGTGGTCGTTAAACCTCCAATAAAAAAAAAAAAAAGCCCCTCTATAGTTCTTATTTGGCTCCCTCAGATTTTTTTCTGTTTGCCCCTTTGAAAAACACCCTTCGTGGGGAACGTTTCGACGATGTGACAGACGCTAAACTGGTTGTGAAATCATGGGTGCAACGACAGCCTCAGGAATTTTGCCAAAATGGATTTTACCAATGGGTTCAAAGATGGCGGAAATGTACAGAAAGCGATGGACAATACTTTGAATAGGCGAGCATTATAAACAATATGTCCAAGAATTTTGCCACTAAGTTTCACATTTTTGCAGCTACAAATAAAAATCTTATGAGGGACGAAGCATGACTTTCAGGAGCCCTTGTATTTCCAGCCGAATTCCGTTCTTAATTATGCCTGTGCAAAATCGCTCCTCCCTGCCTGGTGCCTGAGGAAAATTCCTTCGTAACTGTCCGAAATCCCTAACAAAGACCCTCCCTTTATGACTACCCTATATTTTTTCCTTTCACTTTCTGCCGCTCGAAGGAAGATGCTCCTGACGCAAGAAGCTGACTGCCCTTAATTGCTTACCGACGAATTGTCACTTCAGGGGCTTCTCCAAGCGTGTCTTCTTGATTCGCCTATTCTTCGTACGTCGAAAGTTAATCGGTTCCGCCATTTTAGGCGAGGAAATAATTCTTGATTCGCCTTTTCCTGTCTTGCCTAAACCTTTCACCTGCTAGAGGGGAGGGATTCATCTGGAGCAAACTTCTTGATTCTCCTACGTCGAAAGTTTATGGGGCGAGAAAATGCTATTACATTATTTCGCTTAAGCTTTGACGGAGTGATTTAAAAAAAAAGATACATCTTTACCTCCCGTGTGAATTTTTTTTTTTATCGAAACCCTAAATCTGTCGTGTGTTAAAAAAAAAGGGGGGGGCAATTTTTCCCGAGTAAAAAAAAAAGCTACTTTGAAACTAGTTTTATTTCTGTAATCGAAAAAAAAAAAAAGCTAGGTAGAAAACAAAGTTGTGCAAAACATTTATCATTTAAAACAAGTTAGTAAAATCATGCAATGCATTGATTATGATACGCTTTCCAACATACCAGAAATCATTACTCAAGTTATGAGGATAATGGCTGTGGAATAAATCTCGCTCCTGTGCCCTGACCTTTGACCCCATTTCGATGATATTAATCAGAATTGGTTCAGTATACCTCCGGAACAACACGAAAACGTTTTGTCGTAATCGAAGCATCTTTACGTAATTTATGACGCACAAGGACAATGGAATGAAACCCTCTCCTATGTCCAGACCTTTGACCCCAGTTCACCAATTTTCAGTAGGGCTCGTCCCCGGGAGGTCCCCTAGCACATACTAAAATTTCATCGAAATCGAACCCTTTTTTATTAAAGTTATTACGCATAAGGGCAACGGAATGGATCCCTCTCCAATGTCCTGACTTTTTACCCCATTTCACTCATTTTCAATAGGGTTCGTCCCCAGTTGATCCCCTATCATATACTGACATTTCTTCGAAATCGAAACATTTTTCTTCGAGTGTTGGCGCATAAGGGCATTGGAATGGATCCAGCTCCGATGTCCTGACCTTTGACCCCATTTCCAATTGGGTTCGTCCCCACTTGATCTCTTATCATAAACTGAAATTTCATCGAAATCGAACCATTTTTACAAGTTATGTCGCATAAGGGCAACGGAATGGATCCCGCTCCGATGTCCTGACCTTTGACCCTATTTCACCCATTTTCAATAGGGTTCGTCCCCAGGTGATCCCCTATCATAAACTGAAATTTCATCGAAATCGAACCATTTTTACAAGTTATGGCGCATAAGGGCAACGGAATGGATCCCGCTCAGATGTCCTGACCTTTGACCCTATTTCACCCATTTTCACTAGGGTTCGTTCTCAGGTGATCCCCTATCATATACTGAAATTTCATCGAAATCGAACCATTTTTACAAGTTATGGCGCATAAGGGCAACGGAATGGATCCCGCTCCGATGTCCTTACCTTTGACCCCGTTTCACCCATTTTTAACAGGGTTCGTTCCCATGCGAGCCCCTATCATATACTGAAATTTCACCGAAATCGAACCATATTTACAAGTTATGACGCCTAAGGGCAACGGAATGAATCCCGTTCCTATGTCGTGACCTTTGACCTCATTAACCCCATTTTCAATAGGGTTCGTCCTTATGTGGTCCCTTACCACATACTAAAATTTCACTGAAATCGAACCATATTTACGCAAGTAATGACGCATAAGGGCAATGGAATGAATCCCGTTCCTATGTCGTGACCTTTGACCCCATTAACCCCGTTTTCAATAGGGTTCGTCCTTATGTGGTCCCTTACCACATACTAAAATTTCACTGAAATCGAACCATATTTACGCAAGTAATGACGCATAAGGGCAATGGAATGAATCCCGTTCCTATGTCGTGACCTTTGACCCCATTAACCCCATTTTCAATAGGGTTCGTCCTTATGTGGTCCCTTACCACATACTAAAATTTCACTGAAATCGAACCATATTTACGCAAGTAATGACGCATAAGGGCAATGGAATGAATCCCGTTCCTATGTCGTGACCTTTGACCCCATTAACCCCATTTTCAATAGGGTTCGTCCTTATGTGGTCCCTTACCACATACTAAAATTTCACTGAAATCGAACCATATTTACGCAAGTAATTACGCATAAGGGCAATGGAATGAATCCCGTTCCTATGTCGTGACCTTTGACCCCATTAACCCCATTTTCAATAGGGTTCGTCCCCAGATGTTTCCCTACCCCATACTAAAATTTCATAGAAATCGAATGATTTTTACGCGTGTTATCATACGGACGGACGGGCAAAGCTGAAGCATATACGCATCTTCAACCTACGGTTGGAAAGCGTAAAAAAGGAAGGGTGGATGCTAGTACACTATTTCGCATAAGATTTGACGGAGTGATTTAAAAATTTTAAAAAAGATTCATCTTTACCTCCCAGGTTTTTTTGTTTTTTTTTGATCAAAACACTAAATCTTTCGTGCGTTAATGTAGGAGATATCAAATGATGAGTAAAAAGTAAAAAAAAAAAAACAGAAGGTAGTCCTCACAGGTAGTCGTCAGCGTGACTAAGGTACTAAAAGTGTCGTCCAATCAAAATCGTGAGAAACTATAGTGACGGATCGGGGAGGATATATGTGTGTGTGTAAGGCAGAATTCAAGAAAGCGCTGATAATGAAAAGGTAAAGAAAAATATAGAGTAGAGGGATGTTGATGCGGGGTCCGGACTAAAGCCCACAGGACATTGGCCCACTCGGATATTTGCCCACCCGGACACTTGCCCACTATGGATGATTTGCATATGATACGTAACGTCGGAGAACGCTTCCGGGTTAGTCTAGGAAAACTGATCACATAAATATTTACCGACAACATAAAAATTGCACTTTGTTTCAGAAATGTTGAAATTTAAGGAGGTTACCCCCAAACCTAAACTAATATATATTACCTTTGTTATGGGTTCAAAAAGCTCAAACTTAAATCACAAGACAACGCTGTCAATAGACGAACAACGAACTTAAAAATTTGGAAAAGTTTAAATTTAATAGGCGCCAACCCCGAAATGCAAACTAACATATATAGTCTTTATCATGGGCTCTAGAAAGCTCAAACTTATATCATGTTTTACTGTTCAAAGAAGATGTCTGCCTTTACTAGGATTTATATGCACACCAAGGAGGTTATATTACTGGCGACACCACTGGCTCTAATCAGGTCACAGCTAATCTGCGGTGTGACGTCACAAGCAGGCAAAAAATGAACTAAATTATACCGTTGATGAAACAGTAAGCTTGTGTATCATTGATAAAGATTATTGAATTACTCATTTTATCTGTTTACCCACTTAGAAGCTTTTGCTCCATTGGTTTATAAGCAGCTTCTCTTCTGCGGCTGAGTCGTGCCTGCTCATGACGTCATTTTCAGCACAGACGGTGACTTATGGCGGCCAATGCTGCGTGGATAAGAGTGGTGTCTCCAGTAATATAACCTCCTTGATGCACACGTTTATAGGGGAGGGGAAGTACAGTTTCATGCTCCCCCTAATGAACTCTCACTCATTGAAATAAGTCACGGTGCATCAATGCACATTCATTTATACTTACACAGAATTACAAATTCAAGGTAAATCGAGGAATACTTTTTCAAATAATTTCAGTTTTAAACAACGAGGAATCTGAACATGGATCTTGAAATTTCAGAACATTGATATATTTGTACTTGAATTCCGGTATTTCATTTGTCTCTATTCAGTCTGTGATGAGGTTCAAGAAGTCGTGAAGATGAGAGGGCAGCTCCAGAACGTAGATCCCGTCGGGGAGTTGCCAGTTTTGATTCAGTCTACGTCGTATGGAGTTTCTACAGACGTGCAGTAAAGATGGAGGCCTGTTTCTTCCCCATCCTTGCCCAGGAAAGAAGCAATCGAAGCAGGTCTGAAGGTCTTCCACACTCGGAAGCTTTCCATATGTCGTGTCATGTCCACTCGCAGCGTACGATGCGGAAAACGGATTAGAGACAGATCGCATGAGGATTCTATACAGCACGCAGTAATCCAGGAATCTCTT